>WHVB01000001.1:2400000-3000000 GCA_015178965.1 Russula ochroleuca
CAACAGTTAGGGGCAGTTCTTAGAGGCGAGAAGTCACAGCACTGACGCCGACGCCAAAACCCTGACAGAGCAGGAAATGCCAGTACTGGTGGCACTCCCCGACGAGGAGTGTGCACAGGACAAGGTTTATCGACGCAATAAGTAGAGGTACACGCAAGTGTCCGGTATCAAATAGGCGGCCACTGATGACCGCAGGGAGGAACACCAAAGCATACTGGCGTAGTCTATTGATTTCACCTGGGTGCTAGAACATCTAATAGGGACACGTACTTGAGCCGATCCTATCCAGGCACTAGAAGATGGCAATATTGGATGTCCGAAAAACAGAAGTGATACCGATATGACGTACATTGCAGAAGGAGAAGTACCTTTCAGTAAGGTACTCTCATAATACTCTTGAAATACCTAGAATTATGGACCCCAGTATCACAATGAGCACCCGTAGTAACCACGTGAGGATATGTGGTCCACTTACACCGAAAGAGGTCGCATAGCCAAATCTGTATACGGCGCAATTAACTTGAAGAACGCTTGGAGAAACGCTACAACACAGAGCAGCTCACGTCGCAAAAGCAGCGCAAGAACTCTGAAATTCAGTTCATCACCGCTCTCAAATCAATATCCAAGAAACGCACCCCCAGCACAACTAGCCACGCATGCAATCCACCATCAGGGAAGTTATCTTGGGCATGCAAGTAGTTGACCGTCTTCAAAGGGGGAAAGGAGACCGAGTAGGGGGCTTCACCACGGATGTCCTCTTTGTCTTTTTGGGGATGTGAATCATGTGATGCAGACGACTCCGACGGGCCGCGCGATGTCAAGCGATCGATAGTGTGCGAGTGCGAATGCTGACTTCTTCTTTCCTCGAGCTCGAGATTGATCACTTCGAGATTTCCTTGCGACATACTTAACTTTGAGCAAGAGCAGCACCAGTCACTAGCGGGGCAAGACAATGCGAGAAGGCACACGCTCTTGGGTCGTATGATAGGGCCAAAGCCTCTAACAGCGATACCTCATGACTGGTTATAAATGGTGCCAGTGGCCGTTCATTTTCAGAAGATTAGTCATGGTGCAAAGAAAGCTGGTGGGGGCGCGAGGGCCACGGGCCAGATGACTGAGATGAGTGTTGAAAATACAATCGGTTCCCGCGGCGCGGACTTGAAGATGCACCTAGTACTGTAGTTGGAAATGATGGTAGCTCCTTCCGGGCTTCCACGGGACTCTAGTATGTACATGTAAATTGCCTAAAGCGTACTGTGTCAGGAATACATTGCAGACTGGTTACCAGTTTTGGACCTACCGTCAAGAGAAGTAGAAATCAATGGCTCTCGTTCCCAGTAACCTCTGCATGTATTCCCGACATCATTTGTCTAAGAAAAACTATTTCAACCTCGACCCACTGGTTCAATTCCGCGGGAGCCCATACCATATACTCTACCAGGATCTTCGGCGGAACTACGTAGGACACACAGCCGCCGCAGCCGGAGAGTGCCGTTCCGGGTTTAGATTCCAATCTATAACTACCGCGACAACTGGCAGTACTTCTCATCACCAAATGCCTCATTTGCCTGATATCCCGTCACCTGGTCATCAATCATCCATTAAGCCAGACCGCGGTTCTGTGGGGACAAACTCTCGACACGGGAAACAATCGAACACTACTCGCAGGACGCTTTTACAGCACTACGCATGGCCGGTAAACGGCGGTAATACACACACAACTCAGTGACACGGGCAACAGGTCTTCGATTTGGGTGTGTCAAATGGTACCATCTCAGTCACAACCGCATAGAACTAGGGAAAAGTAACTTTCAAAGCGCCGTCCTTCATCGATGCTTTGATACTCTGCGACAGCCTGAGGGATACTTGGAACCTTCCTGCGTTGCCGTAAAAGCACAAATACCATGCATGACCCCTTTCGGGAAGCGAGACTGGCCTCCAAGTCGGTGATCACTCGATCACTGCCGATCTCCCAGACTTTCCGTAACGCGGCGGTGTAGACGATACATCGAGAGCTGACAACGGCCAATGCTCCATCGTGACATCACAAAACATCACCTTATTGCCACTCTTACGCCCCTCTCCAGACCTTCAAATTCCAACACCCTGGCGCTCATTTTCTACCCTATCCGAAGAAGAGTCGCCGCATGGCAATTCTCAAAATTCATCGCCCCCCACAACCCTGTCGTCTACCCCTGAAACAAAAGATGACGCACACCCAGTTCGCTTAGTACGACGCTTACCCAATACCCATACCACCCGTTCCCGTGCACTGCGACTTCTCCTTATCCAGCGATTCCCGGCATCTTTCCCCACCGAGCCTAGTCCCCGTCACGCCCACAATTTTGAGCCACCATCCTCAAGTGAACAAGTCGTTGAGACGGACTCTCGACAACGACCATCACACTCGTGGGTGACGGTGGGTCCACCACGAAACAGCCTTAAGGCCGGCATTCGCCCCTTCTCGCGTTTTGGCGAGGTCAAGCGTATCTTCGTCCACCCGGCGGACGGAAGGCGGACATCCACGGCGTTTAGCGTACCTTACATATGCCGAGCAGCCCCTTGGTGTGCGTGGGCAAGAGATCATCGTTTTTCGGAAACACAAGATCCGCGCCGCGGAGGGCAGTGATAGAGAGTCTGGGTTAGATAATGGATACTGCGCCGCGGGCCAGTTAGCTACAGGACTTCTTCCTACATCCGGGCTGGGTAGGGTCATGACTTTCAACTTCTCACCTGACACGACGTAAGAGGAACTGTCGGAGGAACTGTTAGAGGCTGACGCGGTCTGGAAAGTACAAGCGACTGGTCATGCCTATGTTCCGTGCCTTTCTCACTCCCTCGAACAGTTGGGTTTTCTGATGGGACTCATCAGAGGCCCTGGTTCAAAATATGTACTTTTCGTGTCGAGAAATAATGTGTGTTCCCCCAACGGGTTTCTATCACACCCTCCGGGGGCGACGCCCACGCATCGAACGTACCAAAACCGCCTGTCCAGCCTGTCCCCTAGGCTCTTGCAGTGCCTTCTGTGGATTGGGAACCCGCTTTACCCCGCGGCATCTAGCCCTATCGTCGAGGAGCTCAGGGAGGCGATGCGTCGCCGCAGTCGCGGGGGATATGTAAAGCAGTGTAAGGTACTTACATAATGATGTGCGATGTGTCCTGTTCCTCTGCTACTCCTCCTTTACGATCACTCGGACTGAGAACCCACACATGCACACTAATGTGGCGCGCTCAGAGGTGCATTCTATGGAGCTTGATCCGTCCATGTTTTTGCGCGGCCGTAACTATTACAGTAAGGGTCGGAAGGGCTTGACATGAAGAGGTTTTCCACAAGGTTCTCCATCAAAACTGCGCGTGCTTCAAATCGCCTGTTCCGTCCCCCTGCGGGCCCTGCCGAACATTGGCGAAAAGGGCCAAGACTGTTTCGAGATTGAGGACTGCAGTATTCGACGAAGTCACGAGGTAGCCTCGTCATCAAACAGCAAGTAGACAGAGGGGTACGAGGGGCAGATGGACATAGCCAATCGGACTTGAGACAGGCTGGAATCTTTGGATTGACCATAGAACAGTGAGAGGCTGGAGAGCCCATGGGAGATGACAGTCCGGGGCACGGCTCACCACCCAAAGGGGCCACTCACGGTGGTGGCCGGGATTGAGGGGAAGGTAACCCAAGGGGTCTCCCGCCGGTGGACCCTTCAGACAGAAATATGATAGAACATACCCTACCACTCACTGCCACTCGAGGAGCCCCTGGGAGCATGGAGCCGTGTAAGACATAGTTGAAGAACCTGACCCGAGTAAGTCCGCCGGCTATGCCACTGCGCTGCCAGTGCTAAGGTGAGGTTGAATTAATTGAACTGCTCTGAGAGTACAGACAGGAAACAGATTGGTACGGGCAACATTCATTGGGGTTGCCTCGTGGGCCGCGGCTCTGGCGCGACGCGCGTGTTACTAGGGCAGCTACCCACTGATGCGCCCCTCATAACTTATCTCTTCTCCGTGAACTATCATGTCAACTGTACCCGCGTCATCCACTTCACATTCCAACTTTGTGTCCATTTTCAACGCTGCGTTGGAAACCTACAAACTTAAGACCAAGAATGACTTGGCCTCGCATCCGCTCCTTCCTAGCCTTCAATCCTGCGATTCTCCTGAGGCTATCCTCGCCATCTTCCAAGAACAAATCTTCAACCAGTCTAAGAACGATGACAAACTCACAAGATGGGTCACCCCGACTGTGAATGTCCTGTATGCGTTTTCCGCCACGCTTGGACAGGGTGTTGGGCTGGTGAGTATCAAGATGATTTCCCGTGAAGAATTCCTGCTCTAATCTTTCACTTTCAGGCATTCCCACCGGCAAATGTCATCTTTGTGGGGATCGGTGTTCTCCTCTTGGTCGGTGTCCTTCATTTTTCCCTTTCGCAATCTATTTTGACACCAAGGATTTCCAGGCGGCTAAAGATGCCAGCGCTAGGCAAGACAAGCTCATTGAGATCTTTAATCGGATCGAACGTTTCTTCCATCGGCTCGAGATATACACTGGCATTGCGCCGACTACGGCTATGACGGATATAATCATTGAGATCCTGGTCGAGGTGCTAACGATCCTTGCGATCGCGACAAAGGAAGTGAAGCGTGGACGATTCAGTGAGTTAATGTCGCATACACCCATCATTCTTGACTCACGTTGTTTAGAAAAGTATTTGAAGAAGTTAACGGGGAACACGGACATCGAGGATAGCTTGGAGAGGTTGGACAAGTTGACACAAGAAGAGGCACGGATGGCATCTGCGGAGCTGCTGAAGATGACATACAGCATCGATGATAGGGTGAAGGGTGTTGATGGGAAGGTACAAGATGTCTCCAGTGATGTGCACGATGTTGGCAACAAGGTTCAAGGTGTCGACGACAAGGAAGGTGCAAGGCATCGGCTGCGATATAAAGGATATTTCCAGTGAAGTCCGAGGCGTCGACGAGAAATTAGACCAGGTCAACCGTTCGTTATCTCTTCAACACCTACCCATCGTCTCAAAGGCTCAGAAAGCTTTACAGGGAACCAACTCAGAGATAGTCTTTTACAGTGGCTTTCGCCCCCGGAGCCATCCATCAATCATAACATTGCATGCAAAGCTCATCACAACGGTACAGCTCAATGGTTTTCAAAAGGAAGTATATTCAATCAATGGAAATCCACCGGCTCCTTCCTGTGGATACACGGAAAGCGTACGTTACTCTCAGCCCTCCGAGTCACCAAGTGTCAACTCCTGATCATCTCTCAATTCTGTAGCGGGATCGGGCAAAAGTGTTCTCTGGTCTGCCCTTCCTCAACTTTTTCAGCGCTCATGAGACTAACATCGTCAATTCAGTTCCTCGATCATACAAGATATTATGGTCGAGTGCGACACTGGGAGGGCCTCAATGGCCTATTTTTATTTCGACTTCAGGGACGTTGATAAACAAAAGCTTTGCAACTTGCTTCCTTCTCTGCTCATCCAGCTCTCTGCTCGGTCTGATCCCTGTTGCGATATACTCTTCCGACTCTATTTATCACATGACCGTGGAGTACGGAAACCCAGCGATCGCGCAATGGTAGAATGTCTCAAAGAAATGCTAACTTCCGAGGCTCAGGGACCTACTTACATCATTATGGATGCCCTTGACGAGTGTCCGATCACGTCTACCATTCCATCACCACGAGAAGAGGTTCTTGAGCTCGTGGATGAACTTGTTCGCCTTCACCTCCCAAATGTTCACATATGCGTTACGAGTCGGCCTGAGCACGACATTCAGGCTGTCCTGAAACACTTGTCCCAGCGCGCTGTGTCCCTACATGACGAAAGTGGACAACAGGAGGATATTGCCAACTACGTCACCTCTTTTGTTCGTTCAGACCGAAAGGTGCGGAGATGGCGGGAGGAGGACCAGGATCTGGTTATCAAGACACTGGTGGAAAAAGCGGATGGAATGTAAGGGTGTTACTGTCTGCTTGTAGACGATTGTTAAAGCATTGAATAGGTTCCGCTGGGTGTTTTGCCAATTGGAAGTCCTGCGTCACTGTTTCCCGTCCAGTGTCCGGCATATCCTGGAAGAGTTGCCCGAAAGCTTGGACGAGACATACGAGCGCATACTAAGAGAGATCAGAAAGCCTAACCAAGGACATGCACATCGGTTGTTGCAATGCCTGGTGGCGGCTGTTCGCCCGCTCCGCGTCGAGGAACTTGCTGAAGTCCTGGCTTTTGACTTCAACGCAGAAGGGATCCCGAAGCTAAATTTAGGCTGGCGCTGGAAGGATCAAGAAGAGGCGGTGATGTCGGCTTGCTCAAGTTTGGTCATCATAGTCAAGGACGGGGGTTCACGGATTGTCCAATTTTCGCATTTTTCGGTCAAGGAATTCTTGACAGCCAACCGGCTTGTGGAGCCCATCAGAGATGTCTCACGCTATCACATTCGACTTGCGACTGCGCATACGATTCTTGCGCGAGCATGCCTTGGCGTCCTCCTCCGATTAGACGATCAAGTTGACCGTGACAGCATCGAGAACTTCCCGTTGGCTCGATACGCTGCTCAGTACTGGGCCAAGCATGCCCGGTTTGAGAATGCGTTGTCACGGATCAAGGACGGGATGGAATGTCTGTTTGACGCAGAAAAGCCACGCTTTGCAACGTGGCTTTGGATTTACAACGAAGATAGGCCAAGTCATTCCACGTCCACCATGTCCCCCGAGAAACCTGAAGCAGCCCCCCTGTATTATGCCGCAAGGCTCGGATTTCGTGACTTGGCGGAACACCTCATCGTCAACCATCCAGAGCACGTAAATGCCAGAGGCGGTGATGAAGTGACTTCGATGCATGCCGCAGCTAGAGCAGGGCATGCCGACATTTTGTCATTACTACTTGAACATAGCGCAGATGTGGATGGCCGGGGCAGAGAGGGTCAGACACCACTCCATCGAGCATTGTCAGTCGAAGTCGTGCGGTGTCTACTCGATGGTGGTGCAGATATCGATGCTCCAAACGACAACGGTTGGACTGCACTGTGTCTGGCTGCATGCCACGGAAGAGTCGAGTTTGCTCGAATGCTACTTGAATGCGGGGCAAGGACTGATGCCCGGACGGTCTCCGACCATACAGCACTGCACCTGGCAGCAGATGGGGAGAAGATTCAATCTGTGCGATTGTTACTGGAATACGGCGCAGATGTCAATGCGCGCAACAAATCAGGCAGGACCCCCTCTCAGTTGACGTGGACACAAGAGATTGTAGAACTATTGTCTGAGCATGGTGCCGAGTCTGTAGAGTTACTAGAGTAGTAGCAGTATCTGCTTGTCGACCCTATGATGTACTCACAGACAGCACTGTAACTATGTTATGGTACAAGGTATTGTGTCGCGAGCACAGGGCTGTTAGCCCTTTGTTGATTCGTTACGGCGCACATGTCTTCGCGCTCGACAACGACGATGCCATGCCCCTCCGGCATGGTCCGGTCAGCGGGAACAAGCAGAGTCGACTCAGAATGCTCCACGGTTGACGGTACCATGACGGCGCGGCTCGTACAAGGGAAATCTTTCCGAGCAACTTCACGACTCTGAACCTACAAAGAAGGCGGTATACTGTAACTTGACCGCAACTCAGTCGGCGCGCAAATGCTGGGACTATATTCGCCGCTATCGTAAACCCTCATGGAAACTTGGTGAAGGGAAGTAGGATACCTGCCTGGCAGCTAACCAATGGTATTGCAGCACCAGCACAGCCCCCACCACGCAGCGTGATCCTCCTCCCCATGCAGCTAGTTACACCTTTGAGGGCCACCGAGTCTGGGATGACCTCAAAGCTGTAACTAGCCACGTGGGGAGGAGGATTGTGCTGTGTGGTGGGGGCTGCGCTGGTGCTGCAATACCATTGGTTAGCTGCCAGCCACTGAGGGATAGTAGGGGAAGCAGAACGGGCACGCCGGGAGGCAAAGTGTGGGGTGTGTTCTAAGGATGGAGCAGGGGAAGGAGGGGGAGATGCAGTATGGTCGGGAGAGGCGATGCGAGCAGGGGGTGGAGAAGGACTGCAAGACGGAGAAGTGGTACGGGAAGGGGGAAGCGGACGAGGTGCGGGTGGTTGTCCAACCTGTGCAAACTGACCGTTCTTCTTGCGTGGAAGAGACTTCAATGGCATGCAGTTGGGGTTTTGTTTGTAGAATGGGAAAGACAGGAGGTGACAACGAGTTGTACAAGTTGTTACCGAGTAGAAGTATACTCGGGGTGGGCTCCAGATTAAGGGAAGTAGGTGCGAGTGAGGGAGAAAGATCTATGAAAGGTGTGACTGGAACAGACGATGCTCGGGACGCGTGATGGTTGGCTCGGATGCAACGCATATCTCAGTTCAGGAATCGGAATTGCTCAAAAGGCAAATAGAAAGAAGATGGGCAGAAAGGTGCTATTCTGCTGGGAAGCCAGCAGGCGAGGTTTTATACATGAGGGAGCGGCCACAGGACACAGTTGAACAATTACAGTCGTTACAATGAAGAACCTATCTAATCACAACACACGTAATCACGGTTGCAGCGCGTGTGGCACGAGAGGGGTTGCAAGCCGCAACGCACGCGACGTCCTTAGGACTCCTTACATTGGCCGTCGCGGAAAGAAAAAGTATTTCTGTTCCTGTCACCTCGGAATTTTTTAATCTTTCCGAGTCATCGCGTTTCAGACGAGCCTCTAGAGACCGTGCCAGATGGTATACATCCCTGATAGCAAGGAGGGGCCAACAGGGAGAAATACAGGGGAGATACCCTAGGACTACGCCCCAAGTCATATAGGGCGCGCGGACCCACTGCTCGAATGCTTAGAGGATAAGGCGCGCGCAGCATGGCCCAGGAGTCACCGACTCCATTAATGGCAAGCAACAAGAGCAGTTACTAGGTAGAAAGTAAACGCAAGCACTTCAGTGTAAGTGTTAACGCGTTAACGTGTAGCAGCCTTGGTGAGCCCAAAGACAGTTGGGAGCATGGGGGACTTGAGACGCAGCTGGATTGTATGTCCTTACAGTCGTTCATAGAGTCGCTTGCTACTGTTGCTGAGAAAAGTCCATTGGAAAATGCCTCTCCTGTGATGCGATGGTAACGGGTGGCCAGCCCTTATCATTTTGCGCGTCTGTCTTGGCGCCGACCTTGAGCAAGAGCTTGAACTATCTGTTTTCCTTGACGCGAATCCTATCAAACGATTACAAGCCAGCCCCGGGAGATTCTTTTTACTTTTTACATCGGCGCGTTGAAGGCCATAACGTCCGACGGGGACCGGTACAAGAGATCCTGCAAATAATTCTCAATATGATAGTCTGCGATATAGCCGTCACTGTGTACGGGAATCGTAGCATCTTTTCAAATTGTCCATGTCCCGACCATATCACGAAGGAGGCTCCTGGAGTAGCGAGGCAATATGATTGGACAGGCGAACCCTTATATCGACGATGCGATGGAGGAACTTTAGGATTTGTACCTGTCTGAAATTTGTAACCATGTTACTTGTTGTGTGTACGACACATTGCAGGGTCGTCTATAGTCGTGAAGACTGATGTTTACTCGCGGGAGGGGCGGATGCGAATGTCGGGGACGGCGATCACAGGACTCCGCTGCATTTGGCGTCGCAGAAGCGGCAGAACCAGAACTCGTCGAAGATTGGTTACTGATTGATTCTGATCCGTTCGCACGGGACAACCGCAGTCAGATACCGTCAGTTGCCGCCGGTGACTTCCCACTACAGTATAACCCTCCCCTTCACCGGGTTCACGGTCGATTGGCCTCGTGCAGACGCCCCGTGCTCTCCAATCTCCAATACAGTACCACGCCTGCATACATATGCATCACTGCGCCAGCTACAGTGCGGCACTTTCTCAGCCGCCCGCCGTTCCTTTCCACGCCTTGTCCAGTCCAGATAATGGATTCTCCAGTCTGTAGCTTGCATCGTCGTTCTGACGCAGGAGTTTGGAACCTCAGTTATGCCCCCTCGGTAACTTACCGCTCTTTTTCTTCATTTCCAGTTTTACGCCCATGTATTAGGAAAATAACCACTGGCAGAAGAGGCGCACAGTATTCCGAAAGTGTTCGAGGCTTGGTTCGAGGGTTCTGTCACGGCAGAAGTCGAGAAGTCACAACCAATTTTTGTGTACTAAGTCAAAGCTTGGGACACTTATTCGGAGTTTGTTGGTGCCATACTGTAACAGTGAGTATGAAGCCCAACAGTAGCCCATCCTCTCTCCCTTTCCGCTGGTCGCCGCATATTTAAAACTCCACTTGAATTGCGTGCGATCCCATTCAGTTGATCAAGCCCCGCCACGGCATCAGCCGATAGCCATGAAGAGTATGGCTGTACCTGACACTGGACATTCTAACCAACAAAAGTATGGAACGTGGTGGTGAAGGGCCGTAAGTAAGCTGTAAGGGAGAAAATTGAAGTGTTCCAGGGTACGACTCGATACTGATCATACTGCAGCCTTATCGCAGCTTATCGACGCCTGAACGCCAGTAGGTATATCAGCCATCTATCTATCTATCGTCGTCCGTCTCCGAGATGCGTTGCCAGCTCACAAGGAGAGAAGAAGGGAAGAGAAGAGAGAAGAAAGAGGTACCATACATTATGAAGAAGGCGGCGTTACTCTAACAAGGCCGATAAGCAAGAGCTGCAATCAGTTACTGGAAGTAAAGAATCCTGCCTGCTCCAGTCATTTGACTATATCTCCGCTTCCAAAATTCAACTTAATCAGGCGTGATCGCAAACATCCGATAGCGGGGGTGAATCAATCGTCTCTGTTCTAAGAGGTAACGAAGCCGGTAACGCGGGACCAACGGGATGAGAGGGATACTCTAGGATTACGCACGCAAAGATTACAAGCACGCGCGGACCCCACACAAGAGCATGTAAGGCCACGCGTACAACAGGGGATAGGGCGCGAGCAACACGGAACTTACAGGAGGACACAACAACAGGTATGGCGAGGGATGCAAACGGGGAAAAAGGGGACTAAGAGAGGGGGAGAGATCGGAGCAAGCATTTACCACCAATCCTTCATACCCACGATCCGTGTATCATGGCATCCCACGCACTCTTACTTTGCAAAGTCGCGAGGAAACGGGCACGTTTTGGATCCGCGGCGTCCGGGTTTGCCGCCATCACCGTCTTGGTCACTCCGGAATCACCAACCGCCGGTTCATGCTGGTACGCATGCGGGGCATGGTCTAGCATCGGCGGAGGTGTCGGTAGTCGGGGCGATGGCGTAGGTGACGGTGACAACGACTCGGAGGGCGTCGAGCTCGTCGAATGCTGTTCCCCAGGCAAGGCACCGCCGATAGGAGATATAAAAGGAAAGACACGTGTCAGTAGTCTAACGGATAAAAGGAAGCGGCGCCCCGGCCAGTTGCACTATGGCAGGTGACACGGGTGCGAGCGCACGGTGAAGCTCAGGCGTGAGGGCCCGTATGCATGTGCATGTGTGTGGGATTGCGGTTGGGGGTGAACGTGTACGTGGCTGTGATGTTGGTGGTGGGCGTTGAGGTGTGGGTGCGGAGTCGGCGTTGGTTGATGGTGCGCGTGTTGATACGGCGCTTGGTGGTGACTGTGATAATGCGGCACAGTGGGAGACGGATGTGACTGGGGCGACGAGAGCGGCGGAGAGTCCTGTCCGCTGCTGCTACTGCCGCCGCTGCCAGCTGCTCCGGGATGATGCCAGTGGTGGAACGGGGATGCCGTTCCAGACACTGGGTGAGAGCCCGTGTGCGAGGGCGGCGAGGGACGCTTCTGAAGAGGGGATGGGTCAAGATATGGAAATGTGGCGGGAAAGGGAGGGGGCCGTACAGGGGCGAGTATACTACCGAGGACAAGGCGGAGACCGTGGACGTGGGCATCGTGATGTGAGTCATGCTCCATGGAGGAGGGCGGGGAAGGTTCGGCTACGTTGTGCGACTAGGGGGAGGAATGAGAGTCAGAGGATGAATCGGTGGATTGGCGCGGGTGGATTGACTCGATGCGGGGATCGTGAGTAGAAAACCGAGTACTCACCATTATTTTGAAGAGCTGGTCAACACTACTTGGGAGGGGATGGGTAGAAGAGAGGAGGAGGAACGAGGAAGAGGGGAGGAAGCGCAGTACAGTGGTGGCGAGTACAGCCAACTGGTTGAAAAGACAAAGGCTGGGCAGTGCCGGGTTTGGTGGCTGGAATTATTACGTTATCCTATTACATAACATTTTAAATTTTCAAATTTTTTATATTGTCGTCTGTTGTTCTGTTCCGTAATTAGAACTGAATTGTCGATCCGATTGTTTCCCATTTGACAAAAGCAGCCAGATGCAGTGATCAGATCACGCTTCGGCGGACAAAAAGTGAGTGGTGAGCCAGCCAGTCGGCGTCATATCTCTCAGCGCTCTTTCGTCGCCCATTCGAAGTTAGAACAGGGTGCGTTTTAAATTTATTACAAGGCGACTTTTCCACGAGGGCTCCAGAGCCTAGTGGACCTGGCCCCACAAATACACATTTCTACAAGAACGCTCTGTTGGAAAAGACGAGGATCCCCATGTCATCTGCCTCGTTCCCCAATGTGGGGCCGGTTGGCGGTGCTTTGATACTGCGATCAAGACTCTTTTTATCGATCAGAGTCCAGTTCGGCTCCGGGAGGCCCCTCGCCGAAGCTGGTGTCACGGGATACTCGGATATCCCTTTTCGGACCTTGGAGTGCACCAGTACTGCTCCTAGGGCGGTAGGGCCATCAAAATACAGAGGGCGTAAAATACAAACGAACGACACTACGTCACAACACTCCCACAGCCTGTCTGTGAAGCGCGCACCCCCTCCACCAGAGGCTAGTAGGAAAGCGTTTAACTTTACTGTTTATGGCTTCCTCTGAACATCGAGGTGCGTGTTATCTATCATACAAGCAGTAGCACTGAGACTTCGATAATTGTGCGCATGTCAATCATCTCCACCGCTACGTGGCTTATGCCAGACTGATAAAGCTTCTACGTATCACCACCCCATTTGCATGGACGCTAAACAGTCTAGTACAGTAACTCTGCGTCAGAGGTCATCAAATAAGGCCCTGAATATCACTCGCTTTGTATGTCAAGTACTGACGGAACGTCCCGACCGCGCTCTCTGGCGACTATCAGTCCTCTAACTGAAGTACAGCGCTTATTCGTGATCATTGAAACCCCCACCGTATTGATTTTCCCACAATGTCGCCCCTGCTCCAGCACCCCCACCTGGTTCCCACCAGTATGGGGTACTGTACGTGCCACTTGCTCGTAGTAACCTCTCCAGTCGTTCGCATACCCTCTATGCATACGTAACCGCGCACGTGCGCCAGAGGGGCCAGTCAGTAGACAGCCTATGTATTCGCAGTGGGGGAAGCAATTTGGTATGCCTCGTCTTAAATTGTCGGCCAAAAAGAACTCTGAAAGATGAACTGGGTGCTTTTCTTTCTTAAAGCGGGACGTCGGTGTCTGTAGTTGGACGCTTTGATCGTCTCTTTGTCAACAGCGCGCGTGAGATGAAGGACCTGTTCGAGCGCGAAGGAGTGCTGTACATGCGACAACCGGTGATCCCCATCATCGAGATATGAGAGAGGATGAACTGACTTTGCTGCGCAGGTGATGCATGATGAACAGGCTTCTTTTTTTCATTTTCTGAAAAAATTTCGATCATAGAATGGAGGCACCTTTCAACCTGGCCATCATGCAACCATGGGTTACTCGGCCAAGTGGGCGTTGTCGATCATTACATCGTCGACCAGAGCCTACGTCTCGCTGTTGCGGTGACGTACCATCGGATGTAGATCACCCAAGGCACAAGCGTTCCTCTGCCCTGAGAAGACGATGAGTGTCTTAAACAGTACGCACTCCCTTCTTTCTCGATTCTGTCTCTCCCCACCTGATATTTTTTTCTGTTGGAAGATTCACACGTATGGGTACAGTAAGTTATGTGATGTCAACGAATTGAGCGACCACTTTGGTTGCGTTTGGTTGCGATAGCCAAGGGAGGTTCTCACGCTCGCTGACAAAGTTGATGCACGCGTGAACCATTTCTCCGCGTCAAGGAGGGTCTATACCACGTCGTTGTCAGACTTTTGTTTTTGGTGTTGTGCTCGCACTTGTGACGATGAATTGCATGACCTCCATGAGTGCAAGAACGAGGAGGACAGCGCGAGTGCCGACTGTGTACGCTCTCTTACCCTTGTGTTGACTCACATTCAATGTAACCATGGCGGTGCTGTTGTCCCTTTCTACACGCCCTCCTGCTCTACCCGGGCGTGCAGAAGCGCACGCACGCGCCTCAGCGATCGACCAAATCTGCAGTACGTTTTGCGCTGGTGGGTCGAATTCCCGCTTGGTGTTGGGCGTGCGGCGATGGACGAGGGGACGTCATGGTGAATTGACATACTGTGCATCTCTCTGCGGAAAAGAAAAGGATGCCCTGCTTTAGCGAAATCTCGCATGACCCTGACATTTATCTGGATGCCGAAGTGGAGCGGTAGCGGTTCCTGAGGACCCTTCATTATGTACGCATTTGGAATAACGTTGTGTCACGTGATGCGAGTTCAAATTTTGCTGGGTCGAAGATGTCCCGGTGGATCTGCACTGCGAGTGTGTTGACTGGTTCGAGATACAGGAAGGTTGATAAGAATGGAGGGTAGACGGATAGCATGGACAGGCATTGAAGAGACATTTGAGTTTGAAATATATTCAATCTCCGCGTGAACAGAGGCGGGGAGTGCCGTGAGAGCGGGTACCGGGTTGAGCAGTGGTGCGAGCGATTGAGAGGAGCACAATGGCCTCCTCCCCCTCCACAAAACAATCCTCCTCCCGTTTCTCGACTTTCAAGGTATTCAGGTTCACAGGTTCAAAACCACCGCGTCCTCCTCCAAAAGATCCAAACTATCTTTACCCTGCATCGAACAACCCCTCCCTCGTTTCTGTCTCAAACCAATCCCTCTATTCCCAACCCCCCCTTCCTGCGTCCACCTCCAGCGCTCCCTCTCAGTCTACAAGGAATAAGGCAAATGGCAATGGGGCTCTATCAATTCGCAGCCCATCGCCCACGCCCAGCCGCATATTGCAATCCTCGCCTCAGTGCCAACAACAACATCCACCACCCCCGTCCATGTCGACATCCAGTACGCTAGTGCCGGATTCCAGCTTGAGTGGTGGCAAGAGAGGCTTTTTTCGCAAAATGTCTACCATTGGCAAGCGTTCCGCGCCCAAACCCTCACGCGCGAACACCGTCGACGACGTTACAGACGACGAGTCCATTTCTCGCCCTTGGAACGTTCAGGTCAGCCCGCTTCTCTCGTTACTTCTACCTGATCCTGACCCAATCCTCTTCTTTTTTTTCTTTGCCGCGCCCGCGCAATGTCCGTTTAAACACGCACGCTTACGATAACATAGCACAACATTCACATTGACGAATCGTACGTTGCCATCTCTGATCTTTTCCCTCATGTTTGGTGCATTAACGCGGTCTTTTCCCCGTGGCTCTTCTTTTTCGCAGTTTCCAGGGAATTCCGCCTGCATGGTCATCCACCCTGGCGGAACTTGGTTACTCGGAAGCCGAGATTGCCCTCATTCTCAAAGGCCGTCGCAACCGTGTCCCTGACCTCACTTCTGTACAAGATTACCCACTCTCGACGAGCACCCCTCTCTCACGGTCCCCGACGACTACGATGTCCGTCAATCGGTCGGCTTCCCTCCGCCGCCAAAGATCAGATGCATCAATCGCTCGGTCAGAACGATCACTTCGCAACGGACCGCCTGTACCGCCCCCTCCCCTACCGTTGCCTCCCCCGCCCCAAACGGTTCAGGCACCCATTCGTGAGATCGTCCCTACTGCAGCTCCTCCTCCTACCCCTGCGTCTACCGGTGGCGCCTCGGTCGAGGCGGGTGACGTGGACACAAGTCTGTCGGAAGCACAATACGTCTACGTTAATCACCATCGGCAGACACCGAATGGCCCGGTGGCTGTGCTTCCATCGGGAAAGGTACCCGTCATCCAGCCAGCGCCAGTGCGGCTGCAACGTAGTAACTCCAACACGCCTGCGCAGAATCCCCCGTCGCCCGTTGGCAGCGTTAACAGTAACCGGGAGCGCCGTTTGAGGACGCAACCTGCCCCGCGGAGACAGTTTCGCGTCGTCAATGCAACGTCCCCGCCGCCTGTTTACTCTGACGATTTGGTGCCCGGTGGGTTACCACCTCCCATCACACTAGAGGATGCATTGCAGCCGCGGCCCGAGGAGAAGGACAGTTCGCCTTCATCGACAGCGCCTATCCCTGCGCCTCGAGATCAAATTAAGACACCACCCAAGGATTCACCGCCGGCTAAAGGGACACTGCGTCACGGGACGCAAGAAGAGCAAGAGGTTCAGGTCCATGGTTTAGTTCGCAATGGTAGCGAACGTTTTCGGCCGCGTCCATCGGATCTTTCGATTCTCCCGCCGCGAGTATCGCTCCGTAAGGATACTCTGGAAGATCTGTCATCGTGGTCGGCTTCCCTTTTCTCCTCTCTCCCTTCTGCATTGCATGATAGTCCCGGGTCATCCGCTTCGTCCGCACCCACGAGCGCTGGTACATCGCAAGTATCACAGCCTGAAATTGCTAGGCACAGGGCCAAACCGAGCGTAACGCTCCCAACTATTGTATTACACCCAGAGGTGCGGGAGGAAGACGAAGATGAGCAAGAGGATGGAGAGGGAGACGGGGAAGATGGGATTGGGCATGATTCCTCGCAAAGTACCACGCCGCTCTATCAGGAACTCATGGGTATGATGCACGGGCGTGCGGCCGTTTCTAACGTCGTTAGCTCGCCTGGCCTGGGATCGCCTGGCCCTGGCTCGCCCGGTTCGGCGGACTTCCAACTCGACGCGGATTCCTCGTCATCGCATGGTGCATCTTCGCGCGACTCGCAGCTCACAATTCGTTTCAACCCTCGGAGGGACAGCAGTCGTGATAGCAGCGCATCCATCAGCACCCTCACTCATGCGACGATTGTTCGTGGCGCAAGCATTGCTCGACGCGTGCGAGCGGACGTCGTCACCACCCCGCGGTCGATGGCAATGCTCAAGGGCAAGGAGCGCGCGCGCGAGCAAGCGACCGTGCAGGTCGTGCATGAGGATGATAGTGTTGACGAAGACGAGGGTGATTCGAGCTCTGATGCAACTGGCAGCGATGAGGATGGCGCGCCGGGAAGCCCGGTGGGCACGCTTGCCTTCACTTCGGGGCCCAACAGCCAGGAGGACGCTGGAAACAAGAGCCCACGGCAAACGCATAGATATAGCTCGCCGCTTCCGTCGCCTTCACCATCACCCTTACGCGCATCGTTCCCTGAGTCTGGAAGTGAAGAGCCGCAGCAGGAGCGGGAGCAGGAGCAGGAAGTGCAGGACGAAGAGACACAGAAAGCGCTGCCGGAAATTCCATATGTCACGCCGCCCCCATCTGCACCTCCCGTGACCGTTCCCCGGCCGCCAATCGCTATCGCCACCGATTTGGAGAACATCATTGGTACTCCCTCGTCATTATCGACACCAATGAGACAAGAAGACATCGAAAACGACCCCGTTCTTGCGGCCACTCCGAGTTATCCCTCATGGCTTGCAGCCATTGTACTCCCACTTGCGGAGTTCATCGACGACAAGGCAGATCCGCGTGCGCTCTTCACAGATTTACAGGAGATCGGCCAGGGCGAGAGTGGCTCGGTGTACTCGGCATGCGCAGCACCCAGCGTCGCGCCTCAGTTCCGGCCACCAACACCGTACTCGCCAGCGTCTGAGATTTCATCTCCCGAGGGGGACGAGACGGACGAGGGTCGCTCACGGCCACAACAAGGACTTGTCGCCATCAAGTGCGTGCCGCTTTTGCGAGGCCGTACGGAGAAGATGGCGGATCTGCGGCGAGAGCTAGAGCTCACGCGCACGTTGCGTCATCCGAACCTGCTGTACATGGAGCGGCTGTACGTTGATGTTGCCGAGGAGAACTTATGGATTGGTATGGAACTTATGGATCGAAGCTTGGCGGACGTTTTGGCTGTCGTTGGCGAGGATACTGGGTCGGCCCAGGTGGCCCTGGAGACCCAGGAGGATGGTGGCGACGGCGACAGTGGCAGTGGCATTAGTAGTGGCCCAGGAGGCGCTGGGGTGGTTGAGATTTCGGAAAAGATGGTCGCACGGTTCGTGTGGGATGTGAGTGTTACTCTCATTGGATTGCTGGCTTTGGTTTTGCTGACTGGTGGGTGGGTTGTAGGTCCTCCTGGCGTTGTCGTACATTCGCAAACATCATATTGCGCATCGGGATGTACGCTCGGACAACTTGCTTCTGAGCAGATCTGGAGTTCTTAAGCTATGTACGTAAACCGATGGCTGTTTTCCCCCACAGCTGCTCATTTCAGCCATTCATGTCCCTTTCTCTTTTCCAGCGGACTTTTCTAGTGCGGTTTGCTCGCCGTCTGGGACGCCCAAGCGTTCCGATCCCGTGGGAGTAATTTACTGGCAGGTACGTTCTGCAGTTGTTCTTCATTTACAAGTTGTCTCACCTGTTTCACTCCCCACAGGCCCCAGAAATGCGGACGTAAGCACCCCCCCCCTTTCTTTTCCTTTTTTATCTAGATCTTGGCCCCTGAGCTAAATTTTCTCCCACACCACAGTGGCTTGTACGATCCACTCAAGGTCGACGTGTGGTCGCTTGGTGCGACAACGTGGGAGCTCGCGCATGGCGACCCGCCATTTGCGGACGTACAAGATATGCGGGACATCTTTGGCGCACAGCTCCCGCCCGTGCGACAGCCCGAGGCCTTCTCACGATCTTTTCACGATTTTTTGCATTCATGTTCTCAGCCTGCTGCCTCGCGACCGGATCCGGACGAACTGCTCGAAGTGCGTTTCTCTTTGGTCGTCTATTCTTATGGAATGTGGCTTATTTTATTATTATTATCGCAGGCTGATTTTGTACGGACTGCGTGCCCACGCTCAGAGATTGTCCGGCTGCTGGGACAGTGCAGGGCAATTGATGAGCAGCAGGTACTTCGGCAGAGTAACGAGTTCTGATTTTCATCTATTTTTACAAAAAATCAGACGCTTTCTCCATGTTCATATTTCACACTCATTAAACACCCACATCCCCAAGTGCTTAGTAGGTTATTCCGCTAACATAATCCAGTTACTGCTATTTCTTTTTTTCCTATACGGGTCACCAAGGTCATCTCTCCCCCAACTGCTGCTGCTTTTGTCACGTCATGCTACCATCTATTATTGCGTTGTCCCCCTTCTCTGTTTTACTATCTATCTACTACAAAAACATGGCAAGAAAAGAGAGCATCTTCGGAATGTTTTTTGCGCGTGTTATGTGCATCTGGTCCTAAAGGCCGCCAATTTTCTCGCCCGTCACACCCTCAACGGCAGCCTTGAGCGCGTGAGTCTCCGAGACTACGCCATCGTGCTCGTCCTCGGCACACTCAGCGATGAACGTCGCCGTCTCCGAAACGAACCCTAATTAATGGCAATAAAAAAGAGACTAGCTGTCAGCAGGTATTCTCAATACACTATAAGGCCGAGACGCCCACGCACCGACAAGCTTGCTCCCGTGCGCCGTCCAGAGCGCACGGGCGCACTGCAGCGCAAAGATACGCACGAGCGCGTCGTCCGCCCGGGTGTGCATCAACACGTCTAGATTGAGCCGCTTGAGTAGCGCGTCGTCCATCGCGGCCTCGCCAAGCGCTACGAGACCAGCAGAGACGGCTTCTCTGCCACTGCCACTCGATGACGGTGGTGCATCCTGGCCTGCGCTCGCGCCCGCGGGCGCAATGAGCGCGACCAAGACGGGCACGACCTGTTGCAGGCGATCATCACGCCAGAACGCTATTTGGAGAAGAGACAATGGCTGTCAGATGTCTTTGCTTATCACCAGAAGGTTGTTTGTTTTACGGACCTCCTTCGTCCACGTTCATGCTCTTGGTCAGTGTCTGGACGACGCAGAGCTCTGTCGGCCCGAAGGAGCCCTCCTCCCGGTCATCGGAGCTCCGTAATTCCTCGACAAAGGGGGACAGAAGGAAGGAAAGATATGGCGTCATAAGCGACTGCGCCGCCAGGAACGCGCATTAGCGTGTATAATTGTGGGACTTGAGATGGTATGCATTACCTTGAAATAATCCAAAAGACCGATATAGGCATTGCAGAACGCAATTTTCCTCTCCGCACTCGACTCCGGTACTGGAATGTGATTCAGAGAACGCGTCATAATGCAACACATGCCAAAGCGTACCTGTGAATGCCCAGTCGAACAGCTTGCGAAATAATGGCCGGAACGCTGTGTCGTTCAACTTTGCGACGAGCTCAACAAATGCAGCAACCACGGCGCTTTCCACCTGCATCACGATTTCAGCCATCGCCAAAAGAAAGGGGAGGGGAGGACGCGTGTACTTCAAGAATATCTATATCTCGGCGTTTATTCCGTAGGTCAAGTCCCTCGAGGAATGCTTTGGACGCAGGACGAATGTGCTCGAGCACAGGCGGCCGAGCCGCGGCACGAAGGCTTCGCCTGAGCAGTTCAAAATAACCAACCATGTGTTCCTACGCGAGATAATTCTGAGCGAAGCGGGACTTGAATAAACCCAAGTGCTACTTACCCCAGCTTGGGCACATGATATTGAAGGCCAGGTCTCAAAGTACGTCGAGAAAAGGACAGCAGTAGGCGCCTTGGATGCCACACGTCTCGCAAAGGAGCCGATTTCGCTGTCAGACCCCAGAGCGAGGGTATCATAGTAGAGCTGAAAGACGCTCGCCAGTTCCGTAGTTCCCCAAAACGTTGGAATGGAATTGAAAACTGCACGAAGGACGGCCAAGGCATCTTCAATGAGGGATGGCGTCTCTCCTGAAAGCATTCCACCGTCATCCATAGCTCTACCTGTTCAATGCTCACCCACCTTGCTTAACAAGAGAATCCCGAAGGACGTGAACGCCAAGCTGGATGATATCCCGAGAGAACGGGATAATCCTGGGCCCTAATCCGGTACTAAAATAGAAGATTAGGTTATTCCGAGGGGAACGTCGGACGAAACATACCACAGGGGAGGCAACGCAGCAACTCCGGCAGCAGTCAGCCGATCGTTTCTCAAAGCAGTGAGAACCAGCGGCAGGCAATCCACGAGAGAACCTTCTTCTCCGGGAACGATAGACGAGCCAACTGCTTTAAGTGCGCGAAGAGCTGCACCAACAAGGCTTTCATCCCCGAGCGGGAGAAGCCGCTTGATTTCGGTGACAATTGTCGCAACGTTTGAACTAGCTTCCTCTCGGATTGACTTCGATACTGAAGGTAGCTTGTCCACGAAAACGTCCAGTGTCTCGGTCATGACACCCCGTGATACACGCTCGTCAGGGTTTCCATCCTTCAATATGCTGGCTATAGACGCCACGAAGTGCGTAGCATGCATAGATTTGGTGCACTCTGAAAGCGCAACGCGGGCAGCTTGCGCAATTTCAACAAGGTTGTCATGCTCTCCTGCGACACCTGGAATATTCTGGGAACTTGAAATCTCCAGTAAAGCAGAAACAAGCTTGTTGAGGCCTTCGATGTCTGTGTCCGAGGAGGATAAAGACCCTTCGAAAGCCGCTGCCGTGAAGATTACCAACGCATGAGCTCGGCGTTTGACATGCGGAAGTAACTGGGATGCCTGTTCGTCATCACTGATGAAAAAGAGGTCAGCAAGCATATGCAATCTTGACGCGTGGCCTTACTAATCGCCGAGAAGGATCGATCCAGCGTTCAAAAAATCAGGAGAGATGATGCCGATTATCAGTCGCTGGGCTTCATTCAAGATCTCGATCAGGACCTGGTAAGGCAGAGAGATATCAGACCAAGTATGGTAGTAGCGAAATCGTACCCACAGGCAGCTGTATGTTTGGGGGATAATGCTGTAATAGGGAAAGTGGAAGCGCAAGGGCCGCGAGAAGATCGCGACCTTGAAGTCTAACAAGTCGCTTGTCTGCCTTGGCAACAATAAGCATACATATGACACTTAAGAACTCCTCCGGGCCGAGTACGTCCACGAGATGTATGAAAAATCTAATCAGATGAGTCAACATGCAAGAATGCATGAGGAAGTAAAAAACGGACTGCGTGCGGCGGTGACGCGGAACATGGTTCGTCGCATCCGTAAAAACGCGCAAGAAATCTTTGGAAGCTAAAAGCAGGCTCTCGCGAGAATCGTGTTTTTCTTTCAGCGAGGACACCATGAGGGGAATGATGCTATCGATGGTCTACGTCAAAATCAATAAATACCCGTACGATCAATTTACAGAACGCTAACCTTCTGGACGACACGGAAGCTATAGTTATCATCGCGGTGGAATATATTGGAGCCCATGAATGTGAACACGGGCATGATATTGTGCAGAACAGACTTCGGGGCAACACGAGCGAGGCTAGCAATGAGTAAGAGGGCTTGGTGAAAGGTTTGTGGACTCTCAGATGCTATCAGACGTAGTCAGCGGAATAACAGCCAAATTTCTAGGCCATGAACAAACCTCTAATTATATCCACCAGTATATCCATGCGGATGCCAGTGAAAGACGTCTCACCTGCAGCCTAAACCCAATAAGATTAATTGTCTGTTTCGCAGTCATGAAACGATAGAAACTTTACCTGGGCGGCAGCTGACGCATTTTGTATGCATGACATCAGTAGTTGTTCGATGTATGCAACGCCTGCAGTAGGTCGTCCCTCGGAGTGTGAGACGTTACTTAGCGTCTCCAGAAGACAAGAAATAAGGTCCTTGTCCCCAGGAAGGGGGATACCGCTGAAGACCTCTGTGAGGAATGCCAAAGATTCATACGATTCGGCATCTGAGACATCCTCCCTGCACCGATAGTTTATCACCGGGACACAGAAAATAGGCGAAGCGGCTCACTCTGCGACTTTAGCTCGCTTGGTCGCGCGGCTGGGCGTACCTTTGGGCGTGGGTTGAAGCTCAGTGACAAGTTGGATGAGCAACTGTGGCTCGCTTAAGAGCTTTGCAAGCAGCGAGACACAATATGGTTTCTGAAGTGGGTCAGCACATCACGGTCGTAGAGAGACAAGTGAGATCTTACGGCATCTGCTGACCCGGCACCGATGGTGATAATCGACTTGCACATCTCTGTCTGGCGATCGAGGGATAGGCGAGAGAACAGACCGCTTTGCAGGTTTTTGGAGAGCGCCTCTCTCGGTAGAGTAAATGATCCTAGGACGAGTAAGACGAGAGACTCCACACAGTCGGATGAGAAATACTTGCCAGGCTGGAAATAGAAACTTATCGTATCCAAGAAGACAGGCCATAGGGTGCCCGAGGTGTCATTAAGACGTCCAGACACTGATAAATCCAAAGCAGAAACGGTGACGGTGGCGAACTCCTCAAATTGTGGCCCAAACATCTTTTCCAAATCGGAGGCCCGCTCCTTGTCTGTAAGGGCTTGGATCGTCGGCAAAAGAGCCTCGGCTTTGGCCTGATCCGATACCGGTTCCAATAACGCAACGAGAAATAGCTTGACCTTTGGTAGCCCACAGCTCACAACATGGGATAACAGGAATTCCGCCATTCGTCGTTTATGCCTGAGGGGGGAAAAATAGCCTTAGAAGGAATGCCAGATCAACAACGACAACAAAGCTCACAAAATTTGCTTCTTCTTATCTGAAGGATCACGGGCCAAGTACTGGTGGTGGACAACTCGGATATACTTAGGATCGTGAACGCAGTGCTCTCGATATGTCACTATCGCCTCAGTGTATTTCTGGTAGTCATCCCAGTTGAGGTACTTGAGTCGACCTGTCATAGCCTCTCAGGACACCTAAGTTGAAACTATGGCAACAATCCAAATCTTACTGTTGCTTTTCTCGTAGATGGCGTCAAAAGCATATACGCCCGATGCTTGCTTTGCCTTAGACAACCGCGTGATTAGCTGCACGCACTCGGCTGCTTGATGCCTGACTCCTCGATCGGGATCTCCAAAAGCAACGAGGAGTGCGGGAAGCACCGTTTGGAAGTCGATGATAGTCTCTGTGGCCTCGTGCGCCGCAATAAACGCGAAAGCATGGGACAGCGCGATTCTGCGCACCCCCGCGTCTTCTTCAGATAACCAGACACCGACCAAGAAAGTAAGGGCGTCGTCCGCGAGATGGATGAATTGCGCTCGTAATAGTGATGCAGGTATCACTGAGAGGGATGAGGAAGAACTCGTCAACTTGTAAAATGACCGCATTAATCGAACAAATTTAGCGTTTCCCGTGGCTGCATTTCCCTGATGTGCCTGTGAGTAGAGGAAGATATCAATTGAGACGGTGATCACCTGACGCAGAGAATCGGTGAAGTTCAGAGCATCACCAGAAGGTCGAGGAATTGTTGGGATCATGCAAAGCAGCGATGTTTGCAACCAGTGCAACGTGTTGCGGCTTTGCGGCTTCAAGACCACGTTGTTGCCCAAGTTCGTATCGTTCAAAAACTGGACAATCGGATGATAAGCCGCCCCCATGATCATCGTATCCGAATATGACCAACCTCGTGTAACGCGTCTGCACCTTTTACGAATCCATCCATGTCTTCAAATGTCGTGATTGCCATGGCATCAAGGACGCGCTGAGCTGCATCGATCTGGTTCTCTCCAGAGAGTATCCCAAGTAGCGCACGGGTAACTAAATAGGCGAGATTACGCGCGTGAGGATCTGGGCCCGACAGTCTCAGCAGCAAATATTCCAATAGTTTGGTGTGCCTGTTCGAGACAAGTATAATTTCTATCGCGCGCATTCAGCACACAAATTTCATCCTCGAAATCAAACCCCGTACTCACCTGCCATCCGGGAAGCAACGGCTAGGTTGATTCTGCGCATCACGTCCGCGTTCCCAAACGCAGAAAGTACGGACTTGTCCTTCCGCGCCTTGGCATTTTGAAATCGCCTCTCTTCATCCCTCACAATTTCGACGCAGCCTTCCAGGCTCTCGCATCGCGCAAGCCCGGATTCCGGTGCGCTTTTCTGTGCAGCATCTACGATCTCCCATACAGCCTGTGCTGTGCGAAATGTTGGCTTTGAGAACAACAAGAAGGGGAAGATCACCCGTGAGAAGGCATCTTCGACCACATCTTGTGAAACCGCAGGGAGAAAGTGTAAAGCAAGGAAGGAAATATGTGCGCGTAGAATAGCTCGTGAAGCTGGGGATGGTTTTATGGTCACCGCCTCGGAGACTGCCTGTATAAAGGCGGCTGCATCGGAAAGCAGGACGGGAAGAAGGACGGATGGTTCAGAGTACAGTGCGTTGAGAACCGCGATCGAGGGGTCATGCACGCGCGCAACGAACGCGGAACGCAAGGATTCCTGCAAAAAAAGAGATCGAGGTGAGTGTTTAAGGAGGACACGGCCGAGTGTACCCACCAAAGTTTCGGAATCGAGCTCAGGCGATTCACGGAGAGTACGAAGCATACTCTGGACTGCTGCAGCCCGTGTCACACCGTTCACATCCATCGCCGCAACAACCATGTCCAACTCTGGAGTCTCTCCTGGATGCGCGGCTTTCTGTAGGAAATGTGTCAAGAAAGTACGCCACAAGGGAGCTAGGTCTTCCTACCACAGACAGAGACAGAAGCAGATGCTCGATGGTTTCCTCTTGACCCTCATTTTCATCCATGCTTAGGCGCGACACGCCCTCGACGATGTTCGGGTGCCTCTGTTTAAGGGATGCCAGAAAACGATGTAAGTTTGTCGTTGGCGGGGAGTTAGATTTGAGGGCAGCGCCGATCGAATAAGTAGTGACGCTCTTCAATACGTCATTAGGTAGGTTACTAGACGAAACAAGTGACTCTAATATTGAAAAGGCGGTCGATTGCTCTATTCTATACCAAACCATGAGCTACTGACAAGTAAGGGGAAAGAAAGGAAATTTGCTACCTGTCAATTAGTGATGGGATCATTGGATTAATCAACTTTTCGAATCCGGACCAAAGCGTCGTGCGTAAAATGATGTCATCAACGTCCCTGGAGATATGGAGGTTCGTTAGAAATCCTTGCTTGATACTTAGAAACCTACGGCAATCCGAGGACAGTTTGGATGAATAGACCGGGTAGGTCATCAATTTGATCTTGCGGGCTGAGTACAGACAAAGCAGCGTTCACGAACTGTTGTGGTGCCACCCTTGACGAGCAGGATGCCATCGCGTCAAGGATTACTTTGACCGCAGTATTCTGCAGAACGCATTTTTGTGATAGCGCAGAGAGAAGCACGTAGCTGGAGAGCTGGTAGACATCAATATCATTAGTTAGGGAAGAGTAGGGACAAAGCGGCACGCTCACAGTTACGTCTTTGGTAAGGGCGTCTGCTCGAATGGCGCTCTCCTGCAAGGGCTCCAGCATGGCCGGTAGTAAGACTACGAGGGCAGCATCATCTAGCGCCTTTGCTCTGGAGATATATTCGAAGAGGGCTGATGTATGAAAGGCGATCAGCGCGTGGTGCGCTGTCTTCTCCTTGATGGCTTTTGGAAGGGCAGATGCGACGAACCGCGCAACGACGACGTTGCGCAGCATTTCTGTGACCAAGGCGGTTCTTGGCACATTTTGCGCTGCTGACTTGTATGCGTTTAAAAAGCCCCAGGGCCCATCTGGCCTGTCCGGGGACATGAGGAACATGAACACGCGGATGGATCAGAACGCCAGCTCACCTTATATGAAGTATGGTGACCATCTTAGCAAAGTGGGGTGTGTCGTAGTAAGGGAGAAAAAGTGACAGGACGTCTTCGACATTGAACTCGTTGATCCTGCCCTTCGTTAGCCCTTCCGAGATAAACAGCAAAACTGACAAAGACTCACCGGAAGCGACGGACAAGCCATTCCAATAGTCTCCCAGTCGGCAACTCCATCAAATCCTTTCCAAGCAAAGGTAAGAAGGCGGAAATATCCGCGTCGAGATCTTTCGCCTCATCCGCAGGCAAAAGCGTTCTGTCCAATCCCTTCGCCGCGTCTGAAAACAACGCGCTTTCATACTTCTGAATCGCAGGGTTCCATTGGCGGAGCTGGATAAAGGCATTCAGAGCAAACGCGTGGATAGATTCGAGGTCGTGTTTGTCGGCATCGCGTCCAGTGAAGAGGTACGACTGAGTCGGCTTGCGTCGTGCCCGGTCCACAAGGAGGGCGGAATTGAGAGAGGCGGTTTGTGCTAATTGGGTGGCGAGACTTGAGGGCATATCGGAAGTTAGATGTGCTACAGGGGCATGGAATTATCTCTTGTAGGCACCTCCGCGGTCGCTGCACTTGACCCAAGCTTGATCTTGAGCAAACGTCCGAGCTGCCTGTACGCGCCTCTTTGGAAAATTCGAGCGGAAGAGCGGCCCGGTTTCCGCCTCCTCGACTGGGACTCCGTCGAGCGTTTATGGATCCGACCATGGCTATCATCGCGCCGGCGACGGCCACCTGTGGTCAGAAGCACCTGCACCGTATAGCAGGCTACTCCGGACAATATGGGTTCTTTCCTTTACTACTGACGCCTCATATTGCCATTTGCCAGCCAGTGTGCGATAATTCTGGCCAATGCGTTACAGTAGTACCGCCAAGGACCATGAATGGCATGGTCAACCGGGACCTTTAATGACGGATAGTGGGGTAAACCAAGTTGCACACTGGAATTGAAGCACCTGATTATCACCTCTCACGTTGTCGTGTCCAATGTCATCACATCAAGCGAAGGAAAGGGTACTGTCAATCTGACGTCTCGCATCATGATCGTGGTGTCTGCATTGGCAAACAAGATCGTGCGAAGTACAACTGCAGAGACATAGCAGACCAGGCTAGGCTATGCTTGCGGTTTATTATTAGCCAAGCTCAGCACAATCTCTATGTGTGGGGTCGTATCAGCGTGCAAAACTACCGGGATGGACAGTTTTGGGATCGGCTCTGGAAACGATACATGCAATTCTAAAGCGAACGCCAACTATCAACCGCCGAATCACGCCCGTCGTCTCAACCTGGGCTTCGGGAAAGTGAGAGGCGCTTTGAGGATTGCGCGCTTCTCTTGCCCCACGCTATCCGGGAGACCGAGGCGCTTTAGGTCCTGGGAAGAAAGCTTGCCGATGGTACATCCTGAAGCAATTTCGACAAACATCAGTTGATCTGTCATGACAACGTTGAATAAACGTGTCACACCCAGTGACTTGAATAGGTCATTCACTCTTTCGGGAAAGGTTCAGTCGGTCACTTCATAGATTGCTCGAAGAAGGTCGTACCTTGTAGGAGACATTTTAAGATCCGATGCAATCAGTGCTGTGTCTGTCGCATAATCGTCGACCTTCAAACAAAGGGAAAATAGGTGGGTCAAAAGGTTTGTTTCATTCTCGCTTGTCATCCGAGCCCTACACGCCCCCACACGAGTCAAGAGTCACGATAACGTGGAGACAATAACCGACGCACTTTGTGGATCCTCTGGGCGTCTCCGTAAATCGTGCAAGAAGGCCGTCCACCACAACCTCCGGAGCGGGTGACAGACGCTCCAAAAGTGCGGACCTTTCCGGGACATTTCTCCCCGCTACACCGCGGAACGCGAACATCACCGAGGCATAAATCAGCATCTTTCTGTTTCAGATCGGGTCCTGTGAGCGGGAAAAAACGGAATACGATACTACATAGGCACGAACGCAATTTTACGCTTGGGCTTGGGTGAGGAATAGGCGAGCATGAGATGCTGTCGCAACCAATCGCTACGAGCATTGGGCAACAGCCGCACTCTTGAACGGTCATCTGCCGCGTTTTTGAGCTTGGAAAGTAGGCTGTCCAGGGCGGCCCATTCCGGCTCTGGGATGATATTATGCAGCGGATAGATATCCTCTGGTCTCTCGGCGTCGGCATTGTATGCAGGGATGAGACGCGCAGCATTTGCTGAATCCTGCAATTTTTCTGACAACCCCTCAACGTGAGCGAGACATTTCTCACGAAGGTCGAGGCGCACCTTGCGTAGGAAGGTTCTCCGTTCCTTCATCTATCCGGTCCTGCAACACGCCCACCACATCTTCCATCGCGCTCACGTCAATCTTGTTCCGCTCCTGGGCGTCTATCGCTGCCTTGGCCTTTTTCGTTCCAAATACTTTGCCTAGCATACTACGCGCCTGGAAATGTTCCGAGCTGCTGGGTTCAGTAGGCTTGAAGTTTTTGAGGGCCTTGACCTGTCGAGAGATCAGGTATACCGGCGTGGGCTGGAGAATAAGTTTCGAGGATCCCGGGCGATGGAGTGCGAGGAAGTATCTGCTTTCGAGAAAAGATGAGTACGCCAATCGTCCTGCGTGGGGACTAACAGCAAAACCGTACCTGCTCCCAGCTCCATCGCTTCCGTCATTGGCCGAGCCAGAGAACTCGATGGCATCCGTTTCGCCTGCAATAGTACTCGAGCAACGGACGAACTCCTTCCCTTCTTCCTCTCCTCTCACAGAGACATTAAATGGTGTGTTTTTCGGAAGTGTAAGATATGGGAAGCTCGCTACGTGATAGAAAACCCGAGTCAGATAAGTAGAGGTTGGGGCATTGACTTGAAAATAGTAACCACACACACACCAAGCACCGGGCCAGTCTGGGTGTCGGACAAACTGGAAAGCTCAATGGACAACGAATCGGACTGCTTTGCGTCTGAGAGACCGCGTTTTCGCTTTCGAGAGGACAATGTGGTTGACATCCGTTGTAATCTTCGCAAAGTTCACTCGTAAGGCGCTACGAGCGCACCTGATCACATGATTAGCCCTATTCTGGACATTTCTGGCAGATAAGTGTTATCTCTTATGTTGGGGCCACAATTGTGGCCCCTTTCGTTGGTGTCTGTTGTGGTGGCTCCAGTGTGTCTCATTGCAACTGAGGGTTGGGTTCACAATTCGTGGGTCGTATAAGAGTCATCTCCTCGACTGCAAGATATCCATCATATCCTGGTTCTATGTTTACGCCTCAGTCATGCTGTGACCGACTGTGAGCCACTTGGTGCCATGGCTCGAGACACGATGGCAAATTATGCTGCAAATATAATCGACATGAAATACTGTATAGCTACCTTGATTTTGAATCTTGTTTTGAATGACCCTGAATGAAAAACACCAGGTCAGATACTACAGTAAATCTTAGCTAAAGGACTGCACTGCCAATTCTCAGTTCCGTGGGTCAAGCCGTAGGTAGAGCAAACATTGCGAGCGACCGCCGACCCAAGGCGTGGTGTGCATTAGATTGGCGTGATCCGATTTACGGCGATTCCCGATACAGTAGTGATCGTTCCCGGCTTCCGGCGGATCCCGCCTTGTGTGCGCTCCTTGGTCACCAAGGCATCTCTCTGGCAGACGTGTTTCAGTGTTTTTTTGAACGTTCTCTACAACACAGTCTGAATTATCAAAATTTTGAGGAAGAAACGGTGCAGAGAGTCTACGGTATTTTGATTCGTAGTGGCCCATTTCAAATTGGGTGGCACTAAATTAGTCACTAATTACGGCGATATATGATTACATAAGTCATGTGGCTATTTCGCCGTATAACCCGACCTCCAAAATGAATTGTTTCTAGGTGAATACCATGGGCTCCTCGCACTCCTACGTGACCGACCCCGATGCGTTCGCTACAAAGGTCAAGGAAACTGACGATAAAAGTAGCTGGAAATCTTACGATTATGTGGTCGTGGGTGGAGGTGCGTTCCATGATGGCTTGGTGACATCTCGCATGACCATGAACTCGCTAACAAATGAAACCTCCTCAAGGCACTGCTGGCTCAGTGCTTGCATCGCGTCTCTCAGAGGATCCAAACGTGTCGGTCCTCTTAATTGAAGCCGGGAATAGGTGCGGGACCTTCACATAGAGTCGTCGTGGAATTCTGAAAGCTAGTGCCAATGTGTTCAGTTACGAGAAGGATTTCCTCACGCAAATACCTCTTGCATGGCCTCAGATTTTGAAGTCCTCTATAGATTGGGACTATCAGACAGTGTGCGTATACTCTCGATATCGACCTGGTATTTGTTTGTCCGTTGAAACGGGTCAATGTAAAGGAATCAGCCCCGCGCGGGAGATCGGCAACATTCTGTTCCGCGTGGGAAGGTTTTGGGAGGCTGTAGGTAGGTATTGTGTGTGCACGCAGCTTGGTTATATGTGTGCTGAAGTAACTCTCTTTTACTCAGCTCGATCAACGCTCTTATATATCAACACTGCTCCACTGAGGGTAAGTAAAGTACAGTGGCCTGGTATTGCCTGACCGTCTTTATCAGACTTTGACGAATGGGAACGTTTGGGAGCTACTGGATGGGGTTATAAAGACCTTTATCCGTGAGTGAGCATCCTCCTTGTCTACGTGGCCTTATAACCTCGCGCTTCTTCCTCAAGCTACTTCATCAAGTCCGAGAAATATACACCTAGTCCTGACCACCCTGGTGTTGTATCTTCAGACCATGGCTTAGACGGTCCTTGGAAGACAACGTTTGCAGATGTCCCAGTACGTATCGCCATTTCTGGAAGCACTCAGTTTTTCAGACAACAAATTTGTTTTGTTCCTTTCTTTTTCCTAGCGGATTCACAACGTCTTAATTGATGCTTGCGAGGAGCTGGGCGTCAAGCGTATCGAGTAAGAGTTTCTTCTTTCGATCCTCGACGCTGTCCCAATATCACGTCAGCGACTTCAACACGCCAAAGGGCCAAATGGGCGTATCTACTTTCCTTTCCATCACTGATCATGGGAAACGTACGCTCAGTGGCATAATTCAGCTGTCACGGACGTCGCTGACAGAACCTCAGGTGACTCGGCTGCCATTGCCTACTTGACACCCACTGTCCTCAAGCGTCCTAACCTCACGGTTGCTCTCAGTACTGTAGTTGAAAGAGTCTTGTTCGATGAATCTGGATCGGAACCCCATGCTGTCGGTGTTGAAGTGTCCAAGTCCGCAGAAGCCCCCAAGTATCGTGTCAGGGCTAACCGCGAGGTCATCCTTTGCGGTGGTACTATTGCGAGTCCGCAAATCCTACTTGTCTCTGGCATCGGTCCCGAAGAGGTGCTGTCGAAGGCTGGTATCAAAGTCGTTAAGGACTTGCCGCAAGTCGGGAAGAATTATTATGATGTGAGCTGACTCCTAAGTGTAAATGTTTCTCTTGATTTCAACACTATGCATAGCACATTTCATCCGGTCCCATCTGCATCCGCGCCAAGCCTGGCTACTCGCTTGATTTCCTCAACTCGCCCATCCAGGCGATTGGTGCGATGCTGCAATGGTTTGTCTTCGGCAAGGGTCCAATGACTGAGCTCGCTGCTCCCGGTGCCGCCTTTATTCGTGTCGACGACGAAACGTAGGTGCCTGTCAACCCTTTTGCGAATCCAGTATTAAGGGGCCCGTGTATATAGACTCCCATATAGCTCAAACTCTTCGAGTGATGTTCCGCTTCGGGCTAATAATGCTGGACCTAATACTCCTGACCTCGAGATTGTTTGGTTCCCATTGGTCATTGGAGGGTTTGGCATCAAGACCCCTCCAGGAATTTACGGCGCGACGATGGTGAGAGACGAATAGTTGCCTTTTTTGTTGTTTGAAGCTCAGAGGTTTACGGTGTAGGGGCCCGTGGTCCTGAAACCCGAGAGTTCAGGGACTATAACCGTCGAGTCACCGAGCGTGTATGACAAGCCCGTCATCGACCCCAAGTATGGTGGTATCCCACACTTGCCTGGCGTGCGCTGATGTTCGCCCCTGCAGCTTCTTTGCCTCAGAGAACGACATGAACGTCCTCGTACGCGGTGTACGATTTTCCATGCGTGTTGGCCGCGCAAACTCTGCCAAGAACGTCTTTGAGCCCAAGGCAGACTCGATCGATACCAAAGACTTTTTCTACATGGGAGACGCGGATCCCGACAGAGTACGCGCCATTAGTCCCCCCCTCTCCCCTACTTTATTCGCCCCCATTGCTGACACTGACTTACCTACCACCACGTGGTGTTGCAGATCACAGACGAGGAGATCAAGGAATACATCCGTGGCCACTGCAGTGCAGCGTTCCACCCAGTGAGTGACTTTATCCTACTTACCCCTTCCTCCAGATTGCGGGTGAGAGCAACCCTCACGCGGAATTGTTTGTTTTTGGCAGACATCGACCGCTCGCATCGGCGCGTCCCCCGAGACGGGCGTCGTCGACCCACGCTTACGCGTATTCGGTGTCAAGGGCCTCCGCGTCGTTGACGCGTCGGTCTTCCCGAACCAGATCAGTGGGCACCCCGCCGCACCGGTCGTCGCCGTCGCCGAAAGGGCGGCGGACATTATCAAGGAGGACGCCAAGGCCTAGGTTCCACTCGAAACCTTGAATTACTTTGTTCCCTTACGACCATCATCTACTTTTAACCCCCCCCCATTTGAATGCCCGAGATATCTCTTGTCTGCTTTATGTTCTACTTTGTCCCTATTGAGTCGAGCGTTCTCGCTGGCGTCACTTGCTGTCAACGGCGATAACGATAATATCAGTCCTGTGAGAAATGAAACAGACACATCGGTCCAGCTACGAAAGTTGACAAGATGGACTTGGATTCCTGATGCCCACTTCGTCACTCGCGCTTAAAGGTGCAATCTATTGACGATGAAGACGGGGCGATGGGGTGTGGACGTGAAGAGAATGGAGTCAGAAGTGAAAGAGCAAGACGATTGTCAGAGAGGAGGTGGAAAAAGGGAGAACACAGTGATTTATTCTGGCGCACACCGCGGGGCTTTTATGTCCGTTCTCACCTGTAAGGTACACCACCATACAGGTAATGAAAGGGGATAGAAAAGAAAATTTGTCAGGCTTGTGCCAGCGCAGTCGCGTCATGCCACCAATCGGTGTATCTGAGCCTCGCGATAACGCGCTTGATCTGTACGTACGTACGGTATCAAACCGAATATCATGGTGGCGCCGTGGTGCCCCGCGGGGTGACGAGAGTTCCTACAAAGAAAATGCGTGGCCTTTAGCGGCGGCCCATGAACGTGCATGAACGTGCGTGAACCCTCTGCCCAATGAGGGCACGCGAGCACACGCTCCAACAACACTAAATTTCACCACAATCTCACTTGCAAGCGAATTGGCTTCGGCAATGAACGAGGTCAAGATGCGAGTACATATGTAGTAATTAGTACTACATCAGTACACTCTAATGTTGACTGATCCAAAGAACTGCATTTATCCCCAACATCACTCATGAGCAGTGCGGGAATATGCCCAAAGGGAAAAACCCCCGGGGGGAGGGGGGGGGGTTGGAAGAAAAAGAGTCAAATATACTTATGGGGTACTATTATTATACCATTCCTCGACAAGATGCAAGAAAAATATATCAGAAGGACTGACTATTAGATGTCCGAGAGACTGTCTTGAGGCCCGGAGAAGAGATGGTATTATCACTGTGCGTCAATGCTGAAACTTGTGACTTGGGGGAGATACGCTGCCGCGGCAAGGTCCAGCATGTGCACGTCGTCGAAGACGTCGTGTCCGTTGAACCCGCCAAAAACGAAGAGCCGTGAGTCGGCGAGGAGAGAAGCATGATAGCCCCGTGGCGCCGGGGGTCGGCCGAGGGTCGACCGGGGCTCATATTGCAAGGACACTACATCGCAAGGTTAATTATTCTTTCCCAGAGAGGTATCGTATCCAAGTGATGTTGGACCGGGTAAAAGTGAGCTTACCGAGATTAAAGAGAAGCAGTTCAGGGGAGTACTCAGAGCCGTCATGCCCACCAGAGATGAAGAGGTAGGAACCTACTTGTGCCGACGAGTGCGATAGGCGGCGGTGTAGCGTGTCGGGTTTGATTTGGGTCCAAACTGCTGTGTCTGGTGCGTTTGGTCGTTGTTAGGATGGGACGAAGACGAGCATGAGCGACGGGACGCACCGAGGTTGAGACACCATATGTCCTGGAAGCACTCGCGCCCATCGCTACCCCCAACGACGATCATCACGTTCTGCACAAGATTCGCGGTATGGTACCCGCGGGGGGAAGGCCGTTTGCGCCCCGAAATGGCCACCTGTTCCCACCTCATGCGATCGAGCGAGCCGCTGACGTCCAGAGTCCAGACGTCGTTCAGCGCCTGTAACCCATTTCCGCCACCGAACACCCAGATCTTGTTTTGGTATAGCACCGTCGTGTGGGCGCGTCGTGGCGGAGGGACATCTGTCGTGGTGAACGTCGGGCGCGACCAGCGCCTGGTCGGTATGTCGAACACGTGCACGCTGTTGTAGTACGAGGCGTTCTCTCCCCCACCAATTATGACGATCTTGCGACCGACAAGAGTCGCAGAGTGAGCGCGACATGGTGGTGGAAGGTCGCCCTGCATCTCCGGATGTGTCCACTGCATCGTCTCTACGAAAGGAAAAGAGATCAATTAATCATTTGGCCAACCAAAGAGCCATTTGTGGTGCACCGATATTGAAACACCACATGTCTTTGAAACATCCTTTGTCATCGCAGCCCCCAAATATCCAAGCCACATTGTCCGCAAGGGTGACCGTGTGTGCCCGAAACCCGTGAGTAGGGAGCACGCCCCACACAGGAGCCTTGCTCCAATACATCACGGGCGGGGGCGCGGGCTCGACATTCAGCATATTTGGGAGATGTGGGACCGCGCGAAACCGTGGAGGCGGGTCAGGGACCGGCACACGTGGAGACTTTGCAACAGTGGCGGAGAGCGACGTTGAGCTCGCGTTAGCATTAGGAGTAGGGAGACGGCGCGTGGTTCCGTTCGTCGGTGAGTCGCCGGGTGTGGAGCGGCGAGAAGACGACTGGGTGCGTTGGGTGCGCGATGAGCTCGAGGCGCGCAGCGTTGTGGTAGATGCGGAGAGGGAGCTGGCGGATCCGCTTGGGTATGGAGAGGGCAAGGATTCGGAGCGCGCTGGAACGACTGGGTTGCCTGAAGGAACTGGCGGCGTGAAGGGGCGGTCGTCACCTCCTGGAAGGGAAATGTCGCGGAGGGGGGCAGGCGAACCCACTGCGGAGAAGGCGCGTCGGTTGCCGTCCTTCGTCGCGGTGCGAGGGTGCCCATCCGAAAGTGCCATTCCTGGGGTATTTTCTGAGCGAACGGGAGAGAGGCCCAGAGGGGCTCGAGAGACTAATGTTGATGTCGGGGACGATGGCGACGGCAGTCGGTTCCTCGTGTCAGATACCGTGGGATCGATTAGCCACTTCGGGCATCGCTGCTCGGTCCCGCTGGGTTGGCCGCACTCGAGCTTAGCAAATCAAGCAGCAAATCGTGCAACTGCTAGTGGCTACTAACAATCAAAATGCAAGCTGTGACTCCACACAACTACCCAAGAGCCAGCTGAGCGCGCAGTAAGCCCTCTTCGGCATTTGTGGTCCCTTTTGTCCTCTTTGCTTTAGGGTGCGTTCAGCCAGTGTTCGGCCGCGAGAATCTGGGATTATAAGCCAGATTCTACGCGCAGTCGAACGGACTTTCAGAATCAGATTATTTCGTTTCGCGTACAGAAGCTGGATTATAATCCAAGATTCTTGTGACCGAACACACCCTTATTTGCTTTGTCGGGGGACTCGGGGATCCCCCTCGTCCATCGGAACAGTCGGGGGGGTAGCGTGATTCGTGTCCCATTCTTATGGAATCCAGTTATTTCGGTTGTGATCCCCTTATCCGTCATCTTGATGGCCTCGAGATTCGTTGCCCTTTACCACCTTGGGTTATCTGCTGTCGGAACACAAGGGTGAGATTACGCACGTCGGAAGTCTTTGTATCCTACCAATGAGAAGGTGACACAGAGACAATACAGCCATGCTTTCACTCCATGCCTTACTTCTTTCGAATAACTTGCTACCCTGGTCCGAACGGGATGTGAGGCAGATGGTGAATTCATTTCCCTCGAGACACTCGGTGACAGGTACCACGAAACCTTCGTTTTCTCTTTCTGGTTGCTATGTCCTCTAATATCTGGGTGAATAGATTGCGCCGCGCCACAATCCATCGCAGTGTCCTTTACGGACAGGGAAACAAGTCAGACGGCAGTTGGAAGGTGAGTCTCCTCCTCCTGTTTTTACTTAATGTACTGGGCTATGGTTGTGCCAAAGGGTCAGAACAAAAGGTGATTTTTCCTCGCCTAAATAACTCTAGACCATACATCTACATGACGCTACAACTCCATGGCCTTACTTGGCACCATGTTCTGATAGTAGTTCAATAACATCGGAAGACCACGCCACCCTCGATGGGGTTTTGCCACGTATATCTTTCACACTTGTCCTCGCACCATGCTCAAGCAGCATACGTACGACCTCGACACTGGTACTCTTCGATTGCACCGCCACATGTAATGGTGTAGAGCCGGTAATGTCGCGCGCGTTTGTGTCTGCACCGTGCTCGACCAGCACACGTACGACCTCGACGCTCCCCCATCGCGCCGCTATATGCAATGGGGTAGAGCGGCCACTGCCAGGCGCGTTTGTGTCTGCGCCGCGCCAGACCAGCTCACGTACGACCTGGACATCCGCACATCGCGCCGCTATATGCAATGGGGTAGAGTGGTCACCGCCGGGCGCAATTATGTCTGCACTGTGCTCGAGAAGCACGCATACGACCTCGACATTCCCACATCGCGCCGCTATATGCAATGGGGTAGAGCGGTCACTGCCGGGCTCGTTTACGTCTGCGCCGTGCTCGAGCAGCACTTCTACGACCTCGACATTCCCACATCGCGCCGCTATATGCAATGGGGTAGAGCGGTCACTGCCGGGCGCATTTACGTCTGCGCCGTGCTCGAGCAGCACACGTACGACCTTGACATCTGCGCATCCCGCCGCTATATGGAATGGGGTAGAGTGGTCGCCGCCGGGCGCAATTATGTCTGCACTGTGCTCGAGAAGCACGCGTACGACCTCGACATTCCCCCATCGCGCCGCTATATGCAGTGGGGTAGAGCGGTCACTGCCGGGCGAGTTTACGTCTGCGCCGTGCTTGAGCAGCACTCGTATGACCTCGACATCCGCGCATCGCGCCGCTATATGCAATGGGGTAGAGTGGTCACCGCCGGGCGCAATTATGTCTGCACTGTGCTCGAGAAGCACGCGTACGAACTCGACATTCCCCCATCGCGCCGCTACATGCAATAAAGCAGAGTGGTCATTGCCAGGCACGATTACGTCTGCACCGTGCTCGTGCAACACACGTACGACTTCGACATTCCCATATCGTGCCGCAATATGCAATGGGGTAGAGCGGTCATTGCCGGGCGCGTTTATGTCTGCGCCGTGCTCGAGCAGCACTCGTACGACCTTGACATCCGCCCATCGCGCCGCCATATGCAATGGGGTAGAGTGGTCACTGCCGGGTACGTCTATGTCAGCACCGTGCTCGAGCAGCACACGTACGACCTCGATATTCCCCCATCGCGCCGCTATATGCAATGGGGTAGCGTGGTCATTTCCGGGCACGTTTATTTCTGCACCGTGCTCGAGCAGCATACGTGCAACCTCGACATCCGCGCATCGCGCCGCTATATGCAAGGGGGTAGAGTGGTCACCGCCGGGCGCAATTATGTCTGCATTGTGCTCGAGAAGCACGCGTACGACCTCGACTCCTCCCCATTGCCCCGCAACACACAATGGGGTAGAGCCATCATTGCTGCGCGCGTTTACGTCTGCACCGTGCTCAAGCAAAAATCGAACGACATCGTCCCGCAATTGAGAGAGATTGGGGCCTTCCCAGGCACGCCTTGACATATAATGTAATGGAGTCTCGCCGATAGCGTTCCGGGCATTGACATCTGCCTTGTATCCGAGTAGGACCTGGATCATCTGAAGATGTCCATAGTAAGCTGCAGAATGCAGTGGAGTAGCCTTGCCATCGCCCCTGACATTCAGGTGTGCGCCGTTGTCATGGAGAATCTTTGCTGTCCGAAAATGTTCCCCCGCCAAGGCCGCCACCAGCGGTGTCACATAGTAGCCACCGTTGGCGTTCACATGTTGCGGATGCTTGAGAATCAGGTTTTCTACAAGATCTTGGAATCCACACAATGCAGCGTAATATAGGGGTTCAGCGTCTGATTTCCACCGCGGCGTAAAGCGGAAAAACGATGAACCGGGGGGAGGGATAGTGTCAACGTCGTGCAATTGTCGCCAGGCTGCAAAATGTGGCTTGTCCAGGTCAAAGAGATATCCCATCGCCTTTTGTAGGTTTGACGACACATTCGAATACTGGGCATGAGGAATCCAATGTCGAACAGCATATCCAGTCAGTGGAGAGCTATTCTCGATGCCGTTCCGTTCAACGTGATCGTCCGACCGAAGAAGAATGCTCAGGCAAGCCTCCGCAAGGATATTATGCGCGGGCTCGAAAGCGATATGATAACGCAAGACTTCTCCATCGGAGGCGGCGAGGCGAACAGAGGTCAAGAATTCTTTGACCGAGAAGTGCGAGAACTGCACAACTCGTGATGCGCCCGATTTGATTATGGTGATTAAACTGGAGCATGAGGTCAGAAGTCCTTGTTCTTCATCCTCCCACCGCCAATTTGGGTTCAACCTTGGAATCCCCTCCGCATCACTGAAGTCAACCGCAAGCACCTCAGCGAGCTCCTCCACTCTAAGTGGCCGAACAGCCACAACGAGGCACGACAATAGACGGCGAGCGTGATCTCGGTTCGGCTTCTTGATCTCCTTCAGTATACGTGCGTAGGTCTCGTCCAGCGATTCCGGTAATTCATTGAGGGTACGCCGCACACTTGGTGGAAAACAATCCCGTAGAATTTCAAGCTGACAGAATACCCAGCGAAACCTATTTAAAGTTTTAAACAATTATCACTAACATGAAGTGGATCACCTACATGCCATCGGCCCTTTCAGAGAGCATCTTAATCGCGAGTTCCTTGTCCTCCATTCTCCATCTCCTTATGATTTGTTCCGAATCTGAATAAACCACAGACCTAACATAGTCCGCAATATCTTCTTTTTGTCCAATTTCGTCGTGAAGGGACACTTGCCGAGAGGTCAAGGGTTCGAGCACGTTTCGGACGTCAATTTCTGGCCGGCTTGTGACACAAATATGAAGATTTGGAATACAAAGCTCGACGAGTTCTTTCACAAGCCGAAGCAATTTTTCGCGGGGTGATGGAATCCCAGGCATGTTCGGAGACTCATCAAGGGCGTCCATGATTAGGTACGTCGGACGTCGATTGGGGAGTGTGAGTATATCTTTCAGGCATTCTGCCAATTCACTATCACTGGGCTGGTTCCTGCCCTCGTCGTGAGCCGAATAGAGATCCGATAGAATGTCGCAATCAGGAGCCGAGCAAGCAGACAGTTGCATGAGAAGGGAGCGGACTAGATCCTGCGGGCCTTGTTTGTTTGCATCCCGAAAGTCAAAATAGAAATAAGCCATCGACGCATGTCCAGCCTTGCACATAGCCTTGATATCTTGGATGACGGTGGAACTGATAAGAGATGTCGGTCACTTCTGACAGGAACAGTGAAGAATCCACGGACCAGAGAACACTTTTTCCAGATCCGGCTACGATTACAAGACACAATCAGAGGGCATCAGGTGGAAGTGGGACAGGACGAACGTTTTCCGTGGATCCAAAGAAGCGATCCTGTTGACTTCCATTCCTGATAGATTCTGCTTTGAAAAAACCAGGTTGCCATTTTCTTGTGATGAGTACTACATGCAATATTATGGTTCGTCGATGGATCCGGTGGAGAGAGCCATTTGTGAATTCTCTCCCGCAATTCATTGTCTGAAAGGATGCATGAGGTTCTATGGCCGGCACTGATGAGGCTAGGGGACGACGAACGTTTCATTTGATCTAGGTCCTTGGCTGCTTGTTGGATGGCTAGGTTTGTTTCCTTTCCATCTAGCAGTTCAGGGATTAACTATCGTTCCGGGATTGACCAAAAATGAGTTGCGCACCATGAATGACCTTGGCGACCTTGTCATCTACCGCCTTCACTCTGTCGTCAACATGGGCCACCCTAGCATCAACGCCCTTCACTTTCTCATCGACGCTGGCAACCCTATTGTCGACACTGGCTACCTTGTCATCGATCCTGGCCACCTTATCATCAACGCCGGCCACCCTATTGTCGACGCCGGCCACTCGATCGTCCACACCGACCATCATATTGTCGATAGCTACGACGGTATTCGCGACTCCCCTTACTCTCTCATCAACAGCGTGCGTCGCCTTCAAGTTTTGTGCAACTGCCATTCGAGCTTCCTCTTGTGTCAAATTGTCCAGCCTCTTCAGCGCGTCTTCCATATCAGTTTTTCCAATCAACCTCTTCATATATTTTTCTGAACTTCGTTCAGTCGACGGCCACAAACTTGTTCATGAATCACTCACTCAATCGACCCCGGTCAATCTCCTTTGTTGCGATACCAAGAATAGATAGAACCTCGACCATTATCTGAATGATGATGTTCATCATTTCCTGAGTCGGCGGCACTTCTGTGTAGATCTCAAGACGTTGGAAAAACATTTCGATCCGCTGAAAGATGTCCACAAGAGAGTCTTGGCTTTTTCGAACATCCTTAGCTGCCTGAGAAATGTATGTGTTACTGCGGCCCATGCCAAGCTATTAAGGATACAGACTGAAAGGAGGACGCCGATCCCTGTAAAGATCGCATTCGTAGGAGAAAATACCTGCGAAATGAATATGAGAATGTAGATCTCAGAAGAGCAGATTTCGGCATACCATGCTAACACCCGCTCCAATCGTCGCAGAAAACGCAAAGAGGACGTTGACGATTGGATCAAGCCATTTTGTCCATCGTTCATCCCCACTCCGGGACTGATCTAGTCCCTGGACTTGCTCTTGAAGGACAGCAAGAATGGAGCTGGGAGAGTCGCATGTTTGGAGCTGGGCGGCGAGTGTATGTAGAAGGAGATCATGTTTTGTGCGTTTTTGGTACGCTTTCAAGGCATTATTGATTATTATTTGGAATTTGGAAGAGTTGGAGGACGAGGCAGCCATAGGGTGGGTGTGAGAGTAGAGTGTTAGAGTAGAGCGTTTGTTCGTGCTAGAGAGGACGACGGCGGATACCTGGGCGATAGTTGGGCAGAAGAGAACTGTTCCCACTAACACCAATTCCAAGTCCGTGTGCCGCTTTATGTCCGCGTGGGAACAAATCCGAGCCTGACAGGATAACCATTGCGCGTGACTGGCAGGCGAAATTAAGAGAAGCGCCGGTCGTCCACAGAATATCCAGGCCCAATATTTTTACATAAGTTATGTCTGATAAAGGTCTACTCGGTCAAGGTATTTTCTACCGAAAAGGTGACCTCCACAGTACGCCAATGATCGTTCAGTCATGGCAATTCCTTGATGTGATGAGTTACTCTTCCTGTAATCTCAGAGACTCGGACGTTCTGCGACTGTATGTATTGATTACTTTGGAAAGCTCAAAGGTACTAACATCATCTCTAACCTAGAACCGCCGCGCGGTTCCAAGGCACATCCAATCTGCGCTCCAGTTGACATCAGACACTATTCATGCTGCAAGCTGACAGTAGCGAAGACCACCTATACTGCGTCACCGGGCCAATGAGGAGCATGAGAATTGGTACGTTTGAGAGTAGTTTGGCACCACCAATGCGAAACTTGAAGCACGACAAGGTTGGTAGTTTTGGGAGGGGCATAGATCGGACACTAGGCGAAAGTTGTGAAAGGACCACAGTACAGGCAGGCGTCAGAAGAGACAGCGAGCGAGGCGGCTCCAGAGGAGAAGCATGCTACAAAAGGCACTGTTCCCACCTCGACTCCAGACGTCATTCAGCGCCTGTCACTCATTTCTGACACCGAACACCCAGATATAGTTTTTGTATAGCGCCGTCGTGTCGGCCCATCGTGGCGGGAACGTCTGTCATCGGGCGCGACCAGCGCCGGGTCGGGATGTCGAAGACATACACGCTGCTGTAGTACGAGGCGTTCTCTCACCCGCCAATTATAACGATCTTGCGACCAAAAAGAGGTCGCAGAGTGAGCGCGACAATAGGGTGGAAGGTCGCCCTTCATCTCAGGATGAGGATGTGGCAACTGTATCGTCTCTACGATGAGAAATGAAAACAATGTCATTTGGTGAAGGCGGTTTATGGCGCGTGCACGCACCCATATTGAAACACCACATATCCTCGAAAAACCCTTTGTCATCGCAGGCCTCATACATCCAAGTCACAGTGTCCGTAAGGGTGACCGTGTGTGCACGAAACCCATGAGTAAGGAGCACGCCCCATACAGGAGCCTTGCTCGGGCGGATGGGAAATCGGACGAAACCGTGGAGGCGGGTCAGGGACCGGCGCGTGTGGAGACTTGGCAACGGTGGAGGAAAGCGACGTCGAACTCGCGTTGGCATTAGGAGTAGAAAGACTGCGCGCCGTCCGTCAGTGAGTCGCCGGGTGTGGAACGGCGCGAAGCCGACTGAGTTCGTTGGGTGGGCGATGAGCTCGAGGCGCGCAGCGTCGTGGTCAATGCGGAGAGGGAACTGGCGGATCCGTTTGGGTATGGAGACGGCAAGGGCTCGGAGCGGACAGGATGGACTGGGTTGCCTGAAGAGACGGGCGCTGGAAGGGAGATGTCACGGAGGGGGGCAGGCGAACCCTGCGCGGAGAAGGTGCGTCGGTTACCGTCCTTTGTCGCGGTGCAAGGGTGCCCATCCAAAAGTGCCATTCCTGGGGTATTTCCTGAGCGAATAGGAGAGAGGCCCAGAGGGGCTCGAGAGATGGTGCCAATGATGGCAACAGCGGTGGGCCAAATATCGTGGGATCGATTAGCCATTTCGGGCTTCGCTGATACCTCAGTTGGCCACACCACACATCGCGCAACTGCCAGTGGCTACAGTGTGGCTACTAATGACAATCAAAATGCAAGCTGTGACTCGGCCACACAACTACCCAAGAGCCAGCTGAGTGCGCAATAAGCCACTAATAAGCCCTCTTCGGCATTTGTGGTTCCTTTTGTCTTTTTTGCTTTATGTGCTTGTCGGGGGACTCGGGAATCCCCCTCGTCCATCGGAACAGTCGGGGGGTAGCGTGATTCGTGTCCCATTCTTATGGAATCCAGTTATTTCTGTTGTGATCACCTTATCCGTCGTCTTGATGGCCTCGAGATTCGTTGCCCTCTACAGTACCACCTTGGTTTGTCTGCTGTCGGAACACGAGGGTGAGATTACGCACGTCGGAAGACTTTCTATCCTACCAATGAGAAGGCGACACAGACACAATACAGCCACGCTTTCACCCCATGCCTTTTTTCTTTCGAATAACTTGCTACCCTGGTCCGAAGGGGATGTGAGGCAGATCGTGGATTTATTTCCCTCAAGACACTCGGTGACAGGCACCACGAAACCTTCATTTTTTCTTTCTGATTGCTATGTCCTCTAATGTCTTGGGTGAATAGATTGCGCCGCGCCACAATCTATCGCAGTGTCCTTTACGGACAGGAAAACAAGTCAGACGGCAGTTGAAAGGTGAGTCTCCACCTCCTGTTTTTACTTAATGTGCTGGGCTATGGTTGTGCCAAAGGGTCAGAACAAGAGGTGATTTTTCCTCGCCTAAATAACTCTAGATTAGACATCTACATGACGCTACAACTCCATGGCCTTACTTGGCACCATGTTCTGATAGTAGTTCAATAACATCGGAAGACCATGCCACCCAGAACGGGGTTCTGCCCCATATGTCTATCGCACCTGTATTCGCACCATGCTCGAGCAACATACGCACAACCTTGACACACCCCCTCCGCACAGCCACATGCAATGGAGTAGAGCTGTATATGTCGCGCGCGTTCATGTCTGCACCGTGCTCGAGCAGCACACGTACAACCTCGACATCCGCCCATCGCGCTGCTACATGGAATGGGGTAGACTGGTCACTACCGGGCGCATTTATGTCCGCACTGTGCTCGATCAGCAAGCGTAAGACCTCGACATCCGCCCATCGCGCCGCTATATGCAATGGGGTAGACTGGTCGCAGCCGGGCGCGATTATGTCTGCACCGTGCTCGAGCAACACACGTACGACCTCAACATCCGCACATCGCACCGCTATATGCAATGGGGTAGAGTGGTCACCGCCGGGCGCGATTATGTCTGCACTGTGCTCGAGCAGCACACGTACGACCTCGACATTCCCCCATCGCGCCGCTATATGCAGTGGGGTAGAGTGGTCACTGCCAGGCGCGTTTGTGTCTGCACCGTGCTCGAGCAGCACACGTACGACCTCGACATTCGCCCATCGCGCCGCTATATGCAATGGGGTAAAGTGGTCACTTCCGCGCGCGTTTATGTCCACACTGTGCTCGAGCAGCACACGTACGACATCGACATTCGCCCGTCGCGCCGCCATGTGCAATGGGGTAGACTGGTCGCTGCAGGGCGCGTTTACGTCAGCGCCTTGCTCCAGCAGAACTTGTACGACCTTGACATCCGCATGTCGCGCCGCTACATGCAATGGGGTAGAGCCGTCATTGCCGGGCGCGTTTACGTCTGCGCCTTGCTCCAGCAGAACTCGTACGACCTCGACATCCGCCCATCGCGCCGCCATATGTAATGGGGTAGACCGGTCGCTGCCGGGCGCGTTTACGTCTGCAGTGTGCTCGAGCAGCACACGTACGACCTCGACATTCGCCTGTCGCGCTGCCATGTGCAATGGGGTAGACTGGTCGTTGCCGGGCGCGTTTACGTCAGCGCCTTGCTCCAGCAGAACTCGTACGACCTCGACATCCGCACGTCGCGCCGCTACATGCAATGGGGTAGAGCCGTCATTGCCGGGTGCTTTCACGTCTCCGCCTTGCTCCAGCAGCACTCGTACGACCTCGACATCCGCCCATCGCGCCGCTATATGCAATGGGGTAGACAGGTCGCTGTCGGGCGCGTTTATGTCAGCACTGTGCTCGAGCAGCACTCGTACGACCTCGACATTCGCCCATCGCGCCGCTATATGCAATGGGGTGGACTGGTCACTGCAGGGCGCGTTTATGTCTGCCCTGTGCTCGAGCAGCACACGTACGACCTCGACTCCTCCCCATTGCACCGCAACATGCAATGGTGTAGAGCCGTCATTGCTGCGAGCGTTTACGTCTGTACCGTGCTCAAGCAAAAATCGAACGACATTGTCTAGCAATTGAGAGAGATTGGGGCCTTCCCAAGTACGCCTTGACATATAATGTAACGGAGTCTCGCCGATAGCGTTCCGGGCATTGACGTCAGCCTTGTATTCGAGTAATACCTGAACCATCCGAAGATGGCCATAGTAAGCTGCAGAATGCAGTGGTGTTGCCTTGCCATCGCCCCTGACATTCAGGTGTGCGCCGTTGTCACGGAGAATCCTTCCTGTCCGAAAATGCTCCCCCGCCAACGCTGCCACCAGTGGTGCCACATAGTAGCCACCATTGGCGTTTACATGCTGCGGATACTTGAGAATCAGGTGTTCTACGAGGCCTTGGAATCCACACAATGCAGCATAATATAAGGGATGAGGGTCTGATTTTGACCGCGGTGTAAAGCGGAAAAACGATGAACCGGGTCGGGGAATGTCTACGTCGTGGAGTTGTCGCCAGGCCGCAAAATGTGGCTTGTCCAGGTCGAAGAGATATTCCATCGCCTTTTGTAGTCTTGAGTCTCTTGACGGCACGTTCGAATACTGGGCATGAGAGACCCAGTGTCGAACAGCATATCCAATCAGTGGAGAGCTATTCTCGACGCCATTCCGTTCAACGCGATCGTCCGACCGGAGAAGAATGCTCAAGCAAGCCTCCGCAAGGATATTATGCGCAGGCTCGAGAGTGATATGATAACGCAAGACTTCTCCATTGGAGGCGGCGAGGCGAGCAGAGGTCAAGAATTCTTTGACCGAGAAGTGCGAGAACTGCACAACTCGTGATGCGCCCGATTTGATTATGGTGATTAAACTGGAGCATGAGGTCAGAAGTCCTTGTTCTTCATCCTCCCACCGCCAATTTGGGTTCAACCTTGGAATCCCCTCCGCATCATCAAAGTCAACCGCAAGCACCTCAGCAAGCTCATCCGCTCGAAGTGGACGAACAGCCACAACGAGGCATGACAATAGACGGCGAGCGTGATCTCGGTTCGGCTTCTTGATCTCTCTCAATATACGCTCGTACGTCTCGTCCAACGATTCCGGTAATTCACTGAGGGTATGCCGCACACTTGGTGGAAAACAATCCCGTAGGATTTCAAGCTGACAGAATGCCCACCGAAACCTATTAAAGTTTTTAAATAATTATCACCAACTTGAAGCAGTTCACGCACATGCCATCGGCCCTTTCAGAGAGCATCTTAATCGCGAGTTCCTTGTCCTCCATTCTCCATCTCCTTATGATTTGTTCCGAATCCGAATAAACCACGGACCTAACATAGTCTGCAATATCTTCTTTTTGTCCGATTTCGTCGTGAAGGGACACTTGCCGAGATACCAAAGGTTCGAGCACATTTCGGACGTCAATTTCTGGCCGGCTCGTGACACAAATATGAAGATTTGGAATGCGAAGTTCGACGAGTTCCTTCACAAGCCGAAGCACCTTTTGGCGAGGTGATGGAATCCCAGGCATATTCGGAGACTCATCGAGGGCGTCCATGATCAGGAACGTTGGATGTCGATTGGGGAGAGTGAGCATATTTTTAAGGCATTCTGCCAATTCACTCTCACTAGGCTGGTTTCTGCCCTTGTCGTGAGCCGAATAGAGATCCGATAGAATGTCGCAATCAGCAGCCAAGAGTGCAGACAGTTGCATGAGAAGGGAGCGGACTAGATCCTGCGGGCCTTGTTTGTTTGCATCCCGAAAGTCAAAATAGAAATAAGCCATCGACGCATTCCCGGACTTGCACATAGCCTTGATATCTTGGATGACGGTGGAACTGATAAGAGACGTCAGTCGCTTCTGACAGTAACAGTGAAGAATCCACGAACCAGAGAACACTTTTTCCAGATCCAGCTACAATTTCAAGACACAATCAGAGGGCATCAGGTGGAAGTGGGACAGGACGAACGTTTTCCGTGGATCCAAAGAAGCGATCCTGTTGACTTCCATTCCTGGTAGATTCTGCTTTGAAAAAACCAGGTTGCCATTTTCTTGTGATGAGTACTACATGCAATGTTATGGTTCGTCGATGGATCCGGGGGAGAGAGCCATTTGTGAGTTCTCTCCCGCAATTCGTTCTCTGAAAGTGTGCGTAAGGTTCTATGTTCAGTACTGATGAGGTTAGGGGACGACGAACGCTTGATTTGATCCAGGTCGTTGGCTGCTTGTTGAATGACTAGGTTTGTTTCCTTTCCGCCTGAGCATCCAGGGCTTAACTGTCATTCCGGGATAGGCTGAAGATGAGTCGCGCACCATGAATGACCTCGACGACCTTGTTGTCGACACTGGTCACCTTTTCATTGATCCTGGCCACCTTATTATCGACGCTGGCTACCCCACTGCCGACGCTGGCTACTCGGTCATCGACGCCAGCGACTCGATCGTCCAAACCAGCCACCCGATCGTCGATGGCTACCACCGTATTCGCCACGCCCCTTACTCTCTCGTCAACAGCATACGTCGCCTTCAAGTTTTGTGCAACCGCCATTCGAGCTTCCTCTTGAGTCAATTTGTCCAGCCTCTTCAGCGCGTCCTCCATATCAGTCTTTCCGATCAGCCTCTTCATATATTTTTCTGAACTTCGTTCAGTCGACGGCCACAAACTCGTTCATAAATCACTCACTCAATCGACCCCGGTTAATCTCCTTTGTTGCGATACCAAGAATAGATAGAACCTCGATCATTATCTGAATGATGATATTCATCATTTCCTGAGTCGGCGGCACTTCTGTGTAGATCTCAAGACGTTGGAAAAACACTTCGATCCGCTGAAAGATGTCCACAAGAGTATCTTGGCTTTTTCGAACATCCTTAACCGCCTGAGAAATGTATGTGTTACTATGGCCCACGCCACGCTATTGACGATACACACTGAAAGGAGAACGCCGATTCCTGTAAAGATCACGTTCGTGGGAGAGAACACCTGCCAAACGAATATGAGAATGCAGATATCAGAAAAGCGGATATTCTTGGGCATACCGGACTAACACCCGCCCCAACTGTCGCAGAAAAAGCAAAGAGGACGTTGACGGTTGGATCAAGCCATTTTGTCCATCGTTCATCACCACTCCGGGACTGATCTAGCCCCTGGACTTGCTCTTGAAGGATAGCAAGAATGGATCTGGGAGAGTCGCATGTTTGGAGCTGGGCGGCGAGTGGATGTAGAAGGATATCGTTTTTGGTGTGTGTTTGGTACACTTTCAAGGCATTATTGAAGATTATTTGGAAGTTAGAGGAGTTGGAGGACGTGGGAGCCGTAGGGTGAGTGTGAGACATGAGTGTAAGAGCAGAGAGTTCGTTCGCGCTAGAGAGGACGACGGCGGATACCTGGCCCTGCCTCGTGTCTATGTGGGATTATTTCTGGGCTCGATAGGCGCTCGAAACACCTGATAGCCCATAACGATTGAGCGTGACAAACATGTAGGCTAGCGGCAAAGGCAAATCCAGGGGAGGTACGGAACACAATACCCGGTTGACTCGTCTACTACGTACTGAACATTCAAGTTATATTATTCAAGCCCAATCTTTTTACGCCAGATAATGGTTTCGTCCTTGGCCTCGTTCGTCACTAATGGTCTAAGGTATATGCAACCCAAAAGGGGACATCTGCGCTAAAGGACCGCTCTCAGGCTGATTCGGCTACTGTAGACGAAGACGAGCTACGACACGACCCTTCCTTGACGACCCTTACAGTAATCTCAGAGTATCGCTGCTCTGCAAGTGTATGTATTGATTACCTCAAAGGTACAAATATCGTCTCTAACGTAGCGCCGCCGCGTGGTTCAAAGGCACATTGGGTCTGCGCTCCAGTTGGCATCAAGTACTGTTCATGCTGCAAGCCGACAGTAGCGATGACCACCTAGACTACGTCACCGGGGCCAATAAGGAGCATGAGATTTGCTACGTTTGAGAGCAGTTCGGCACCACCAAGGCGAAATTTGAAGCATAACAAGGCTAGTCGCTTTGGCTGGTAGGTTTGAAACGACCGCAGTGTACAGGTGCCAGAAGAGACGGCGAGCGAGGCGACACCAGAGAAGAAGCATGCTACAAAAAGCACTGTTCCCACCTCGAGTCCAGACGTCATTCAGCGCCTGTAACCCATTTCCGCCACTGAACTACTGTAGTACTGAACACTCAGATCTAGTTTTGGTATAGCGCCGTCGTGTGGGCCCGTCATGGCGAACGTCCGGCACGACTCGGAGCAGCGCCGGGTCGGGATGTCGAAGACGTGCACGCAGCTGTAGTACGAGGCTCACCCACCGATTATGACAATCTTGCGACCAACAAGAGTCGCCGAGTGAGCGCGACATGGTGGTGGAAGGTCGCCCTGCATCTCGAGATGTATCCAGTGTATCGTCTCTACGATGACAAATGAGATCAATTTCATTTGGTGAAGGCGGTTTTTGACGCGCGCACGCACCGATATTGATATCTTTGAAACACCCTTTGTCATCGCAACCACCAAATATCGAAGCCACATTGTGTGCAAGGGTGATCATGTGTACACGAAACCCGTGAGTAGGGAGCGCCCTACACAGGAGCCTTGCTCCAAATCACGGGCGGTGCGGAGGTTCGACGTTCAGCGCATTTGGGAGATGGGGAAAGCGCAAAACCGTGGTAGCAGGTCAGGGACGGGCGCACGTGGAGACTTGGCAACGGTGGCGGAAGCCGCGGAAAGCGACGTCGAACTCGCGTTGGCATTGGGAGTAGGGGGACGGCGCGCCGTTCCGTTCGTCGGTGAGTCGCCGGGTGTGGAACGGCGCAAAGCCGACCGAGTGTGTTGTGCACGCGATGAGCTCGAGGCGCGCAGCGTCGACAGGGCCAAACACCGTGGGACCGATTAGCCATATTTTGGCCATCGCTCGGTCCCGCTGGCGACCTGGCCGCACTCGAGCTCGGCATATCGAGCGAGGCTATCAAATTTCAAGCTGCAACCATCCAAGAGCCAGCTGAGCGCGCAACGCGCATCCTGAGGCTTGGGTCATGTTTTGCGTTGTCTTTTTCGGTTGATATATGGGTGAATAGATTGCGCCGCACCCGCAGTGACCTCTACGGACCATGGCCTCCGCTCTCTAAGGGCTACCACAATCATCGACAATCCATGCACACAGGACTATGTCCCACTTGTGAACCCGTACAGCCAACGAGATACTCTACAAGCGACAGTCAAACATCCATTTACAGAAATGCAACAAAGGGTCACGACAGGACGTGATTTTCCTCGCCTAAATAAGTCTAGAATCCTGCAGCACTGCTTTCACCATGCCAGCCTGTATGACGGGGTGGCATGGGGAGAGTAGTGCTGCAGGAATCTGGCTCCGGGACATTTCACTGTCAATCTCCACACACTGCCCGCCGGCCCGCCAATTATTGTCAGTGATGGGCGCAATTGGGCGCAATGGCACATTAAAGGGTGTACTAACGCTTGCATCCCTACACCCCATGCCTCATTCTTCGTGTGTTTTTGGTACGCTTTCATGGCACTATTGACTATTATTTGGGAAGTTGGAAAAGTCGAGCCGTAGGTTGAGTGTCGGACATGAGTGTAAGAGAGGGGACAACGGCAGATACCTGTAGCCGAGCAGAGGGGATGTCCGCGTGGGAACAAATCTGACCCCTGGTTGAGTTAGCGACTTGGCGGAGTTCTTGGCGGTCGTTTACAATATTTTTATGCCAGATATGATAACGGTTTGATATGGGTTTTGTCTCAGCCCTTGTCGGTCCTGTACTTTCTACCTGGTCTACCCAAAAGGTGACCTCCGCACCAAAAGATCATTCAGTGACAAAGTTTGATTTGGCTGGATGAGCTACAACACGACCATTCCTTGACATGATGAGTCACTCTTAAACTTAGTATCGCTCCACCCGGACGCTCTGCGACTGTATGTATTGAAAATCTCAATGTTGTCTGCACCGTAGCACCGCCACATGGTTCAAAGGCACATTCATTCTGCGCTCCAGTTGACATCAGGCACTGTTCATGCTGCAAGCCGAGAGTACCAAAGGCCATCAGAACTGCGTCGCCAGGTCAACGAGGAGGATGAGAACTGGTACGTTTGAAAGTAGTTCGGCGCCACCAACGAAAACTTTGAAGCATGACAAAGTTGGCAGTTTTGGCTGGAACACAGACTGCCAGATCGGAAACCAGGCGAAAGTTGTGAAAGGACCACAGTGTACAGGTGTCAGAAGAGACGGCGAGCGAGGCGACTCAAGAGGAGAAGCATGCTACGAAAAGAACCGTTCCCACCTCATCCGATCAAGCGAGCTGCCGACGTACGGAGTCCAGATGTCATTCAGCAGCAATCCATTTCCCTCACCGAACACCGATCTTGTTTTGGTATAGCACCGTCGTGTGTGCGCGTTATGACGGGGGTACATCTGTCGTGGTGAACGTCGGGTGCGACCAGCGCCGGGTCGGGACGTCGAAGATGTGTACGCTGTTGTAGTATGAGGCGTTCTCTCACCTACCAAGTATGACGATCTTTCGACCGACAAGAGTCGCAGAGTGAGCGCGACATGGTGGCGGAAGGTCGCCCTGCATCTCGGGATGTTTCCACCGCATAGTCTCTACGATGGAAAATGAGATCAATTAGTTATTAGGTCAACTAAGGGAGGGCGGTTTATAGCGCGCACAAGCACCGATATTGAAACATCACATGTCCTTGAAACACCCTTTGTCACCGCTACCACCAAATATGCAAGCCACATAGTCCGCAAGGGCGACCGTGTGTGCACAAAACTCGTGAGTAGGGATAGCCTTGCTCCAATACATCACGGGCGGGGGTGCAGGCTTGACGTTCAGCGTATTTGGGAGATGGGGGATCGCGCGGAACCGTGGTCCGTGGAGGCCGGGCGAACGCGGAGACTTAGCAACGGTGGCGGAGAACGACGTCGAACTCGCGTGGGCATTGGAAGTAGGAAGACGGCGCACCGTTCCGTTCGTCGGTGAGTCATTGGGTGTGGAACAGCGCGAAGCCGACTGAGTGTGTTGCGTAAGCGTGAGCTCGAGGCGCGCCGCCGCGCGCAGCGTCGGAGAGAGAGAGCTGGCGGATCCGCTTGGGTATGAAGATGGCAAGGACTCGAAGCCGGCTGAATGAACTGGGTTGTCTGAAGGAAGGGACAGGCGGCGTGAACGGGCGGTCGTCACCTCCTGGAAGGGAGATGTCGCGGAGGGGGGGTGGGGGGGCAGGCGAACCCTACGCGGAGAAGACGTGTCGGTTACCGACCTTCGTCGCGGTGCGAGGATGACCACCCGAAAGTGCCATTCCTGGGGTATTTTCTGAGCGAATGGGGGAGAGGTCCAGAGGGGCTCGGGAGACCAGTGTTGATGTCAGGGACGACCGTGACGGCGACTGTTGTGGTTCCTCAGGCTCAGGCCAAATACCGTGGGGTCGATTAGCCATTTCAAGCCATCGCCAGTCCCACTGGCGACTTCACCGCAATTTGACAGAGATGGACCGGGCTCTGCCAATGGCCAATGACAAATTCAAGCCGCAACTCGGCCACACAACTATGATCTAAGCGCGCAATCCTCTTCCATTCGCGGTCCTTTTTGTCATCCTTTGCTTGAATTACTTGTCAGGGATCCATCCTTGTCCGGAACCGAACTTTAACGCAGAAGTATATTCTACCTCTCCTGCAGAGTCCTGCTCTACAGTCTGCCGATTGAACCCCGTTTATCTTGGGGGATAGCGTGATCCGGAACCCATTCTTATGGAATCCACTTATTTCGGTTATGATACCCTTAGTATCCGTCGTCCTGATGGTCGCGAAATCCGTTTCCCTCCGAGTCCACTGGCATTTGTTTGTCAACTGTCGGCACACAAGGGCGAAAATACGCACGCCGGAAGTTCCTGTATCCCAACTTGTCAATCAGAAAGGCGACACAGGTACGCTTTCACCCCGTGCCTTGCTTCTTTTCGAACAACTTGCTACCCTCGTCCGAAGGGGATGTGTCACGATGTGAGGCAGAGGGTAAATATTGTATCCGGCACCACGAGACCTTCATTTTCTCTTTCGGTTGATATGCCCTCCGCGGCCCCGCCGCGCCACAATTCATCGCGGTGATACATAGTACAGTACGGACAGGAAAACAACTCAGATGGCAGCTGGAAGGTGAGTCTCTACCTTCTGTTTTCATTCATGTGCAGGGCCATGGTCGTGATCTGAACTCTTTACCGGGTCGCATACATAAGCCGAAGAAGCCAGGCTGACAGTCAGGCCCGCTGACTGTATTGCGAAGATCTCTCCGCGATAACTCATGCCGCAAGATAACAGCTCATCACGCATCAGGCACTACATGGCTTACTGGCCACCGCTTATGTGAGTCACGACACTCACAACGGAGGCGCCGTCGTTCTCTACATGCAGCCATTCAATTTTCTCGCTCTCCTGTGGCTGTATTCTCGGACTGGCTCCTGACCTGCTCGTGGTCCTGTTCAGGGAAATCAAGGTGGCCGCCCGTATCCCCATGATGCCATTTCAAAGTGTGATACTTTTAATGCATTGCCTTCGATTATTATCTTTCGTCTGTTATACGACTTCCCGTTTCTCGCTTGAGTTTTCATGGCTTCCGTGGAACTTTGACATCTACCATATTAGTGTCAGGTGATGCCTAATAGCCTAGATAGCTTTGCCTGATCGACTTTCGTATCCAGATCCGGGTGTCATCCATGTCAACCGTTCTGGGAGCCCTCACACCGTGATGTCGCAAAGGCATCTTGACAATGACGTAGACCTATTTGGGTCATGCCCCGTCCACTCCGCTCTCTGAGATGGTAGGGCTACGACAAATCGTCGACAATCCATGCACACACGATTATGTCCCACTTGTCAACCCGGTGAGCGATGAGATACTCACCTAACTCCCTTGTCTGAAAGCCGGAGGGGCGAACATCCACGTACAGAATTGCAAAAAAAGGGTCGAAACCTCGCCCAGATAACTCTAGACTAGACATCTACAAGACGCTACAACACCATGGCCTTACTTGCCATCATGTTCTGACAGTAGTTTAACAACATCGGGAGTCCACGCCACCATCAATGGGGTTTTGCCACGTATATCTTTCACACTTGTACTCGCACCATGCTCGAGCAGCATACGTGTGACCTTGACACTCCCCCATTGTACCGCCATATGCAATGGTGTAGAGAGGCGACTGTCGGGGGCGTTTGCGTCTGCACCGTGCTCAAGCAGCACACGTATGGCCTCGGAATTCACGCCCGCCCATCGCGCCGCGAAGTGCAATGGGGTGGAGCTTTCATTGTCGGGCGCGTTTATGTCCGCACCGAGCTCGAGAAGCACACGTACGACCTCGACATTCCCCCATCGCGCCGCTGTATGCAACGCGGTAGAATGGTCACTGCCGGGCGCGTGCTCGAGCAACACACGTATGACCATGACATTCCCCCATCGCGCCGCTATATCCAATGGGGTAGAGTTGTCCCTGTCGAGCGCGTTTATGTCCGCACCGAGCTCGAGCAGTACACGTACGACCTCGACATTTCCACATCGCGCCGCTATATGTAACGCAGTAGAATGGTCACTGCCGGGCGCGTGCTCGAGCAACACACGTGCGACCTTGACACTCCCACATCGCGCCGCTATATCCAATGGGGTAAGGTTATCCCTGTTGGGCGCGTTTATGTCCGCACCGAGCTCGAGCAGCACACGTAAAGCCCTGACATTCCCCCATCGCGCCGCTATATGCAACGCGGTAGAACCGTCACTGCCGGACGCGCGCTTGAGCAACACACGTATGACCTTGATATTCCCCCATCGCGCCGCTAAATGCAATGGGGTAGAGTTGTTCCTGTCGGGCGCATTTTTGTCCGCACCGAGCTTGAGCAGCACACGTACGACCTCGACCTTCCCCCATCGCGCCGCTACATGCAATGGGGTAGAGTTGTTCCTGTCGAGCGCATTTTTGTCCGCACCGAGCTTGAGCAGCACATGTACGACCTCGACCTTCCCCCATCGCGCCGCTACATGCAACGCGGTAGAATGGCCACTGCTGGGTGCGTGCTCCAGCAGCACAGGTATGACCTCGACATTCCCCCATCGCGCCGCTATATGCAATGGGGTAGAGTTGTCCCTGTCGAGCGCGTTTATGTCCGCACCGAGCTCGAGCAGCACACGTACGACTTTGACGTCCGCCCATCGTGCCGTTATATGCAATGGCGTAGTGTGGTTATTTCCGGGTGCATTTATGTCTGCACCGTGCTCGAGCAGCACACGTACGACCTCGACATCCACGCATCGCGCCGCTATATGCAATGGGGTAGAGTGGTCACCGCCAGGCGCAATTATTTCTGCACTGTGCTCGAGAAGCACGCGCACGGCCTCGACATTCCCCCATCGCGCCGCTATATACAATGAGGTAGAGTGGTCACCGCCGGGCGCAATTATGTCTGCACCGTGCTCGAGAAGCACGCGTACGACCCCGACATTCCCCCATCGTGCCGCTATATGCAATGGGGTAAAGTGGTCACCGCCGGGCGCAATTATGTCTGCACCGTGCTCGAGAAGAACGCGTACGACCTCGACATTCCCCCATTGCGCCGCTATATGCAATGGGGTAGAGCGGTCACTGCCGGGCGCGTTTATGTCTGCGCCGTGCTCGAGCAGCACTCGTACGACCTTGATATCCGCCCATCGCGCCGCTATGTGCAATGGGGTAGACTGGTTATTTCCGGGTGCGTTTATGTCTGCACCGTGCTCGAGCAGCACACGTACGACCTCGACATCCGCGCATCGCGCCGCTATATGAATTGGGGTCGAGTGGTCACCGCCGGGCGCAATTATGTCTGCACTGTGCTCGAGAAGCATGCGTACGACCTCGACATTCCCCCATCGCGCCGCTATATGCAATGGGGTAGATTGGTCACCGCCAGGCGCAATTATGTCTGCACTGTGCTCGAGAAGCACGCGTACGACCCCGACATTCCCCCATCGCGCCGCTATATCCAATAAAGCAGAGTGGTCATTGCCGGGCACGATTATGTCTGCACCGTGCTCGTGCAACACACGTACGACCTCGACATTCCCACATCGCGCCGCTATATGCAATGGGGTAGAGCGGTCACTGCCGTGCGCATTTATGTCTGCGCCGTGCTCGAGCAGCACTCGTACGACCTTGACATCCGCCCATCGCGCCGCTATATGCAGTGGGGTAGAGTGGTCACTGCCGGGAACTTTTATGCCTGCACCGTGCTCGAGCAGCACACGTACGACCTCGACATCCGCCCATCGCGCCGCTATATGTAGTGGGGTAGAGCCGTCATTGCTGCTCGCGTTTACGTCTGCACCGTGCTCAAGCAAAAATCGAACGACATCGTCCCGCGATTGAGAGAGATTGGGGCCTTCCCAGGCACGCCTTGACATATAATGTAATGGAGTCTCGCCTATAGCATTCGGGGCATTGACATCTGCCTTGTATCCGAGTAGGACCTGAACCATCTGAAGATGGCCATAGTAAGCTGCAGAATGCAGTGGTGTCGCCTTGCCATCGCCCCTGACATTCAGGTGTGCGCCGTTGTCATGGAGAATCTTTGCTGTCCGAAAATGCTCCCCCGCCAAAGCTGCCACCAGCGGTGCCACATAGTAGCCACCGTTGGCGTTCACATGTTGCGGATGCTTGAGAATCAGGTTTTCTACAAGATCTTGGAATCCACACAATGCAGCGTAATAGAGGGGGTCAGCGTCTGATTTCAACCGCGGCGTAAAGCGGAAAAACGATGAACCGGGGGGAGGGGTAATGTCAACGTCGTGGAATTGTCGCCAGGCCGCAAAATGTGGCTTGTCCAGGTCGAAGAGATATCCCATCGCCTTTTGTAGGTTTGACGACACATTCGAATACTGGGCATGAGGAATCCAATGTCGAACAGCATATCCGGTCAGTGGAGAGCTATTCTCGATGCCGTTCCGTTCAACGTGATCATCCGACCGGAGAAGAATGCTCAGGCAAGCTTCCGCAAGGATTTTATGCGCGGGCTCAAGGGCGATATGATAACGCAAGACTTCTCCATCGGAGGCGGCGAGGCGAACAGAGGTCAAGAATTCTTTGACCGAGAAGTGCGAGAACTGCACAACTCGTGATGCGCCCGATTTGACAATGGTGATTAAACTGGAGCATGAGGTCAGAAGTCCTTGTTCTTCATCCTCCCACCGCCAATTTGGGTTCAACCTTGGAATCCCCTCCGCATCATCGAAGTCAACCGCAAGCACCTCAGCGAGCTCCTCCACTCGAAGTGGCCGAACAGCGACAACGAGGCACGACAATAGACGGCGAGCGTGATCTCGGTTCGGCTTCTTGATCTCCTTCAGTATACGCGCGTAGGTCTCATCCAACGATTCCGGTAATTCATTGAGGGTACGCCGCACACTTGGTGGAAAACAATCCCGTAGAATTTCAAGCTGACAGAATACCCAGCGAAACCTATTTAAAAATTTAAACAATTATCACTAACATGAAGCGGATCACCTACATGCCATCGGCCCTTTCAGAGAGCATCTTAATCGAAAGTTCCTTGTCCTCCATTCTCCATCTCCTTATGATTTGTTCCGAATCCGAATAAACCACAGACCTAACATAGTCCGCAATATCTTCTTTTTGTCCAATTTCGTCGTGAAGGGACACTTGCCGAGAGACCAGAGGTTCGAGCACGTTTCGCACGTCAATTTCTGGCCGGCTCGTGACACAAATATGAAGATTTGGGATGCGAAGCTCGACGAGTTCCTTCACAAGTCGAAGCACTTTTTGGCGAGGTGATGGAATCCCAGGCATGTTCGGAGACTCATCGAGGGCGTCCATGATTAGGTACGTCGGGCGTCGATTGGGGAGTGTGAGTATATCTTTCAGGCATTCTGCCAATTCACTATCACTGGGCTGGTTCCTGCCCTCGTCGTGAGCCGAATAGAGATCCGATAGAATGTCGCAATCAGGAGCCGAGCAAGCAGACAGCTGCATGAGAAGGGAGCGGACTAGATCCTGCGGGCCTTGTTTGTTTGCATCCCGAAAGTCAAAATAGAAATAAGCCATCGACGCATGTCCGGCCTTGCACATAGCCTTGATATCTTGGATAACGGTGGAACTGATAAGAGATGTCGGTCACTTCTGATAGGAACAGTGAAGAATCCACGAACCAGAGAACACTTTTTCCAGATCCGGCTACGATTACAAGACACAATCAGAGGGCATCAGGTGGAAGTGGGACAGGACGGACGTTTCCCGTGGATCCAAAGAAGCGATCCCGTTGACTTCCATTCCTGATAGATTCTGCTTTGAAAAAACCAGGTTGCCATTTTCTTGTGATGAGTACTACATGCAATGTTATGGTTCGTCGATGGATCCGGTGGAGAGAGCCATTTGTGAACTCTCTCCCGCAAATCATTGTCTGAAAGGATGCGTAAGGTTCCATGGCCGGCACTGAGGCTAGGGGACGACGAACGTTTCATTTGATCTAGGTCGTTGGCTGCTTGTTGGATGACTAGGTTTGTTTCCTTTCCATCTGAGCAGTTCAGGGATTAACTATCGTTTCGGGATTGACCAAAAATGAGTTGCGCACCATGAATGACCTCGGCGACCTTGTCATCTACCGCCTTCACTCTGTCGTCAACATGGGCCACCCTAGCATCAACGCCCTTCACTTTCTCATCGACGCTGGCAACCCTATTGTCGACACTGGCTACCTTGTCATCGATCCTGGCCACCTTATCATCAACGCCGGCCACCCTATTGTCGACGCTGGCCACTCGATCGTCCACACCGACCATCATATTGTCGATAGCTACGACGGTATTCGCGACTCCCCTTACTCTCTCATCAACAGCGTGCGTCGCCTTCAAGTTTTGTGCAACTGCCATTCGAGCTTCCTCTTGTGTCAAATTGTCCAGCCTCTTCAGCGCATCTTCCATATCAGTTTTTCCAGTCAGCCTCTTCATATATTTTTCTGAACTTCGTTCAGTCGACGGCCACAAACTTGTTCATGAATCACTCACTCAATCGACCCCGGTCAATCTCCTTTGTTGCGATACCAAGAATAGATAGAACCTCGACCATTATCTGAATGATGATGTTCATCATTTCCTGAGTCGGCGGCACTTCTGTGTAGATCTCAAGACGTTGGAAAAACATTTCGATCCGCTGAAAGATGTCCACAAGAGAGTCTTGGCTTTTTCGAACATCCTTAGCTGCCTGAGAAATGTATGTGTTACTGCGGCCCATGCCAAGCTATCAAGGATACACACTGAAAGGAGGACACCGATCCCTGTAAAGATCGCATTCGTAGGAGAGAATACCTGAGAAATGAATATGAGAATGCAGATCTCAGAAATGCGGATCTTCTTGCATACCAGGCTAACACCCGCTCCAACTGTGGCAGAAAAAGCAAAGAGGACGTTGACGGTTGGATCAAGCCATTTTGACCATCGTTCATCGCCACTCCGGGACTGATCTAGCCCCTGGACTTGTTCTTGAAGGATAGCAAGAATGGTGCTGGGAGAGTCGCATGTTTGGAGCTGGGCGGCAAGTGGATGTAGAATGAGATCGTGCTTCGTGCGTTTGTGGTACGCTTTCAAGGCATCATTGAAGATTGTTTGGAATTTGGAGGAGTTGGTGGTCGAGAGAGCCGTAGGGTGAGTGTGAGACATGAGTGTAAGAGCAGAGTGTTCGTTCGTGCTAGAGAGGGCGGCGGCGGATATCTGAGTGATAGATGGGTAGAGGGGAACTTGGGTGATCGTCGGGCAGAGGGGGAGGCAGTTCACTGGGCGTTACCTTGCCTCGCGTCTGTGTGGCAGTGTGTGAGAACATTTCTGGGCCTGATAGGCGCTCGAAACACCTGATAACCGATAACCATTGAGCGTGACAAACATGGAGGCTAAAGCGCTAACGGCTAAGGCAGGCAAAACCAAGGGAGGTAACTTACGGAACACAATGTCTGGAGCGGCGGCCCGACTTGTGCTGAATATCCAGGCCCAATACAGATAATTGTCTGATAAGGGTTGACTTCTACTCTGTCAAGGTATATGCAACCCAAAAGGTGACCTCTGCGGTAAAAGACCGCTCGAATTTTCCTCAGTGACAGAGTTTGATTTCGCTGAGTGAGCTACGACGCGACTATTCCTGGTCAACTCTTAATCTCGGAGTATCGCTCGACTCGGACGCTATCCGACGGTATGCATTGATTACTTTGGAATCTCAAAGGTACTAACACCGTCCTAACGTAGCGCCCCCGCCTGGTTCAAAGGCACATTCAGTCTGCGCTCCGGTTGATATCAGGTAGCGAGACCACCAGGACTGCGTCGCCGTGCCAATGAGGATGAGAATTGACACGTTTGAGAGTAGTTTGGCACCACCGATGCGAAATTTGAGGCACGACAAGGCTGGTAGTTTGGCTGGGGCAAGGCTTGGACGCCGGGCGGTGGTTTTGAAAGGACCACAGAGTACGGGTGTCAGAAGAGACGGCCAACGAAGCGACTCCAGAACAGAAGCAATGTAACTGAAGCATGCTGCGAAAAAGCACGGGTGGATATCCTCGTCCTAGAAATCACCAAACGCAGGTCCATTGTGTAGTATGCCTGAGCGCAGGATGGTGATAGTGACCTTGCATGTAACAAACCGTAAACTGACGCAGTGTGACGAGATCGTCTGACGCTAGAGTTTGATGTAGGATAGTAGCTACCGCAGCACAAGCAAGTAGTGGCATGGCTGACGGACTGAGAGTGCAAGGTGGATGAAATCTATTGTCTGTATCTTCAATGAGATGAAACGTCAGAGTCGGGTGCAGCAGCGGCGCAACATCGATTGCCGGCTTACGGAAGACCTATTGTGTCACGTGATAAGAGAGGCCAACTGGCGACAACCTCGGCGCTCACATAGACAACGCTCAGCTAGTAACGAGACCGAGCTAAAAGATTTTGCGATAATCCATCTCTGTGTTCTGTGCTACAAGTCATGACGACCGGAGTTAGCTGTGGAAAGCCGGGAACGAAACGCATTTTTCCGAAATTTAATCCGGAGGGACTTACTACAGTAGTACTGTGGTAGTCGACCAGTCCTGGTAAGATAAAGTGTTGCGAAGAGAAGCTGTCCTGGTAGAGTAGAACCCTCGTCGTGGAAGCGAGACTGGATACCTACAGTCGCGGTGCACGGTCGCGGCGCAGTTCCTCGTTGTCATATTCTAGAGTCCAGGAAAGATGTTCGTTTGACAGGTGAGGGTATTCGCGCACTCGTGGAATCACGTATTAATTATGTCAAAGAGGAGAAAAGATTCCGACCGGGTTGTCATTGTGGAGGGATAAATAAAGTACAAATACGATTGTGCAAGTGCCATTGTCGGCCATGACCGGAACTGAGCTGGAACGCCGGATGCGGTAAGCGAACACAGCACCACTTTGCAGCACAATAGCCCGTCGCGTGCTTATAAGCATGGCCTCTCCATGGCCCTTCTTTCTCCTCACCCCTCCTCCCTTTCATTACCCTTCTTTCTCGTCGCCTAGTGCGCCTCTCAGCTTCCCGACCTGGTGTCGTCACATCTCCTTCTCCAAGCCGCACTCCTTTCAACTACTCCATTCACCGACATTCCCTTGATTTGACACCAAGCGAATAAAATTATGTTCTCCAAGGCCATCGTTCTTATTTTTCTAACTTTGGGGCTCTCGTCTTCCATCGCGCATGCCGTCCCGCATCAAATTCGGGCTCAAGACCTTGCTCAAACCTCGTGCGGCGTGCGTCTGCCTTCCTTGGCAGGAAGATTTCGTATCTCACCCTTACATTCAGAACTCGACCCAGCCCGGTGATAATGTCAAATCCGCAGATACCAGTCATACCACTTCCCAGAAAGGTCTTGATCATACCCAGAATGGTATGTCGACTTCTTGTTTGATTCATGGTACCCTGCTTATCGCGCGTCAAAAGGCAATGGCACTTCCGCTAAGGGCACTTCCCTTGACAAGGGAAACAATCCCACAGACAAGAACAAGAAAGGCAATTCCGCTGTCGACCCTAGTAATAATAACAACAACACTGGTAACAACAATGACCCCCAAACTTCTCTCTGTGAGCGTTTCATTTGAGTGCCGCAGACGTTCGGCTCACCTCCTCCAAGGCCTGGATAATAGTGTGATCGCCAAGGGCTTCGAAAACAACGGCCAGCAAAACGCAACCGCTGGCCAGAGCCCCTCGCTCACCTCTTCCAATAACTTCATCAATTTCTGCGTCGGGAAGACGATCACCAACGGCCAACAAGTCCAGGCTGGCTCGTGCAACCCAATGCCCATGGGCGATATCCCGAGCAACAAAAACATGCCCTCTTGCAAGTTCACATCCCCGAACAACCTCGATACTCTGAAGGCCAACACGACGTTCACGGTCACAATGGCGCTGATCAACATGCAGGCAGGCGTCTTTACAAATCCGGATGAGAACTACTTTGGTGCGCCACAGCAGGTGAATAAAGATGGCCAGATCATCGGTCACGGCCACTTTGTCATCCAATCGTTGAAGTCGATTACCGCAAACGACGTTTTGGACCCTACAACATTTGCATTTTTCAAGGGCATCGATACCGCGGCCCAAAACGGCGCTCTCTCGCTTCAGGTAGCTGGGGGTCTTCCGGCAGGCGCTTACAAGCTCTCGTCCATCAACTCCGCAGCGAACCACCAGGCCGTCGCGGTCCCAGTTGCTCAGCGTGGCTCCACGGACGACGCAATCTACGTAAGTCGTTCGCTCCTGCTAGAATGCCAAATCAAACTTCTAATAACAATTGCGCATTTTTTAACTCTGTCTGGTCGTTAAAATTTTTATAGTTCACCGTGACCGAGGATGGCAAACCGGCCACTACGACCGGCACCGATTCTACTGACGGTAACACCAACACCCCCACCACGTCCGGGAAGGCGGCCGGCAAAGGTGCGAATGTCAAAGGCGACAAAGCTACTGGCAATGGCACCAATCCCGACCAGCAGTCCGGTGCTCCGTCCACGTCGCCATCGCCGATACCCAAGCAGGGGAAGAACAATGTGAATAAAGCAATCGATGTTGCGAAAGACCAGTACACCCCCGGAACGTCTCCCGGCAACAAACGTCGTTCCTTCCGTCTCGAGTTCCGGAAGGACATATACTAGTAGTCGCCGGAGCCATCTATCCCTTTCGATGCCGTGCTACCGCCGCTCCTCCGATATACCCCCCTTTTTTCTCCTCCTTGCGAGATCCATTTTCCGACAACATTCATCGTCCGTCGATCTTCCTTCCGAGGTTTCTGGCCGCGGCCGCGGTCGACGAATGCTTCCCCCCCGTTTACATTGGCCCCCTAAGCGATTATTAACTGTTGTCTTTCCGTCGCGCGCACGAGTAGAATTATAGTGCAACTGTTTATATTACAGCATTGTTTCTCTAAGAAGCGTTGTGAAGTTAGTTGTTGTACAAGTAAATAAAAACAATGAGATATTGTTATGCAGTACAGTGAGTCAGGTTGCAAGAGATGAGTTGCTCTGCCATGTCATGGAGCTTGGACATGTCCTTGGAGTCTTGGAGATAGATGCACTGTGTTATTGTAATCGGCATAATGGAAGCTCGACGGATAATGGAGCGAATAATGAAGAACCGCCTCAGTCACGGCAGCACCGGGGTTCTGTGGCCTTGTCTCTGTCCTATTTTTAAACCATTGTACAAGGGCCTCGGACCTCAGGCGTAATACAATAGTTGGAGTCCGGACGACACAGTACCGCCTTCTTTAGTGTTTAGCCTGAAGTCGAAGAACCAATACAATTCACAAACGTAGACACTGGCAACTGACTCCCGAAATCTCTCTTCCGCCTCTCGTGGGCTGTGCCGAACCAAATACAAATGCCATGCGGGGCCGTCTAGATAGATACATCTACAGTACAGAATAGTTATGCAGCCGCACTCGAGCCACCATCTAATCTGGCTTGCGAACGTTGCCGTCCATGTCCATATGGTAATATGAATATGCAGTGAGAGAGCTCTAGTCTCCAGATAACGATGCGCTGCAGCGATCATCCGCCCGCTCATTCTAGTTTCCCCTCGGGGCGTCTCGGCTCCGTACCTCGCATCAAAGTCTCCCCGACAGAAGCTATTCCAGCGGAAAACACGAGAAGCAAGGAGGTGATGCAAAAGTGCGATATTGACTGGCCGATCTGTAGCCACGAGCCTGCGGTAAAATATCACTATCCATCCGAGAATGAAACGGGATATGGGGATTATTCCCTTACCGGTATCCGTAACGTTGAAGAAGAACGTCATAGTCATCACTGCGAGTTGGAAAAGAAACAGGGGGTCAGTGACGGTTATTTGGTTGCAACTGCAGGCAAGTGGTCGCACCATCAGTGAGGCTGAGCGCGATCAGGAAGAGCGCGAACGGCGGCATCCCCAAACGCGCGTTGAGTGTCGCAAAGGCAGCCGAGAGAAAGACAAATGGGGCAATAATTTTGAAAATCTGAGGGGGGATTGTATTCAGCCGACGAGCGAGTATCCTAGGAGAGAAAACGGAAACATACGAGGAGGGTTGCCATTAGGAACGGGTTAAATTTAGGGACCAGTCGATACACCGGCTCCAGGTAGAACGACCTGAATTATGCACGATACGGTAACAGGATTTGAGTGAACTACGCGCAAAATTGGAAGAAAGGGTTCTTACGATATTGAGGCGACACTACATCCAACTTAATTCAAGACAACACGGCAAAGAAAAAAGAACGGTTTGCTCACTTTCCGGTGCCAAAGAACCCCACCTGGACGAAGAACAAGAAGAACAATGCAATCCTGACATCATCGAGGCTCAAACGCCGCCGATTCCTTTCGGACCCGGATTCCGACTCATCGTCATTCGCCGTCGCCACTGCTCTATATTTCGCCTTCTCCGGACGCGCATCCTCTTCGACCAGAGTCCAAAGATACAAAGTCGTACAATACGACACGTAGAAAAGGCCCTCGGCGCTGATGGAAAGGATGACGAAGCACGGACAGAAAGAGAGAAAATAGGTGAGGAGGCGCCCTTCGGCCGTCCTCGGAGCCGTGGTGAAGAAGAACGAGCAAAAGGGGAAAAGAGAGGCGAGTCCTGTATGCAGACGACACGACGATCAACACTCGCAAGCAAGGGCGTGTGGACTAGATGAGGTTGGTTAGACCAAGACGCACCAAAGATTATCCACCCCGCTATTTGATTTAGAAGCGGGAGGCCATGCCTCTCTTGGAGGCTCCCCACAGAAACTATGGTGTTGTACATGCTGAGTGCGACAAGTAGTAACTATAAATATGAAGAAAGACCCATAAATACAGCAAAGTGGGTGGCAAGTACCGTGATCCTAGCTCACCTGTATGCGAGAAGTCCGTTCGGAGTTGAGTTTCGTCCCATGCGCAGAAGCCGGGGCCGTAGTCTCGAGCTTTGAGATCCTACGCACGGCCAGCTCGCCGGCGGACAGCATACACATGCCCCCAAACATTCTACAATGGGTCATCAGCAAGGAGAATGTCAACTCGTGTTGATGTGTTATTTACACGGTGCCCAAACTCTCGGAGGGGTCTACCGGAAGCAGTGGGAACATCGCCGAGACGAAGCACCCTACAGCCCAAGGCCAGAAGAGCTTCCCTCGGGCTTTCTGGGGCCAAGATGTCATAGGCCAGATGAACCCTATAGCGACAAAACCGACGCTCCAAACCTCTCTGTTGGTGTACCCAAACTTCAGACAGGGTCTCCCGCTGAGTATCTCACAGGGACAGATAACGAGGGTAGAATTTGACGTACGACCATGCTCTGCAACGCAACCACGGCCAAAAAAAGCCTGAGCAGAAGACTCCAAGTCCACCTCACATCACCGAACCCGAGACCGCGCAAGGCCGACCAGTTCGCATATACTTTTCTTGCAACATCCTGCCAGAAAAAAAATGGAAATAGAATGTAGATATGGAACGTCCACGGTAGCCGCTGTATGGCAAATAGCCCACATGATCCAACAGCGGCGAGGCTGAAAAGTAAGGGGATCCATAGCGGTGTGGAGCCTGCCGGAAGTTGCCGAGAGGGTGCCAGAATAAATGCGGCACTGAAAGCGATCCAGCCGGTGTAGGCGAATGTGACGATGGTGCGAATGAGTGTGCGATCGTACGTCTCGAGGTAGCGGAGCCCACTAAGCGTCGTCTTGATCAATTCATGTGACTGGTGACGAGCCTGCTGGAAGTTCCCTGAAGTGATGAGGTGCTCTATAACGGCTATGCGCTGTGACCCTGGATATTCCGAGACAGATGTTGGGTGATCAAGGAATTCGTAAGGCCTGTACAGGATCGCACGGGCCATCCTTAACTCTGTGCTTATGTGAATGTGGTAACAAAAGTGGCATAGGAAAATGGCATTACCATGCTTCACACAATAATGCTCCAGTACAACCTAGTTCGTGTGTTAGGCTAGGCACCCAATAACGCCTAGAGAGGCTCACCTTGGCATTCACAACAGCAGCCTCCGCGACTTCCCTCTCCCCGCCGCGCATGCTGAGGTATCCGTCCTTATGCGGGTCCACATCAGGAAGGACGCCTACCGAGTTGACCGGCCAATGCGTGCCTATCAAGGCTGACATGAGTGCGGCCACATCCGCCTGCTCGACATCATGCCGTACGATGTGTGAGAGTCCCCACGGCGCTGAATAATCGTCCGGTATCTGGTTAGGGTTCCGAATCGGTCTGCGAATGCCAGCGCCCCAAGCAACGAGGGGGGTACGCGTGTTGTCGGGATCTGATGGCCCCGAAGTGAATACGTAGGTAGGGGGTGTATCATAGCAAGGGAAGAACCATACCGCCGTCGCCGTGGTTCCCAATCTTGGACATGCCATGGTCTGCCGTGAAGACATAGCTCGTCTCTTGGTCTCCGTAAAACTCGGACATGAGTTGCTCCGTTTGGCGGACGATGTCATCGACAACGCGGATGTTGTTCATGTATTCCTGGCCGCGGGGTGTCGGAATTATATACCATAGATAGCGTGGACGTACGATACCTTCGAGTGAGGCCGGTACGAGTGCCCCGTTGTATCTAGGCCCAGAAGGTGTAAGAAGAAAACTACCTGAGGTGCGCGAAGCTGAGCATCCAGTGCCTTGTTCGTGGTAGCGTTGCGAAACAGTAACTTGAGCTGATCGAGAACCCAGATGTCGAGTTCCGTGGCGTCTTAACATAGAACATTGAGCCTCGACGTGCGCGCTGCAGAATGAACACACCTTTGGTAAAGTCTTCTTCGTCTGCATGATATGTCCACCCGTCCACCCTTCCCGGTGAGGCACCCTGAACAAACATGGGGAGTATGTCAGGCGATCCAAACGAGAACGTGTGACTGGACTGGTTGAAGACAGAATCAAAGTCGACCTATGGGATAGACATTTCCTTGAGTCGCTCGGCTCGGCATTTTCGCGATGGTGAAACTGCGCACGGGATTCGTCTTCCATCCCTAATATTTCGCGACGCGTGAGCACAGGCAATGCAGTATTTGCGTTTTGAAGCCAACCTTAGTCACTGCCGAGACGTCCTCGTACATACCGCCTAGCAGCCAGACCTAGTAAGCACACGCTGCGTCGAGCCTAAACTAGACACATCGTACCGATGATAGCCACGTGTCCAGGCCTGCTCTCCGTCGGAACATGCGTGTGCGAGACACCATACGCGCCTCTATTCTCTACAATATTCCTCAGATAGGGCGCGACACGCTCCGGTACACCTGGCACGATTTGTGAAGCATTTGCGGTGAAGGCAAAGTCTGCACGGAGACCATCACCTGAAAAACGCGAGGAACAACGTCAGGAGTCCCTCGAAAGGCAAAGGGTGGGTTTCTTTCCACAGCTGAGTTCGCGCACCAACTATGAGCACGAGACGTTTGGCTTGCGCTTGTGGTAACTTGTATTGGCGCATGCCATGGACGACGGGACTTGCGAAGTAGCAGTCGAAGACAGTCCCTATGTACACCAAATGAAAGACGATGCCGAGAACAAGAAGACCGGCTATTGAGCTCGAACTCGTCATAACTGGGGATGAGCGTCGGGTGTACAAGGGACGGCAGCGCGGGCCGGCACGGGAAGCAGTGTGTCTGAAACCCGTTGTCCTCCGATGACCACTGGCAACATCTCTGGGGGTACAGTAGAACTAGATTACTGTACGTGAATATGCAGCCTCCAGTCTCATCACCTCTGGCTCCGCGAACTGTTAGGTATGCTGTACAAAGGTGAGTCGTTTGTGTCTGCCCATAGAACATACAATTACATTGTTGTCAGCTCGGACGTTTTATCCCACAATAGGGTCAACGTCGCCGAAGAGAAGAGTGAGCGTGTCATATGGTATAAGGTGTGGGCGTCCTTTGTCCCGGCCCACATCACATGCTCAATGGCCTTGACAGGAAAGGACCTTGACGGATGACGAGATTATAGAGCATGTCGTCGTGCGTCCCATTACAGTAGCGAGGCCACAAATCTGTGTTGATCATGATTGCAGGACAATGCTAATTCGACCGTGTTGTGGGAGATACATCGGCCGTTGCGCGGGTGGTATATCCGCTTGCGGTCCCCTCGCTTTCCGCGGAATGTCTTCATCTCTCTCGTTCCCGTCCCTCCAAGCTCGCCCTACCATTCTCCCGGCTCGCTCAAGTTCTCCTGCGCCACGAACGTCGCGTCGACGTCCCGTCCGAAATCGCCCCCAAGTATACCCTCTCCATCACCCCGCCTACCTGGGGCGTCGTCTCACTCCTCCACGGACTCGGATGTGACCCTCACAGACGAGCCAAGCGGGCAATTTTCCCCGACGCATACCTATCCACCCGCGCCTACGCCGCCTCGCGCGGTAGTGCCGCCGCCGTCTCCAGGCGCTGTACACGAAAAGCTTGACCAGCTTGCTCAACCACGTGTTGCGATGTCCCAGTTTATATTCTTACCGCACACCCATGGTGCTGCCACCCCTGCCTCTGAGGGACTGTTTTCTAAAGCACTTCGTACTCTAAAGAACAACACACCAGCTCGTGCGAACTCGTTTACGCTGAGCGCACTCCCGGACGGCCCACCACCGACGTCTGGGGACACCCATCATCATCATCATCACCATTCGCTCGCTGCATATGGATTAGCACCTTTGCTGACCTTTGAGGATACTACTCCCGTGTTTTCTGTTGGTTCATCGACGGGCGTTTTTGAGATCCATGTAGACGACATCGGGAAGCTCGGACTTGATCTTGGGTTTTGGATCGCCGTGGCGCTGGCGTATGGTGAATTCGTGGGAGATAGAGAGGTGCGTTGGACAGTGAATTAATTGGGCGCTCATTGTGCTAAATTGTTTCTCAGGGATACTTGGCGGCGGTGGCAGATTAATATGCTCATCTTGTGTTATTGGTCGGATGCTGGAAATCCGAGTACAAAGTTCATATTGAGATCCCAGCAGTCCTCAGGTTTCTGTGGAACACGCCGGAGATAGCTGACAGGACGTTAGTGGGAAATATAGAATGATTTGATGACGTCGCCGCACACGAGCCAAGGACCGCAACTGCTAGGTTTCCATTTCGAGCAAGGGTAAGGGCAAAAGGGGCAGCGTGGGAAAGCCACGCCACGGACGCGTTTGAATTGACAGAACGCGACAACTGACCCCGAAGCGGCGCGGCCTTTCTTTCCTCGCTTCACCAACGATGGCCGAGTCCGGCCCCTCAAAGTCGCGGATTCTCGCAGCTCTTGATCTTACCGAGGATTCCTCTCTACCCCCGTCACTCCCAGTACAGCTCTTGTCCCGGCAACCCGGTGAAAAGCGCAAGCGAGGCGCGGCATATGCCGTTGCCTCCGCAGCCCCTCTAAACAAGCGCCAGGCGTACGGAACGCAGCGCGCGGCGGTGAGTAATAGGCTCCCCGCGGGCCTCCTTGCGAGCACCCAATCTCCAGGTGCGTACCTGCTTTTTTTGTTTTGTTTTTTATGGATGCCATTGATACTTGCTCGGGACCGGTGATGCCCACTGCTAGATGCCGTGGTGACCGATTCAACGCTCGCACCCGAGGAGCGCTCTATTATTGAAACACAATCAATCGTCACATCTTCGTTTAGACGAAACTCGTCGTTGGACAATCCACTGGGCTCCGAGTTTCGAGTTGGATATGATAATGAAAGCCCTCTGACCAGGCTGGACATTGGTGGCGATGACCAGGAGCAACGGCACGTGTTCATTTAATGAAAGTCGATATTATCTTCTAATGTCGAACTTTAGGTTGGCAGAGTTCGTCTCCAGGTCTATTGACAATTTGGCTCAAGACATGCACGTCAAGGATGGGATGAAGTACTTGGGCCTGAAAGAGTCGGTATAGCTCGCATTTTGACCCGTTATTCTCATTGATGCCGCGCCCGACATCAGTGCGAAGGACATACTCCCCGGGCTGGAGGTCCGCCTTATCCCGCATCAGATCATTGGTGTCAGCTGGTAAGACTCCCTTACTTCCGCGAGAGGGAAGGATCTAGATTGCCTTTCTAGGATGTTAATGCAGGAGAAAGAGACAAAATACAAAGGCGGGATTATGGCGTTCGTACATTCCTGTTTTGCTGCTCCGTTTTCTAATCTTGGTCTAAAGTGACGAAATGGGTCTCGGTTCGCTTCCGCACCTCGCGTTCAACACGTGCATCCCCTGATAGCGCCGTATAGGTAAAACAGTTCAGATGATTGCCACAATGGCCATGAACATGCCCGGCCCTGACGAAAATAACCGTACAACTCTCGTTGTCGTTCCGGCGGCACTGCTTCAACAGGTATACCCATTCTGCCCGACGACATGCATCTACTTACCTATTCGGTCTGAGTAGTGGAAAGACGAACTAGAATCTAAATCGAATGACATATTCAGCGTTCACATACATCATGGTAAGACGAAGCTGAAGAGCTTATCCGCACTCCGCGAAAGAGATGTGACGCGTTTTCTTTTTTCTGATTGCTTTCATCTCACCTTGTAAATGAATAGGTCATCATCACAACGTACCAAACACTGTGTCTCGACTTTGTTATCAAAGATCCTTATGTTGAACCCGAAGACGAAGCTAGATATCTGGTTGAGCATGGGTAATTACGCTATACCGTTTATCTGCTCGTTTACTCTAGTTAATGCTGCCTCTGCAGCGGTCTCCTGGCACGTATGAAATGGTACCGGGTCGTTCTTGATGAGGCGCAATTCATCCGGAATCGGTGTGTCATCCAGCTTTATGAATCTGTCTACGGAACTCATCCCGTACTTCAGGGCCACCCGTGCGAGCAAAGTGGTTGCTCAACTTCGTGCGAAATTCCGGTGGATGTTAACTGGCACACCTGTGACAAACACGCTGTATGTGTTTTATTTCCTGCGTTGGAAAGAATGAAGTGAAGTTAACACGGATGATAGAGCGGATCTGTATGGGCTGATTCGTTTTGGACACTTTCGTCCTTGGAATGATTGGGAGTCTTTCCATGAACACATCGTACGCTAACCCTTCGCCTATGGGCATGATATCATGCTGACTGTTTCATTGGATATTATGCAGGCCAAGATCCAGGGTCAAGACGCGGTACTGGCAGGCGCACGTGCCCAGGGGATTCTGAAGCCCATTTTGCTGCGTCGGACTAAAGATTCAAAGCTCGAGGGCAAGCCACTGCTTACGCTCCCGCCGAAGTCGGTCGAGCTCGAAATGCTGCAATTTTCTGATGACGAGCGCGAGGTACACCCGCTCTATTTCGGGCCACAGAATTCCAGGCTAATCTGATGCACAGATATACGACGATTTCGAGAAGCAAGCAAAGATCCGCGTCAATAGATTCATCCGCGAAAGGACAATTGTCCAAAAGTACGTGTCCTCTCTACTTTTTTTCAGTCCCCACTTTACTGACTTTCACGGTCCTACAGTCACTCTGCGGTGCTTGTGATGATCTTGCGCTTGCGTCAGCTGTGCTGTCATCCGAACCTGATTCTCGTGAGCAAATTCCCTGATCTATTTTGTTTGATGGCTCATTTCTTTTTGCATCTTCGTCGTGTAATGAAGTGCCAAGCGGATGACTACGATGACCCTACCTTGCTAGTGGGCGGCGAAAACGAAAAGGAACTTGGACGTGCGAGGAGGGTGATGGGCTCCGAGTGGGTGGTGAAGATAAAGAAGAGGTAGGTGTTTCTGTCTTCGTAAGATGGTCGTCAGCCTTATTTTTGTACACGTAAAAGGGCATTAACTCGCGCGCGGGCCATCGAGCTTGACTTCACGAATGGTGAAGATGAGGAGGAAACTATGTGCCCCGTATGCCACGAGAGTACGCCAGTTCTTCATCTGCCCCTGTTGGGCTTAAATTGATCCGCCGCGACCTAGTCTATGAAAATAATGGCAGGATTCTGAAATGCGGACACGAAGTTTGCGCAGGTGAGTTTAACCGGAATTTTCTCCCGGACTGGCACAATTCGTTTCGCTTGCTGCAGATTGCTTGGAAGATATGAGTCACTCGGCCATTGTCCACGATGGGATCTTCGGCTTTGGGGATGAACGACAAAACAACCTTGTAGAGAAAGAATTCGAGGATGCAGCCGCTAAAGGTTTCCGCCCATGTACGTTAACCCATCATCCCCCTTCCCCCTCTTACCCGCTATTCCGAGCTGACATGAGAACTCACAGGTCCGGTGTGCAAGAAGATGAACGACATCAGCCCGAACGCCATTTTCCTTTCCGGTGCCTTCGAGCCGACACCTGAGGAGTTTCGCGCGTTCACTCGCTCGGAGAAAGAGCGCTCGCGTCCCGCACGGGACAAGAAGCCCCTGTTGTCGGTCCCATCGAAATCGACGTCCAAGGTTGCACAACCCCGGCCGCCACCGCCAAGAGACATAGTCGAGTTGAGTTCGGACGAGGATATGCCAGACTTTTCACAGATCTTGGCTGGATCAAAGAAAGAGGTGAGCCTTTTCTGTCCCAGACCGCGGCAGGGCTCGCAATAGTTAAAACCTGACTCTGTATGTTTTGTACTCGTAGGAGAAACCTCGTCGGTCCACGGCCCTCTTCGAAGATAGCTCCGATGATGACAGCAAGAGCGACGTTGTGAAGCCTGAGAAGAGTATAGTGCCTTCGTCGTCAAGCCAGAAGGGCAAACAGACCGTCTCTAATAAAGAGACCAAAAAACCCAGTCAGAATACTGTCGCCACCTGGCGTCGAGGTGACGACGACATGGAGCCAAGCGCGAAGATGCTCGCCCTGATTGAGCTACTCCGAGTCGCCGAACATGCTGGCGATAAGACGATCGTGTACTCACAATGTCTGTCTCCCCCTTATTTTCTTTTTCTTTGTTTGAGGCTGCTAATGATGACGCGCCCACGGAACAGGGACGTCGATGCTGGACTTGGTGGAGTCGCTGTTTATACGATATGGAATCCAGAGTTTGCGGTACGATGGGAAGATGCGGACTGAGGCGCGCGAAACCGCGCTCGTCGCGTTCCGCAGGATAGGCGGGCCCAGAGTGATCCTGATTAGTATCAAATGCGGTGGCGTCGGGTTAAACCTCACCTCCGCCAACCGAGTCATCAAGTAAGTACGCCCCACATCCGTAACCCGCTTTTTATTCTGTCCTTGCGTTGCGTTCGTACTGACGCACGTTTTTTTCTTCTTAGCATGGATCTCTCGTGGAACTATGCCGCGGAATCGCAGGCGTACGATCGTGTCCATCGTCTTGGACAGGAGAAGGACGTGTTTGTGAAGCGTCTTGTTGTAGAGAATACAATCGAGGAGCGCATGTTGCGACTGCAGGATGTCAAGAAGGGTGCGTGCATTATCATTTTATCGAATGAGAAAAATGCGTACGCCTTTCTAGGATTGGCCGATGCGGCTCTGGGCGAAGGTACAGGTGTCAAACTAAACAAGCTAAGTGTTAGGGAGATTAAAGCAGTGCGTGTCGCCTTTTTTGCGAGTTGGTTTTTTCTGAGCACAAGGGTTTTGTTTAGCTCTTCGGGATGACACCCCCTCAGAGACAAGCGTCAGCATCCCAGCAGCCGGAAAACGACGGCGACGAGTGATACACAGGCTGCCATCTAGGCGCAACCGCTGGTCTGGGGTCAAACGGCCAACAAGCTATCTCTATATCTATGTTCTTGTTAGGTTAACTACGTGCTCCGATACTATCTTGCTATATTGCTATTGTAAATTGTGGTAATGCCGAACGATATTGCACACATTATTGTGTAGTCTTGCGTCCGCTGTGACTGTCTTGGCGATGAGATGGAGGAATTGACGAGGTGTAGGAATTCATACTGGGGGAAGGTTTCTCAGGCTTCAGTACTTTTGATCGCCGTTACGAGGCCGATATTGTGTACGCGACGCAATGGCCTCGAAGTGTAAAGGATTTTGCAACCTGATAAAGGGAATCAGTCGCTGGTATAAAGACAAAACTGAGCGGGCCACGTTGGAGGTTGGTGTGTCACGTGCACCCGAGATCGTGCGTCGGTGATCTCCAGGTAATCTGCGCTCATCACGCATGCACCGACCACGGAATTGAGTCGGGACCGCATTGCTACTTTGCCGCAATGGTCAATTCAGCGAAGCGAGCATTACAGCACAGCACCGCACAGTACGTGGAATTACAGGCGATAACGAGTAAAACTACTGTGTTCTTCGCCCGAATATCCTGCTCAAGAAAACTCATTTGTTTTTTTCGGGCTCGAGATCCTCCGTTAGATCCTCCTCCCCTGGCGGCGCGAGGGCCGGAGTGAGTGCTGCGAGTAGTAACGTAGGAGCGGAAAGGCGACGACGTGATTGTACTGTACTGGTCACTTGATCCTGGGGACCAGGAACCCCTGAGCCATACGGGTGTCTCAGCGGTGTAGGGCTGTGCCACCTGCCCAGTACATGCACCCTGCACTTCGATTGTTGGTAGGCACTTGGCACTGCCTGGCTACGAGGTACCTTGTGTGGTGCCAGGATTATGTAAAGGAATTGATGGAGAGAATTCTTGAGAGAATTCGTAGTAGCTACTGTACATGTACTGTACAGTAATTAATATTAATTACAGCTTAGTAGAGGAGCTGGCATTCGATTCGATGGCCCTCGACGTCTTTGGGCCATGGTGAGTACTTCGGCGGCGTAGGGCTGTGCCGATCGACCTAAATGCGATCCATGTACAGGTAGAAACCAGCATCCGGCGTACAACTGCACAAACTGTGATGATTGGGTTTCTTTTTCTTTTTTCTTTTTTTTGGATTAGAGAGTAAGGCAGATGCAGGGGAAGGGAGGGAGACCAGCAACTAGACTGGTTTTCAGTCCTCGGGACGTCCTTGTGATTTGTTTGTAATAATAAACTGGTAGGCGCCAGTAGGCAGTGGCACATGCGCTTCACGCAACATTGACGCGTGCCCGGCGGAACGGCACTTGGGCACAACCACTTGATGGCGACGCCATGCACGAGGCGAGGACTACAGCTACCTGCAAGGCCACGCTGCGGACGCAATATAAGAGACCAAACGCCAGAATAATGGCACCGCCTCCGAGCCTCTATTCTTCTCGCTTCACCAACAATGGCCGAGTCCTGCCCCTCGGATTTACAGTTTTTTGCAACTTTCGATCCTGCCGAAGATGGCTGGTCACTAGCGTCACTCCCGACACATCTCTTATCCCGGCAAGCCGGCGAAAAGCGCAAGCTCGGCGCGGAATACACTGGAGACCTAGTAGCCCCTCTGAACAAGCGCCTGGCGTACGGAACGTCGCACGCGGCATTTGATGCAGGCTTCCTTGCGTGCACCCAGTCTCCAGGTGTGTACCTGCATTTTTGGTTTTTTTTTTTTTTTCATAGGTGGTGTTGATACATGCTCGGACTAGTGATGCTAGACATCATGATGACTAACGCAGCGCTCATACCCGAGGAACGCTACGCCTGTGAAACACGACATGATGTTGAAGGCCCTCCGACTAGTGGATATGGCCAAGAGCAACGGCACGTGCACATCTAATGAAGGTTGATATTATCTTCTAATGTCGGCTTAGGTTGGCAGACTTCGTGTCCAAGTCTATTGATAATTTGGGTCAGGATATGCACGTCAAGGATGGGATGAAGTACTTGGGCCTGAGAGAGTCGGTACAGCTCACGTCTTGACATGTCATTCTCACTGACACCGCGCCCGACGTCAGTGCGAAGGACACTCTCCCCGGGATGGAGGTCCGCCTTATCCCACATCAGATCATTGGCGTCAGCTGGTAAGACCCCCTTACTTCCGCGAAAGGAAGGACCTAGACCGCCTCTCTAGGATGTTAAAACAGGAGAAAGAGACAAAGTACAGGGGCGGGATTATGGCGTACGTACACTCCTGCCTTGCTACTCGGTTTTCTAACCTTAGTCTAAAGTGACGAAATGGGCCTTGGTTCGCTTCCGCACCTTGCGTGACACGTACATCGTCTGATAGCACCGTCTAGGTAAAACGGTTCAGATGATTGCCACAATGGCCATGAACATGCCCGGCCCCGACGAAAATAATCGTACAACTCTCGTTGTGGTTCCCGCCGCATTACTTCAACAGGTATACTCGTTTCTGCATGACCGTGACGACATGCATCTACTTACCTATTCGGTCCGAGTAGTGGAAAGAAGAACTGGAATCTAAATCAAATAACCTCTTCAGCGTACATATACACCACGGTAAAACGAAGCTGAAGAGTTTGTCCGCGCTCCGTGAAAAAGATGTGACGCCCTTTCCATTTTTGTGGTTGCTTTTATCTCACCGTGTAAATGAGTAGGTCATCATCACAACGTACCAAACACTCTGTCTCGACTTTGTTGTTAAAGATCCTCACGTTGAACCCGAAGATGAAGCTAGATATCTGGCTGAGCATGGGTAAATACTCTTAATTGTCTATTTGTTCGTTTGCAGCTCAAGTTAATGCCGCTTCTGCAGCGGTCTTCTGGCTCGTCTGAAATGGTACCGGGTCGTGCTTGACGAAGCGCAATTCATCCGGAATCGGTGTGTAATCCAGGTTTATGTGTCTGTCGACCAAACTAACCGTGTGCTTCAGGGCCACCCGTGCGAGCAAAGTGGTTGCCCAACTTCGTGCGAAATTCCGGTGGATGTTAACTGGCACACCTGTCACAAACACACTGTATGTATTTTACTTCGTGAGTTGGAAAGAATGAAGCGAAGGTAACATGACGATAGAGCGGATCTGTATGGGCTGATTCGTTTTGGACACTTTCGTCCATGGAATGATTGGCAGTCTTTCCATGAACACATTGTACGCTAACCTCCTACTTGTATGGGCATGGCGATATGATGTCATACTGACTGTTTGGGTATTGCTCAGGCCAAGATTCAGGGTCAAAACGCGCCCCTGGCAAGCTCACGTGCTCAGGGGATCCTGAAGCCAATCTTGCTCCGTCGCACTAAAGATTCGACGCTTGAGGGCAAGCCACTGCTTACGCTCCCGCCAAAATCTATCGAACTGGAGATACTGCAATTTTCTACCGAGGAGCGCGAGGTACGCCCGCTCTATTCTTTAGGCCACAGAACTCCAGGCTAATATCATCCACAGATATACGATGATTTTGAGAAGCAAGCGAAGATCCGCGTCAATAGATTCATCCGCGAAGGGACAATTATCCAGAAGTGCGTGTGCACCTTGCTTTCTGTCCTCACATTACTGACTTTCACGGATCTATAGTCATTCAGCGGTGCTGGCGATGATCTTGCGCTTGCGTCAGCTGTGCTGTCATCCGAACCTGATTCTTGTGAGAAACCCGTTTTTCCCTGATCTATTTTATTTGATGATCCGTTTCTTTTTCGCGTCAACGTCGTCATGCGTGAAGAGTCAAGCGGATGAGGACGATGAACCTACGTTACTAGTGAGTGGCGAAGGCGAAGACGAGCTCGGGTGTGCGAGGAGGGTGATGGGCTCGGAATGGGTCGCAAATTTGAAGAGGAGGTGAGTGTTTCTATCTTTGAACGTTTGTCGTTAGCTCTAATTTTGTCCACATAGAAGGGCGTTGGCTCGTGCGCGAGAAATCGAGCACGATTTTACGAATGGTGGAGACGAAGAGAATACTACGTGCCCCGTATGTTACGAAGGTGCGCCAGTTCTTCACCTACCCATTTTAGGCTTCCGTTGATCCGCCGTAACCTAGTCTACGAAAATAATGGCAGGATTCTGAAATGCGGACACGAAGTGTGCGCAGGTGAGCTTGACTGCCGGACTTTTCTCCCGAACTTGCTGTATTCATTTTGGGGGGTTACAGACTGCTTGGAGGATATGAGACGAGCACGTTCGATAAAGCGAGAGAACGAGGGAGAAAATCCGTACCTCTCCTTTCCCGCCTGGAAAGAGCAATTCGAGGAAGCGGCTGCTAAAGATTTCCGCCCATGTACGCCAGCTAGCCACCATCCCTTTTCCCTCTCTCTCCCGCCTATTACGAGCTGGGGTGACAAACTCCTAACATGAATACTTAGGTCCGGTGTGCAAGACGATGAACGACATCAGCCCGAACGCCATTTTCCTCTCCAGTGCGTTCGAGCCGACACATGAGGAGTTGCGCATCTTTGCTCGCTCCGAGAAAGATTGCTCGCATCCCGCACAGGACAGGAAAACCCTATTCTCGGTCCCATCGACATCGACGCCCAAGGTTGCACATCACTGGCCAGCGCCGCCAGCAGAAATAATCGAAGGTGGTTTGGACGATATGCCATACTTTTCACCAATCTTGGCTCGAACAAAGAAAGAGGTGAGCTTTTTTTGTTCCAGGCGGCAAGATTCGCGATAATGTTGTAGAATTAAAACCCTGACTATTTGTGCTTTGTACTTGCAGGAGAAACATTGTCGGACCTCTGCCTTCTTCGATGATAGCTCCGATGACGACAACAAAAGCGGCAAAGTGAAGTCCGAGATGTGCAGAGTGCCTTCCTCGTCAAGCCAGCAGAGAAAACCGCCCGTTTCTAATAAAGAGATCAAAAAACCTAGTCAGCGCACCGTCGCCACCTGGTGCCGAGGTGACGACGACATGGAGCCAAGCGCGAAAATGCTCGCCCTGATTGAACAACTCCGAATCGCCGAAAATGCCGGCGACAAGACAATCGTATTCTCTCAATGTCCGTCTTTCCCTTGATTTTTTTTTCTTTTGGTATTTGCTGCAGCTGCTAATGATCATGCGCGCACGGAACAGGGACGTCGATGCTGGACCTGGTAGAGACGCTGTTGGTGCGACACGGGATCCAGAGTTTGCGGTACGATGGGAAGCTGCGGAGCGAGGCGCGCGATGCCGCCCTTGTCGCATTCCGCGAGAAAGGTGGTCTCAGACTCATCCTGATCAGCACTAGATGCGGCGGCGTTGGGTTAAACCTCACCACCGCCAACCGAGTCGTCAAGTAAGCTCATGCCCTCCCTTTTATTTTTTATTTTATTTCCCTGTCCGCGCGCGTTGTATTCGTGTTGACGCTCTTTTTTTCTTCAGCATGGATCTCTCGTGGAATTATGCTACGGAATCGCAGGCGTACGATCGTGTCCATCGTCCTGGGCAGGAGAAGGACGTGTTTGTGAAGCGTTTAGTCGTGAAGAATACGATTGAGGAGCGCATGTTGCGACTGCAGGATGTCAAGAAGGGTGCGCGCATCACTACTTTTCCCTTTTTTTTCGTCAATAAAAATATGCGTACGTCTTTCCAGGATTGGCCGATGCGGCTTTAGGCGAAGGTGCGGGTGGCAAACTGCAAAGGCTAAGTGTCAAGGAGATCAAAACAGTGCGTGTCCGCTTTTCTGCGAACTTTTTTATTTCTGAGTACAAGTGTTTTGTTTAGCTCTTCGGAATGTCATCTTCTCATAAACATACGTCGTCCTAGCAGCTGAAGAACGACAGCGACGGTTGATATTTGATACCCAGACTGCTATTTATATGCGCAGTCGCTGGCCGGGGTCAAGTGGCGAACAAGTTACCTCCACAGTATATGTTCTGCTAGGTAATTACGCGTGCCGGGTATATTGCTATTGTAAGCTTAGATAATGCCGAACGATAGAGCACATACTATAGTGTAGTCTTGCGTCCTATGACCGTGCTAGCGATGAGACTGATGGAGCGACGAGGTGTAAGGTAATCCATAGCATTGATACTGTATGCTCACCAGCTCACGAGGCCGCTGTGAGGTTTCTCAGGCTCAGGCTTTCAGTGCATTTGAATGCCTCTACGAGGTTGATATTGTGGACGTGACAGATAAAGCTAGTTGTATACGGGGACTTGTAGTATACTGTTTTTCTCACCCTCGAGGAATGAGACATGATGCATGAAGGTGGGAGGCACGTGCGGGAGCGCGTCGCGCAAGTTAGTTTGTCACTATTTGTGCATCACGTGCACTTGTGGGCTAGTGTCGTGACCTACTCGTGATCAGCACGCTGACAGAGGTTTTTAACGTACTGTATTGCTACTTTTGCGTTGGTCTATTAACCAATTCTAAAAACTGCGAAGCGAGAGGTATCACCGTAGCACCTACAGTAGAGTTCGTCTGCCTTTGGAATTGCAGGCGATGACAGGTAAAAACCGAGTTAAACCACTGTACTGTACAGTATGATCTACCCAATAATTGATCATGAAGGGCGGCGTTTTCTTCGCCCGAAAATCCATCTCCAGAAGCCCACTTGTTCTTTAGGATCAAGGTCTTCAGTCACTGGCTCCTCCTCCACCTCCTCTTCAACCTTCGCCTGCACCTCCGCCATGCGATGTCGCTTCTTATAGTCCGAGGGCAGCTCGATGTCCATACCATTTTGCCACATGCCCCTCCGCGCGGCCCTGAACCAAAATAAGTAAGCCAGCAAAGGACCCAAGAGGCAGATCGGATAAGAAAAAAAAAGGGAAAGAAAGGGACAGACTGTGCTTCGGCCTCCGCAGCCAGGTACGCTTCTTTTTCCCAATCACTGCCGTACTCCGCTCCTTTTTGTACATACACAGCGCCCCACCCAGCGCGGACCATCTCCAGCGGGAGATTACGCGTGCGCGCGGTGACGCCGCCGCCGCCGCCGCCTTGCCGTGTCCACCTCCACCGCCAGGGCTGGAGTACTGCGCGTGGGAGGAGCGGAAGGGCGACGACGCGGTTGTACTGGTCGCGCCTGAGGAGCTGGCACTTGATCCGGCGGCCCTCGACGTTCTCTTTTAGCCATGCGAGCGCCTCGGCGGCGTACGGTTGTGCCGACCGACCAAAATGCGATCCCTGGAGCAGCCAACGAACCGCACGAACGCAATGAGTGATTTGTTTTTGGTTTTTCGGGAAGTAAAGGTGGATAGATGTAGGGGGACTCGGGGGGGAGGGGAAAATCGATTGGTTCACACTCACTCACCTCGGGAGCGTCCATGCCCGCCATGCGGATGTGTATCGTCTGTCCCCTCAGTCCTGGAGAACGTTGGATTTGAATTTGTTTGTTATTTTTAGTTTAGGGTCGTTATTTGTGGGGTGGTGGGGTAAAGGTGAAAGGTGATCACGCACCTCGATAGGTGACAGGCACATGCCTGAACTTGAGAAGGCCGCGCCAGCCAAAGCCAGGTGTATGGTAAAGGCGGAAGTTATCCGCATCACCCACGCTGCACCACCACCAAAAAAAAAATATTCCGCGGACGGCAGCGCAGCCAGCGCCAACGTGCGGGTTAACTGGATTCTGGGATCGATAGGGGCAAGTGGGGGCCCACAACACGTACCTGGTCACGATGCCCGTGATCCATCGTCTGCGCCTCAACACGTCGGGCGTGATCCACTCCGCGTTCTTGATGCGCTTGAAGAAGCGACGATAGGCGGCGGATGCCCCAAGTGCAGTAGCAGAACCGAGAAGAAAGGCGAGCGCGATGCCGGCGGCGTTGGTGTCAAGCTGGACAGGTGGTGTTGGTTCTGGGCTGGCCTCGCCACTGTCAGGGTCAGTGCCCCTGCTAGCGGCGCGCTGGTGCTCGTGACCACGGGACTTCTGTGCATTTTGGCCGGGTAATGGCAAGAAGAGCGAGCTGGTACGAGCGAATGGCTCGCAGTGTTGGGGCGGAGGGGAGGACATTGGTGATGACAGACGCTGGAATGGACGGACAATTTCAATTTTTGATTACAATTGCACTATCACCGTATCAGAGTTGGCTCACTCATGCTCTTCCTCATTATCATTGCTGAAATCAGGCCTGATTCGATCAGACGGTACTGACATACAGGAATCTTATTGTGCCATCCAATCCTCACTTTGCTGTCTGGCTGATATTATTTTTTGCGCCACGTTCCTGGATTTGATTTTTTGGTGCAACCAATGAGAGCAAGGTTCAGCAAGTCCTAGTCGGGCCGGGCCCAACAACAAGGCGCACTTGGTGATCATTCCCCACACGCGATCGACACGGATCCCACGGTACAATTCTTCACTACTGGAAATCAAACGGACATCGGCGATGCCATGCTCCAGTGGTACACCACCAACCCCAACACTGACGTGTGGGGACTCCCTCAAAATTTACTGTATTGTGTCGGCATGCAGCTCAGGCTTTCCTCGCATGATCGCATCCCACCAACGAGCTGAAAATACCGTTTAGCACACCGAAAGCGACGAAGGAAAAAGGCTGGGTGCCAAACGACCTCGCACCTCCTCTGGGAAATCAGCAATGGGAGAGTCTAACCTGGAGGGAGCCAAACGTCCGATAGAACTTTCGAGGTGAAGGATGGAGGACCGAGGACGACACAAAGCGAACGAACCGAGAAGCCGTTCTACCACGGTCGCATCTGCAAAGATTATGAGCGATAAGCGAGTAAATGCTGACGGAATGAGAGATCTGCTGAGATGGCACCATTTTTGACACAGTCGTGAGGAAATTGCTAGACAGGAGGGGCCAATTGGTACTTAGAGATATCATAGACGGTGTCAAGACAAGCTGTGAAGCTTCTCAAGTACATCGAATGTGAATCAGGGGGATCTGACCATGATCAGAGAGAGGGTGGAGTATGGGGCGGACCACGCAGGCCTTCCCTTTCCCTTTTAACCTGCATTTCCAACTCACTGAAAGGGATTTTGAACAGAAGTTGAAAATGCAGGTTCATAAAAAGAAAGGCAAATCTGCGCGAGACGCAGGCACCATGTTGTAGTGAGAGCACGATCGATAGAGGAGAACGAGGCGAACCTGAAAGAGAAAACAGCTGATATAGCCATTTGCACGTTGCACACGTGATCAAAGACGGATTGACCAAGCGTGCGAAGATGGAGTGAAGATGGTGGAATCGTGTTGTCTGATAACAACACCTCGAAAATTCTCAGGGTTGAAATGCTGAGGTGCCATCATGGCTTGGGCGAGTTCAATATAATAAGAGTGGGCCACGCCATGTGAGCTGGTGGCAGAGGAGAGCCTGGAGAGGAAAGATCTGCCCGCGAGAGCTTGTTAATTGGGAAATAAAATAAAGATTATCTGATAAGCCTTTTTGCTTTTGATAAGGTGCGCCAAGTGCTGCTTGTAGACGAGAAAGTGGTGATGGCAGAGATCCTTTGATGGGCGCAGGTATATGAGTGTTACTGAGCACCGTATGAACCGCGCAAAAGAATGTGGGACAAGGATATTTACGGTCTCTCAGCTCGTTGGGGAGAAAGCCCCACCAGTAGGTGAATATTCCGCTGCTCCACAGTGGTTGTCACTGGTAGTGAGATCCTCATCTGGTGCGTTTGAAAACGGGGGAAGGTCCGGGAAGCGCATCCATCAGGGGAAGCGAAGAGTCGAAGACACATTAGTAGGTTCAACGAGCGGGTGAGATGAACGCTTACGACGAACTGCCAGGATGTATGGAACGACAAAGCGTGAGGATTCCTCAATACCCCGCTTTTATAGGCATTTCTATCTACAGTAGTTCCCAGAAAGCTGTGGACGGTCACAAGAGCAAAAGAGCATTCGCGTCGCCCAGTACGAAAAACTCGGAAAAAGTTGTTGATCCTGAGCTTCCTTTTCTTATGCAAACTAGGAACCGAAAGAATCTGAATGTCGTCGGAGGTCATGGGCTGTCGTCGCTGCGACGTTAAGACAATGTGAGATCGATTTCACATAACTGTCAAGGCCAGTGAACTAGTTGTAAAGGGACTGAGAGCATAGAATCGGATGCAAGTCGCATCGAGCGAGCGGAGTTGAGTCTCAAAAGTTGAACACCGCCTGATCATGATATGATGTCCATTCAGTGCCCCAGTACCGTCGGACCGCGCGCCGATGCACCACAACTGAGGTGAGTTACAGTGTACATGTGAGGCTGGGAATCTCTTCATTTTGGTCTGCCGAGGACCCTTACCACAGAATTCCAAATTCCGAGCTTGGAGCAGGATAAAAAAAACCTCGCAATGCGGCTGTAATCCTGCTTAGTGACTACTGTAGTAATGGCTTTTTCTGCCTCACTTCAGGGGCGCGAATCGCCGCGCGATGGCAAGGCGTCAACGTGTTACGTAACTTGCACATGTAACATGTGGCCGAACTGTGTTGTTTCCTGCGCAGTTGCATGAGTACAGCCTCAAAACAGCAGCCTTTCCACTGCCTTTCCCCGATCATCCCCGATGACACAGTTGCTTACAGTATCTGGTTGCCACTTGCCAAAGCTCATGCTCAAGTACCCGACCGGCGGACCGTGGGAGGTCCCCTCCTTAACGCAGTACATCTTGCACCGTCGTTTGGTGACCCTGTCATCCGGGTACGACGCAGTCCTCCCTCCCCTGCTTTCGATTATCTGCTCGTGGTGGCCTTGAGCACTGTTGGTTGGCCGGCTTGTATCTGTATTCTTGTCTGGCTCTTGCAAGTGAAGTTGCAACGGTTTATAAGCGGAATAGCGGGATGCGTGCATGCAACCCCGTTTGCTTACCGAGTTGCAACTTGCAAGACAATGAAACACAACAACAACACATCATTTCGACCCCGAGCCGCGCTGAAAGTCTAAACATGTGGTGTCTGCGGTGAGTCGGTGACGACATTTCATGGAGCTAGGGGCAGAGAACGAGAGACTCGAAGAGAGGCGCGTGCAAGTTGCGGATGCATACGCCGGCTGTGGGACTGCTGAAAACACGGCCTGTCTTGCATGGATGTTGGTGATGACGATGACAAGAAAGTGGCAGAAGGATGGAGCGGTCGGGCGGCTCGGGCTTAGTGGGCCCGTTGCCGCGTTCAACGCGAGATCTGACGCAGATCTGACGGTCTGGCGCCTAGTTTGGGTTCACAGTCACTGACGCATTCCTCTTGCATCTCGCCCTATCTTACTGTCGTTTTATGTCCGGAGTCATTGATCCGAAAGCGCCCAGATGACAAGAAACGAGAAACGTAATATATTCGGCCTACGCTACGTCAAATGGCTCTGGTAAGCATATAACTGTGTCACCCTCGTTGGCTCATACAAACTTTGTTAGGAAGAAAAGTTATAAGGTGTAAAGTAACAAATGTCACCCTCGTTGGCTCATACAAATCATGGGACCCATAGGCAATAAGGTCATGTGATATTTGTCAGCAATGTCGTCATCTTCTATCACTACCAGAATCAGAGATAAATCGTACATAGCTCCCCAGGAAATTGACTAAATTTGATCAGGTCTTTTAAAATATATAGCAGTTGGTCTTGGCTACTCAGATATAAATTATTTTTCGGACGCAGAGGTGTTATTGCAGTAGCAGAATGAATCTGCGTAAAATAAGTCTTAAAACCGAGATTATGTACGTGTGCGTAGTAGATACTACATTTGGGTTCAGTTGTTGTCACTCTGAACTATTCAACCATTTTTGGCGCGGGTTTGATATCAAACTCTGAAGTCAAACTGGCGCATCCACCTGAAACTTGAAACTATGCTCAAAGAGTCAAAGTCCGGTGGGTGCACCGCTCAGGCTGCACTGCTGCAGCACCAAGTGCAGCACCCCGGGCAACCCGAGGGGAAACCTTAGTCTCCCTGAAGGCCTAGATGCCGCGAGGGCGTAGTTGTAATGTCATTCTCATTTGGTAAGAAATTCATAGTCAAAGGTTTTAAATGTCGCGCCGTATAGTATAGAGTTTATAGACCTCTATTCTCAAACCCGTCGCTTTTCTATCCACTTCAATCGTTCCATCCACAGTTTCGTGCTAATATGGTAAACTACGACGATCCGGCCATGATTGCTCACGATTACGGTGCGTACGCTATTCCGTCGGGTTCAGGGATTCGCAGCGCGATTTACCAGTCGATATCTTCAACAGAGGCGGTTGTGAAGCTCTGGCACTTCGTGGATGGTGTATTTATGTGAGTCTCCGTGTCCCGCTGCGCTAGCCTAGGCTCTACTTGACAACTCAACTGTGACCCTCCGCTTCTAGTTGGGAATTCTTCACTACCCTTGACTATGAGTGGGATGTTATCCGAGGGCATCGCCGCTACCGATGGACAATATGGGTTTGTAGCCTTTTTTTGAGTTTCGTCACCTCCCACCCATGCAACTAAGGATCTTCTATAGGTTTACTCCGTTACACGCGTGACCACCCTCGTGGCCATAATTCTCAACATTATCGACTTTAATACTACGGCCGAAATAAACTGTCAGGTGAGCTTCGTGTGCCACGTCTTGTTCGTTATACTCTCTGATCAAATATATTCTCAAGGCCTCGGTCACGTTTATGGCCGTGAGTGCCTCCTTTTACGCGCCCAGGTTGCAATACTTCATTCTATTTTTTCTAGTTCTTTTCTTACATTGCCTTTATATCCTCTTCGCTCCTGATCGTGCTTCGTATGTGCGTCTCCTTTGCGTTACGATCATTCTCCAGAAGCAAGGCGCTCAAGGAATCTTGGCAGAATTGCTATTTGGAACACGGCGAAGATGATTTTTGCAATCGCCATGGCCATATGGATAGCAGACAACGGAATCTCTATCTATTGTAAGTACCTCCTACAGATCACGGGAGAATCTCTCGTATACCTAGTGATATTATAGCTATAGCTCAGGTGAAGTTTCAATTTCGACTGTTTTGGACCTGCTCGGTTTACCTGACAACCGTAGGCCCGCTCTACGTGGTCGCCTGAGGCACTCACCTGCATTCCGGGCAACACCGATAGCACTAAACCTGCTATTATCGGCTCACTCGTTTCCGACATTGCGTTACTTCTCATCATGCTCATTGGCTTGCTCCGCCTGCGCAATGAAGCAGGCGGTTTCTTTGTTTTGGGACGCACCCTCTGGAATCAGGTGCGGCGGTCGCAGTTCCCGCCGGCCGTAGTGCTCCCAATTCGCTAATGTGAATCTCTATTCGTAGGGTCTGATTTGGCTCTTGCTTGCCACCGTCGCCGAGGTCCCTTCTGCAGTACGTCTGACTATTCTCTTACACCCTCCCTTTTCGCTTATTTCTATTTTACGTCACAGGTGCTTATGATTTTGAATCTGAATGGTAGTTTTTCATTCCCTCTAATTCATCAAAGACGGGTATTAATTGAACTATATTCCGGTGGACCATCAGTGCCTCTCAACGTCGTACGTCCTTGTTTGCTTCGAATGGGGGGGTGTTGACTTATCAGTTCCTCAACAATACAGATAAGCCAGACTCCCAGTATAGTCGTAGTGACAATTGCTGCAACAAGGCTGTATCGCTCTCTTATAAACATCTACTCTTCCGATATGTGTGGCATTTCCCCCTCAATCTTTCCTCGACAACACTGATTGTATCGATAATCGTTCTAGTTCGCACGAGAATCCCCGGGGAACTGGGTGCGCGGTGTCAGAGCTACGGGTTCGGCCTGGGCCGATTCCGCTCAACCGGACGGACGCGGACGTATCCGTGCGTCCGGAATACGACCAATTTCCTACGTCTCAGTCCGACTCTCAGATGAGTCTTCCTGGCATGTACATCAGTACAAACCCGGAGGGGCGTTACAAGGTGCACGAAGTGAGCCTCAACGTCGATGTAGAGAGTGGCCTGGAGGAGAAATGAAGAAAACCGTCGCTTTCGGATGCTCCTTCCTGCTCCTTCGGGCGGTGGCACTGTAGGCAGAAAAGTGAGGCTCAGAGCCAAAAGAGAAAATTAAGGTATAGTTCCGACGGTCGACTTCCGACGTCGGCCGTAATATTATATATTCAAGTTTTAGATAGCACGTGAAACGAGAGTGTGTAGTTTTCATTTCCAGGTTAGGGTACATAGGTTGAATGACACCCTCAGTCGTGTAATAAGAAGGCTGAGGTGTGATGGGTTACAAGCTGTCAGATTATAACTTATGTGAAGACGTATATAGCCACAGAACTCTGGCATAAGCAAGAATAAAGTAGGGCGTCCAATTGGGTGTCCAATTCTTTTTTTGGTGCATCCAGTTTTAGCAGATTTGCCGCGGCTTGGCAAGCCACCCCAACTGAGGTAGCCGTAGCCATAGTTAAGCTACAAGTCGTATAGCAGATAATCAGCTAGCTAGCTCTCCAGCCTCTTCCCCCCGCCCATGCCGCTGGCGTTCCCAGCTATGGTCGACGCGCTGCGCAGCTGCGCCATTCTGGCAAGAGACATTCTAGCGCTGCGAGCTCCTCTGCACTCCGCAGATATGGTGTTTGATAGGCAAGTATTTTCTTGGTAAAGGCGTCATCGGTAAACGCCTACGCAACACAAAACGCAACATATTTCAATCAAACTTTCGCGGGCGAGAGTGGGAAAACAAAAAAAAAATCGAGAGAGAGGGAGACCGTTGCGGTGAGCGAATGAGAAATGAGCGCTGAGCGCGTACTTCAAGTGTCTTGCTCCTGCCGAGAAGCTATTGTACGTTTCAGCCGGACCTTTTCCCTTTTTCTGAGGACCGCCCCATGGGTTACCACTTACCAGAGCGCGAAAACTTAAAACTACCACCCGGAGCGAGGGCCCGAGTTAATGCACCTGGATACAGCCGTGGGTTTGTGGGTTCAAGTTTGCGTTGAAAGTATCCTCCTCTACGACGAGAGGGTTGGCCAGAGTGCACGGCCCGGCCCAAAGCCGTTGGGCCAGGGCAGCTCGGCCTTGGCCGGTTGTTTTGCCGGCTTGAGGACAGCAACATGTTACAGGCGACAACGACGGCGATGGCGCAGTGGTGACAGCAACCGCGGGACAAAACGGTGCCCAGCTCGCGAGTCCTACAGTGACCAGGCAGAAGGATGAAGGCTGTTGGGCGACTCCGGCTCGGGAGTCGGGCCGTCGCCACGTCAGCGCCTAGTTTGGCAAGCTCCCCGCATCCACTGACGCATTTCTCTTGCATCTCACTCACTATTATTGCAATCCCCCTTACAAGAGACAGCAGCGCCTAAATCTCATGCTCACATATTTCTCCCCTCATCTGTGTTATTAACGAATCGATTCTAGCAATGGGCTGCCAATCTTGCTGCCAATGGCCAAATGAGTGCAATCTATCACAGTCCTCTGGATAATCGAGCCAGCAGCAGAGCCGGCCGCCAACGTACTAGAATGCTACCAAATCCGAGAACAAGCCAGTCGAGTCAGGCCCGCCAGTCAGCCCACACAGTGGCCGTCCTGGACGACAAACCATGATGAAATACGGCGTGGATTTGAGTTCGTCGAAAATCGGCCAGTGTTCTATTCCTCCTTCATCATTCCACGGTCGTCGGTCAACGCAACCAGATGCCCTTGCAGATGCGACAAGACTATGATCGGCATCGCATTAATGTCTTATGGTATGGATTGATCATCGGTTCGACTATGGCTGTCAGAGCCGACCTGCTCTGGTGATATTCTCCTCGTTTAGGACAATGTTAACATCGGTTCATTTTCGTTCGTCCGCGCTGTCCTCGTCGCAAGCGTGTTGATAGTAACTCATCCGGCTTCTATTTCCGAGGGCCAGGAACTCAAAGAGTCAAAAGCCAAATCCACCGAGATTCCATTATTTCATCGGCTTTAGCACCTCTTGAAGGCATTTAAAATCCTAGTTTGGCATGTACCGAGAGATAAACTCCGCTTCGGGTGTCGGTTCTAGCGCTCACAGCATCGTCGCCCGAGGGCGTAACTTCTGATTATTTTTTATTGTGCCAGCGTGTCAGGAGCCGTCTTTCGAATCTATTATGAATGCCTGCCATACTCAAGGTCTACTCAATCGTGAACCAGAGCAACGACAGGACCCCGACCACCTCCAAGTCTGTGCTTGGTCAGGTCAAGACGGATCTCACTTAATGCACTCTCTGAGCCAGTTCCGTACTTACGCTGACTCTGTCGTCGCAAACTACAATCAGTGATTAATCGCCGATTAATCACCGATTATTCACCGATTCATCATCGATTTTCATGACTTGTCTTCCTCCTCCAGAAAATTTAAACTTCGGGTTAGCGGCCGCGGGGGTACAATTAAGTTTGTCGTTCTCATTGGGGAATAAAATACATGGTCTACGGCCGCTGCTGTTGCCAGGTCGTATCAGCCTCTGCCCCAAAACCCATCGCCCCTCTATCCACCTTGATTGGCCCATCAACTTTGTGCTGAAATGGTAAACTACGACAGTCTAGTTACGATCGCTCAGGAATTCGGTGCGTGCGCTTTTCCGTCGGGCTTCAGAGGCTGGCAGCCCAATTGACTGGCCGGTCTTTTCAACAGAGACAGTCGTGAAGCTCTGGCACGTCGTGGATGGCATATTTATGTGAGTCTTCGCTAGCGTGTCCTTCCGGGGAGGGCCACGCACTACATGATTACTCAACTTGACCTCCGCTTCTAGCTGGGAATTCATCACTAATCTTGATTATGAGTGGGATGTGATCCGAGGGAATCGCCCCTACCGATGGACGATATGGGTTTGTAGATTTTTTGAGTTTCGTTCAACCCACACAACCGAGGATCTGCTATAGGTCTACTCCCTAGCGCGCATGAGCACCCTTTTGGCCGTAATTCTCAACATGGTCAACTTCGATACCACGAACCCAATAAACTGTCAGGTGAGTTTCTTGTCCCACTTCCTGCTCGTTATACTCTCTATTCAGCTATATTCTCAAGGTCTGGGTCACTTCTGAAGTCGTGAGCGACCCCTTTTATGTGCCCAGGCCGCATCACCCAATTCCTCATTCTAGTCATTTGCTTACCTTGCCTTTGTTTCCTCTTCACTGTTGATTGTGCTTCGTATGTACGCCATGCGTTACGATCCCCCCCCCCCCCCCCCCCCCGAAGCGATGCGCTCAAGGTAGCTTGGCAGAATCGCCATTTGGAACAAGGCGAAGATTATTATTGCAATTGCAATGAGCATATGGGTGACAGACATCTTACTCTTCATCAGTGGTAAGTACCTCCTGCATATCACGGGGGAAGCTCTTGTATACCTGGTGATATCATAGGTACAATACGGGTGAATTTTCAATTTCAACTGTTTTGGACCTGCTTGGCTTACCTGACAACCGTAGCTCCGCTCTACGTGGTCGCCTGAGGCACTCACCTGCGTCGTGGACAACATTGAGAGCACTAAACCCGCTATTATCTGCTCCCTCGTTTCCGACATTGGCTTACTTCTTATCATGCTCATCGGCTTGCTCCCCCTACGCGGCGGTGCCTTTGCTTTGGGACGCAAGCTCTGGAAGCAGGTGCGGTGGTGGCAGTTCCCGCTGGCCGTGGTACTCGCGAATTCACTAATGTGAATCACTGTTCGTAAGGGTCTGATTTGGCTCTTGCTTGCCACTGTCGCCGAGGTCCCTCCAACAGCACGTCTGGCTATTCTTTTGCACCCTTCCTTTAAGCTCATCGCTATTTTATGTCACAGGTGCTCGTGATTTTGGATCTGAATGGTAGGGTTTCGTTCCCTGCAATCCATCAAAGAAGGGTATTAATTGAACTATATTCCGGTGAAACTATCAGTGTCTCTCAACCTCGTACGTCCTTGTTTGCTTCGATGGGGGGGAGGGTTAGGTTATTGATTCCTTAATACGTCTTCAACAACACAGATAAGCCAGACTCCCAGTATGATCATAGTGACAATTGCGGCAACAAGGGTGTATCGCTCTCTTACAAACATCTACTCTTCTGATATGTAAGGCATTTCCCCTTATTCTTTCGTCGAAAACGCCGATTGTGATCCATAATCCTTCTAGTTCACACGAGATTCCCCGACGAAATGGACACGCAGTGTCAGAGATGTGGCCTCGCTCTTTGCCCATACCGCTCAACCGGGTGGAGGTGGCAGTGCATACAGAATCCGACCAATATCCGACGTCACAGACGACTCGTTGCGGCTCGTACATCACTGCCGATCCACAGGGGCGTTACAAGGCGCACGAAGTAAGCTTCAACACCGACGTTGAAAATGGCCTGGAGAAATGAGGAAAAAGCGCCGCTTCTCGGATGCTGGTTCCTACTCCTTCAGGCGGTGTTGGCGCTTAGGCGGCAAAGCGACGCTCGGTTTTGGAAGAAAAATAATCTGCGAGGCCAGGAGGTGTTTACATCAATGTGTGAAATGTAGGAGACAAGGTCGAGAAGTTTCCATTTCCATGTTGGCAAGTAGATAGGCTTGAACGCAATATACCTCGGTCGTGTAACTTGAAGAAGGCTCGCAAACATAGTACTAAACTCATTTACCCCAATCTAGATTTTCGTTCTTGTTTCGTTGAGAGGTACTACGGTAGTCTAAGACATTGCCGATCTTACTCGCTGCAGTAGTACTGTACCTTCTTCCTTATCCACATCGAGGTTTATCATATAGGTAGGAGAAAAGAGGCCCTTTTCGCCCGCGGGAGACTTGATAACCTCTGCAGTATGCATTGCAGAGCGCAAGGCAGAGCGAGTATGTTACTGTCTTTCCGCTGCCGGCCCGCGTCTGATCGACTCGGCCCGTCTGGAGCCCCACCATTCACCAACGCATTTCTTTTGCATCTTACTGTAACTGCGACCACATTTTATTGTTTCAATATCCCTCACGGAGACAGCTGCGCACAAATCTCACGCTCACATATTTTCTCATCTGTGTTATTATTGCAGTAACGAACCGTCACGTCTCATAACCAAAATCAGTTCAATGATCGCTCGCAGTTCTCTGGGCAGTCGAGCCATCAGCAGAGCCAGCCGCCAATGTACCAGAACTCCACAAAATCCAAGAACAAGCCAGTCGTGTTGGCTAACGCAGTGGCCACCCCAGACGACGAACCACAGGAATCGCTCTCGACCTGAACTCGCGGGTGCATATACACTCGCCCCACTCTGCAGCCCGTCCCTGAGCTCCGGGTCTGTGAACAAGCCAAGAGTTTTGGCAATGAAATTCATACCGACGCGTGGGGGCCAGCCCCAGTGGCCATCTCTCCACAACTCAACGTGGCCGACGCTATTTTGTCACCCCTACCGACGATGCGACATGCTTTACACTCAGGCACCGTGCGCAGACTCACCTCTCTCAGGCACACCTTGAATCATCCCAATGATCCTATCGACACAATCAACATCAGCATCAGTACATGACAATGTCGACATCAGTTGATGAAACGTTTTTGTTTATCTGGCGCTGTTCTCGTTGCACGCGTGACTGTAGGGTTGACAGTCGGGCATTTTGAGGCGTTTGTTGAACTGATGAGACGGCTCAAGCAGAGATGATGTGAAGTTAAATTCGAGTATTTGTCATTGTCTCAACATCTCTACTTGATGTCTCCTCTGTCGCTCTCCTGTGATGGCTCCTGCAAGGAAGGCTCTGAAATCTGGTAAACGATCCTCATTTACAGTAAAAGGATGTGTAGTTGACTCGGCGACATTGATCCTTTGTGATCTCTTCACGATCCACTGATATCTTTGGGCATATAGATAAGACACAAATTCCAATAAAGTATCACTTATAGTTGAAATAGGTTTATCCTCAGAAGAGAAAGAGGATGATGACTCGGATGAGTTGTTGGGTCCACCATTAACCAAGTCAGAACATGACAAGTCAGCAAGCTCACTATGCTCGGAATGACGGAATCCGATCCAACCTCAGATAGATGGCCCTCAGCCTCGGCAATAAGTTGTGCAAGGTATTCCTGTTGCAAGGCATGTTCTGCTATACTGTAGTCTGTTTACAGTAGTCTGTTTCCGCATTGCGGTGCTGTAACTGCTGTTGCGCAGGCCGAGCAGCGGAGCCTGAATTTCGATGAAGTGAAACGCGCATCACTCGAGTACGTAATCAAAAAAAAGTTGACACATTTGACGCGTTGACGCGTTGACGATTTGATTCAGCATCCGTTTTGCAGCCAAAACGCAAATCAAAATGATGATCAAAACGGTGCTCTAAACTGCTCAAAACGATTACTGTGATTCCCCATAGTAGTGTGCCTCATTCAGCTTCTATTTCTGCGCGCCTCTTACTGGCACATCCCGTATCCCGCAATTACCTAAGAGTACTCAAAGCTAATTCCTTGGCTAATTCCAACGAGACTCCACTATTTCAACGGCTATGATAGCACCCACAGTAAGCATTAAAATCGTAGTTTTGGCGTGTACCGAGGGATAGTACACTCTGCTTCCAGTGTTCCGAGTCGGTTCTGGCGCTCACAGCATAACCAGATTCACCGCTCGAGAGCGTAACTTTCTGATTATCTGTACCAGCGTGTCAGGAACCGTGATTCCTTCGATTCTATTATGAATGATGGACGTCGGTCATACGTACTCAAGAGATTCCATCAGCAACTACGGGACTTCGACCACCTCCGAGTCCATGTTTGGTCAAGACGGATCTCATGCATTGTACTCTCCTCGGGGCAAGTTCCGTATCTACGATAATCCAGTCATCGCACCCGAATAAACGCAACATATAATCATTAATTATTCACCGATTCATCAGCTATTCATCACTGGTGTTCTTGACTTGCTTTCGGCTTTAAAAGGTCGGCCGCTGCATCCAGGCCTTATAAGCCTCTACCCCGAAACCCATCGCCCTTCTATCCACCTTGATCGTTCCACCAAGTCTTTATGTCAAAATGGTAAACTATCACAATCCGGTTACGATCGCTCAGGAATTCGGTGCGTGCGCTTTTCCGCCGGGCTTCAGGGACCGGCAGTCCCATTGACTGGTAGGTCTCTTCAACAGCGGGACTCGTGAAGTTTTGGCACGTTGTGAATGGTATATTTATGTGGGTCTCCACTGGCGTGTCCTTCCGGGCCAGTCTCCACTGGCCCTCCAGGCCCTACATGACTACTCAACTTGACCTCCGCTTTTAGCTGGGAATTCATCACTAACCTGGATTATGAGTGGGATGTGATCCGAGGGAATCGCCCCTACAGATGGACGATATGGGTCTGTAACCTTCCTTGGATTTTGTCGCCGCCCACCCACACAGCCGAGGATCTGCTATAGGTTTACTCCCTAGCGCGCGTGAGCGCCCTTTTGGCCGTAATTTTTAATATGGTCATCTTTGATACTACGACACCAATAAGCTGTCAGGTGAGGTTTGTGTCCCACGTCTTGCTCGTTATATTCTCTGATCAACTATGTTCTCAAGGTCTTCGTCACTTTTGAAATCGTGAGCGTCTCCTTTTATGTGCCCAGGCCGCAACACCCAATGCCTCATTCTAGTTCTTTGCTTACCTTGCCATTGCTTCCTCTTCGCTCCTGATTGTTCTTCGTGTGTACGTCTCCCATGTTACGATCACCCTCCCAAAGCGATGCGCTCAAGGTATCTTAGAATCGCCATTTGGAACAGGGCGAAGATTATCATTGCATTTGCAATGGTCATATTGCTGATAGACATCTCACTCTTCATCGGTGGTAAGTACCTTCTACAGATCATGGGAGAATATCCTGTATACTTGGCGATATCATAGGTACAATACAGGTGAATTCAATTTCGACTGTTTTGGAACTGCTTGGCTGACAACCGTAGCTCCGCTCTACGTGGTCGCCTGAGGCACTTACCTGCATCGTGGACGACTTTGATAGCACTAAACCTGCTGTTATCGGCCTACTCGTTTCCGACATTGGGTTACTTCTCATCATGCTCATTGGCTTGCTCCGCTTGCATTGCGAAGCAGGAGGTTCCTTTGCTTTGGGACGCACCCTTTGGAGGCAGGTGCGGTGGTGGCAGTTCCCGCTGGCCGTGATATTTCCAAAGTCACTAATGTAAATCATCTATTCGTAGGGTCTGATTTGGCTCTTGTTTGCCACTGTCGCCGAGGTCCCTTCAGCAGTACGCCTGGGTTCTCGTTTGCACCCTTTCTTCATGCTCATCGCTATTTTCTATCATAGGTGCTTGTGATTTTGAATCTGAATGGTAGATTTTCATTCCCTGCAATCCATCAAAGAAGGATATTGACTAAACTCTATTCCGGTGAAACTATCAGCGTCTCTCGACCTCGTACGTCCTTTTTTGCTTCCAATAGGGGGGGGCTAGGTTATTGATTCCTTAATACGCCTTGAACAACACAGATAACCCAGACTCCCACTATGATCATAGTGACAATTGCGGCAACAAGGCTGTATCGCTCTCTTACGAACATCTACTACTCTTCCGATATGTAAGGCATTTCTCCTTATTCTGTCCTCGACAACGCTGATTATGATCAACAATCCTTCTAGTTCACACGAGATTCTCCAGGGAAGAGGGTGTGCTGCGTGCGCAGTGTCAGGGCCACGGGTTCGACCTGGGCCGATTCCACTCAACCGGATGGACGTGTCCGTGCGTACGGAATACGACCAGCATCCGACGCCACAGACAACTTGTCCTGGCTCATACGTCAGTACCGATCCACAAGGGCGTTACGAGGTGCACGAAGTAAGTTTCAACGGCGACGTTGAGAGTGGCCTGGAGAAATGAGGGAAAGCGCCGCTTCTCGGACGCTGGTTCCTGCTTCTTGTTGGCGTTGTAGGCAGCAAAGCGAGGCCCAGTGTAAGGTTGGCAGCGCGGCTGCGCTTGCACGGACGATTCCATTCGTAGCTTGGTCCTTCTTAACGTACATTCCTAATGTTACCCCTCTGTCAGAACCCTAGCTGGTGGAAAAACATGTATATATACACGCCCTCGGACTTTCACCAATAGTAGAACCCCCTTCGGACTGCCCAGCTCTCCCATCTTGCGCGCGTTTGAACGTCTCAGGATGACCCCCTCTTTCTTTCTCTTTAGCTCCTTCCCCCCCCCTCTCTCATCGCGTCGCCGATTGGGGATCACATCGTAAAGGGCCGCCGAGCCGACGTGTGTATTTTCCCTCCGCTCCCGCGCTGACCCATTCTCTACGCCCTCTAGGATCTTATCTCGTCTCCATTTCCCTCCCTCCCTTCCTCTCCTGCCTCTCCCTTCCTCTCCCCCCTCTCCTAACCTCTCTCCTCCCAGACTCACTAGGAGCGTCCCCCCCGCGCCACACCAGCCTTTGGAAGGAAATAATTGGCGAGGCCACTGGGCGTGTGATACGATAAGATAAAGGTGTGAAATGCAGGAGACAAAGTCAGAGAAGTTTCCGTTTCCAGGTTAGCAAGTAGATAGGCTTTTCGCCCGCGGGAGCCTTGATAGCCTCGATTGCGAATTCTGCAGTATGCCAGTTACTGTCCGAGTCTTTCCGCGGCCGGCCCGCATCTGACCGACCCGATCTGGCGGCCCGCCATCGCTGACGCATCTCTTTTGCATTTCGTTCCCTCTTAACCGCGAATTTTATTATTGCAGTCTCCATTACAGAGACAGCTGCGCTCAAATCTTATGCTCACACATTTTCCTCCTCGTCTGCGTTATTACTGTAACGAATCGTCACACCTCATAGCCAAAAATCTGTCCAATCAGTCGCAGCCCTCTGGACAGACGAGCCAGCCGCAGAGCCAGCTGCCAACGTACCAGAACGCTACAAAATCCGAGAATGAGCCAGTCGGGTCATCTAACGCGGTGGCCACCCTGGACGATGAACCAGTCGAAACCACAGGAACCATCGCTCTCGACCCGAACTCGCGGGAAGAGCATTGCGGGCGTGCATATACACTCATCCCACTCTGAAGCCCGTCCCTGAGCTCCGGGTCTGTGAATAAATCAAGCGTTTCGGCGATGAGATTCATACCAACGCGTGGGGGTCGGCCCCGGTGGCCACAGAGCCATCACTCGACTATTCGACGCCGCTATTTTGTCACCCCCACCGACGATGAGACATGCTTTACACCCACATTTATCTTCGCTGCGAAGAGCGATACATTCCCGGCCTCCAAAAAGTCCGAGACTCCGAGGCGCGGATGCGCACGCAGAATCACTGCACCGTCATTAAGGTTTTTCGTTCCGATAGTGGAGGGGAATACCTGGGTGACGCCTTCAATAAGCACCTCGTGGTCTCGGGCACCATGGGCAGACTCACCTTTCTCAAGCGCACTTTGATTCTTCCTCCATCATCCCAATGATCCCATCGACATAATCAGCATCAGCATCAGTGCACGACAAGGGATGCAAGTCGCGGCGAGCGAGCGAAGTTGAGTCTCAAAAGTTGAACACCGCCTGATCATGATACGATATACCATTCAATGTCCCGGTACGTTCGGCGCCGATGCACCACAACTGAGGTGGATCGTACCCTAGAGTTACAGTATACATGTGAGACTGTAATCAAACTACACCAAGTAGTGAGAGAATCCCTTCATTTTAATCTCCCAAAGACCTTTACCACAGAATTCCAAATTCCGAGCTCGGAGCACGATAAAAAACCCTCGCAAGGCGGCTGTACTCCTCCTTAGTGACTAGTAGTGGATTCTTCGGCCTCACTTCAGGGGCGCGATGGCGATCCGACGGCAAAGCGTCAACTTGAACATCATTCAGAACATGTTACAACACGACAATTTTGTGTGACCGAACTGTGTTGCTTCCTGTGCAGTCGCACGAGTACAGCCCCCCAAAAGAGCAGCCTTTCCCTGATGACACAGTCGCTTACTGTATGTGGTTGCCAAAGCTCACGCTCGTGCTCACGTACCCGTCGGGACCGAGGGAGGTCCTGTCCTTCTTGAGGCAGTGCATCTTGCACAGGCTGTTTGGTAGCCTGTCCTCCGACAAGGAGTACGACGCACTCTTCCTTAATATCGATCATCTGCTCGTGCTGGCCTCGAGCACTGTTGCAGGCCTATGACGAGCCGTGGGCGGCGTCATACATTTCCTATCAGTGTCTCGGATTTCGTTCAAAGCGGCGTGAAGAACAGCACATTCCTGCACGTTGCCAACTTCGGTAACCGTCCATCTCGGTCATGCTGACGTTCTCGCGGAAGATACCGATAGGACAAAAGCACGCTGCCACGGAGAAACTTCCCTGGGCACAAAGTTGGGGTGCCCCCCTTCCGATCAAGGGAACGTGTTCAGGTGTAACAGGTGGTGGACAACGTCGTGTTCTGCACGGCAGCATGAGGCTTGCCACCGTCGTCAGAAACGCCTTCCACAGAGTGAAACACGCCAAAACGCCACAAGTTCTGCACACGGGCTTCTGCTAGATTGGGCATCACGGATGGTCACGTACCGCGGCAGCAGGAGGAATCTATGTTTCAAAGTATGTTGGCCAAGAGAGGACAGAGGAGGCGTAGTGAGTGTTCTCCAGCTTATCTGGTCGAGGTACTGGACAACTTGCATACAAACTGATACAAACTTGAAGTCAATTGGGGACGACATCGACTCGGAGGGCAAATGGGCAATGGGCATTGACCGCATTTGAGGATGGCGAACTTGATGGCGAACAACTGTTATCCATTCAGACCGTTCTCTTTCTTCGACTGATTCCCACTCTTTTCTTTATGTGTTGTACCGTACGCCTGTCACCTTCGCAAGTGCACTCGGATCAGACGTGCACGACTAAGTTTGGACCAAGGTTTGGACTACAGTAACTCGACCTTGATGTAGTCATGTAGAGCATGTTTTGCCACACATATGCACTCCAAAATTTAATCATACAATGTCACATACCAACACAGAAATTTCGAGGGATAAAGCTAGGGAGGAAGGGTGGCAAATCGCATTTTGCATTTCTATAAGCATTTCTCCCCGTGGACCAGGGGCACGTGACGGTCTCCAGGGACATCAGACGACTATCAGACGGTGTTGCTGTGAACTGGTGATGGTCACTGTATTACTGACACTGTTTCTGACTACTACATTTGAGTAGTATTTGAGTTCAGCCGCCTTATCGTTGTCCGTTGTCACTCTGAGCTATTCAATCATTTTGGGCGCGGGTTTGAGATCAAACTCTGAAGTCAAACTGGCACATGATGCCGCACATCCAACCCAAACTTGACACTATGCTCAAAGAGTCAAAGTCCGCTCAGACCAAGTGCGGCAGCAGGCAACCCGAGGGGATACCTAAGTGTCTCCCAGAAGGCATACTTCAGGTCTAGCTTCCGCGAAGGTGCAGTTGAAGTGTCATTCTCATTTGGTAAGAAATTTATAGTCAATTGTTTTAAATGTCGCTTGTCGCTAGGCCCTTAGGCCTCTATCCTCAAACCCGCCGCTCTTCTATCCACTTTAATTGTTCCATCACAGTTTCGTGCTAGAATGGTAAACTACAACGATCCGGCTACGATCGCTCAGGATTACGGTGCGTACCGCAGCGTACGCTATTCTGTCGGGGTCAGGGATTTGCAGCGCGATTTACCAGTCGATATCTTCAACAGAGGCGGCTGTGAAGCTCTGGCACTTCGTGGATGGTGTATTTATGTGAGTCTCCGTGTCCTGTTGCGCTAGCCTAGACTCTACTTGACTACTCAACCGCGACCCTCCGCTTCTAGTTGGGAATTCTTCACCACCCTTGACTATGAGTGGGATGTGATCCGAGGGCATCGCCCCTACCGATGGACGATATGGGTTTGTTGGCTGTTTTTAGCCTTATCACCGCCCACCCACGCAACCGAGGATCTTCTATAGGTTTACTCCGTTACACGCGTGACCACCCTTGTGGCTATAATTCTCAACATTGTCGAAATTGATACTACGACCGAAATAAACTGTCAGGTGAGTTTCGTGTCCCACGTCTTGCTTGATAAGTTGATATACTCTCTGACTGTCTGACAACTATATTTTCAAGGTCTGGGTCACTTTTATGGTCGTGAGTGCCTCCTTTCATGTGTCTGGGCCGCAACTCCCAATACCACATTCTATCTTTCTAGCTCTTTTCATACATCGCCTATATGGCCTCTTCGCTGTTGATTGTACTTCGTGTGTGCGTCTTCTTTGCGTCGTGATCGTTCTCCAGGAGCAAGGCGCTCAATGAATCTTGGCAGAATCGCCATTTGGAACATGGCGAAGACTATTTTTACAATCGCCATGGCCATATGGATAGCAAACAACGGAATCTCTATCTATGGTAAGTACCTTCTGCAGATCACGGGAGAATGTCTTGTATACCTGGGGTATTATAGCTATATCACAGGTGAAGTTTCAATTTCGACTGTTTTGGACCTGCTCGGCTTACCTGACGGCCATAGGCCCGCTCTACGTGGTCGCCTGAAACACTCACCTGCGTCCTGGGCAACATCGATAGCACTAAACCTGCTTTTATCAGCTCACTCTTTTCCGACATTGGGTTACTTCTTATCATGCTCACTGGCTTGCTCCGCTTGCACTTCGAAGCAGGAGGTTCCTTTGCATTGGGACGCACCCTCTGGAAGCAGGTGCGGTGGTGGCAGTTCCCACTGGTCGTAGTACTCCCAAATTCATCACTAATGTGAATCTCTGTTCGTAGGGTCTGATTTGGCTCTTGCTTGCCACCGTCGCCGAGGTCCCTTCAGCAGTACGTCTGACTATTCTCTTACACCCTCTCTTTTCGCTTATTGCTATTTCACGTCACAGGTGCTTATGATTTTGAATCTGAATGGTAGTTTTTCATTCCCTCTAATTCATCAAAGACGGGTATTAATTGAACTATAATTCTGGTGAACCATCAGTGACTCTCAACCTCGTACGTCCTTGTTTGCTTTGAAGGGGGGCGAGGGTGTTAAGTTATCAGTTCCTCAACAACACAGATAAGCCAGACTCCCAGTATGGTCGTAGTGACAATTGCTGCAACAAGGCTGTATCGCTCTCTTATAAACATCTACTCTTCCGATATGTGTGGCATTTCCCCCTCAATCTTTCCTCGACAACACTGATTGTATCGATAATCGTTCTAGTTCGCACGAGAATCCCCGGGGAACTGGGTGCTCAGTGTCAGAGCTACGGGTTCGCCCTAGGCCGATTTCGCTCAACCGGACGGACGTGTCCGTGCGTCCGGAATACGACCAGTTTCCTATGTCTCAGTCTGACCCTCAGATGAGTCGTTCTGGCATGTACATCAGTACAGACCCGGAGGGGCGTTACAAGGTGCGCGAAGTGAACCTCAGCGTCGATGTAGAGAGTGGCCTGAAGGAGAAATGAAGAAAACCGCCGTTTTCGGATGCTCCTTCTTGCTCCATCGGGCATCGGGCGGTGTTGGCGGTGTAGGCAGAAAAGTGCGGCTGGCTCAGAGCCGAAAGAGTGTATTGTTATAGTTCCGACGGTCGACTTCCGTTGAACGAAACACACCTCAGTCGTGTAATAAGAGGGTTGAGGTGCAATGGGTTACAAACTGTGTGTTTAACTGTCAGATTATGTGAAGACGTATTTACTATTTCATGACGTATTTAGCCACGGAACTCTGGCTTATGTAAGCAAGAATAAGTAGGGTGTCGAATTCTTTTTTTGTGCATCCAGTTTTTAGTAGGTTTGCCCCGGCTTGGCAAGCCACCAGAGTACTGAGGTAGCCGTGGCCAAAGCTAGGTTACAATACTACATATTATCCGTAGCTGTAGCCATATCCGCGGCCACAAGTCGTATAGCCGATAATCAGCTACCTAGCTCTCCAGCCTGTTCCCCCGCCCATGCCGCCGGTGTTTCCCAGCTGTGGTTGACGCGCTGCGCGGTTGCGACATTCTGGGAAGGAAGACTTAGCGCTGCGAGCCCTTCTACACTCCGCAGATACGGAGCTCGATGGGGAGGATTTTCTTGGTAAGGACGCCATTGGTAAAACGCCTGCGCATCATATTTCAATCAGACTTCGCGGGCGAGAGCGGAAAAGCAAAAAAAAAATGAAAGCGAGAGAGAGGGAGACATTTGCAGTCAGCGAATGAGAAATGAATTAATGAACGCGCACTTGTCTTGCTTCTGCCGAGAGATGTTGTACGCTTCAGCGCGACCTTTTCCCCCTTTCTGTGGTCCACAATGCGATCTATGAGAGCGATCTGGGATAATGAGACAGTGTGGTCGCCCAAGGTCCACCCCATGGGTTACCAGAGCGCGAAAAAAATAAAAACTACAACCCAGAGCGAGGCCCCGAGTGAATCCACCTGGATGCAGTCAAGCACTTGTGGGTTTGCGCTGACAGTATCGCAGAAGACAAATGAAGCAGGGGTTGGTGTAGGTTGGTGTAGTGTTAGTACTGTTGCACCGCCTGCCCCAAAGCCGTTGGGCTGGGGCAGCTGGCCTAGCCACCTGTCCTTCTTGACATCAGCAAAAGTGCTAAAAGTAGGCAAGCGACATATAAGGAAAATACATGGCGTTGCAAGGTGTTGCAAGGCCATGCTTGCTTGCAAGGTACCCCCTATTTGGGGATCGCGCTGCATATTCCGGGTCCTTCCTTGTAGGACACTATCTAGCACGGCAAGGGACCACCTATATTGTGAAGTTTGTAAGGTTTTGCCCTATTCGGGAAACCCATCCCAGAATTTGCCCAACACGTGGCCGATTTGGTCACATCCTTGCAAGGATGTGACCGAATCGGAGGCCAGGCGGTCAACTCTTTGCAAGGATGTGACCGAATTGCCCCTGCATCGGGCAAATTCTTGCAAGGATGTGACCAAATCAGGGGCAATGTGATCACATCCTTGCAAGGGTTACCTGCATCAGGGGAGTTCTTGCAAGGGTCGCCCAATCTGATGAGGGTTTGTCTAGTTGACACGAGATCGTGGGGGCCTTGGAATGCCAGCCATGGCACAGATAACCTTTTTGCAAAATTTCCAACTCACAATTGTAATAAACTACATTCAATTCGATGTACAGTCACGTGTCATAAGTATTTGCACGTTGTGTTCGACTTTTTTGTTTTCGAAAATCCATATTATATTCTACAACACTCTGTTCATGCCAAAAGTTCTTGGATCAAGAGAGACTACCCCTCAGCTTCGTAAATCCATCTGTCAACAGGCAGCTCAAGGCCATCCACTCTCACAAATTGCCATTAACTTCCACCTCCCTGTACGCACGGTCCAGTCAATTGTCAAGAGGGGCGCCGAAAGGGGCTACAACGAAAATGAACCCAGAATAGGAAGGCCTCGAAAAATCGATCATCGAAGTCTCCGACACCTCAAACTCAACATACTACGAGATCGTTGACAATCACTCCAGAACATCACTTCTGATGCCAACCTCTTCCTACCCTCGCCCATGCATCCCACCACTGTTCAAAGGGCTCTGAAGACTGGCCTGGGTGTGTCTCGTCACATAGCAGCCAAGAAGCCATTTCTCAGCACAGTTCACATTCGGAAAAGGAAGGAATGGGTGAAGGAAGTGTTGCTGATGACGAGGGAGGATTGGATAAGGATCATCTGGACAGATGAGTGCTCAGTCGAGGTCGGGAAGCAGTTGAGGGAGTGTGTGGTGTGGTGGAAACCAGGAGAGAGGTATGAGCTGGATTGCCTGGTCCTGACATTCAAGTCAGGACGGCAAAGTGTCATGGTTTGGGGGTGCATCTCATATGGAATGCGAGGTCCACTGGTCCGGATACCTTCTGGCATGCGTACAGGTGCTGATTATGTTCACTTAATCCTCAATGGGCCACTTTGGGAGTTTTACATTCAGCAGAGCAAAGAGAAGGGCTTCGTAAAGGTGGTGGAAGATGGGGCACCAACTCACTGCTCCAAGGCTGCTCAAACTTTCCGGTCTCAAAACTCATTAGAGACGTTTCCTCATCCACCTCAATCACCAGACATGAATCCAATTGAGCATGTATGGAAACAGCTCAAGGTTTTGGTCAACAAGCGTCCCATTCGTCCACAAAACATCAATCTTCTTTGGGTGGCACTTCAGGAGGAGTGGCTGAAGATAGACAACAATTTCATCAATTCTCTTATTGACTCAATGCCTCATCGTGTACAGGCTCTCCATAGTGCACAAGGAAGGTCAACAAAGTATTAGAAGTGTTATTTTTTCATCGTAGCTAGCACTAGAATTTTTTCAAACATTTTCAGTTTTGTCTTAGTCATATCGCACAAATACTTATACGGTGTGACTGTACGGTACATGCAGAAGACACTATCACCCATGATATGAAGAACGTGCCCTGACACTCCTGCGAGACAAAGAATCACTGTGGGGGCTTCCAGGCTATTGAGTGCCATTTTTACAGGTTCTGGGTTTGAGCATGCACTCATCACTGGCAGCACACCTGGCAATCACCTGGTAAGGCAAAAGCATACTGTATCCCATACATTTCAAAGACAGTGGGGATGGCACTCAGGTGAAACACCAGTAGTGACTCACAGATCAAAAGCAAGGCTGTTGGAATCAAGTTGGTGTTTGGGGAAAGCATGAGACCAGATCAAAAAGTAAGGGAATATGCGAGTTTTGAAGCAATTCTGAAAACGGGTCGGTCAGTGTATGGCTGTGATAGACCCGTGGGTGCAAACCTGTCCTGACTTCAATCGTGTTCATGTATCTCCCGATAGTTGGTTGTATGGTAATCTGTATACACTGTGTCAATCAGGGACAAAGAGCTAGACAGCCAACTATATGCCTACCTGGGAGGCATTGCAACTGCTGTAGATGACAATGAACAAAATAGATTGAACCAGGTTGGATGATGTGCCCAGAGTAACCACAATGCATTTATGTATCGTAGAGATTTGTGTGCTACAAGGATTAGACAGTTGTCCTGAGAAGAGGGAGTTTGAGAAAAGAAGGAAGAGTCGATGCAGGCAAGGTGGAAAGCCGTTCCACTTGACCCAAGTTGAGCTCAAGACGAAGAGGAAGCTGGAGGATGGGCGGGGGTGTTGTGAACAGCGGTGTAATGGCGTTGGATTCAAAGTTGACGGCGAGGAGGATGAAATTGAAGACTTTTACAAAAAGGCACGCACAAAAATCGCAAAAAGAAGAGGGGAGAGAAACCATGACTGGGATTTTGGGAACGAATGCCCCCATAATGAGCAGGAGGGTGAATTTATATACATTGTGTTGTACTTACTGGGCCTGGATCTAAGTCTGTAAGAAATTAAAGAAAGGGAGGCAGCTACAATGGAAGATGAAAGGGAAATATGGGTGGTCTCCGGTCTCCCTGCACCGAATGCACGGCAGCAGGGAATTGATTTTGCCATATGATGGCAGCTGGGCAAGTGTCGTTGTCCGAGAGCGAAGAGAGAGAAAGGATAAAGCTCGATAAAGAGTGAGGCAGTGAGGCGGAATTGAGGGAAACTTGTTGGGCTTCATCTTGTACTGGCAATTGAGGCAGATGGCCGTCGATGCAATGAGGGCTGTGAAGACTGAAGAGAGCTGAGTTGTCAGAGAGTTCTCGTGTTGACAGCTGAGAACTGCTGTTGAAGTGCTGTATTACACACACACTGAGTCCGAGTCAGCCAGGAGTAGAGTACGAGAGAGAAGAAAAGAGAGGAGAAAAGACACAATGGCCAGCGGGTGTCCAAGTCGGGCAATCTTATGTAGGCCCCTTCGAATAGATGACGTCATTGTGGGTGTCTGGGGGCATCAGTGCAAAGAAGTGTAGCTAAAAAGGGAAGTGTACTTACCAAGTGCGAGTACGAGGCTGCTGCGTCAATGCAATGTCTTACTGTAAGGGGAGTTGTCTGGCAGTGTTAGTGTTTAAATGGGTCAATTAACATCATTAGATGAGAGAGGAGAGAGGGGAAGGAAAATGCATACTGTGCGCCATCTCAATCACATTTTGTAAGATCGACTTGCTGACCGGCTCAAGGACGAGCTGTTCAGGAATGACAGACTTGATGACAGACACACCGGATCCGATATCTCGTATACCCACAATGCCAATCTGCCCAAGCGGATTCTGGTCGAACCATCCAGTGACGAATTCGCATGCGTATTCGAGCATGAGGTTGAACCGCGTTGGCTGCATGTAGCAGTCTGTCATTGATGTTGAGGCCTTCAAGTTGAGGGGCCCAGCAGGAGTTGAGCGTTGAGCAGGAGGATGGGATGGCGGATGACTGAGATGGCACGCGAGGAGTCTCAACAAGGACAGGACAGTCAGCCAGCAATTGGGATGAATGGCCTTCCGAAGTCTCACCAGCCTGGTGATGCCTCAGAAAGCCGATACAATGGGGAGGCCACCGCATCCCAAATGAGAGATCGCTTGGCAACCCCTCACCGCCCTGGCGATTTCCTCACAATGCTGATACCAATGGGGAGGCTGCCGCCTTGGCTTGCAACCCAAACGAGGGATGGCCTTGCAACCCCTCACCACCCTGGCGATCTCCGCAAAGCCGATGCCAACAGGGAGGCCGTCGCCTTGGCTTGGCTCCCCAATGAGGGCTTGTCTTGCAAGTCGATGACCGCTATGGTGACTCCCTTACAAGCCTTGGTGGTACCTTGCAAACTCGAAAGCAACTACTGGAAATCCTTGCAATTGTCTTGCAACAAGTCTCCGCACCGGTAGTCAATGCAAGACAGGCCCTAAAAGGCGGTCACCTGGCGGTGGTCTTGCACGGCTAGCCAAGGCATCACCGCGCTTGGCTACCCTTACATAAGCTGCCTACCCGCTGCAAGGATTTAGCACTTTTGCTGATGACTTCACGCAGTGCATCTTGCAACGTTGTTTGGTGACCTGTCATCCGAGGAGTACGACGCACCCCTCCCTTATTTCGATTATTTACTCGTAGTGGCCTTGAACACTGTTGCAGGCCCACAGGACGGTGCTGGGGGCGACGTGGTATCTTCCCGGTCAGTGTCTCGGAATTCGTTCAAAGCAGCGTGAAGGACTGCGCATTCCCGTACGTTGCCAACTTCGGTGGCCGTCCATCTTTGTCGTGTTGACGTCCTCATGGAAGGTGCCGATAGGACAAAAGCACGCTGCAATGGAAAAACCTCCCCACACCAAGTCGGGGGTGCCCCCCTTCTAATCAAGGGAACGTGTTCGGGTGTAACAGCTGGTGGCCAGCTGTACGTACAGGTGGACAACGTCGTGTTCTGCACGGCAGCGTGGGCCTTGCAATTGTAGACAGGAACGCCTTCCACAGTGAAACACGCCAAAACGCAACAAGTTCGGCACATGGGCTCCTGCCAGGCTGCTCAATTGGGCGTCACGTGTGGTAACGTGGCAGCAGGAGTAAGCTCTGTTGGTCAAGAAAGGACAGATGCGTTGTGAGTGTTATCCAACTTATCCGGGCGAGGTACTGGAAAACTTGCTTACAGACTGACGCGAAGTCAGTTGGGGATGACATCGAGGGCATTGACAATGCTCACTGCATTTGAGGATGCCCGATGGCGAGCAACTGACGTAGCCATTCAGACCGTTCTCTTTCTTCGATTGATTCATCCTCTTTTCCTTATGTTTTGTGTACGCTCGCCACCTTCGCAAGTGCAGTCGGATCTGACGCACTCGACTAACTCAACTTCCAGGTGTCAATCTGTCAACTGACACCGACTCATCGGACTCGATGCCTTCGACACGCTCCAAAAGGGAAGCAAAGGGCAGAGATATGAGGGCATGAGTCACGCAAATGGATTCGAGATGGAATGAGAAAAAGCCTCAGTAACAATTTCTTTCGTGACCTGTTGTCGCTGCTGGTTGGCCGGCTTGTATGAAGTTGTATCTGTATTCATGTTGACTCTTACAACGATTTATAAGTGGAATAGCGGGATGCGTGCGTACAACCCCATTTCATCGAGTTGCAAGACAATGATGCTCATCAACACCTCGGCCCCGAGCCGCACTGGCAGGGCAGAGAACGAGAGACTCGGAGAGAGGCGGGCATAAGTCGCGGATAAGCACCGCCTGCAGGACTGCTGAAAACACGGCTTGTCTTGCATGGATGTTGGTGATGAAAACGACAAGCAGTGGCAGAAGGTTGGAGCGGTGTTGGAGCGGTCGGGCAATTCGGGCTCGGGCCCGTCGCCAGTCCGTCGCCGCGTCTGACGCGGTCTGGCGCTTAGTAAGTTAGTAGGCTTCAAGCTAATCACCGCTCGAGAGTGTAACTTTCTAATCATTTGTACGAACGTGTCAGGAACCGTGATTCCTTCAATTCTATCATGAATGATGGACGCCGGTCATACGGACTCAAGAGATTCCGTCAGCAATTGCGGGACTTTAACCACCTCCGAGTCCGTGTTTGGTCAAGACGGATCTCATGCATAATGGCATGATGCATTGTACTCTCCTCGGGGCAAGTTCCGTATTTACAATAATCCAGTCATCGCATCCGAATCAACGCAACATATTATCCACCGATTCATCAGCTCATCACTGGTGTTCTTGACTTGTTTTCGGATTTAAAGGTCGGCTGCTGCATCCAGGCCTTATACTAGTAAGCCTCTACCCCGAAACCCATCGCCCTTCTATCTACCTTGATCGTTCCACCAAGTCTTTGCATTAAAATGGTAGACTACCACAATCCGGTTACGATCGCTCAGGAATTCTGTGCGTGCGCTTTTCCGTCGGGCTTTAGAAGCTGGCAGGGTGTGGCAGCCCGATTTACTGGTCGGTCTCTTCAACAGTGGCACTCGTGAAGCTCTGGCACGTCGTGGATGGAGTATTTATGTGGGTCTCCACTGGCGTGTCCTTCCGGGCTAGCCTCCTTGACTACTTAACTTGACCTCCGCCTCTAGCTGGGAATTCATCACTAACCTGATGTTTTCCCTTGCCGCCTCTGCCACTGCTTTGCCTCTCTGCCAGCGTCTCCTTTTATGTGCCCAGGCTGCAAGGCCCGCAACACCCAATGCCCCATTCTAGTTCCTTGCTTACCTTGCCATTGCTTCCTCATTGTTCTTCGTGTGTATGTCTCCCCTGTTACGATCACCCTCCCAAAGCGATGCGCTCAAGGTATCTTGGCAGAATCGCCGTTTGGAACAGGGCGAAGATTATTGTTGCAACAGCAATGGGCATATTGCTGATGGACGTCTCACTCTTCATCGATGGTAAGTACATTCTACAGATCACGGGAGAATATCTTGTATGCCTGGTGATATCATAGGTACAATACGGGTGAATTTTTAATTTCGACTGTTTTGGACTTGCTCGGCTTACCTGACTACCGAAGCTCCGCTCTACGTGGTCGCCTGAGGCACTTACCTGCGTCGTGCACAACTTTGATAGCACTAAACCTGCTGTTATCGGCTTGCTCGTTTCCGACATTGGGTTACTTCTCATCATGCTCATTGGCTTGCTCCGCTTGCACTGCGAAGCAGTAGGTTCCTTTGCTTTGGGACGCACCCTTTGGAGGCAGGTGCGGTGGTGGTAGTTCCCGCTGGCCGTGGTATTTCCAAAGTTACTAATTTAAATCATCTGTTCATAGGGTCTGATTTGGCTCTTGTTTGCCACTGTCGCCGAGGTCCCTTCAGCAGTACGCCTGGGTTTTCTTTTGCACCCATTCTTCATGCTCATCGCTATTTCTATCATAGGTGCTTGTGATTTTGAGTCTGAATGGTAGGTTTTCATTCCCTGCAATCCATCAAAGAAGGATATTGACTAAACTCTATTCCGGTGAAACTATCAGCGTCTCTCGACCTCGTACGTCCTTGTTTGCTTCCAATAGGGGGGGGGCTAGGTTATTGATTCCTTAATACGCCTTGAACAACACAGATAACCCAGACTCCCACTATGATCATAGTGACAATTGCGGCAACAAGGCTGTATCGCTCTCTTACGAACATCTACTACTCTTCCGATATGTAAGGCATTTCCCCTTATTCTGTCCTCGACAACGCTGATTGTGATCAACAATTCTTCTAGTTCACACGAGATTCTCCAGGGAAGAGGGTGTGCTGCGTGCGCAGTGTCAGGGCTACGGGTTCGCCCTGGGCCGATTCCACTCAACCGGATGGACGTGTCCGTGCGTGCGGAATACGACCAGCATCCGACGCCACAGACAACTTGTCCTGGCTCGTACGCCAGTACCGATCCACAAGGGCATTACAAGGTGCACGAAGTAAGTTTTAACGGCGACGTTGAGAGTGGCCTGGAGAAATGAGGGAAAGCGCCGCTTCTCGGACGCTGGTTCCTGCTTCTTGTTGGCGTTGTAGGCAGCAAAGCGAGGCCCAGTGTAAGGTGGGCAGCGCGGCTGCGTTTGCACGGACGATTCCATTCGTAGCTTGGTCCTTCTTAGCGTACATTCCTGATGTTACCCCTCTGTCAGAACCCTAGCTGGTCGCAAAACATGTATATAAACACACCCTCGGACTTTCACCAATAGTAGAACCCCCTTCGAACTGCTCAGTTCTCCCTTCTTGCGCGCGTTTGAACGTCTCAGGACGACTCCCTCTTTCTTTCTATTTAGCTCCTTCCCCCCTCTCTCTCATCGCGTCGCCGTTTGGGAATCATATCGTACAGGGCCGCCGAGCCGACGTGTGTATTTTCCCTCTGCTCCCGCGCTAACCCATTCTCTACGCTCTCTAGCATCTTATCTCAGCTCCCCCCGCACTACACCGGCCATTGGAAAGAAATAATTGGCGAGACCAGGGCATGTGATACGATAACATAAGGGTGTGAAATGTTTCAAATGTAGGAGACAAAGCCAGAGAAGTTTCCGTTTTCAGGTTGGCAAGTAGATAAGCTTGAAGGCAATAAACCTCGGTCGTGTACAAACTTGAAGAAGGCTCGCAAACATACTGTATTAGAACTCATTCGGCACAAATGTAACGTTCGTTTCTCGGTTCGTTTTGAGGTAATGCAGCACCTTACCACACTGTGCTACCCCCTTCCTTATCTACATCGGGGTTTATCATATAGCCAGGAGAAGTTGGAGAACATAGGCCCTTTTCGCCCGCGGAGCTTTGATAGCCTCGATTGCAAATTCTGCAGTATACCATCAAACTGATGAAAGGCATTGCGGAATGCGGAGCCAGCTACAGTCCGAATCTTTTCCGCGGCCAGCCCGCATCTGACATCCCTGCCCCGCCATACTCCCGCCATTCACTGACGCATTTCTTTTGCATCTCATTCCCTCTTAACTGCGACCACATTTTATTATTGCAATCTACAGAGACAGCTGCGCTTAGATCATATTTTCCTCCTCATCTGTGTTATACTACTGTAACGAATCGTCACACCCCATAGCCAAAATCAGTCCAGTCAGTCGCAGTCCTCTGGACAGTCGAGCCAGCAGCAGAGCCAGCCGCCAACGTACCAGAACGCTACAAAATCCGAGAATGAGCCACTCGGGTCATCTAACGCAGTGGCCACTGGCACCCCGGACGGCGAACCAGTCGAAACCACAGGAGTCGCTCTCGACCCGAACTCGCGGGAAGAGCATTGCGGGCGTGCATATACACTCACCCCAATCTGAAGCCCGTCCCTGAGCTCCGGGTCTGTGAATAAATCAAGCGTTTCGGCGATGAGATTCATACCAGCGCGTGGGGGCCGGCCCCGGTCGCCACAGAGCCACCACTCGACTATTCGACGACGCTATTTTGTCACCCCCACCGACGATGAGACATGTTTTACACCGACATTTATCCTCGCTGCGAAGAGCGATGCATTTCCGGGCTCCAAAAGTCGGAGGCATGGACGCGCACGCAGAATCACTGCACCGTCATTAAGGTCCTTCGTTCCGATAGTGGAGGGGAATACCTGTGTGACGCCTTCAATAAGCACATCGTGGCCTCGGGCACCATGGGCAGACTCACCTTTCTCAAGCGCACCTTGATTCTTCCTCCATCCCAATGATCCCATCGACATAATCAGCATCAGTACCAGTGCACGACAACGCCGACATCAGTTGATGAAACGTTTTTGTTTGTGTGGTGCTGTTCTCGTGTTGACAGTATGGTTGACAATAGGGCGTTTTGAGGCGTTTGCTGAACTGATGAAAGATAAGACATAGATTCCAATAGTACTAACTTATCACTTGTAGTTGGAATAGGTTCATCCTCAGAAGAGGAGGATGGTGATGACTCGGATGAGTTGTTGGATCCATCATCATCCAACTGAAGTCAGAGCTTGACAAGTCACCAAGCCCACTATACTCGGAATCTGATCCAACATCAGATAGATGGCCCTCACCAACAAGTTGTGCAAGGTACTCCTGTTGCAAGGCACTGACATGTGCTGGCATACTGTCCGCTCTGTCTGTTTTGGCATTGCGGTGCTGTTGTGCAGGCTAAGCAGCGGAGCCTGAATTTTGGATGAAGTGAAACGTGTAACGTCACGGTGTTTCACTTACCGTAAACAAGATCAGCCTTGCTTCGCTCCGGCAGTGCAGGCGTGTAATAGGCACAAACAGACAGAAACCCCAAAAAAACCACGATTGCATCACAGTAACAAAATAACTTCATTGTAAGTAACATTGATTGTGCTAGCCTATCTAAGAGACTAAGCCTAAGCAAGAGCCTAAGCCTTGCACGTGTTTGAGAAGACATGCCACGATATGATTCCAACCTGGTCATTCGAGCCGACTCAGCCGAGAACGTTCAAAGTTGCGTTTCGTATTCATGGCTTTACTACTTCAATGGGGACAGGACTGTAAATCTCGAGATGGCGACTTGCTGCTTTGATAGTCAAAAATCTCGAAAATGATGCACGCACCATCTCAGGTCCATCTGTGGTGTTATTGTTCTTCGTGAACTATAGCAAACAGGTTGGGACGCCAAAAATAAATGCAGGAGCCAGTGCGGCGGTGCAAGATCCGCACAGCCACGATACTATACGAATAATAAGTAAATCAAAGCTGACGATTCGCGCTTTGCAGCCAAAACGGTGATCAAATCGGTGCTCTAAACGGCTCAAAACGGCTACTGTGATCACCCCTAGTACCACTGTGCCTCATCCAGCTTCTATTTCCGCGCGCCTGCCACTGGCACATCCCGTATCCTGCAATTACTCAAAGCTAATTCCACCGAGATTCCATTATTTCAACAGCTATGATAGCACACCCTGTAAGCATTAAAATCGTAATTTTGATGTGTACCGAGGGATAGACTCTACTTCTAGTGTTCGGTCCTGGCGCTCACAGCATCACCGGATTCACCGCTCGAGAGCGTAACTTTCTGATTATTTGTACTAGCGCCGTGTCCGGAGCCGCGATTCTTGATGGACGCCGGTCATACGTACTCAAGAGATTCCATCAGCAACTGCGGGACTTCGACCACCTCCGAGTCCGTATTTGGTCAAGATGGATCTCATACATTGTACTACTCTCCTCGGCATCCAGGCCTTATAAGCCTCTACCCCGAAACCCATCGCCCTTCTATCCACCTTGATCGTTTCACCAAGTCTTTGTGTTAAAATGGTGAACTACCACAATCCAGTTACGATCTCTCAGGAATTTTGTGCGTGCGCCTTTCCGTGTGGCTTCAAGGGCTGGCAGCCTGATTGAGTGGTCGGTCTCTTCAACAGTGGGAGTCGTGAAGCTCTGGCACGTTGTGAATGGCATATTTATGTGAGTCTCCACTGGCGTGTCCTTTCGGGCTAGCCTCCACTGACTAGACCGTACTTGACTGCTCAACTTGACCTCCGCTTCTAGCTGGGAATTCTTCACGAACCTGGATTATGAGTGGGATGTGATCCGAGGGCATCGCCCCTACCGATGGACGATATGGGTCTGTAGCCTTTGAGTTTCGTTGCCGCCCACCCACTCAACCGAGGATCTGCTATAGGTTTACTCCCTTGCACGCATGAGCACCCTTTGGGCCATAATTCTCAACATGGTCGGGTTCGATACCACGACCCCGATAAACTGTCAGGTGAGTTTCTTGTCCCACGTCTTGCTCGTTATACTCTCTAACCAACTATGTTCTCAAGGTCTCTGGCACTTTTGGAGTCGTGAGCGTCTCCTTTTATGTGCCAGGCCACAATACCCAATGCCTCATTCTAGTTCTTTGCTTACCTTGCCTTTGCTTCCTCTACGCTGCTGATTGTTCTTCGTGTGTATGTCTCGCATGTTACGGTCACCCTCCCAAAGCGATGCGCTCAAGGTATCTTGGCAGAATCGCCATTTGGAACAGGGCGAAGATTATTATTGCAATTGCAATGGGCATATTATTGATAGACATCTCGCTCTTCATCGATGGTAAGTACCTTCTACAAATCACGGGAGAATATCTTGTATACCTGGTGATATCATAGGTACAATACGGGTGAATTTTAATTTCGACTGTTTTCAGTGTTTTGGACCTGCTCGGCTTACCCGACTACCGAAGCTCCGCGCTACGTGGTCGCCTGAGGCACTTACCTGCATCGTGCACAACTTTGACAGCACTAAACCTGCCATTATCGGCTCACTCGTTTCCGACATTGGGTTACTTCTCATCATGCTTATTGGCTTGCTGCGCCTGCGCCGCGAATCAGGCGGTTTTTTGGCTTTGGGACGTACCCTTTGGAGGCAGGTGCGGTGGTGGCAGTTCCCGCTGGCCGTAGTATTTCCAAAGTCACTAATGTGAATCCTCTGTTCGTAGGGTCTGATTTGGCTCCTGCTTGCCACTGTCGCTGAGGTCCCTTCAACAGTACGCCTGGGTTTTCTTTTGCACCCTTCCTTCACGCTCATCGCTATTTTCTATCACAGGTGCTTGTGATTTTGAATCTGAATTGTAGGTTTTCATTCCCTGCAATCCATCGAAGAACTTCGGAAGAAGGGTATTAATTGAACTCCATCCCGGTGAAACTATCAGCGTCTCTCGACCTCGTACGTCCTTGTTTGCTTCCAATAAGGGGGGTTTAGGTTATCGATTCCTTCAACAACACAGATGCCCCAGACTCCCAGTATGATCATAGTGACAATTGCGGCAACAAGGCTATATCGCTCTCTTACAAACATCTTCTCTTCTGATATGTAAGGCATTTCCCATTATTCTTTCCTTGACAACGCCTATTGTGATCGATAATCCTTCTAGTTCACATGAGAATCCCCGGGGAAATGGGCGCGCAGTGTCAGAGCTACGGGTTCGCCCTGGGCCGATTCCGCTCGACTGGATGGACGTGTCCGTGCGTACGGAATCCGACCAGTATCCGACGTCACAAACGACTCGGTCCGGCTCGTACGTCAGTACCGATCCACAGGGGCGTTACAAGGCGCACGAAGTAAGTTCCAACGGCGACGTTGAGAGTGGTCCGGAGAAATGAGGAAGAGCTCCGCTTCTCGGATGCTGCTTCTTGTTTGCGTTGTAGGCAGGAGACAACTTGAAAGCCAGAGAAATTTGTTGAGATTCGAATGGCGAAGATCGTGCACCCTGACGCTTCGTACCGAAGTAACTGAACAGGTTGGATCGGTCATTTTACGCTTCGCATTGGACACTTACATGTGATTGAATTCTCGTTTAAATACTTACATTTCCTTCTCTATCCCCTCATCGTCGTGTCATCGGGAGCTGAGGACAAGGACCATTTTAACAAAATTTCCTTTTCCATGTTAGCATATAGATTGGCTTGAAACCTCAGTCGTGTAACTTTAAGAAGGCTCGCAAACATAGTAGAACTCTGTCACACAATTCAGACGTTCGTTGAGAGGTTGGAGAGCGGTTGAGAGGTAGTCCAGCTCCTTGACGATCTCCTTCACTCAGGCTGTGGGACCTCGGTTGCAAATTTTGCAGTATGCTATCCGGAGCTGTCTAGTTACTCTGGTATCCGTCTGGTTCCGCCAGATGGATGCGCTTCGTGAGCGCAAGCGTGAGCGCCTCCAAATTTCCCATGTCAAGTGACGTGGAGAGTGGATAGGATGATCGGAAAGGAAAGGCACGATCAAGGTCGATACAGTACTATATGGCAAGCTATATGGTACTGGTACGGCACAGGCAGTAGAAACGTCACAAAACGTCACGTGTCTCGATTTGTCACTTCCGCTAATTTACAATCTCCGCTCGGCAACAGAACGGCCTTGAGGGCTCCTTGAACCAGTGCGGTTTTTCCGAATAGGCTGCTTGAAACCTCGAAACACCATCGCCCCCAATAAACAAATATAAACCTCCCAACCCACATACTGTGATCTGAGTATCCGAGTAAGCCCAGAACGCCGTTCGTGAACCAGAGTTAGGTGATGTTACGCCGATCATCGGACGTTGTGGTTGCCAGAGGCACTCACCTGCATCGTATCATGCTCATCTGCTTGCTCGCCCTGCGCGCCGGTGACTTTGCTTTGGGACGTACGCTCCGGAAGCAGGTGCGGTGGTGGCAGTTCCCGCTGGCCGCGATACTCCCAAATTCACTTATTTCACTAACGTGAACCTGTATCGTAAGGGTCTGATTTAGCTCTTGCTTGCCACTGTCGCCGAGGTCCCTCCAACAGTACATCTGTTCTTTTCCACCCTTCCTTTATGCTCATCGCTATTTTATATCACAGGTACTCCGATAATGCAAGGCGTTTCCCCTTATTCTTTCCTCGACAACGCTGATGTGGTTCACATGAGACTTCTCAGGGAAGTTGTCGTGCAGTGTCAGAGATGTAGTCCCGCTCTTTGTCCATCCCGCTCGATTGGGTGGAGGTGGCGATGCGTATGGAACCCGACCAGTATCTGAGGTCACAGACGACTCGTTGCGGCTCATGCATCAGTACCGATCCACAGGGGCGTTACAAGGCGCATGAACTTGCGCACAAAGTAAGCTTCAACACCGACGTTGGGAATGGCCTGGAGAAATGACTCAATAGGAAAAGCGCTTCTCGGATGATGTTTGCTGCTCTTTCGGGCTGCGTTGGCACTGTAGGCAGCAAAGTAAGGCTCGGTTATTGGACGAAAATAATCTGCGAGGCCAGCGTAAAGGCGTGAAATGTAAATTAGGAGACAAAGGGTCGAGAAGCTTCCGTTTCCATGTTAGCAAGACTAAGCAAGTACATAGGCTTGAACGCAATATACCTTGGTCGTGTACAAAGTTGAAGAAGAAATCTCGCAAACATACTACTAGTAGAACTCATTCGCCACAAATTTACAGTAACGTTTGTTTTGAGGTAGTGCAGCACCTTACCGCACTGTACCCCTTCCTTATCTACATCGAGGTTTATCATATGGCTAGGATAACAGAAGCCCTTTTCACCTGCAGGAGCCTTGATAACCTTGATTGTAAATTCTGCAGTATACCATCGAGGCATTGCGGAGCCAGTGCCAGAGTTACTGTCCTTCCACGGCCGGCCCGCCTCTGACCAACTCGATCTGGCGCCTAGTTTGGGCTCGCCGCCATTCACTAACGCATTTTTTTTGCATCTCATTACTATCTCATTCCCTCTTATTGTAACCGCAACCACATTTTATTATTGCAATCAGAGACAGCGGCGCTTAAATCTCATGCTCACAAAAATTTCTCCTGATCAGTGTTATTACAGTAACGAATCGTCACGTCTCAAATCACTCGCAGTCCTCTGGACAGTCGAGCCAGCAGCAGAGCCAGCCGCCAACGTACCAGAACGCCACAAAATTTGAGAATAAGCGGGTCGGGTCAATTAACGCAGCGGCCACCCAGACGACGAAGTTCGGACGAACCACCGGAATCGCTCTCGACCCGAACTCGCAAGAAGAGCATTTCGTACTAGGTGACGCCTTCGATAAGCACCTCGTGGCCTCAGGCACCATGCGCAGACTCAAGCGCACCTTGGTTGAGAAGATGCGAGCCCTACTCCACACGGCGGCTCTTCCTCAGAGCATGTGGGGGGGAAGGCCCTGGCAGTGCCCTGGCCCCTGCGACACTCGACTTGACTGAAAATCCGCACGTTTACGCGGGCTCTCGGCTGCAAAGCACCTTGGAAGGCATTGATTAGGACCCCTCCCTACCTCGGGCTGAAACTGTTTGGTGGGACTGTCTGGGTGCACGACCCAGACTACTCCAAGTTGGACCCTCGCGAGCGAGAGGGCCGCTGGATTTTCGCGGCCACCTCGTGTACGGGCCAATGTACAGGTTAGCCAGCGTCTACTTTGCCGCAGTCGAGTGGCTCGAGGGGGGACATTGTATGTACCTACCTCGATGGGTTCGGCCACTTTGGGCTGGAGGATAATCCATTGATCCTCTATGCCGCCCATTCCACATCTTATGTCAAGGCATCATCAAAAGAGAAGAAGCTAATGAGTACTTTTTTGTCGCACAATTTGTTGCAAGGCCAACTCCAGAAGTCCTCTGCTGAGGCTCCGCATTGCCGTCATGATGATCAGGTGAATCTCAATTTTAGGTTTGGGCTGTCTACAGAAGTCGTAGAAAGATCACATTGACCCGCTCTGGGTCGCCAGGCTCGGACATCACTGGCATCCTTTCTCCACTGCAATACATTCATGATCACTCTCAAACCTCAATACCTTCTTTATGAGACGGTGGATCCCCCAAACAATCAACTATGCCTCATCTTTGCATCTGGAAAACCCGTTTGTGAGTGCTCCCTCTTCATGCCATCGAGTGACTTCTGGCGCCGGGCCAGAATCAAGCTCAAGGCATTCGATGCACAGTGCTTCGCGAATGGATGTGCGCAGCTTGCGCTCTCTACATCATCCCAAATTAGTTTCAAAGGCCTAGAGTTTTTGATGAAATACGTGAGTTCGTTGAAACCCAGCCGGCGTTCTATTCCTCCTCCATCATCCCAATGATCCCATCGACGCAATCAGCATCAGCATTAGTGTCTTCCCATGGTATGGATCCGTTCGACTATGGCTATCGGTGCCTGCCTGCTTCTGACGACATTGATTACGTTTACGACAGTGTCGACATCGGTTGATGACACGTTATTGTTTCCGGTGCTGTCCTCGTTGCACGCGTGTTGACACTGCCTCAACTACAGTAGCTTCTATTCCCGCGCGCCTGGCACATCCCGACTCTCGTATCTCGCAACCACTCAAAAACGAATTCCACAGAGATTCCATTATTTCAACGGCTATGATAGCACCTCCTCTAAGCATTAAAATTGTAGTTTTGGCGTGTACCGAGCGATAGACTCTGCTTCAGTTCCAGTGTTCCGTTCTGGCGCTCACACTGGCAGCATCACCGCTCGAGATCGTAACTTCCGATTATTTGTACCACTGTCATCGAGAAACCCCTCAGTTGTCAATTTCCCAACAATTCTGATAATCAGACGCATCTTATCGTCAAAGATTGCAGGAGATTATGTTGGGGGTACCGGAAAAGGGTGATTCTGGAGGGTGAGCTTATGTGTCTTTACTGTATCGTTGGCTATTTCAGATTCAGATAATCTGTTCCCACACTACAGTAGTCTTGTTGGCAACAGCGGGTTTCCCCGATGCCGTGTCCTAGGCCGTGGTTCTTTCGATTATGAATGATCCGGTCATACAGCACTCAAGAGATTCCATCAGCGACCGCAGGACTTTGACCTCCGCCGAGTCCGTATTTGGTCAAGACGGATCTCACGCAATGTACTCTCATCGGAGCCAGTTCCGTATTTACGATAATCCAGTCGTCGCATCCGAGTCGACGTGAAATACAATTAGTAATTAATCACCGATTCATCAGCTATTCATCGATATTCATCACCCAGTGTTCTTGAATTGTTTACGGCTTCAAAGGTCGGCCGCTGCATCCAGGCCCTATAAGCCTCTTAAACCTCTACCCCGAAACCCATCGCCCTTCTATCCACCTTGATCGTTCCACCAAGTCTTTATGTTAAAATGGTAAACTATCACAATCCAGTTACGATCGCTCAGGAATTCGGTGCGTGCGCCTTTCCGTCGGGCTTCAGGGACTGGCAGTCTCATTGATTGGTCGGTCGGTCTCTTCAACAGCGGGTGTCGTAAAGCTCTGGCACTTTGTGGATGGTATATTTGTGTGAGTCCCCGCCGCTAGCGTGTCCTTCCGGGCTAGCCTCCACTGGCCCTCCAGGCCCTACAAGACTACTCAACTTGACCTCCGCTTCTAGCTGGGAATTCATCACTAATCTTGATTATGAGTGGGATGTGATCCGAGGGCATCGCCCCTACCGATGGACGATATGGGTCTGTAGCCTTTGAGTTTAGTTGCCGCCCACCCACTCACACAACCGAGGATCTGTTATAGGTTTACTCCGTTGCGCGCATGTGCACCCTTTTGGCCGTAGTTTTCAACATGGTCGGCTTTGACACCACGACCCCAATAGACTGTCAGGTGAGTTTCGTGTCCCACGTCTTGCTCGTCATACTCTCTAATCAACTATGTTCTTAAGGTTTTGGCCACTTTTGAAATGGTGAGCGCCGTCTCCTTTTATGTGCCCAGGCCACAACACCCAATGCCTCATTCTAGTTCTTTGGTTACCTTGCCTTTGCTTCCTCTTCGCTGCTGATTGCTCTTCGTGTGTATGTCTCCCATGTTACGATCACCCTCCCAAAGAGATGCGATAAAGTATCATGGCAGAATCGCCATTTGGAACAGAGCGAAGATTATTATTGCAATTGTAATGGGAATATTGCTGGTAGACATCTCACTCTTCATCGATGGTAAGTACCTTCTACAGATCACGGGAGAATATCTTGTATACCTGGTGATATCATAGGTACAGTACGGGTGAAGTTTCAATTTCGACTGTTTTGGACCTGCTCGGCTTATCTGACTACCGAAGCTCCGCTCTACGTGGTCGCCTGAGGCACTTACCTGCATCGTGGACAACTATGAGAGCACTAAACCTGCTGTTATCGGCTCACTCGTTTCCGACATTGGGTTACTTCTCATCATGCTCATTGGCTTGCTCAGCCTGCACCGCGAATCAGGCAGTTTTTTTGCTTTGGGACGCACCCTTTGGAGGCAGGTGCGGTGGTGGCAGTTCCCGCTGGCCATGGTATTTCCAAAGTCACTAATGTGGATCCTCTGTTCGTAGGGTCTGATTTGGCTCCTGTTTGCCACTGTCGCCGAAGTCCCTTCAACAGTACGCCTGGGTTTCTTTTGCACCCTCCCATTACGCTCATCGGCGGTCATCGCTATTTTTTATTAAAGGTGCTCGTGATTTTGAATCTGAATGGTAGGTTTTCCATTCCCTCCAATCCATCGAAGAAGGGTATTAATTGAACTTTATTCTGGTGAAACTATCAGCGTCTCTCGACCTCGTACGTCCTTGTTTGCTTCCAATAGGGGGGGTCTACTAGGTTATCGATTCCTTCAACAACACAGATGACCCAGACTCCCAGTATGATCATAGTGACAATTGTGGCAACAAGGCTATATCGCTCTCTTACAAACATCTTCTCTTCTGATATGTAAGGCACTTCCCCTTATTCTTTCCTTGACAACGCCTATTGTGATCGGTAATCCTTCTAGTTTACACGAGAATCCCCGGGGAAGTGGGCGTGCAGTGTCAGAGCTACGGGTTCGCCCTGGGCCGATTCCGCTCGACTGGATGGACGTGTCCGTGCGTACGGAATCCGACCAGTATCCGACGTCACACACGACTCGTTCTGGCTCGCACGTCAGTACCGATCCACAGGGGCGTTACAAGGTGCATGAAGTAAGTTTCAACGGCGACGTTGAGAGTGGCCTGGATAAATGAGAAAGGGCGCACTTCTCGGATGCTGGTTCCTGCTTCGTGTTGGCGTTGTGGACAACACAGCGTGGCCAGCTTTTGGAGGGAAATAATTGGCGAGGCCACTGGAAGGGCACGTATTACGGTAACATAAAGGTGTGAAATGTAGGAGACAATGCCGGAGAAGTTTCCATTTCTATGTTAGCAAGTACATATGCTTAAACGCAATATACGTCGGTCGTGTACAAACTTGGAAAAGGCTGGCAAACATACTAGAACTCATTCGCCACAAATTTAACGTTCGTTTAGAGGTAGTGTAGTACCTTCAATTACCACATGCTTACCACTGACACACTGTGCTCCCTTCCTTATTTAAGAGGGTTTATCGTATAACTAGGAGAACAGAGGCTGTTTTCTCCTGCGGGAGCCTTGATAACATAGGCATGTGGAGCCAGTATTACTGTACTGTCGGACCGAGTCTTTCCGCGGCCGGTCCGAAACTCGGCCTTGGCTCGCCAGACGCATTTCTTTTGCATCTCATTCACTCTTAACCGCGACCAGATTTTATTGTCGCAATCTATCACAGAAACAGCTGCGCTTAAATCTCATGCTCACACTTTTTTTTTCATCTGTGTTATTACAGTAACGAATCGTCACGTCTCATAACCAAAATCAGTCCAATCATTCGCAGTCCTCTGGGCAGTCGAGCCAGCAGCAGAGCCAGCCGCCAACGTACCAGAACTCCACAAAATCTGAGAATAAGCCAGTTGGGTCAGCCAACGCGGTCGCCACCCAGACGACGAACCACCGGAATCGCTCTTGACCCGAACTCGCAGGAAGAGCATTGCGGGGCGTGCATATACACTCGCCCCACTCTGAAGCGTCCCTAAGCTCCGGGTCTGTGAATAAGCCAAGCATTTCGGCGATAAGATTATACCGATGCTTGGAGGCCAGCCCCAGTGCCACTCCGATAGTGGAGGGGAATACCTGGGTGACGCCTTCGATAAGCCCCTAGTGGCCTCAGGCACCGTGTGCAGACTCACCTTCCTCAAGGGCACCTTGGTTGCGAAGATGCAAGCCTTGCCCCACACGGCGGCTCTTCCTCAGGGCGTGTGGGGGAGAGGCCCTGCGACACTCGACTTGACTGAAAACCCGTACGTTTACGCGGGCTCTCTCTGGGTGCATGAACTGGACAGCTCCAAGTTGAACCCGCGCGGGCGAGAGGGCGGCTGGATCCTCATGGCCACCGCGTGTACTGGCCAGTAAACAGGTCAACCAGCGTCGAGCGCAGTGTCTACTTTGTCGCGGTCGAGTGGCTCGCTACTCGAGAGGGGAGAAATTGTATGTACCTACCCCCAAGGCCGTGCATAGCGAGCTGCCGTCGCCTGCTTCACCCTATCAACCAGCACCGCCATCCCCTGGACCCCTGCATCCTCGCTGTCTTCACTGGCTTTGTTGTTCTCGTAGTCGCGGGCAGTATCGGGGGAGTTGCAGCTTGAAAAGCCGGAGCCCCAGCGTAATACTCACCTTCGCAAGCCACCCCCGGGTTGGATCGTTAGAGAGCTTCAAGCCAATATTGGGGTGTCATCCACTCCTTGATCTGATTCCGCCATACCGTGAGTCACTGTCTCCGGCGCGTTTGGTGCGGACGAAGAAGACTAGTCAGTTGATGGGGTAGCTGGGACATGGTCAGTTGACCCAGCGGCCGCCGGCTTGCTCGCACTGCGTGAGAGTTGGGTTTCATTTGAGGTGGTATTGATAGCCGAGACTGCTGAAGCCGCGGAACCTAGCTGAACCAAAGCGCTGGCCTGAGTGGCTACTCTGGCAGCAAGCTATACTTGTAGAACTCGCAACTCCACTGGCACGTCGCTGGCACCTGGACCCTCAAGAATGTACCACCCGGAGCAAACATTGTTGGTTTGAAATGGGTCTTCAAGCTTCAAGGCCAAGAAAGACACCTCGGAGAATGCTTTCCGTACCCCTACGAAGTTCAACCTCGATGGGTTCGGCCACTTTGGGTTAGAGGATAATCCATTGATCCTCTATGCCGCCCATTCCCCATCTTATTTCAAGGCGTCGTCAAATGAGAAGAAGCTGATGAGCGCTTTGTTATCGCACAATTTGTTGCAAGGTCGACTCCAGAAGTCCTCTGCAGACTGCATCACGGTCATGATGGTCGGCTGAATCTCAATTTTCAGGTTTGGGCTGTCTGAAGAAGTTGCAGAAAGATTCAAAGATCACAGTTGACCCTCTTTGACATCATCCTTTCTCCAGCACATCCGTGATCGCTCTCGAGTCGATAGCTTCTTTATGAGACGATGGTTCCTCCAAACAATCAGTTATGCCTCATCTTTGCATCAGGAAAAACCTAAGTTGCTAACCGACACGAGCCAAATCTCCCGTGTCGTGCTACAGGTGGTAATAATTATGTTTTAAGTTTGAGTGCTCCCTCTTCATACGGATCATACCTGTCTGAGTCCGCATGCCATCGAGTGACTGAAATTCAGATTCAAGCTCAAGGCACTCGAGGCACGGTGATTCATGAATGGATGTGTGCAGCTTGTACTCTCGTACATCATCCCAAATTAGTTTCAGAGGCCTAGAGTTTTTGATGAAATACGTGAGTTCGTTGAAAATCGGCCAGCATTCTCCAATGGTATCGACTATCGGGGCCGGCCCGCTTCTGATGATATTGATTACGTCATTTGATGACACGTAACACCTTTTTGTTTATCCGGCGGCACTGTCCTCGTCGCACGCATGGTTGACAGTGCCTCATCCAGCTTCTATTTCCGCACATCGTATCCCGCGGCCACTCAAAGCCAATTCTACCGATATTCCATTATTTCAACGGCTATGATAGCACCTCCTGTAAGCATTAAAATCGTACCGAGGGATAGACTTTACTTCCGGTGTTCGGTTCTGGCTTTCACAGCATGGCGCCGCTCGAGGAGCGTAACTTCTGATTATTTATACCAACGTATCAGGAGCCGTGGTTCTTTCGATTCCATTGTGAATGATGAACGATGAACGCCGGTCATACACTACTCAATTGATTCCATCAGCAACCGCCGGACTTCGACCACCTCAGAGTCTGTGTTTGGTCAAGACGGATTTCACGCAATGCTCTCCTCGGGGCCGGTTCCGTATTTACGATAGTCCAGCCATCGCATCCGAGTCGATAAATGTCGGCTGCTGTATCCAGGCCCCATAAGCCTCTACCCCGAAACTCATCGCCCCTTGATCGTTCCACCAAGTCTTTGTGTTAAAATGGTAAACTACCACAATCCAGTTACTATCGCTCGGGAATACGGTGCGTGCGCCTTTCCGTCGGGATTCAAAGGCTGGCAGCCCGATTGACTGGTCGGTCTCTTCAACAGCGGGAGTCGTGAAGCTCTGGCACGTTGTGAATGGAATATTCATGTGGGTCTCCACTGGCGCGTTCTTCCGGGCTAGCCTCCACTGGCCCTCCAGGCCCTACTTAACTACTTAACTTGACCTCCGCTTCTAGCTGGGAATTCATCACTAATCTTGATTATGAATGGGATGTGATCCGAGGGCATCGCCCGTACCGATGGACAATATGGGTTTGTAAACTTTTTTGGGCCTCGTCGCCACCGCCCACCCACACAACTGAGGATATGCTATAGATTTACTCCCTTGCGCGGGTAACCACCCTTATGGCCGTAATTCTTAACATGGTCGGGTTTGATACCACGACCCCAATAAACTGTCAGGTGAGTTTCGTGTTCCATGTCTTTCTCGTTATACTCTCTAATCAACTATGTTTTCAAGGTCTGGGTCACTTTTGAAGTCGTGAGCCTCCCCTTTCATGTGCCCAGGCCGCATCACCCAATTCCTCATTCTAGTTCTTTGCTTACCTTGCCTTTGTTGCCTCTTCGCTGTTGATTGTGCTCCGTGTGTACGTCCCCTGCGTAATGAACACCCTTTTGAAGCGATGTGCTCAAGGTAGCTTGGCAGAATCGCCATCTGGAACAAGGCGAAGATTGTTATTGCAATTGCAATGGGCATATGGGCGATAGACATCTCACTCTTCATCAATGGTAAGTACCTCCTACAGATCATGGGAGCGTATCTAATATCTTGTATAAATATCTTGTATATCACAGGTACAATAAGGGTAAATTTTCATTTCGACTGTTTTGGGCATGCTTGGCTCACGTGACAACCGCAGCTCCGATCTACGTGGTCGCCTGAGGCACTCACCTGCGTCGTGGACAACATCGAGAGCACTAAACCTAATATTGTCGGCTCACTTTTTTCCGACATCGCGTTACTTCTTATCATGCTCATTGGCTTGTACCCCCTGCGCGGCGCCGGCGCCTTTGCTTTGGGACGCACGCTCTGGAAGCAGGTGCGTTGGTGGCAGTTCCCGCTGGCTTTGGTACTCCCAATTTCACTAATGTGAATCTCTGTTCGTAAGGGTCTGATTTGGCTCTTGTTTGCCACCGTCGCCGAGGTCCCTCAAGCAGTATGTTTGGGTATTCTTTTGCACCCTCGCCTTACGCTCATCGCTATTTCATGTCACAGGTACTCATGATTTTGGATCTGAATGGTAGGTTTTCATTCCCTCCAATCCATCAAAGAAGGGTATTAAGTGAACTCTATTCCGGTGAACTATCAGTGTCTCTCGACCTGGTACGTCCTTGTTTGCTTCGAGTGGGGGATGATGAAGTTATCGATTCCTCAATACGCCCTCTACAACACAGATAGACCAGACTCCCGCTATGATCATAATGACAATTGCCACGACAAGGGTGTATCGCTCTCTTACAAAATTCTACACTTCCGATATGTAAGGCATTTCCCGTTATTCTTTCCTCGACGACGCTGATATGGTCGATAATCGTTCTAGTCAACACGAGGTTCCCAAGAGAAGTGGGAACGCGGCGTCAGAGATGATGTTCCACTCTGTGCCCATCCCGCTCACACGGGTGGAGGTGGCGGTGCATACGGAATCCGACCCGTATCTGATGTCACAGATAACTCATTCTGACTCGTACGTCGGTACCGATCCACAGGGACGTTACAAGACGCACGAAGTAAGCTCCAACACCGACGTTGAGAAGGGCCTGGAGAAATGAGGAAAAGCGCTGCTTCTCGGACGCTGGTTCCTACTCCTTCGGGCCGTGTTGGCGCTGTAGGCAGCAAAGCGAGGCTTGGTTTTGGAAGAAAAATAGTCTGCGAGGTCAGCGCAGGTGTTAACATCAATGTGTGAAATGTAGGAGACAAGGGTCGAGAAGTTTCCATTTCCATGTTAGCAAGTAGATAGGCTTGAACGTAATATTTCTCAGTCGTGTAACTTGAAGAAGGCTCGCAAAAATACCCAAATCCAATCTAGACTTTCGTTGAGAGGTAGTCCAGGACCTTGCCGATTTTCTTCGCTGCAGTACTGTACCTCCTTCCTTATCTACATCGAAGTTTATCATGTAGGTAGGAGAAAAGAGGCCCTTTTCGCCCACGGGGGGGCCTTGATAACCTCGATTGCAAATTCTGGGCGTACCTTGTTCTGGCCCGCGTGACGCGTCTGACCGACCTCAGTCTGGCGGGCTCCCCGCCATTCACTGACGCTTTTCTTTTGCATTTCATTCACTCTAAATGCGACCACATTTTATTATTGCAATCTCCCTCCCTCACAGAGACAGCTGCGCTTAAATCTCATGCTCACATCTTTTTCTCCTCATCTGTGTTATTACTGTAACGAATCGTCACACCCCATAACCAAATTAGTCCAATCAGTCGCAGTCCTCCGGACAGTCGAGCCAGCAGCAGAGCCAGCAGCCAACGTACCAGAACGATACAAAATTCGAGAATGAGCCAGTCGGGTCATCTAACGCAGTGGCCACCCCGGACGACGAACCAGTCGGAACCACAGGAATCGCTCTCTACCCGAACTCGCGGGAAGAGCATCGCGGGCGTGCATATACACTTATGCCTCCCGGCAGCCCGTTCCCTGAGCGCTGAGCTCCGGGTCGGTGAACACGCCAATTATTTTGGCGATGATATTTATACCGATGCGTGGGGGCCAGCCCGGGCCTGGTGGCTACTCGACGTGGCCGACACTATTTTGTCACCTTCACCGACGATGCGACATGCTTTACACTCACACTCCTTCTCGCTGCGAAGAGCGATGCATTCATGGCTGATAAGCAGGTCAGCTAGCGTCGAGCGTGGCGTCTACTTTGCTGCAGTCGAGTGGCTCGAGGGGGGGAGTTACCCCCAAGGCCGTGCATAGCGAGCCGCCCGCCGTGCCACTGTCTGCGCCGCTGTCACCTGCTTTACCCCCTCAACCAGCACTTCCATCCCTTGCATCCTCGCCGTCCTCACTGACTTCGTCGTCGTTGTAGTCGCGGGCAGAGTTGCAGCTCGAAGCAAGCTTGAAGAGCCCGAGCCCCAGCGTAATACTCACCTTCAAGCCATCCCTGGGTCGGATCGTTGGAGAGCTTCAAGCCTGTATTGGGGTGTCGTCTACTCGATCTGATCCCACGATACCCAGGTGAGTCTCTGTCCTCGGGGGTTTGGTGCGGACGAAGATGACTAGTTAGTTGATGGTGTAGCTGGGACGTGGTCAGTTGATCCAGCGGCCTCCGGCTTACTTGCACTGCGTGAGAGTTGGGTTACATTTGAGGTGGTTTTGATGGCCGAGGCTGCTGAAGCCGCGGAACCTAGCTGAGCCAAAGTGCTGGTCTGAGTCGCTACTCTAGGAGCAGGCTATGCTCGCCACTCTCGGCGCCGCTGTCACCTGGACCCTCAAGAATGTACCACCCGGAGCAAACATTTTTGGTTTGAAATGGGTCTTCAAGCTTCAAGGCCAAGAAAGACGCTTCGGAGAATACATTCTGTAGCCCTGCAAAGTACAACCTCGATGGGTTCGGCCACTTTGGGCTAGAGGATAATCCATTGATCCTCTATGCCGCCCATTCCCCATCTTATGTCAAGGCGTCATCAATGATCAAACGAGAACGTTGAGAAGAAGCCGATGAGTACTTTGTTGTTGTACAATTATACAAATTTTTGCAAGGCCGACTCCAGAAGTCCTCTGCTGCTCTGCATCACCGTCATGATGATCAGCTGAATCTCAATTTTCAGGTTTGAGCTGTCTACAGAAGTCGCAGAAAGATCACAGTTTACCCTCTGTGACATCATCCTTTCTCCAGCACATACGTGATCACTGACCACTTCTTTATCAGATGATGGTAAGGGCCCAAATAATCAGCTATGCCTCATCTATGCATCAGGAAAAACCTAAACTGCTAACTGACACTAGCCAAATTTCCCGTGTCGTGCTCCAGGTGGCTGCCAGGTGGTAATAATACTGTTAATTATGTTTTAAGTTTGTGAGAACTCCCTCTTCATACCTGTCCGCATGCCATCGAGTGAAATCAGTAAATTCAGATTCCATCTCAAGACACTCGATGCCAAGCTCGATGCACGGTGATTCATGAATGGAAGTGTGCAGCTTGCGCTCTCGTACGTCATCCCAAATTACTTGAAATTAGTTTCAAAGGCCTAGAGTTTTGATGCAATATGCGAGTTCGTTGACAATCGGCCAGCGTTCTATTCCTAGTGTCTTCCAATGGTACCTTGAATGGTACAGTATGGATCCATTCGACCATGGCTAGGGCCGCGCTTCTGATGATATTGATTACGTTTACGACAATGTTGACATCAGTTGATGAAACACGTTTTTGTTACGGTTTGTTTATCTAGGCCTGTCCTCCGCTCCGTCGCACGCATGGTCGCACGCATGGTTGACAGTGCCTCATCCAGATTCTATTTCCGCGCGCCCGGCATATCGTATCCCGCGACCACTCAAAAGCCAATTCCACCGATATTCCAATTTCAACGTCTATGATAGCACCTCCTGTAAGCATTAAAATCGTAGTTTTGGCGTGTGCTGATGGATAGACTTTGTTTCCGGTGTTCGGTTCTGGCGCTCACAGCATCACCGCTCGAAAGCGTAACTTCTGATTATGTATACCAGCGTATCAGGAACCGTGGTTCTTTCGAGTCTATTGTGATTTGTGAATGATGAACATCGATGGACGCCGGTCATACAGTGCTCCAGTGATCCATCAACCGCCGGACTTTGACCACCTCAGAGTCTGTGTTTCAAGCGATCAAGACGGATCTCACGCAATGTGTACTCTCCTCAGGAGCGGTTCCCTATTTACGATAATCCAGCCATCGCATCCGGGTCGATAAATGTCGGCTGCTGTATCCAGGTCCCATAAGCCTCTACCCCGAAATCCATCGCCCTTCTATCCACTTTTATCGTTCCACCAAGTCTTGTGCTGAAATGGTAAACTACCACAATCCAGCTACGATCGCGCAGGAATTCGGTGCGTGCGCCTTCCCGTCGGGCTTCAAGGGCTGGCAGCCGATTGACTGGTCGGTCTCTACAACAGTGACACTCGTGAAGCTCTGGCACGTCGTGGATGGTATATTTATGTGGGTCTCCGCTGGCGTGTCCTTCCGGGCTAGCCTCCACTGGCCCTCCAGGCCCTACATGACTACTCAACTTGACCTCCGCTTCTAGCTGGGAATTCATCACTACTCTTGATTATGAGTGGGATGTGATCCGAGGGCATCACCCCTACCGATGGACGATATGGGTCTGTAACTTTTGAGTTTCGTTGCCGCCCACCCACCTAACCGAGGATCTGCTATAGGTTTACTCCCTTGCGCGCGTGACCACCCTTATGGCCATAATTCTCAACATTGTCGGGTTTGATACTACGACCCCAATAAACTGTCAGGTGAGTTTCTTCAAATTGTCTTACGTCTTGCTCGTTATACTCTCTAATCAACTATGTTGCTATGTTCTCAAGGTCTGGATGACTTTTGAAGTCGTGAGCGTCTCCTTTTATGTTGCCCATGCCACGACACCCAATTCCTCGATCTAGTTCTTTGCTTCCCTTGCCTTTGTTTTCTCTTCGCTGTTGATTATGCTCCGTGTGTACGTCTGCCATGCGTTATGATAACCCTTTCGAAGCGACGCGCTCAAGCTATCGTGGTAGAATCGCCATTTGGAACAAGGCGAAGATGATTATTGCAATTGCAATGGGCATATTGGTGGTAGACATCTCACTCTTCATCAATAGTAGGTACCTCCTACAGATCATAGGAGAGTATCTAATATCTTGTATATCACAGGTACAATAAGGGTGAATTTTCATTTCGACTGTTTTGGACATGCTTGACTTACGTGACAACCGTAGCTCCGCGCTACGTGGTCGCCTGAGGCAGTTACCTGCATCGTGGCCAATATCGAGAGTACTAAACCTGCTATTATCGGCTCACTCGTTTCCGACATTGGGTTATTTCTCGTCATGCTCATCGGCTTGCTCCCCCTACGCGGCGGTGCGTTTGCTTTGGGACGCACGCTCTGGAAGCAGGTACGGCGGTGGCAGTTCCCCCTGGCCGTGGTACTCCCAAATTCACTAACGTGAATCACTGTTCATAAGGGTCTGATTTGGCTCTTGTTTGCCACTGTTGCCGAGGTCCCTCCAGCAGTACGTCTGACTATTTTTTTGCACCCTTCTTTTACGCTCATCGCTATTTTATATCACAGGTGCTCATGATTTTGGACCTGAATGGTAGGTTTTCATTCCCTCCAATCCATCGAAGAAGGGTATTAATTGAACTCTATTCCGGTGAAACTATCAGTGTCTCTCAACCTCGTACGTCCTTGTTTGCTTCGAGTGGGGAGTCAGGTTATCAATTCCTCAATCCGTCCTCTACAACACAGATAGATCAAACTCCCGGTATGATCGTAATGACAATTGCGGCAACAAGGGTGTATCGCTCTCTTACAACCATTTACTCTTCCAATACGTAAGGCATTTCCCGTTATTCTTTCCTCGACGACGCTGATGTGGTCGATAATCGTTCTAGTCCACACGAGATTCCCAAGGGAAGTGGGAACGCAGTCTCAGAGATGTGGCCCCGCTCTGTGCCAATCCCGCTCAAACGGGTGGAGGTGGCGGTGCATACGGAATCCGACCCGTATCTGACGTCACAGATAACTCATTCTGGCTCGTACGTCGGTGCCGATCCACAGGAGGGTTACAAGGTGCACGAAGTAAGCTTGAACGCCGATGTTGAGAGTGGCCTGGAGAAATAAGGAAAAGCGCCACTTCTCGGATGCTGGTTCCATCTTGTTGGCGCTGTAGGCAGCAAAGCGAGTCTCAGCCTTTGGAAGGAAATAATCTGCGAGGCCAGGGCACGTGTTAACATTACGTTGCGAAATGTAAGTTAGGAGACAAAAGTCGAGAAATTTCTATTTCCATGTTGGCAAGTACAATGCATATTATATACCTCGGCCGTGTAACTTGAAAAAGGCTCGCCAACATACTACAGTAGAACTCATTCACCCCAATTTAGGCTTTCGTTGAGGTAGTCTAGCCTTGCCGATCTCCTTCACTACTGTCTACCGTATCTCCTTCCTTATGTTTGTCATGAGAAGAGACACTTTTTTCCCGCAAGAGCCTGGCCGTCGGCGGACACTCCGATGTCATTGTATTGTCGAGCTTTTTCACGCGCCAAATCGACCGTGCCAGTGATCGTGCCCTTCCATTCCCAATCGTCGTGTCCGCTCCCCGCTCCACTTGACGCGGGAAAATTGGAGGCGCTCACGAAGTGCGTCCAGTCCGGCGGAGACTAAAGATAATCTCCGGGATTGCCGGTCACTTGTGACCAAAGCGGACGCGCGCACCGATCTTTGTTCCGGCGCTCCGAACGACTCGGACGGAAATTTTCCTGACCAGCGCCGGGCCGGATGACCATTCCACGTCCACGTCCACGTCACTCTCTTTCATTCCTGCCGCGTTTGACTCTTCACCGCACGGTATTTCTGGAAAATCATCTCTCATTTCCTATGATGCGGCACAGGTGCCAAGTGGCTTCTGATGGGGAATGCTAGCTGGCTTACATGAGATGGACTCTTTGCTTTGACGGCATTTCGAACTTCACCTCTCGCTGGTGAGATGACGTCGACATGCTCCAAATTGATTGGGATCTCGCACGACACGAGACAAGACGAGACGAAGTGGCGAGGTTCAGAAATTCCTTCACAGAGAAGTGGGTAATTTGCATGACTTTTGCATCCGTCATCAAAGCATGCTTTTTTCCTGCTTTTTCCGTGCTGGAGTCTTTGATCTCAAGTCACCTCTGAGCGGACGTCTGTCGCACTACCGCATTTACTATTCAGATGCGCTACGTTATGCCTGCCTATGCGTTCTAATTGACATTGCCAATATTCTCCAGCTTGTAGTCGCTACCGATCAACGGCAGGATGGTGCCCAGTTTACAACGTATTATTACACGAACAAATGTGGATAAAATCTCCTTTCAGCCAAAACAACCCTGTCACAGCGCAAAGCTGGATGTGCGACGTAACCTCATCTCCCCATTTTTGATACCGTCGACAAGCGACTTTAGGGTTAAGGTTCTGTAGACCTGATGCGGATGCGGTACTGTCTTAGTCTGTTCACATCTCCAGAACATCTCTAACTTGGAACCCGCCCGCTTTCCGTTCAGTCTCCACCTGCCCACCTTCTTCCCCAGCATAGAATGCGTTTGCGCAGTCGAATTCTACCCTACCCTACCCGCACCTACGTCAGACATCAAACCCGACTGGAGGCCACTCGACCCAAGCGCCGTCTCTTCCTCAGGATGACGTGGTTGGGACATGCGCTGTGTTCCTACCCACCGCTCCAGCTCAGGCTTTCTTTCCCGCCCCTTTGTTGCGCTGTGCTACTTTATGAATTTTACTTTATCAGATGTTTCCTCGGCGAGTTCCCCTACGCCACACAGATGGCTTTTCATCAATCCCGTCCTGTCACACGGCATGTTGTCTCTGGAACCTTTTGACTTTCCTGTCCTCTTTTCTCATTCCATCTCCTGAATTCACCGCTGTCATTTATCATTTCCAGGTGGGTCATCTCTCAATTTGAAAGTCCTTTAATGATCACTTACGATACCGAGGATTCGGCTAGGCAGTGCCCGGCAATTCTGGACTCATTTTGGGGGGCGTATGCTCCGTGATAGACAGAACGCGGCCACTGAACTTTCTTATCATCGCTTCGCATGAACTCTTTCTGTTCGGTGATCAATCCAACCCGTCTCGGCTCTGGCTAGCTATGCCCCCTTGTCCTGTGTTCCATTACTGTGCGCCTTGCTGTCACATATGCCTTCTCGTTTGTTTGGTCTCCCACATTCTTTCCGCCCCATGCCGCCCATCCTATCTCTTGCTTCTTGACTCTCAATAATACAGAGGCCTCCACATGAAATCGCTTCGATTGGCCCCTATTGTAAATGCGCCCCACATGTACTTTCACTATCTGTGCTCAATATACTGTATGCGCGCCTCTCCCTGGCCGGACTCTGCCACGCCTGCGTGGTGCCCCTAGTCTAACCTGCCCAGGGATGAGGCGCACGTTGGACGGCCTGAACCTCTGGGGCCACGCACGGGTCGCACCCAACCATTGGCCGCTTTGAGCCGCTTTATTGTCGCGTGATTCCTTCCTCACAAGGTACCATGACCCACACAGGCCGGCATGCCCGAATTTGGTTCTCGCAGTCAAGTATTTCGGCACAACTCCGAGTTTGACAATCGGGTCGGCAAATGTATGGTGCTATCACCGTTCTACTCCAGCCCGTCCACTGATCGGGCGATCGTGTTGACAATGTCGGAATGCATCGAATGCATCGAAGATAGAGGAGAGCGGAACGCTGGAGACCTGGGAGAAAGGTATCCTCGCTGCTTTCTCTTGGTTTTCTGTTCGGAGTGGACTAATAGCTGTTACGAGACCATGTGCCAATCGATGAGCGTGTCCTTTGGCCTTCCCATCTCCCTCAGGGTGCAATGGATCGCAAGCACTGGAACGCCGATACCCGACCCGATAACGCTTGCGATCGGGATCGCGGTCAGTTCTAAGTCATCGATAGTTTGGCTCCGATTGGTCGCCTTCTAAGGTCAGTAGTATCGTCTCAAAAATAACTCCATGTACCTCCAAGGCATGTAGGTTAAACCCTGACCTGAGCATCGCAGACAAACTTTCCAGTAAATGTGAGGCTCGAGCTGACTAGTAGGTCTGATAAAATTGTCTGCGTTCAAGGTTTTTTGGACACGGTTCAATTCTTCGGCATGTAATATCCAACCGTATAGTCGGAATGCCCTATCATTTGCTTCCAGGTTTGTTTTCCTGTCCAAAAAGAGTGAAAACACTGAAAAGCGGTGATAGCTGCAACAATGTTCGACCGTCGAACGAACCACATGCTCTATCACACTTCCTGACACGAGTCAGACAAAATTCAATTTGAAATACACGTAGTACTGTGAGACATGCCCCACTCGAGATATGTCCATTAAAACCTGGTCAAACACACGGAATCACGGAATCAGGAGATCACGTGATGGTTTCAGCCGGCATCTTACTGATTCTGACATACAGTACTCAGAGACAAAATTTCTGCGAACCCAAGCGCAAACGACACTACTAAGAACTTAGAAGGTGGGTGACTGAGGTAACTCCTCGAGGTGGCGCTCTCAACGTGATGATCGACTAATCAGTGATTTAGTGATCACTAGATCGATCACAGTTTACATTCGGGTTTGGCCGCAACTAGTTTGAAATCAAGCTTTGAAGTCAAACTGGCGCGCAATCCCAAAGTGCAGCCACCTCAAAGTCTGGTGTAACATGTGTCGCACCCGGGTCAACACGAAATTCATCACCGATCATCCGTGATCGATTTTCTGCTTGAGCGGTCATACTATTGGTTTGTTTCCTCCCAGAGAACACTTCAGCTGAGGTCTGGCTGCCGCGAGGGGTGCAGTTAAAGTGTCATTCTCATTTGGGAAGGACGACATGCTCTGAGGCTTTAAATGTCGCCTGTCACCACGCCCTATAGACGGCGGCCCCCATCCCCCACCCAACCCATCCTTCTTTTATCCGTCTCAATCGTTCCATCGAAGCTTCGTTCCAGAATGGTAAACTTCAACGATCCGGCTACGATCGCTCTGGATTCCGGTGCGTACACTATTCCGTTGGGTTCAGAGATTAGTATCCCCGATTTACCAGTCGGTCTCTCCAACAGAGACGGTTGTGAAGCTCTGGCACCTTATGGATGGTATATTTATGTGAGTCTCCATGTCCTGCCGCGCTAGCCTAGGCTCTACTTGACAACTCAACCGTGACCCTCGGCTTCTAGCTGGGAATTCTTTTCTACACTCGACTACGAGTGGGATGTGATCCGAGGGAATCGCCCCCACCGATGGACGATATGGGTTTGTAGCCCTTTTTTGAGTTTCGTCACAGCCCACCCACGCAACCGAGGATCTGCTATAGGTTTACTCCGTTGCACGCATGACCACCCTTGTGGCCGTAATTCTCAACATGATCGGCTTTAATACTGCTACCGAAATAAACTGTCTGGTGAGTTTCGTGTCTCACCTCTTGCTCGTTATACTCTCTGATCAACTATATTCTCAAGGCCTGGTCCACTTTTTTAGCCGTGAGCGCTTTCTTTCATGTGTCTGGGCTGCAACGCCCAATACCACATTCTATCTTTCTAGTTCTTTTCATACATTGCCTATCTGGCCTCTTCGCTGTTGATTGTGCTTCGTATGTGCGTCTCCTATGCGTTACGATCATTCTCCAGAAGCAAGGCGCTCAAGGAATCTTGACAGAATCGCCATTTGGAACAAGGCGAAGATTATTTTTGCAATCGCAATGGGCATATGGATAGCTGACAACGGAATCTTCATCTATGGTAAGTACCTCCTATAGAATCACTACAGACTACTGGAGAATCTCTTATATACCTGGTGATATCATAGGTGTATCCCAGGTGAATTTTTTATTTGACTGTTTTGGACCTGCTCGACTTAACTTGACAACCGTAGCTCCGCTCTGCATGGTTGCCTGAAGAAAACCTCTGCACCCTGCTCAACGTTGATAGCACTAAACCTGCTATTATCGGCTCATTCTTTTCCGATATTGCGTTACTTCTCATCATGCTCATCGGCTTGCTCCGCCTCCGCCGCGAAGGAGGCGGTGCCTTTGCATTGGGACGCACCCTCTGGAAGCAGGTGCGTGTTGGCAGTTCTCGCTGGCTGTGATACTAAATCCACTGACGTGAATCTCTGTTCGTAGGGTCTGATTTGGCTCTTGCTTGCCACCGTCGCCGAGGTGCCTTCAACAGTGCGTCTGGTGATTCTCTTGCGCACTTCCTTTTCGCTTATCGTTATTTCACGTCACAGGTGCTTATGATTTTGAATCTGAATGGTAGTTTTTTATTTCCTCCAATTCATCAAAGACGGGTATTGATTTGAGCTCTATTCCGGCGAAACTATCAGCGCCTCTCAACCTTGTACGTCATTTTTCGCTACTTATGGGGAGGAGGGGTTAAGTTATTGCTTACACTTTTCTACGACAACACAGATAACCCAGAGTCCTGGTATGATCATAGTGACAATTGCTGCAACAAGGCTGTATCGCTCTCTTACAAACATCTATTCTTCTAATATGTAAGGCATTTCCCCTCAATCTTTCCCCGACAACACTGATTGTGATCAATGATTGCTGTAGTTCATACGAGAGTCCCCGGGGAACCGGGCGCTCAGCGTCAGAGCCACAGGTCCAGCCTGGGCCGATGCCGCTCAACCAGATGGAGGTTTCCGTGCGTACGGAATACGACCAGTTTCCGACGACTCAGATGAGTCATTCTGGCGCGTGCATCAGTACAAACCCGGAGGGGAGTTACAAGGAGCACGAAGTGAGCCTCAACATCGACGTAGAGAGTGGCCTGGAGGAGAAATGAAGCAGCCTGCCGCTTCCTCGGATCCTCGTTCCTATTCCGCTGACGTTCCCAGCTGTGATTGACGCGCTGCGCCATTCCGGGAAGGAGGATTCTGGCGCAGCGAGTCCCTCCGCACTCCACAGATACCACTGTCCCTCGGAGCTCGATAAGGATAATTTTATTGGTAAAGACGCTGTCTGAGAACGCCTGTGCAACATATTTCAGTCAGACTCTGCGGGCGAGAGCTGGAAACAAACAAAAATCAAAGCGAGCTTTCCAACGAGTGAATGAGAAATGAGCGCGTGCTCGTCCTGCTTCTGTCGAGAGCTGTTGTACGTTTCAGCGACCTTTTCCTTGAGTCCACCGACTCCACCCCCTGGGCTGCCAGCGCGCAAATGCTTTGCTTGTTGGAATCGATGTCCTCCTTTCTGTACGTACCGTGAATATTCTCTTTAAGCAATTCCTTTCTGATGTAACGAGTGTGCCAGGCTGCCAGTGGCGTTACATCAAGCTACGACGCCTTTCTCGATTTGGTTGAGTGCTTGGGCAATTTCCTCAAGCGCCTGGAGATCTATTCGACGATCCCGCCCACCCCGACAATGACGGATATTGTCATCAAGATATTACTCTCGGTGCTTGCTCTGGCGACAAATCAAATCAAGCGGGGGCGTTCACCCGTCACATATACATTTCCCCATAGCTCAACGTTCCACAGAGAAGTTCGTGAAGAAATTGTTAGGAGACAGCGAGATAGAGGCCATCCTCCAAAGGTTGGATAGATTGATCGAAGACGAGGCTCGGATGACCGTTACACAGACCTTGGGTGTCGTCCATGGTCTTGGGGCCCTCGCCCAGCCCAGTGGCAGCCCAGCTCGCACGATCGTAGTAGATCCCGATCCCGTGTAGTCGGGGGGACGCGCGGGTGAGTCTGGGAGGATAGAGATCAAGAGAGGGGGAAGAGGAGAGGGATAGGACAAGAGGGTCGGTACGCGTGACGGTTCGGCACTCCGTTTGGTGGCCAAGACGGAGGATGGCATTTAAACCGCATTTTTGCCAGTGACCAGTGAGACATTTACTGCACCTAATTACTTTGCTGAACGCAATATTTCCCCGTCGAGTGACTCGAGTTCACCTGCGCTACTAGTACGCCTCGTGACTTGTTCGACCCTCTGACATGCCTTATCCATTTTTGATAAAAGGCGCAGCAAACTGGGACGCGCGACTCAGCCTGAGACCCTAAGGCACGCCCCACGCGCGTGTGCTGTAGGGCTGGCTGGCTACAGTAGAGCCTGCTAATCGCCTATAGTAGTACTGTGGTAACGCGCGAGGCATCTCGCCTCGTAGTAAGGTAAAAATGTACTTGATCAAAATATGCGGCTACGTGACCCGGCCCAGCGGCCCGCCCAGACCACCCCCACCATCAATATTGGCCAAGATATTGAGATATTGGCTCTAACCCCCCTTTAGCTCTTGCTTCACTCACTCCTGAACCATACCTATTAAATACTCAGTTTTCTACCAGGATGCACTTCATATCTTTAAACGCGTACCGGACATCCTTGAAATCAAACTTCGAAATCAAACTGGTGCATCCACCTCAATTGAGACAAAGTCCCGGTGCAACAGAGTCGCATCCGAGCCAACACAAAATTCTCATGTCTAGCTGCCGCGGGGGTCCGAGGGACTAGTTAAAATCTTATTTAGGAAGAAATACATCGTCTAGGGCTTAAATTTCGCCTGTCGCCAGGTCCTATAGGCCCGTAATACTAGGCCCGTATCCCAGACCCATCGCTCTTCTATCCACCTCAGTCGTTCCATCAAAGCTTCGTGTCAGAATGGCAAACTACAAGGATCCGGCTACGATCGCTAAGGGTTCCGGTGCGTACGCTATTCCGTCGGGTTCAGGGACTTGCAGACCGATTTACTAGTTGATATCTTCAACAGAGGCGGTTGTGAAGCTCTGGCACCTCATGGATGGTGTATACATGTGAGTCTCCATATCCTGCGCTAGCCTAAGTTCTACTTAACTACTCAACCGTGACCCCCCGCTTCTAGTTGGCAATTCTTCACTACCCTTGACTATGAGTGGGATGTCATCCGAGGGCATCGCCCATACCGATGGACGATATGGGTTTGTCGCTTTTTTTCTGAGTTTCGTCACAGCCCCACACGCACACGCAACCGAGAATCTGCTATAGGTTTACTCCCTTGCGCGCGTGACCACACTTTTGGACATAATTCTCAACATTATCAATTTGAATACTACGGCCGAAATAAACTGTCAGGTGTGCTTTGTGTTCCACGTCTTGCTCGCTATGCTTTCTGGTCTGGGTCGCATTTTTAGCCGTGAGCGCCTCCTTTTATGTGCCCAGGCTGCAACGCACAATATCTCATTCTAGTTTTTCTAGGTTTTTACTTACGTTGCCTATATTTCCTCTTCGCTGTTGATCGTGCTTCGTATGTGCGTCTCCCATGCGCTACGATCATTCTCCAGAAGCAAGTCACTTAAGGAATCTTGGCAGAATTGCCATTTGGAACAAGGCGAAGATTATTTTTGCAATCGCAATGGGAATATGGATTGCAGACAACGCACTCTTCATCTTTGGTAAGTACCTCCTGCAGACCACGGGAGAATCTTTTGTATACCTGGTGATATCATAGGTGTATTACGGGTTGGCTTTCAATTTTGACTATTTTGGACCTTCTCGGCTTACCTGACAACCGTAGGCCCGCTCTACGTGGTCGCCTGAGGAACTCACCTGCGTCCTGGCCAACGTTGATAGCACTAAACCCGCTATTATCGGCTCACTCGTTTCCGATATTGCGTTACTTCTCATCATGCTCATTGGCTTTCTCCGCCTCCGCCGCGAAGGAGGCGGTGCCTTTGCATTGGGACGCACCCTCTGGAGGCAGGTGCGGTGCTGGCAGTTTTTGCCGGCTATAGTACTAAATCCACTGATGTGAATCTCTGTTCGCAGGGTCTGATTTGGCTCTTGCTTGCCACCGTCGCCGAGGTGCCTCCAACAGTGCGTCTAGTGGTTCTCTTGCGCACTTCCTTTTCGCTTATCGCTATTTCACGTTTGCAGGTGCTCATAATTTTGAATCTGAATGGTAGGTTTTCATTCCCTCCAATCCATCAAAGACGGGTGTTAATTGAAGTTTATTCTGGTGAAACTATCAGTGCCTCTCAACCTTGTACGCCACTTTTCGCTGCTTGTGGGGTGGAGGGGTTAAGTTATTGATTCCTTACGCCTTTCTGCGACAACACAGATAGCCCAGACTGGTGGTTTAGTCATAGTGAATATTGCTGCAACAAGGTTGTATCGCCCTCTCACAAACATCTACTCTTCCGATATGTGAGGCATTTACCCCCAATCTTTCCTCGATAGCACTGATTGTGATCGATAATCGTTCTAGTTCACACAAGAATCCCCGGGGAGCTGGGTGCTCAACGTCAGAGCTACGGTTCCACACTGGGCCAATTATGCTTAATCGGATGGAGGTGTCCGAGCGTACGGAATACGACGAGTTTCCGATGTCTCAGATGAGTCGTTCTAGCACGTACATCGCTACAGGTACGCAGGGGAATTACAAGGCGCACGACGTGAGCCTCAACGTCGATGTAGAGAGTGGCCTGGAGGGGAAATGACGAAAGGTCGCAGCTTCTCGGATTCTCGTTCCTACTCCGCTGGCGTTCCTAGCTGTGGTTGATGCGCTGCGCTATTCTGGGAAGGAGGATTCTAGCGCGGCGAGCCAGTGGCGAGCCCGTCCGCACTCCACAGATACCACTGTTCCTCGGAGCTCGATCAGGACAATTTTCTTGGTGACGACGCTATCTGCAAATGGCCAAATGGCTGCGTAATACATTTCCGTTAGCTCCGCGGGAGAGACCGGCTAAACAAAAAAAACGAAGTACGAGAGGGAGACTTCGTAGCGAGCGATTGAAAAATGAGCGCGTACTCGTCTTGCTTCTGCCGAGAGCTGTTGTCCATTTACGTAAGCGATTTTCTGAGGTCCACCCCGTGGGCTACCAGAGCGCAAAAACTAAAAACTACTGTTTTAACTACAGCCCAGAGCGGGGCCCCCGAGTGAATGCACCTGCATGCAGTCGTGCGTTTGTGAGGTTTCGCTGATAGAATCCTCCTCTACGACGAGGGTGGGGCAGGAACCGCGTAAACCAGAAGGTCTTTGTACAAAGGATAGGCTGCCGCCCCGCCCGGCATTCCCGGTCGATTTGGATCAAGTTGGATGCGTTCTGGCGTATTCGTGCTTGTTTAAATTTCTGAGTGGCCGCCGTTCAAATAATCCGGCCTCCGGAGGGTTTTGAAAGAGTTCCCGTCCATTTCCGTTATACTAGTAAAATGTCTGTTTTAGTTTGTTGGGAGGGGCCTGTGGTGTTGGTCTCGGTGTGTGGTGCTTGGGCTTGTGCAGCTTAGGGCTGCGCTCAGCCTGCGCACCGTTACCGTATTCAACGGCTGTACGGCCGTATTTGTATGGGTGTCGTAAGCGTACCGTTGGTCACCACCGCTTATACAGTATGTATACGTTTGGCAACGCTGGGACCGGCTGGGACCGGGAGCCCATATCGCCAGTGGAGAACTTGAAGGAAGGAGTCTGTGAGGACGAGAGCCGTGAACGGCCCGCGTGAAGCCGCCGCTTTGGCGCGACGGAGGATCGAGATCGTCACGGCGATCACCTCGTTGGGTGAAAGAGCGTTGGTCTGGGCGCGGTCCGCGGATGGATGCGTACCAGTTGATATGGCCTTGGGCGGCCACGGCTTCGATGGAGCGTGTGCGACGATATACCGACGCTTGCGGCTGCGCTCGCAGCTGGGAGCTCACCATCTTGTGTAAGATACCCTGTACTCCAAGGGGTGCTACGAGTATAGGTGAGGGCAACTTGACGCCAAAAAGGGTGACCTGAGACGCAGTCACCTCTGTTGCTGCTGGGAGGGGTGCTTACGTTAAGGTTACGATGGTTAGCAACACCGCGAAGCATACGGGGTAAATACTACGCCACTGCTCTTGCCACCGTGACAGTCAGCTTCAGCGCCTCAGGCTCCAGGTTGTTGCGACTATATGAGCTCGACACTGCCTAACCTACTTGCCCTTCATAGCAGGCGCGCAAGTCGGCACGTCCGACCCGGTCTCCATGCAACGGATGGCAACGGCCGAGCGCACGGATTCCCCCCTCGACTTCGATATGTTCCGCGTCCGGCTTGCGGGCGACGAGCATGCTGGTACTACGTTTACGCTGGACACCGCGTAGCTGCGCGAGGGTAACTCAGGTACTTCAAGTTTCCGCTCGTGGACGGATATCACGTTCTTGCGAAACCTGGGACGGACCTATCGTGCTCAAATCAAGGCGGTCCAGGACGCACCACACGGCGATGGACGCCCGCGTGGACGGTATCATCGTGTCGAACCATCATATGTCCCCTGTCTGTGCGGGTTCCTTCATGTATTATGTAGAGCTGCTGTGCCCTGCGTCGACTCGTGAACTGATGGCACCTCTCGTTCATTTTCAGGGGGTAGGCGGACGTCAGGTTGACCGTGCTGTTGGCTCTTCAGTGCTCTCGCGAGATTCACCGCGTCATCGGGGGTGTGCGCAGCGCGCAGGAGCAAGGCAAGTTTATCATTCTCTTCACTCGGGCATCCACACGGGAGTGACGTGATCAAGGCCATTGCAATGGGTGCGCGGTGTCCTCGGTGAGTAAGGGATCCACCTGTGGATATTTGAAAGCTGACATGCTACGGCATTCTTTCTATCTTGGTCGTGGTGGCGCTCCATCTCATCATCTCCTACGAGGCTACGACGTCTCACATCTCGCATGTGCATGGCCTGCATGAAGTACTTTGGGCCTCCAACGCAATGCTCTGTTCTATCTTTGATGCATTCCGACACATTGTCAACACGATCGTCCGATCAGAGGATGGGCTAGAACAATGCGGATAGCACGAGACATCTGCTGGCGGCTCTACGTCCCAGAATTTCTTTGACAAACTCGGAGGCGTGCAAAATGTTTTGACTGCGACAACCATCGGAGCCCGCCAACCTTGCCTGCCAATTTCGCCGCTTTCTTTTGATTCCTTGCTTGATTCTCTGCTCTGAGTCAGGTCTGAGTCGTTGTGTAGTTTGGCTCCAATTGACTTAGTTCAATTTAGCTGTCTTCTAGAAGCCAATAGTATCGCCTCAAAAATTCGTCCCAAAAACAACGCCCTGTACCTCCATGGCATGTCGGTTTAACGTCACAGTTAACCCTGACCTGAGTGTCGCAGACGAACTCGAAATGTGAGCGCCGCGAGCCTCCAGTTACTGAGTCCAGTAGACTATTAGTACTGGTAAAATAGCCGCGATGATATCACTCTGCGTTCAAGTTTTTTTGGAAACAATTCAATTCTGATGTTGCACTTGTGGAAATCTGTAGTACTGTACTAGTAACTTATCGTATGTGCCCCGAATCAATGTGCCCTGAATGAACGTGCCCTGAATCAATTTGTTGTCCTTGTGGCCTCTCGGTATGAGACATCCCACAAAATACAGGTGGGTTTACCCGTGGTGAAGCCGCAGTGAAATGCTGAATTTCAAACTCTTGCGAGTGTGCACACACTCGGGTGTGGCCCGTGTGGCCCGGTGTGGGAACAAAACACCGAACAAGACAAGCACCTGACACGTGAATAGTTTACAGTAAGTCATCTGACATAATCAGAAGAGTTAAGACTCGGAGGCAAGGTGGTGCTCGATCGACTAATCACTGTTTACATTTGGGTTCGACCGCCCTGTCGCTGAGGATTTTCAACCATTTTGGCGGTATTAGTTGAAATCAAATACTGAAGTCGAACTGGCGTATCCACCTCAAAGTCTGGCCACTGAGCCGCCACTCTGGCGTGCCAGTGCGCACCCACGGAAGGGAACCTAAGTGTCTCGCGGAAGAACTGGCGAAGCACTAGCAAAGGTGCAAGAGGTGAGTCGCATCCGAGTCAACATGAAATTCATCATCGTCCATCTCCGATTTTCTGCCCTAAGCGCGTTGGTTTGTTTCCTCCAAAGCACTTCAGGTATAGCTGCCGTGATGATGCAGTTGAAGAGCCATTCTCATTTGGGAAGTAATACGTGCTTTAAATGTCGCCTGCCCCCAGGCCCTATATGCCCCTATCCCCAAACCCATCGCTCTTCTCTCCACCTCAATCGTTCCATCAAAGCTTCGTGTCAGTGCCAAAATGGTAAACTTCAAGGATCCGGCTACGATCGCTCAGGATTACGGTGCGTACGCTATTTCATTGGGTTCAGGAACTAGCGGCCCGATTTACCAACTGATCGCTTCAACAGTGGCGGTTGTGAAACTGTGGCACTTCATGGATGGTGTACTCATGTGAGTCTCCATTTCCTGCCGCGTTAGCCCACTAGGCCATACAGCCTCTACTTGACTACTCGATTGTGACCACCGCCTCCAGTTGGGAAGTCTTATCTACCCTTGATTATGAGTGGGATGTGATCCGAGGACATCGCCCCTACCGATGGACGATATGGGTTTGTAGCCCTTTTTTTGAGTTTCGTCACTGCCCACCCACGCAACTGAGGATCTGCTATAGGCTTATTCCCTTGCGCGTTTGAGCACCCTTATGGCCGTAATTCTCAACATTGTCGGCTTTAATTATACGTCCGAAATGAACTGTCAGGTGTGTTTCGTGTCACCTGTCTTGCCCGTTATACTCTCTGATCAACTGACAACTATACTCTCCAGGCCTGGGCCACTTTTTTAGCCGTGAGCAGCTCCTTTTATGTGACCAAGCTGCAACACCCGCCCAATACCTCATTCAATTTTTTCTAGCTTTTTTCTTACCTTGCCTTTGTTTCCTCTTCGCTGTTGATTATGCTTCGTGTGTGCGTCTCCCATATGTTGCAATCACTCTCCAGAAGCAAGGTGCTCAAGGAATCTTGGCAGAATCGCCATTTGGAACAAGGCGAAGATTATTTTTGCAATCGCAATGGGCATATGGTTGGTAGACAACGCACTCTTCATCTATGGTAAGTAGCTCCTTCAAATCATAGGAGAATCATTTGTATAACTGGTGGTATCATAGCTGTTGCACGGGTAAAATTTCAATTTCGACTTTTGGACTTGCTCGGCTTACCTGACGACCGTAGCTCCGTGCTATTTGGTCGGCCGAGACAAACGCCTGCAGCCTGTTCAACATTGATAGCTCTACACCGGCTATTATCGGCTCACTTGTTTCCGACCTTGCGTTACTTTTCATCATGCTCATTGGCTTGCTCCGCCTGCGCCGCAAAGGAGGCAGTGCCTTTGCCTTGGGCCGCACCCTCTGGAAGCAGGTGCGGTGGTGGCAGTTCCCGCTGGTCGTGGTACTCCTGAATTCACTAATGTGAATGTTTGTTCGTAGGGTCTGATTTGGCTCTTGGTTGCAACCGTCGCAGAGGTCCCTTCAACAGTACGTATGGTAATTCTCTTGCATCTTTCCTTTTCGCTCATCGCTATTTCACGTCACAGGTGTTCTTGATTTTGAATCTAAATGGTAGGTTTTCATTTCCTCCAATTCATCAAAGACGGGTATTGATTGAACTCTATTCCGGTGAAACTACCAATCAGAGGCTCTCAACCTTGTGCGTCATTGTTTGCTACTTGGAGAGGGGGTTGGGGATAATTTATTGATTCCTTACGCCTTTCTACAACAACACAGATATCCCAGGATGGTGGTATGATAATAGTGACAATTGCTGCAACAAGGCTGTATCGCTCTCTCACAAACATCTACTCCTCCGATATGTGAGACATTTCCCCCCAATCTTTCCTCGACAACACTGATTGTGATTGGTAATCGTTCTAGGTCACACGAGAGTCCCCGGGGAACTGGGCGCTCACAGTCAGAGCTGCAGGATCAACCTGGGCCGATTCCGCTCAACCGGATGGAAGTGTCCGTGCGAACGGAATGCAACCAGTTTTCGACATCACAGACTCGTTCTAGCACGTACATAAGTACAGACACGCAGGGTCATTCAAGTTACAAGGTGCACAAAGTGAGCCTCGACGTCGGCGATGTAGAGAGTGGCGTGGAGAAATGAGGAAATCCGGTATTTATATTTAACCTTTTAGAGGCTAAATAAAGGGAGGTGTCAATATCAAGGTGTGAAATGTAGGAGATAAGGTCGAGTTTCCATTTCTATGTTAGCAAATACTTAGGCTTGAACGCACTATACCTGTGTCGTGTAAGAAGGTTGATGCGCAATGGGTTACAATCGGATTATATGTGAAGACGTATTTACCCACGGAACTCTAGCTTAAGGAAGAATAAGTAGGGCGTCCAATTCTTTTTCTTTCGCATCCAGTTTTGGTAGGATTGCCGCGGCTTGGCTAGCTACCAGACCACTAAGGTAGCCGTATCCATGGTGGTGATATCGTTCTCCCTGTGCCACCTCTTGTTAACCCTTTGTTGCGTACGTCATTATCACTCGACAAACTAAAAGGTTTTCGCATTCTGATTGTCGACATGCAGTACACGGAGAAGAAGAATGACGCGAGAGAGGGCAATATAACTTATAATTGTCTTCGACCAATCGTCTGCGTGGATTCAAGCCAGCAAGGAAATCATATGAACTCTATATTGGTCTCATCATAAAGACCGATAGAAACATCTGATGTTGAGTGGCACGTAGTTTAGGCAGTGCGGCTAGTCGTGCTTTTGAGCATCAATAAAGCTGGTCGAAGACCAAACTTTCTTACTGTTATGTTGGTCACAAACTGCCTCTCGCTGTCCACTTCTAAAGAGGAAAAGCTTTGACATCGTTAGGCTGCCACAAAAATTGGAACAATGGGCTCATGATCGCAAACTCACTAGAATTCATTCGCCCCAATTTAGACGTTTATTAAGAGATAGTCCTGCTCCTTGCCGATCTCACTACCCCTCCTCCATTATCGACATTTGAGGTATACATAGCTAGGAGCGACGAGGCCCCTTTCGTCCGAGAGAGCCTTGGTGGCCTTGATTGCAAATTCTGCACCAGCGTGTGCGGTGAGGATCCGGTACTGTCTATGGCTTTGACGACTTCCTCTCCCCTAACTGGATGCGCTTCGTGAGCGCCTCTAACTTTCCCGTCTCAAGTGAAGCGGGGAGCGGATTGGACGATTGGGAAAGGAGAGGCACGATCAAGGTCGACATGGCGCGCGAAAAAAGCCTGACAAAGCGTGACATCGAAGTGGCCACGAATAACTTGAGTAACGATCGCCAACAGCGAGGCCAACAAGGGTAAGTGCGAGGGCAGGTGCGAGGCTGGGATAATGAGTAGCGAGAAGCGCGGGGAAGAGGGCGACGGCGAGGCGGACAGCGATGGCGAAGATGAGGACAAGGACAAGGACAGCGACAGCTGGGCGTGGGGACACGGCGGCGTCGAGGCACGATAGCGAATACCAACATTGATCTACTGACGGTTAGAACCCTTGTCTGAACAGATTGACACTTCAGATTTCCGATTTACGAGTTGCATCTTACATGAATGTAAGGGGAACTGAACACCCCACGGCACAGTGTCTGAATGTCAACACCAATAGCAATGCGGGGATGCCCAGATCGACGTACACATCAAAGTTTGTCGAGCCGCATCCTCCTTCGCCGGCGAGGATGGCAACGGTACGAGGACGATATCCCAGCCTCGTACTTGAACTTACACCCATCCTTGTGAGCCTCGCCGTGGGCGCCGCTGCCATAAATGTCGAGGGGCGAGGGAGGGGGGAAGAGGTCGAGGGCAGCGAGGCTGCGACGACGGTGAGGCTGATGAAAACCTGAACTAGGACAAGGACAGCGACAGCGACAGCAATGCGACTTACGCGAATGCTACAGACCACAACGACGGCGATGGCGCAATGGTGACAGCAATGGCGGCGCGACCTGTCACGTGGATGAAATCTAGGGTTAAGGCCGTTACCAGAACAACTCCGTGCCAACCATTCGCGTTCTCTAATTTAGAACCCATGGATGCTTGCAAGTTATGACTCGGAGCACATCCATCCATTGTCTTGCTTTTACCTTTAAGTCTTCACCTGTCCGCATCTCCCTAAGATTAGGCTCTGCCGCTCAGAGCCTCGGAGTCAGAGGAGACACGAGATAGCACTTGGGTCGCGAGTCACCCGCCAGTCGGGTTTGATGGCTCTGACAAGGTGAGTGCGGGCAGGATAGGACAAACGCGTTCTATGCTGGGAAGGTGTTTGGGACCAGTGCGCTCCAGCGGACCGCTACAGTGCAGCAGTCCCTTTGTTGCGCCGCACCACTTTACGGCGTCGCGATGACAGACGAACCACGTTGCCTTGTTGATTGCTCGCCATATCTTCCGTCCCTCTTCCTCATTTCTTATTCCTTTTGACCACTGTTAATATCGGCGCTAACCCGTCTCTTGCGTCACGCTCTCCCCGTCCAACCCCTCTCCTGAACTGTGCAGAGGGCTGCTAAACACGCGGTTCGGGCCAGTTCCCCACTCTGGATGCTCCGAACATCCTGTTGTCTTCCCCAGAAAAATGCGTTAGTTTCTTTTGTGCCTTTCGACTTTCCTGTCCCTCTTTCCTCACGCCATCTCCTTAATTCATCCTTGTCTTTTTTTAATCATTTCTAGGTCGGTCATCTCTGAATTTGAAAGTCCTCAGACGATTACCTACGACACCAAAGATTCGCTTGGCACCCACCTGGCAATTCTAAATGCACTGTGGGGAGCGCATGCTACGTGGGGGAGAGATCTAATAGGAGTAAGGTGACGGACCCGTTTTCTCACCCTTCCCTCCACCTTTTACACTAGCAACAGGCCACCAACAGGCCACCGTCAACGTGCGTTTTGGACTCAAACGGGCGTTTCTCACTTCAGAGGACAAAGTGACACAAATCCTCGATCGCGGTCTTCTTGATTGGTGGCTCCCTGGCTTTGTAGAACGACTCCATTTTCGCCCCGCAGTCTACGTGAACCGAGAGTTGTCTTTCCTGTGGCGGGGTTACAGTCTCTCATACTTCAACCACATACGTCTACTCGACAGCTTACTCCGCAACACTCATTACGGATCGCAGATCCACTGGTAATTGATCTCTGGACCGAACAGTCTGAGAGGTTGAGTACGTGTTGCACCCCTGCTGACGGATGGCTCGAGAACGATGGCTCCGTTATTGTAGCGCAGAACGCCACCATTCTTTGATCGCGCCTTATTCTCATCCACGAGCCCACGGACCCTACGTGACACTCTACTCGAGCTCCGTTCAGATGGGGTTCAACTAGTAAGTAGGGCAACGTAGGAGAATTGGACGGGGTTCAGCACACCAGGTGGGGCATCTTCGCAACTTGAGCAATAATACATGTGCCTCCCTCCTCTGTTTGATGACTTGATAAACCTACCTCACAATATCCGATATTCAGACTATATGTTCAAAAAACGTAATGACACGGTCGTCGCCGTTAATCGCCACCTTCGATTAGCCCTCAAGCTGAATTTTTTGAATTCTCATCACGAGTTTTTGTGCCTATCAACGGCCTCTGGGAGAGATAGTTTCCCGGGGAGTCCTCTACATGTATAATGCATCCATTGTGGTTATTTGTGTGCTGCGAGTCGTCCGGAAGGGGAAGTAGAAAGAACCAAAGAGTCGAACGCGGGCAAGGTGGATAGCGGTTCCACTTGACCGAAGTCGGGCTTGCGAGGAAGCCGGAAATGAGCGGGGGCGTCGTGAACAGCGGCTTCACGGCATCGGATTCGAACTTGAAGGCGAAGAAGATGAAGGCGAGGACATATAAAACAGCACACACGGAGATCGCATAACGAACAGAGGAACAGGGATTCTTTGAGGACTGATTCCTCTACAACGAGCTGAAGGGCGGGTTTATATACATCGAGTCGTACTTACGGGGCTTACAGTAATCGGAGTCTCAAAGTAATAAATAAAGAAGGGGAGGCGGTGACGGCGAAGTTGGAAGGGAAATATGGGCGCTTGGTCGCCTTGCACCGAATGCGGAGTCGATGTTGCCCAAGAGTGAGGCAGTAATTTCATCTTGAATCCGGGACAATGGTGAGGGGAGTTACAAATCCCAACATTATTCACTCCCACACTTATCAAGTGTTTCGAGCGCCTATAGTGCGCCTATCACTCCCATGAGCGCCAGGTCTGACATTCCTGGGAATACTCACGTGCGTAGACACGAGGGCAGGGCTGCGCTCAACAGTTCCCCTCTGCCCCAACTATCGCTCAGGAATCCGCCATCGTCTCAGCATAAACAAACTCCTCGCGTCCGCCCTCATGTCTCACTCTCACCTCACCGCCTCGTCGTCAATGTTGTCGTCCAATTTTCAACTAATCATCAATAATGCGCTGAAAGCGTACGAAAAATGTACCAAGAAGGATTTACTCGCCCATCCACTCGCAGCCCAGCTTCAAGCCTGCGACTCTCTCGGTGCCATTCTCGCAGTCCTTCAGCAACAAGTACAGGGGCTAGATCAGTCCCGAAGCAACGATCGATGGACCAAGTGGCTTGATCCAACCGTAAACGTCTTGTTTGCTTTTTCTGCGACGCTTGGAGCGGGTGTTGGCCTGGTACGTCGAAGGCATGCGGTTATATGGGGTCAGCACTCATATTTATTTGGCAGGTATTCTCACCAGCAAACGTGATCTTTGCTGCAATCGGCGTTCTCCTCTCAGTGGGTATCCTTGATAACTTGCAGTGGGATATTGTAACGCAAACATTTCTCAGACAGCTAAGGACGTTCGAACAAGTCAAGATCTTCTTATGGACATATTTGAGCGCATTCAAATGTTTTTCCAACGTCTCGAGATCTACACTGACGTCCCGCCGACTACGGAAATGATGGATACAACCATTCTGATACTGGTTGAGGTTCTCTCTATTCTTGGGGTCGCAACGAAGGAGATAAAACAAGGCCGAATGAGTGGGTAATCCATTACAAGTATGCCACTGTTGACTAAAGGATTTTCAGAAAATTTTGGGAAGAAGCTGATCGGAAGGACCGATATGGAAGATGCACTGAAGAGGTTAGACAAGCTGACGCAAGAGGAAGCTCGAATGGCTATTGCACAAAATCTGAAAGCGACGCATACTGTTGATGAGAGAGTGAGGGGAGTCGCGAATATGGCAGTAGCCATCGACAATAGGGTGGCCGGTGTGGGCGATCGAGTGGCTGGCATTGACGATCGAGTGGCCAGGGTCGACGAAAGAATGGTTGGCGTCGACGATAAGGTCGCCAGCGTCGATGATAAAGTAGCCAGCGTCGACTATAAGGTCACCAGCATTGACAACAAAGTGAAGGGCATCGACGCTAGGGTGGCCAGTATTGATGACAGAGTTGTTGTGGTCGATGACAAGGTCGCCGAGGTCCTTTATGGTGCGCAAAACATTTTCACTCAAGCCTAAGAATTGTTTAATTTGAATTGCTCAGACGGAAAGGACGCAAAGCAAGTCATGAAACAAACAGCCAACGATGTGGATCTAGTGAAACGTTCGTCTTCCCTTGACATTTTATTGCTGAGACAGACGGTAATGTCACAGTGTGTTGTAGGTGACCAGCTGCGATGGGAAATTCAACACTGGCTCTCTCCCCCAGACCCGTCGACGAATCACAACTTTGTTTGGAACGCACGACACGGTGGAACTGCAACATGGTTCTTCGAGAGCAATGTGTTAACAGAATGGAAAGCGACGGGGTCGCTCTTGTGGATTCATGGTAAACGTACGGTTTTCGAACCTCTGACAAGTGCTTTGCACTAATAACTTTTGATCTTAAAGCGGGGGCAGGGAAAAGCACGCTTCTGTATGCCATTACTTCATAGGTTTGCTCGAGTTTATTCATGGTTCCTTTTAGATCCGCAATCATTCAGAACATCGAAGGCATGCATGCAGCCGGATTGGCCACGATGGCCTACTATTATTTTGATTTTCGTGATGTCAAGAAGCAAGACCGCTATGGCCTCCTCTCCTCCCTCATTTCGCAGCTTTCTGCGGAATCGGATTCTTATTTCAGCATTCTCTCCAAGTTATATTCAGACCATGGTCGCGGCATACGAAAGCCCAATATTGACGCTCTCAAAAATTGCATGATAGACATGCTAAATCAGCCAGGGAAAGCCCCAACTTATATCATTGTTGATGCTGTCGATGAATGCCCAAATTTGTCGGGAACGCCGTCCGCCCGTGAGGAGGTCCTGAGGCTAATTCAAGAACTCGTTGGTTTGAAACTTCCGAATGTACATCTATGTGTGGCTAGTCGGCCGGAGATGGATATCCGAATGGTGCTCGAACCGTTGACCTGTCTCAAGATTTCTCTTCATGACGAGAGCGGGCAAAAGGAGGACATAATCAAGTACATCAAGTCTGTTGTCCAATCAGACCGGAGCATGCGAAGATGGAAAGAAGAAGACAAGCAACTTGTCACTGATACTCTGTCTGACAGAGCGGATGGCATGTAAGTCGTCTCGTGCTTCGTCTCTTGTCTTAGGATTCACAATGGACGCTCACCTGATCTTGTAGGTTTCGGTGGGTTATTTGCCAGGTTGACAGGCTCCGTCGCACATTTCCTGCGAGTATTCGGGTTGTGTTGAACGACTTGCCGAAGACGTTGGACGAAACATATGCCCGCACGCTACTGGGCATCGACGGGGAGAAACGAGAATATGCACAGCGACTCTTCCGATGTCTTACGGTGTCTATTCGCCCTCTTCGCGTCGAAGAACTCGCAGAGATTTTTGCAGTTCGTTTCGACAAGACAGAACACCCTACATTTAACGCAGCTTGGCGTCCAGAAAATGCGGAAGAAGCGGTGATCTCCGCATGTTCCAGTCTCGTCGCCATCGTTGATAGAGAAGGCAGCCAAGTCGTACAATTCTCGCACTTCTCCGTCAAGGAATACTTGACATCGGAGCGACTCGCGACTGCAGAAGAACAGCTAGCATGCTATCACATTCTCCCCGAACCTGCGCATACCATCCTTGCACATGCTAGCCTGAGTGTCCTCCTCCAACTCGATGACAAAATCGACAGAGATACCATAGGTCACTTTCCCCTCGCCCCGTATGCCGCGCGGCACTGGGTCGACCATGCCCGATTCAGGAACGTGTCCTCGCACATTAAAGAGGTCATGGAGCGTCTATTTAATTCTGCCAAGGCACATTTTGCAGCATGGGTCTGGCTACACGATGTCGACCGTCATTGGGTAAAGCCGATGTCCTCGATACACCCGACGCGGCCTGACGCGGTGCCACTTTATTATGCCACTCTGTCTGGTTTCCGTGGTCTCGTGGAGCACCTGATCACTGCCCACCCTCAACACGTCAATAGCCGAGGCGGTTATCACACGACTCCATTACATGCCGCCTCAATCAAGGGTCATTTAGAAGTGGCATCGCTACTCCTTGAAAATGGTGCCGATCCTAACTCTCGTGACGATGTGGGCAGGGCTCCGCTTCACAGGGTATCACAGGGCGGACAGCTCGTCATGGCGCAGTCATCACTCGAGATTGCGCGGCTCCTGGTGAATTCTGGTGCAAACGTGAACGTCACTGACAGTGTAGGCTGGACTCCACTACACGCGGCGGCACGAAGTGGGTATCGTGACATTGCGGAGCTTTTACTTGGATCAGGCGCAAGTCTCGATGTTCGGGATGAGAGTGAAGACATACCGTGGCATGTGGCCTGTTATAGTGGGAAGCATGACATTTCACGCTTCCTCATAGATCGAGTCTCCGACATCAATTCCCGGGACCAGAATGGCAGAATTCCGTTACACTGGGTGTCAAGTTTTGGGCACGTTGACATCGCGAGGCTGCTGCTAGACCGTGGTTCTGATGTTAACGTACGTGAGTCGCAAAGTCGGACTCCCCTGCATCTTGCGTCACAACAGGGGCATTTTGACCTTGCGCGGTTATTGATAGACCGTGGCGCTGATGTGAACGCACACCAAGAAGATCGCCGGACACCCCTGCATCTCGCGTCAGCCTATGGGCACATCGGCATCGCAAAGTTAATGGTCGAGCGAGGTGCGAATGTTGACAGCCGGAACAACAAGGAGGAGACACCCTTGGACGACGCTGCAGGGAACGGGTACCTCGACATCTCACGCTTCTTGATTGAGAGTGGCGCGGCTATGTCTCCCCGGGACAACCAAGGCTGGACGCCACTCCACAAGGCATCATTCCATGGCCATCTTCACGTCACGAAATTCTTGCTAGAGTGTGGCGTCGATGTCGACATTCGCAGCGGAGGTGAAGAGACGCCATTGTACCTGGCATCCGGCAGCGGCAAACTCGACGTCGTACGTTTCCTAATCGAGCATGGCGCAGATATCCACGCAAACGACAACAATCTATTGCACATTGCATCGCAAAACGGGCACCTCGACGTCGTGCAAATGTTAATCGACATTGGCATTGCCGTCGATATTCGGAACGGTGCTCAAATAACTCCGTTAGCATTTTCGTCAAGCAATGGGAAAGTGGAAGTCGCTCGCTTCCTCATCGAGCAAGGGGCCGATATTAATGTGCGGGACGACCTGGGCTGGGCTCCAATCCACCTCGCCTCAGGACATGGGCATCTTGGCATGGCACGGCTGTTACTAGACCTCGGCGTTGATGCGGACATCCAGCACAATGACCTCTGGAGCCCGTTACATCTCGTGTCGGCCAATGGCCACCTGGAGATTGCCGAGTTGCTGATGCGGCGTGGTGCAACTGTCGATGTTTACAATGAGAAGCAGGAGACTCCGCTTTATCAAGCAGCAAGGAATGGGAGTGTTGCGATCGTTCGACTCCTGATCGACAGCGGAGCGAATCTGCATACTGCAGACAGCAATGGTTGGAGTCTGTTGCACGCGGCATCGCAAGGTGGGCACCTCGAAGTTGTGAAGCTGTTGCTTCGTCGGGGTGCCGATGTCGATGTGCTCGACAAGGCCGATAAAACTGCGGCCGAGTTGGCATCGGAGAGTGACGAAACCGAGGTTGCAAAGTTCATTACCGAGTACAAAGCAGATGCAAACATTCGAAACAAAATACGGTCGACTACTTTGGACGCGGCTGAGTACGTGGCCGATGACTCGGAAGATGGGAAGGATAAAGAAAAGGCTTCGTTGCTCTCTGCCGCGGAAGAGGGGAACATTGACGCCGTGAAGTCATTGCTTGAACACGGAATAGATGTCAACAGCCGCAATGATGGTAACCAGACTCCATTAGACAGAGCGGCGTGCAAGGGGAACCTTGATGTTGTACGTTTGCTCGTCGAGCGCGGCGCGGAGGTGGATTCACGGGATGTGTTTGGGTGGACACCGTTGCACTATGCGTCAAAATACGGACACCTCGAAGTCTCGCGGGTGCTCGTTGATCACGGGGCAAATGTGAACGCAAGGCAACGTTACGATTGCACTCCGATGCACTTATTAGCTGGATATGGACACCTCGAGATTGTGAAACTGTTACTTGAACGTGGCGCGGACATTGATCCGCTGGATGGCTATGGCCAAACGCCGTACGAAGTATCGGTACTAATAGGACACCGAGAAATTGCAGATTTTCTCCTGGAGCAAGGTGCAGCCAGGGCAAGGTTCGAGGAGTTCCCTTTATAGGTCAATTACGATGGCTGACTGGCACTTCGATTTTCGCCCTTAGTGACAGCGCAGCTTAAAGGGAAGCCTCTTCCATGTATCTGTTTTTTTGGGGATTTCTATATTAGTTTGGTGTGGGACAATCTGAAACCGTGGTTGGTGATTTGACAGAAAAGTACGAAATCAGGCGTTGCGGCAAATGGATCCTTGGCGGTGTATGTAGAGTCCGGGGTACGCGAAAGGAGTCAATTATGATTACAGTAAAGAGCGTCCGCCACAAATTTTCTTCTCAGGATTTGTCGCCACATGCCCTGCTGCTCGTTCCTCCCGCAAGACTCCCACACCCTTCGCAGTAATCCCGCGGAAAAGTGTCCCCCCCTTCTTTCCAACCTGTAGACATATGCGAACTCGGTCTGTACCATTTGGCAGCGTGAGTTCGTGAACGAGATGAGAGGACAGACGTGGCACCAAAAGTGGTATGGGTGACGCGGCGAGGGAAATCGGGAGGTCGTCGTGGATGCATATCAACTTGCGTTGCAAGTTTCACATCAGGAACAATGGGTATGCGTGGTAAGGCAAGGGGAAAAAATAGCAAAACGAGTGCGTGCAATTCGGAAAACAATCCGTGATCAACGTGTTCGTAAATACACGGCCGTGAGTTACCGCGTGGCTGAGTCCGTCAGCACCAGCCCGAGCATCGAAACCATCCTGTGGCCTCTAAGCCCGACGTATACCCGTCGTGTACACCTCGCCGATGAATAGGTGCGTGTTATCCGCAAGCGAAGACGTCATACATGGAATCGAGCGTGATGCAGAACGGTGTACTAGTGGTGCCATCCATGTTGTTACTTGGACACGCTCTCGACGCACGTACTTTATTGCGCTCCTTGCGGGCTGGATTATTGGTCCAGATGGCCCCGAGAGAACTCAGAGAAGCGCGTAGCCCGCTCAGGTCGTTGTTCGCAAAGAAATGACGGATGAGGACCAAGACGTGGCCCATGTGGACAGTCGTGCACTAAGCGGATACTTGGGACATAGAGCGGCGTGCCTCAAGTTCCTGGGGGCGGCACGAGAGGGTCTCTGAGTGTGAGGGGCAGCTTGGGTTGTCCTGCTGCAGGAAGGGGAAATTCGAAGAAACCAAGCCAGGACAGGCTATGTCCATCCAGGCCAAGTATCCACGCTTTAGATAAGGTACCACGCGAACGTTGATTCATTTTTTCCCCTCCGGTTGTGCAACTCAAAACGTGGTGGCTGAAGCAAGGGCTGAAGAGGAAAATCGGTAGTCACGTGATTCGGGGCATAGCGACCTGTCAAAATGTCAACGTTGTCGCAAGCGTTGTCAACACCCGCTCCACACCCGCTCCTTCGAATAACTTACTATACAGTAGCCAATAGCCAACCGTGTAGTCGCCAGTGGCGTACGGCGACTGCCGAGTGAAGAGTCGTGACACGAGCGTGACAAAAGTTTTCGTCATTTTTGCATCCGGGTATGCTCTTACCAAGGCTCTTACACCACGAATTCTGCAACTATGACGTTAAACGCACAAGATGGTAGATATAACCTATCTTCCCAAGAACTCTGAGGGAATCTATTCAGTAGTTGTCGATTCTGAGCCACATTAAACTTGATTAAAGAAAAATTTGAAACTTTACTTCATTGATAGTACTGTACTACTTCGTCTATGGATAAATTTCTCCGTACGTGCCTGTCCTGAATGTGGCTGAATCACTTGCGGAATCAAATAATTTTCGCCCGTACATGAGGTCATGTGATAGCTGTAACAATTTTGAACCCATGCTCTATCGCACACAAGATCGCACACGACCGCCTTCACTTCCTCACTTGATATAAGAGGTACCACAAAATATCACCGGACAAGCACTCGGAATTGTTGAACAATTGCACGAGGGGATCACGTGTACCTGACATACTAGTAATCAGAGGGCAAGCAAACGACAGAAGAGCTAGCGGAGGCGAGGTGGTGCTCTCAACATGGTCATCCGAGTCGACTAATCGCTAGTACTACATTAGGTTCCACTGCCGTATTGCTGAGGCCATTCAACCATTTTGGGCACTACTGTAGTTTCACATCAAACTCTGAAGTCAAACTGACGCATCCACCTCAAGGTGACAGCTGACAAATGTGACAATGTGTGGCGGGTGCACCGGTCAACCGGTGCACCGCGGCGGCCGTCGGAGGGAACCGTAAGTGTTTCCCAGAAGCAATTGAAAGGCGCAACTCGTGCGACAAGAGTCGCTTCCGGGTCGACACAAATGTCACCGGTGGCCGATCATCCATCAGCAATTTTTTGCCCCGACCTTAGCCCTGACCGGAGTCACCGATTGGGGCGTTTCTTCCTCTAGAACACTTCAGGTTTAGCTGCCGCGAGGGCGTAGTTGAAGTGGCATTCTCATTTGGTAAGAAATTCATAGTCAAAGGTTTTAAATGTCGCGCCGTACTACAGTATAGGCCTCTATCCTCAAACCCATAGCTCTTCTATCCACCTCAATCGTTCCATCACAGTTTTGTGCTAGAATGGTAAATTACAAGGATCCGGCTACGATCGCTCAAGATTACGGTGCGTACGCTATTCTGTCGGGATCAGGAACTTGCAGCCCGATTTACCAGTCGATCTTTTCAACAGAGGCGGTTGTGAAGTTCTGGCACCTTATGGATGGTGTATTTATGTGAGTCTCCATGTCCTGCTGCGCCAGTCTAGGCTCCACTTGACTACTCAACCATGACCCCCCGCTTCTAGCTGGGAATTCTTTTCTACCCTTGACTATGAATGGGATGTGATCCGAGGGCATCGCTCCCACCGATGGACGATATGGGTTTGTAGCCCTTTTTTAAGTCTTCTCACAGCCCGCTCACGCAACCGAGGATCTGCTGTAGGTTTACTCACTTGCACGCGTGAGCACCCTTATGGCCGTGATCCTCAACATTGTCGGCTTTAACAATACGAGCGAAATAAACTGTCAGGTGAGCTTCGTGTCTTGCTCGTTACTATACTCTCTGATCAACTATATTTTCAAGGCCTGGGCCACCTTTTTAGCCGTGAGCGCCTCCTTTATGCGCCCAGGCTGCAACGCCCAACACCTCATTCTTTTTTTCTAGCTCTTTTCTTACATTGCCTTTGTTTCCTCGACGCTGTTGATTGTGCTTCGTGTGTGAGTCTCCCATGAGTCACGATCATTCTCCAGAAGCAATGCGCTCAAGGAATCTTGGCAGAATCGCCATTTGGAACAAGGCGAAGATTATTTTTGCAGTTGCAATTGGCATATGGATGGCAGACAACGCACTCTTCATCTTTGGTAAGTATCTGATCACGAGAGAATATTTTGTATACCTGATGATATCATAGGTGTATCACGGGTGAATTTTCAATTTCGACTGATTTGGACCTGCTCGGCTTACCCGACTACCGTAGCTCCGCGCTATGTGGTCGCCTGATGCAAACGCCTGCACCCTGTTTAATGTTGATAGCACTACACCTGCTATTATCGGCTCACTTGTTTCCGACCTTGGATTACTTCTCATCATGCTCATTGGCTTGCTTCGCCTGCGCTGCGAAGCGGGCGGTGTCCTTGCCTTGGGACGCACCCTTTGGAAGCAGGTGAGGTGGTGGTTGTTCTTGCCGGCCGTGGTACTCCTAAATTCACTTATGTGAATCTGTTCGTAGGGTCTCGTATGGCTCTTGTTTGCCACCGTCGCCGAGGTCCCTTCAACAGTACGTCTGGTGATTCTCTTGTGCCCTTCCTTTTTGCTTATCGCTATTTCACGTCACAGGTGTTTTTGATTTTGAATCTAAATGGTAGTTTTTCATCCCCTCCAACCAATCAAAGACGGATATTTATTGAACTCTATTCTGGTGAAACTACTATCACTGTAACATCAGCGCCTCTCAACCTCGTGCGTCATTGCTTGCTGTTTTGGCGGGAGGAGGTGGAGGTCAATTTATTGATTCCTTACGCCTTTCTACAACAACACAGATACCCCAGGTTTCTGGTATGATCATAGTGACAATTGCTGCGACAAGGCTGTATCGCTCTCTCACCAACATCTACTCTCCCGATATGTGAGGCATTTCCTTTCAGGCATTCTTCAACGACACTGATTGCGATTGATAATTGTTCTAGTTCACGCGAGAGTCCCCGGGGAACCGGGCGCTCAGGGTCAGAGCTACGGGTCCAGCCTGAGCCGATTCCGCTGAACCGGATGGAGGTGTCCGTGCGAACAAAATACGATCGTTTTCCGACGTCACAGAGTCGTCCTGGCACGTACATCAGTACAGACCCGGAAGGACGTTACAAGGCGCACGAAGTGAGCCTCAACGTCGATGTAGAGAGTGGCCTGGAGGAGAAATAAAGAAAACCGCCGTTTTTCGGATGCTGGTTCTTGCTCCTTCGGGCGGTGTCGGCGCTGTAGGCAGAAAAGTGAGGCATAGAGCCCAGAAGAGAAAAATTAAACTATATTGTTATAGTTCCGACGTCGACCGTATGATTATATATTTAGATAGAAGCTAAGGTACGTGTCAATATCAGGGTGTGAATGTAGGAGAGTAGTTTCCATTTCCATGTTAGCCAGTACATAGTCGAACGAAGCACACCTAGTCGTATAAGAGGGCTGAGGTGCGATGGGTTACAAACTATCCGATCCTGGATGCAATCGTGCGCTTGTGTGTTTGCGCTGACAGTATCCTCCTCTACGACGGGAGCGAGACAGGGACTGCCTAAACGAGAAAGATGGGCCGACGGCGGCAATTCGCACGGCGATGTCCTTGACGAATGGCACCAACTTCTGCACTAAGTGGGCACCCGCTGAAAGTTTGAGGGGCGACTTGGACATGGGATAGAACTGAGATAGATCGCACAAGATAAAGTTTCCTCGACTGCTGCGAGTTCTATCTTCATCCATTCTTCATCAGAAAGATTCGGCCAGACGAAGCGGTGGTCGGTGATGGTGATATTGTTCTCCCTGTGCAATCTATTGCTATCCCTTCTGTAGCGCACGTCATTATTACTCAACATGCTAAAAGATTTTCGCTTTCTTATTGTCGACATGCAGCACATGGAGAAGAAGAATGACGCGAGGAAGGGCAGTATAGCTTAAAATTGTCTTCAGCCAATCGCCTGCGTGGATTCAAGTCCGTAAGGAAATCATATGAACTCTATATTCTCTCACCATAAAGATTGAATAAAACCATCTGAGGTTCAGTCGCGCGCGGGAACAGGTAGTGCGGCCAAAGTTTTGCTTTTGGGCATCAACGGAAGTCCAAGGCGCGTGTATGCATCATTGATCACGTACACCTTCGGCTCTACGACGCCGAGGAAGAGCGCAATGGGGTGAGCGTGAGACTGGAGGTACGGCTTCCAAAACTTATCTCGAGCCCGGCAGATCATCGACAGTGCCGGGTGCACCTCCATCTCTACCTCGTTTATTTGCTGACACTGTACATCTTCCAGCACATCCACGGCAGCGATCTGCTTTGAGGGTGCCTCGGCGCCGACGTCCACTGGCAGAAATTGCCGCAGAATCACCACCAGACTGTTTAAGAGTGATGAGGTTGAGGCATCCGTCTCTAAACACTTTCCCACCCAACATGCCCGTCAAGACTACTTTCGTGCTCTATACTTTGGAAGAGAGCGTCCGCTAGAGCGCGGCACCGAAATGAGCAGGCGGCGTCGAAGGTAATAAAGCTGGTCGATGACCAAAATTTCTCGATATTGGTCGCAAACTCTCGTAGACCATTTCCTAAGAGGAAGAATTTTTGACACCGTTAGGCTGCTACAAAATAAGGGGCTCATCTGATCGCAAACTCACTAGAACTCATTCACCTCGATTTAGACGTTCTTTGAGAGGTAGTCCAGTTCCTTGCCAATCTCCTTCTTCATTAAGGTTCCTCCTTTATCTACATCTACATGGAGGTATACATAGCTAGGAGCGACGAGGCCCTTTTCGCGAGAGCGTTAATGACCTTGATTGCAAATCTTGCACCAGCATATGTCATCGAGGGCGGCAAGGACAGATACTGTCTATAGCTTTGACGACTTCCTCTCCGCAGAACTCGCTTCGTGAGTTCCTCCAAATTTCCCGTGGTCGAGTGAAGCAGGGAGGGGCCCGAATCGCCAGATGGAGGTCGATATGGCGCGCGAAAGAAGCCTGACACAGCGTGACATGATGATGACATCGGAGTGGCCACGAACAACCAGAGAAACAATCACCTACATCGAGGCTAACAGGGGTGAGTGCAAGGGCAGGTGCGAGGGTGGTGACGAGGGGCGAAGATGAACGAGGAAGAGGACGAGGGCAGCGACAGCCGGGCGAGGAACGCGGCGGCGGCGGCGGCGGCGATGGCGCGATGGGGACAGTCAAGGCAAGGGCGACTGAGTGACGACTTCGATGACGGAGACAAGAAGACAAGTGCTAGATAAGCCTGAGAAGACCCAAGACCAGAGCAACGCAGAGGGTGACGACGAGGATGATGACGAGGACCAGTCACGGGGTCTCGGACAGGAGTGCGAGGAGGAAGGCCACGATGGACTATTACCTAGTCGAAGGAAAACAAGCCTTTTTTCTGTCAGCCGGCAACAGGATGCCGCAGCGACGGTGACTCTTTGAGTCTTTGTGAGTCTTTGGCAGCCATATGACCCATATGGTTTGTGGCTTGAGCAACTTGAGCAAGGCAAGCCTTTGTACGACAGTACGACTCACGGTGAAAAATCACTTTAGCCAATGAGGACGGCTCGAGATGGCTTGACGGTCTGGCTGGGCTGGGCTCGTCTTGGCCAAGTCAATAGCGGAGGCCGGGGCAGCTCGGAGACTGCCGAGACAAACATTTACGTAACTTTGTAATTCCCAATGTTCTTCCGTTCCGTCCGCCGTTGCTGCTATCCTCCCTCTCTGTCCTCCATCCTGGCTCGCACGATGGCAACAGATCCCGATACCATTCCCATTCCGCCAATGATTATTCCGGCCTCTTACTCATGCGTGTACTTCGCCCGAAGCCCCGAACCGCCAAAAATGCCTTTCCCAGGTTTTCCTGTCGAGACCGTGTTCAGGCATCAATCTAACTTAATTTCTCACGTTCCGCTGTGCTCTATCTTTGATGCATTCCGACACATTGTCAACACGACCGTCCGATCAGAGGACGGGCCGAAGTGGAACAGTGATAGCACGGTTGGCGGCTCGACGTCCAAAATTTCTTTCGCAAACTCCGGAGGGGTGCAAATATTTAGAGCCTGCTGACTTTTGCTGCTTTCTCTTGATTTTATGCTCGGGCGAATAGCTGCTACGAGACTCTGACAATCGATGACAGTGTCCTTTGGCCTTGAAGCCTTCCCATTTCCCTCAGGGGCACTAGGTATGCAATGGGACCCTGATCGCGCTTGCGATCGCAGTCAAGTCTGAGTAGTTTGACTCAGATTAATTGCCTTCTAGATACCAGCAGTATCGTCTCAAAAACAATGTCATGTACCTCCAAGATATTGACGGGCCTGAGATTGATCGTCGTGAAATGTGAGCGCTGTGAGCCTCTAGCTGACCAAGCCTGATAAAATAATTTGCGCAACGTTGTTGGACACAATTTATCTTCTGAGTTTTCTCCCTCTTATACTTTATCAGCAGTCATCCGAGTTTTTAGTTTTTAGTTTATACAGTAGATAAAATTTCCCTGAAAATCTGCAACTTACCATATGCGCCCTGAATGTGGACCGAATCAATGTGCCCTGAATCAATTTATTGTCCCTGTGATTGCTGTCGTGAAAAGTTGCGGAATCAATTACAGTAACCAACCGCAAGACCACTTTATAGATGCCCGACTTAAATATAACCACTGGCCACACACGCCCAGAATTGATCGATGGACCAGGGAGTCACGTGAATGGTTTTAAGGGCATCTGACATAATCATTACAAAACTTTACGCAGAGACCAGACCTGAGGCAACTTGGAGTCGACAACTTGCGCGACAAGGGAGTGGTACTCAACGTGGTGATTGACTGATCACATTTAGCATGATGATTTAGTTCCGGCCGCTCTGTCGCTGGCTATTCAACCATTTTGGGCACGAGTTTGAAATCAAACTCTGAAGCCATTCAAGTCAAACTGGCGCATCCTGGCATTAGACTCAAAATCTGGCGGATGCACCGGGAAACCCGAGTAAAGCAAAGGCGCAACAGGAGTCGCATCCGAGTCAACACAAATTTTATCACCGATCATCTACCACCGATTTTCTGCCCTGAGCCGGCATAATACGTTGGTTTGCTTCCTCCTCCAGAAAACTTTAGGTCTAGCTGCCGCTAGGGTGCAGTTAAAGTGTCGTTCTCTTTTGGGAAGAAATACATGGTCTGAGGTTTTAAATGTCGCCTGTCGCCAGGCCCTACAGGCCTCTGTCCCCAACCCATCGCTCGTCTATCCACCTCAATCGCTCCTTCAAAGCCTGGTGTTAGAATGGTAAACTACAACGATCCTGCTACGATCGCTCAGGATTACGGTGCGTACGGTATTCCTTTGGGTTCAAGAACTTGCAGCCCGATTTACCAAGTCGATCTTTTCAACAGAGGCGGTTGTAAAGTTCTGGCACCTCATGGATGGTATATATGTGTGAGTCTCCGTGTCCTGCCGCGCTGGCCTAGGCTCTACTTGACTACTCAACCGTGACCCTCCGCTTCTAGTTGGGAATTCGTATCTAACCTTAATTATGAGTGGGATGTGATCCGAGGGCATCGCCCCTACCGATGGACAATATGGGTTTGTAGACTTTTTTCGAGTCTCGACACCACCCACTCACGCATCCGATGATCTGCTATAGGTTTACTCCCTTGCACGCGTGACCACGCTTCTGGCTGTGATTCTCAACATTGTCGGCTTTAATAATACGACCGAAATAAACTGTCAGGTGAGCTTTGTGTCTTGCTCGTTATACTCTCTGATCGACTATATTTCAAGGCCTGGGCCACCTTTTTAGCCGTGAGCGCCTCCTTTACGTCCAGGCTTCGACGCCCAACACCTCATTCTTTTTTTCCTAGCTTTTTTCTTACATTGCCTTTGTTTCCTCGACGTTCTTGATTGTGCTTCGTGTGTGAGTCTCCCATGTGTCACGATCATTTTCGAGAAGCAACGCGCTCAAGGAATCTTGGCAGAATCGCCATTTGGAACAAAGCGAAGACTATTTTTGCAGTCGCAATGGGTATATGGATAGCAGACAACGGAATCTTCATCTATGGTGAGTACCTCCTACAGATCACGAGAGAATCTTTTGTATACCTGATGATATCGTAGGTGTATCACGGGTGAATTTTCAATTTCGACTGATTTGGACCTGCTCGGCTTACCCAACTACCGTAGCTCCGCGCTGTGTGGTCGCCCGGTGCAAACGCCTGCACCCTGTTCAATGTTGATAGCACTACACCTGCTATTATCGGCTCACTTGTTTCCGACCTTGCGTTACTTTTCATCATGCTCATTGGCTTGCTTCGCCTGCGCCGCGAAGCAGGCGATGCCTTTGCCTTGGGACGCACCCTCTGGAAGCAGGTGAGGTGGTGGCGGTTCTCGCCAGCCGTGGTACTCCTAAATTCATTTATGTGACTCTGTTCGTAGGGTCTCATTTGGCTCTTGTTTGCCACCGTCGCCGAGGTCCCTTCAACAGTACGTCTGGCGATTCTCTTGAACCCTTCCTTTTTGCTCATCGGTATTTCACGTCACAGGTATTCTTGATATTGAATCTGAATTGTAGTTTTTCATTCCCTGCAATCTATCAATGACGGGTACTGATTAAACTCTATTCCGGTAAAACTATCAGCGGCTCTCAATCTTGTACGTCATTGTTTGCTACTTGGGGTGGGGCGGGGTGAGGTGGTTAAATTATTGATTACTAACGCCTTTCTACAACAATACAGATAGGCCAGGATGCTAGTATGATCATAGTGACAATTGCTGCAACAAGGCTGTATCGCTCTCTCACAAATATCTACTCTCCCGATATGTAAGACGTTTCCCCTCAATCTTTGATTGTGATCAACGATCCTTCTAGTTCACACGAGAGTCCCCGGGGAACTGGGCGCTCAGTGTCAGAGCTACGGGTCCGCCCTGGGCTGATTCCGCTCGACGGGATGGAGGTGTCCGTGCGAACGGAATACGCGACGTCACAGAGTCGTCCTGGCACATGCATCAGTACAGACCCACAGGGGCGTTCAAGTTACAAGGCGCACGAACTGAGCCTCAACGTCAACGTAGAGAGTGGCCTGGAGGAGAAATGAGGAATCCGCCGTTTCTCGGTATTTATATATACCTTATAGAGGGCGAGGCAGGCAATATCAACATCTGAAATGTAGGAGGAAAAGTCGAGTATGTTCCATTTCTATATCAGCAAGCACTTAGGCTAGAACGCACTATACCTGTGTCGTGTAAGAAGGCTGAGGTGCGACAGGTTATAAACTATCGGATTATTTGTGAGGACCGAGAAACTCTGGCCTAAGGATGAATAAAGTAGGGCGTCCAATTGGGCGTCCAATTCTTGTTTTTGTGCATCCAGTCTTAGTAGGATTGTGGCAGCTTGGCTAGCAACCAGACCACTGAGGTAACCGTAGCTATAGCCGCGGGTGATGTATTTTCCAAGGCGAAGGATGATTTTCGCATTCTCATTGCCGACATGCAACACACGGATAAGAGGAACAAGTCCGAACGACGCAAGAGGGCCGTATGGCTAGAAATTGTCTCCAACCAGTTGTCTGCGTGGATGCAAAGTCAGTAAGAAATCCTCTATAACTCTCTTACCATAAAGATTAAATAAACCATCTGAGGTTTAGTCGCACACTGGAGATACTAGGTTAGACGGGTGGTGCGTCTACAGTCTCAGTCTTGCTTTCGAGCATCAACGGAAGTCCGAGACGTGAGGCCGAATCCTTGATCGCGTGAACCGTCGGTCCTACGACGTCGAGGAAGGGCGTGATGGGGTGAGCATAGGATTGGACGTGCTGAAACGTATCCAGAGCCGTCCGGCTGATCGTAGACGGTGCAGGGTGCACCTCCACCTCGTCCCGGAGTCGTCCGTTCGCTGACGCGGCACCTCTATCAGCCTAAGCACGTCCGGCTGCGAACTCACGTATCTTTCCCAGGACCATAAATGAGCCGTCGATGTGCGCGAGATCGGTGCCGTCAGCGCGAGGATCTGCTTTGTGGGTGCCTCGGCGCCGACGTCCAGAATCACCACGATGAGGGCTGGGGATCCGGCATCCGGGCCCGGCCCGTCTCTAAACACTGTCAAGACAACTTTCGTAAAATTTGAGCTCTACTTTGGAAATGGACGTCCTCTGAAACGCGGCACCAAATGAGCCAGTGGCGTTAAAGATAATAAAGCTGGTCGAAGACCAAATCGTCTTGATATTGGTCGCAAACTCCCGTAGTCCATTTCCGAAGAGGAAGGGTTGTTTGGCTGCCAAAAAAATTAGATCAATAATAAGGGATCGTAAGCTCAGTAAAACTCATTCACCCTAATTTAGACGTCGTTGAGAGGTGGTCCACTGGCAGCTCCCTGCAAATCTCCTTCACTACAGTGTAACAGTTCTTCGACAATGAGAAAAAAAAAAGTCGACATCAAGGTCGACGTCGAGGTATACATAGCTAGGAGAAACGAGGCGCACTTCTCTCGCGAGAGCCTTGATGACCTTTAGTGGAAGTTCTCCACCAGCGTACTATGCGATCGAGGGCGTTTGACACTCAACTTGAAGTGGCCGCTTGTGAACTTGAACCCGGTACTGTCTATAACTTTGACGACTTCCTCTCCGTCGACCGGTATCATCAAAAGCGGGCCATAAACTGTCTAACATGGGGACATGTGAAAGCTGTCAATGATACTGCCGCTCATCACACACTGCCGCCTCTACAAAATGCTAGACTAGACTCAAACCAAAACCCAATGCACCAGGGATCACGTGAATGGTTTGGTATCTGACAGTGGTAACGAGGGTCGTAGAGCCACTCACTTTATGTTCTGAAAGTCGCGAATAGTATCGTCGAGCTTGCCGAGAGGCAAATTTTTCCCGCCTAACCGGTAACCGCGGTCCGCGGGCTTGACCGCGTACTGCATTTGAGCTCGGCTGGCCTGTCGTTATCACTCCGAAGCTTATCAACCATTTTGTCTGAAGTCAAACTGATGCATCCACGTACTAACAAAGTTTGGCGGGTGCACAGTGCACTGGTCAACCTGAGGCCTCAGGCACCAGTGCCACAGAGGGAAACCTGGTCGCGGAAGCAATGGTCCAACATTTCTGCAACTGGAGTCGCATCCGGGTCAACACAATTTGCAATCGGTAATTCGTCGGTGGAATCATCGCCAGTTTTCCATCACCAATTTCCTGTTCATGCTTTAAGTGGACATAATAGATTGGTTTGCCTTCCACCAGAACATTTCAGTCTTCAGGTCTAACCGCGGCGACGGGGCAATTAATGCGTCGTTCTTTTTTAAGAAGAAATACATCATCTACCTTTAAATGCCGCCTGTCCCGACTCCCCAGGCTCTATAGGCCCTATCCCCAGCCCATCGCTTTTCTATCCACCTCAATCGTTACATCAAGGCTTTCGTGCCAGAATGGTAAACTACAACGATCCGGCTACGATCGCTCAGGATGCCGGTGCGTACGCTATCCCGTCGGGTTCAAGAACTTGCAGCCCGATTCACCAGTCGATCTCTTCAACAGAGGCGGTTATGAAGCTCTGGCACCTCATGGATGGTGTATATATGTGAGTCTCCATGTCCCTCCGCGCTGGCCTAGGTTATACTTGACACCTCAACCGTGACGTCTCACTTCTAGTTGGGAATTCCTCACTACCCTTAATTATGAGTGGGATTTGATCCGTGGGCATCGCCCCTACAGATGGACGATATGGGTTTGTAGCCTTTTTTTGAGTTTCGTCACCGCCCACTCACACAACGGTGATCTTCTATAGGTCTACTCCCTTTCACGCGTGACCGCCCTTTTATCCGTAATTCTCAACGTGATCGGCTTTGATATCATGACCGAAATAAACTGCGAGGTGAGCTTCGTGACCCATGTTCTGCTCGTTATACTCTCTGATCAACAATATTTTCAAGGTCTGGGTCACTTGTTTAGCCGTGAGCGCCTCCTTTTATGTGCCCAGGTTGCAACGCCCAATACCTCATTCTATTTTTTTCTAGGTCTTTTCTTCCACCGCCTTTATTTCCGCCACGCTGTTGATCGTGCTTCGTGTGTGGGTCTCCCATGCGTTACGATCATTCTCCAGAAGCAAGACGCTGAAATAATCTTGGCAGAATCGTCGTTTGGAACAAGGCGAAGATTATTATTACAATCGCAATGGCCATATGGGTGGCAGACAACGCAATTTTCCTCCTCGGTAAGTACCTCCTACAGATCACAGGAGAATCTCTTGTATACCTGGTGATGTCATAGCCACAATACAGGTGAATATTCAATTTCGACTGTTTTTGGACCTGCTTGGCTTACCTGACAACCTTAGCTCCACGCTAAGTGGTCGCCCGAGGCAAACGTCTGCATCATAACCAACTTCAATACCACTAAATATGCTGTTATCGGCTCACTCTTTTCCGACATTGCGTTACTTCTCATCATGCTCATAGGCTTGCTCCCCCTGCGCGGAGAGGCAGGCGGTGCGCTTGCCTTGGGACGCATCCTCTGGAATCAGGTGCGGTGCTGGTAGTTCCCGCTACCCGTGGTACTCCCAAATTCGCTAATGTCATGTGAATCTCTGTTCGTAGGGTCTGGTTTGGCTCTTGCTTGCCACAGTCGGCGAGGTCCCTTCAACAGTACGTCTGGTGATTCTCTTACACCCCTCCTTTTCGCTCATCGCTATTTCATGTCATAGGTGCTCATGATTTTGAATCTGAATGGTAGTTTTTCATTCCCTCCAATCCATCAAAGATGGGTATTGATTGAACTCTATTCCGGTGAAACTATCAGCGCCTCTCAGCCTCGTACGTCATTGTTTGCTGTTAAATTATTGATTCCTTACGCCTTTCTACAACAACACAGATAACCCAGAGTCCTGGTATGATCATAGTGACAATTGCTGCAACAAGGCTGCATCGCTCTCTCACAAACACCTACTGTTCCAAAATGTGAGGCATATCCCCTCAATCTTTCTTCGACAATATTGATTGTGATCGATAGTCGTTCTGATTCACACCAGAATCCCCGGGTAATTGGGCGCTCAGCGGCAGAGCCACGGACCCAGCCTGGGCCGATTCCGCTGAGCCAGATCGAGGTGTCTGTGCGCACGGAATACAACCAGTTTGCATCGTCACAGATGGGTCGTTCTGGCACGTACATCAGTACAGACCCGGAGGGGCGTTACGAGGCACACGAAGTGAGCCTCAACGTCGATGTAGAGAGTGGCCTAGAGGAGAAATGAAGAAATCCGCCGCTTCTCGGTATTTATATTCTATGCTTGCAAGTACTTGGGCTTGAACGTACTATACCTCTGTCACGGTCGTGTAAGGCTGAGGTGCGACGGCTGACAAACTATCGGATTATATGTGAAGACATATTTACCCATGGAACTCTGGAATAAGTTGGGCGTCCAATTGTGCGTCCAATTCTTTCTTTGGTGCCTCCAGTTTTGGTTGGGTTGTCGCGGCCTGGCTAGCCACCAGACCGAGATAGCCTCGGCTACAAGTCGTAAAGCCGATAATCAGCTGGGTGGCTCTCCAGCATGTTCCCCTCGCCCATGCCGCTGTGGTTGATGCGCTGCGGGAACGAACATTTTATGGCGGCGAGCCCCTCCGCACTCCACATATACGGCTGTTCCTCGGAGCCCGATAGGGATTTTCCTACAGTAATAAAGATGCCATCTGCAGACGCTTGCGCTCAGTCAGACTCCGCAGGAGAGCGCGGGAAAGCAAAACAAAAAACAAGCGAGAGACCTTTGCAGCGAGCGAATGAGATCGGAAATGAGCGCGTACTCTTTGCTTCTGCCCACAGCTACCGTAGGGTTGGGCGACCTTTTTCCTTTTCTGAGGCCACGCCACGGGCTGCCAGAGAAAAACCAAAAACTACCGCCCATAGCGAGGCCCCGGGTGAATGTAGTAAGGAGATCATATAGCTCTACGTTGCCCCCACCTGGTTCACCATAAAGGTTAAATAGAACCGCCTGATATTGAGACACGCTGGAGAAGGAGATAGGTTAAAAAGGCAGTGCGGCTGAAGTCTTGCTTTTGAGCATCAACAGAAGTGCGAGGCGCGAGGCTGCGTCCTTGATCGCGCGAACCGTCGGCTCTGCGACATCGAGGAAGGGAGCGATGGGTGAGCATGAGCACGGGACAGGGGATGGACCCTCCACCAAAACTTGTCCGAGTCCTGAGTCCGGCGGATCATCGACAGTGCCGGGTGCACCTATATCTCTACATCGTCCATACCACCTCTTTCAGCACACAGCGTAGAACTCACAAATCTTTCTCAGAGCCGTAAATGAGCCGTTGATGTGCGCGAGATCGGGTGTCGTCAGCGCGAGGATCAGCTTTGTGGGTGCCTTGGCGCCGACGTGCAGAATCACCACCGGGACGTTTAAGAGTGATGAGGGCGAGGCATCCGTCTCTAAACACTTCTCAGCATGCCAGTCAAGATCACTTTCGAACCATTCGAGCTCTATACTTTGGCAGTAGGCGTCCTCTGCAGCGCGGCACCGAATGAGTCGGCTGCATTAAATTAAAGCTATTCAAAGGCCAAACCTCATTATTGGAACAGTCTCTAGTAGTGCATTTCCAAAATGGAAGAATTTTCAACACCGTTAGGCTGCCCCAAAAAATATATCAATAAGTGGCTCATCTGATTCTGATTGCAAACTCACTAAAACTCATTCACCTTAATTTAAACGTTTGTTTAAAGGTAGTCCAGCTCCTCACAATCTCCTTCACTACGGTTCCTCCTTCTTTATCGACATAGAGGTATGCATAGCTAGGAGCGACGAGGCCCTTATCACTAGCGAGAGCCTTGATGACCTCGACTAACAATTCTGACCGGCGTATGCCATCGAGAGCGTTGCGGACCCGGTACTGTTTATGGCTTCGACGACTTCCTCTCCGTCGAACTGGATGCGCTTCGTGGACGCCTCCAGGTTTCCCGTGTCAAGTAAACAGGGGAGCGGATGGGACGATTGGGAAAGGAGAGGCACGATCAAAGTCGATATGGCGCGCAAACAAGTCTGACATAGCGTGACATCGTCGTGGCCACGAACAACCAGAGCAACAACTACCAACAGCGAGGCCGACAAGGGTACGTGCGAGGGCACGTGAGAGCCTGAGAGGCTGGGATGACGAAGGGCGAGGAAGAGGACAAGGACAGCGACAGCCAGGAAAGGAACACGGCGGCGGCGGCGGCGATGGCGCGATGGTGACAGCCAAGACCAGAGCAACGTAGAGGGTGACGACGTCGCGACGAGGACGAGGGCTCGGACAGGAAGCAAAGAGGAGCGTGACCGCGAGTCCACAATGGACAATTAGTACTGCCAACTGTCAATGGTGGCACAGAGACAGCGGCTCTTTGACGAGTCATTTGGTAGCGAGGCGAGCCTACGAGCACGGCGCAAGATCGTTTTACTGCTCCAGATAGCGCGTGGCTGGACGGACTTCTGGACGGGCTGTTGCCGAGCTGAGAGTCAAGCGGAGGCCGCCGCCGGAGACTGCCGAAACAGCTCCCTCGACCTTCCCGTCTCCCGTCACTCCCACTCCCCACCTTTCTGATTAGGAGGAAGGATGGCCTTCTCACACACTCACTACCACCTGAAATCGTCACAAAGGACTGATATAGTTGCCAAAGATATACTATATGCCCCTAAAATTCCCCCGAGACACCCTCGCTTGTACAGGTAAAACAATTGCCCTACCCAAGCAGTTTCTCGGAGTCTTTCTCCCTGATTTTTTTTTTCAATGTGGGCTATCATAATGACCCCTCATCCCAAGGGTCAGAGATTCTGGCGTTGGTCAAGATGCCTCAAGCATGCCACCGGTTGTGCCATTCCACGTTCATACTGGAGCCTTTCATCCCGCGTCTTAAGTCATTCAAATTTTCTGAAATTCTACAGCACTGCTAGCGGGCCTACTTGCGAATGACTCTGGTACTGCTTTGACGGCATTTCAAACTTATAATAATCTCTAGCTGGTGATATGATCGAGGACGAGCCTTGCTGTTGATAAGCTCCAATTTGATTGGCATTTTGCATGATGCGAGACGACTCGAGACGAAGTGGCGAGGCACAGAAATTCCTTCACAGAAAAATGGGTAAATTGCATGACTTTTCCATTCGTCCTCCGAGTCGAAGCATGCCTTTTTCTCGCTTTTCCGTGATTGAGTCTTTGGTTTCCAGTCACCTCGCCCCTCTGAGCGGACCTCTGTCGCACTATCGCATTCATTATTCAGACGCACTACGCTATTCCTATCTATGCGTTCTAATTGACCAAGATGGCACCAAATGCTCTTCGGTTCGATATGCTGCTGATCACCGATCCGATGGGGCGGTGCCTAGTTCGGGGACATGTCATTACGCGAAGAAATGTGGATAAAATATCCCTTTAACTGGACAACTCTCTCTTTGCGGCGCAAGACTGGATGCATAACATGGCCTCATCTCGACGACTTGGTTATTCTTGACACCACGTGTGACGTTAGGGTTAAGGTTCTGTACAGATGCGGTCATACGGACGAGTCGCCTGGTGTCTTGTTCGACCCTTTCTTGTTCCTTAGGCCGCCCTTGTTGACTCATCGTCATATCTGACCTAAGTGTCACAGACGAACTTGAAATGTGAGCGCTGTGTGGCTCCAGCAGGCTTGATAAAATAACCTGCGTTTAAGTTTTTTGAACACAATTCATTTCTGCGGCATCGACTATAGCCAACCGTGCAGTCGGCATTCGCTGCTGAGTCTGCACTTTGTCGATATCTCACTCGTTTGAGCTTCTCTACCTCTTATACAGTTATACTTCGTCGGCAGTCATCTCTGTATTAATTTGTCGCTTTGATTTGCTTATTTGTTCAATGTCGGGTTTCTCGTCAAACGGAAGTGCGGAATCGTTAAAAGCGGGCCATAGACTCATAGCCCAACATGGGGACATGTGGTCAACGACGCTTCATCACACACCGCCGCCTCTACTCCAAGTCATGCCAGACTGAAGCGCTACAGTATAAGTCCGGAATTGGACCGGGGGACCACGTGAATGGTTTTAGGGGCAAAAACCCCGTGACCTGATCACCGTTTCCGGCTACTACATTTGGGCTTGGCCGACGTCCGCCTTGTCGGCGGAAGTTGTCGCTGTCACTCTGAGCTACTCAACCATTTTGGGCACTAGGTTTGAAATCAAACTCTGAAGTCAAACTGATGCATCCACCCTTGCTCCACCTAATTGCACAATGCAATTGTATTCCATGTCAAAAAAATTCTGGCGGGTGCACCGGTCAACCCGAGCACCACGGAGTCACGGACCTGACCACGGAGGGAAACCAATTCTTCGCGGAAGCAAAGGTGCAACGGGGCCAATGTTACAGGGGTCGCATCTGAGTCAACACAAACTGCAATCGGAATCCATCACTGATCCATATCCAATTTTCTGCCCCGAGATTGGTTGTCTTCCTCCTTCAGAAAACCTCAGGTCTAGCCGCCCCGAGGGCGCAATTCAATGTTGTTCTCATTGGGAGGAAATACACGGTCTAAGACTTTAAATGTCGCCTGTCCCCAGGCCCTATAAGCCTCTGTCCCAAAACCAATCGCTCACCTATCCACCTCAGTCATTCCATCAAAGCTCCGTTTTAGAATGGTAAACTACAACGATCCGGCTACGGTTGCTAAGGATTCAGGTGCGTACGCTATCTTGTCGGGTTCAGGGACTTGCAGCTCGATTTACCAGTCGATCTTTACAACAGAGGCGGTTGTGAAGCTCTGGCACCTCATGGATGGTGTATATATGTGAGTCTCCGTGTCCTGCCGCGCTAGCCTAGGCTCTACTTGACCACTCACGCGTGAATTTCCGCTTTTAGTTGGGAATTCCTCACTACCCTTGACTATGAGTGGGATGTGATTCGTGGGCATCGCCCCTACCGATGGACGATATGGGTTTGTGGCCCTTCTTTGAGTTTCGTCACCACCCACTCACGCAACAGAGGATCTGCTATAGGTTTACTCCCTTGCACGCGTGAACACCCTTCTGTCTGTAATTTTCAACATTATCGGCTTTGATGTTACGAGCGAAATAAACTGTCAAGTGAGTTTCGCGTCCCATGTCTTGCTCGTTATACTCTCTGATCAACTATATTCTCAAGGTCTGGGTCACTTTTTTCGCCGTGAGCGCCTCCTTTTATGTGCCTAGACAGTGACGCCTAATACCTCATTCTATTTTTTCTAGATCTTTTCTTCCCTTGCCTTTATTTCCGCTACGCTGTTGATCGTGCTTCGTGTGTGGGTCTCCCATGCGTTACGATCATTCTCCAGAAACAAGCCGCTCAAGGACTCTTGGCAGAATTGCCGTTTGGAACAAGGCGAAGATTATTTTTGTGATCGCCATGGCCATATGGTTGACAGAAATCTCATCCTTCCTTCTTGGTAAGCACCTCCTACAGATCACAGGAGAATGACTGGTATACCTGGCGATATCATAGGTACAATACGGGTGAATGTCCAGTTTCGACTGTTTTGGACCTGCTTGGCTTACCTCAGTCCTAGCTCCGCGCTAAGTGGTCGCCCGAGGCAAACACCTGCATTATGGGCAATTTTGATAGCACTAAATATTCTAGTATCACCTCATTCTCTTCGGACCTTGCATTACTTCTTATCATGCTCATTGGCTTGCTCCGCCTGCGCCGCGAAGGAGGCGGTGCGTTTGCTTTGGGACGCACCCTCTGGAAGCAGGTACGGTGGGGGCAGTTCTCAAAGGCCAGGGTCTCCCAAATTCACTAATGTGAATTTCTGTTCGTAGGGTTTGATTTGGCTCTTGCTCGCCACCATCGCCGAGGTCCCTCCAGTAGTACGTCTGGTGATTCTCTTGCGCCTTCACTTTTCGTTCATCGTTATTTCACGTCACAGGTGTTGTTGATTTTGAATCTGAATTGTAAGTTTTCATTCCCTCCAATCCATCAAGACGAGTATTGATTAAACTCCATTCCGGCGAAACTATCAGTGCCTCTCGTCATCGTACGTCATCGTTTGCTACTTGTGTGTGGGGTTAAGTTATTGATTCCTTACGCCTTTCTACAACAACACAGATAACCCAGAGTCCTGGTATGATCATAGTGACAATTGCTGCAACAAGGCTGTATCGCTCTCTCACAAACATCTACTCTTCCAATATGTGAGGCGCCCTCAATCCTTTCTCGACAACACTGATTGTGATTGACAATCGTTCTAGTTCACACGAGACTCCCCGGGGAACTAGGTGCTCAGTGCCAGACACACGGGTCCGGCCTGGGTCGATTCCGCTCGACCGGATGGATGTGTCTGTGCGCACGGAATACGGCCAGTTTTCATCATCACAGATGAGTCGTTCTGGCCCGTACATCAGCACAGAGTCGGAGGGGCGTTACAAGGCGCACGAAGTGAGCTTCAACGTCGATGTGGAGAGTGGCCTGGAGGAGAAATGAAGAAACCCGCCTCTTGGTAGTATTTATATGGGGTAAGGCACGTGCCAATATCAGGAGAAAAGGTCTAGGCTGGCAAGTACGTAGGCTTGAACGCACTATACCTCATGTAAGGCTGAGGTGCGATGAGTTACAAATATATATAAAGACGTATTTACCCACGGAACTCTGGCTTAAGGAAGAATAAAGTAGGGCATCTGATTCCTTTTTTTTTGGCATCTAGGGTTGGCTAGCCATCAGATCACTGAGGTAGCCGTAGCTATAGTATTGATCTCATCATTAAGACTGAATAGAACGACCTGATGTTGAATCGCACGCCGGAGAAAGAGATAGGTTAGAGAGGCAGTGCGGCTAAAGTCTTGCTTTTGAGCATCAACGGAAGTCCAAGGTTCCAGACTGCATCCTTGATCGCGTGCGCACTCTTCCGCCGCATTCTGCGCAGCTGCCGCAGCAACGACCGATCGCGGCCGTCTGGGCTTTGAGCGCTCGAGACGCGCAAGGCGCGCCGCCTGAATCATTTCCTTAGCCCGAGCCTGGATCGTGCTGGACCCCGCGGTGCGGATGCGAATTGGGGTTGAATAGCTTGATGGACAAGAAGCCTAGTGGTTCGATGGTACACTCGACCTCGGAGAAATCATCCAGCTTGGAGCACTTTGGCAGGCGACCTTCGAGCCGGAGATGGAGGTAACGCCCAATCGTCGCGTGGATCCTCAGCCCAGGGCCGAGCATATTGAGATGAGAATGAGATGAGACTCGCGTTCTTCATCCGCTTCGGTATTCGATAGGCAGTCTCCAGGATGGTAAATTGAACTACATTTGTCCCTTGATTTGTCCAGAAGACGTCAGCACAACCAACTATAAACTGGAAAAATCCATGCATGCGTCTTCAGCGGCCTTATCGAGCCTATTTGTAGTCGTCCATGGTGTTCGTTATGAGACTGAACCCTCGTATTCGCACCATCTGATGAAGAGCGGACCGCCCCTCAGACATCTATGGGCCGAACGATCGACGGAATACACACCAGCCAACGGGCCGCCAACCTAAAAAGGCTGACCTTGATTCGGGTAAGAACTTTGCAGCTCTAGGTTTGTTGCGTAGCTCGCATAACCTTTGTTACCTCCTTGAGAGCCAGGGACTTGAGAATTGGCTGTAAATATATGCTTTTCAGTGTTGTATAAAAATGAATCCGCCGTGACAATTACCATCCAGCCCTCATCCAATTTCTTGCTACTTATCGGTTTTTGGGTCATGACTGTGGTTCTGCGAGCCCACAACTGAACAAAGTTTGCCGGTTGCGTGTGCGGCGGAAACCAACCTACCCGTAGTAACAATCGACGTTGTAGTTGGACGCTAGTTCCTCGTCATTCTTGATCGATTGATCCCCCGATTTGAGAAAAGGCCCCTCCGGAGTCCGAACGAGCTGCCCAATCGTCCACTTTGCAACGTAGCAACTTGGATCACACGAATGTCCAAATTTCGAAACGGCAGATTCTACCGCACTTCGTCACGTCAACGAACTGCGAAGCGGCAGAGAAATAAAGACCCCATTTGCACACCGTGAGTGTATCCCTTTCGTCGTGTCGGGGTCGAAACGAACAAACACGTATACACGATATTAGGGTTAAGGTTCTGTATGCCTGATGATGGAAGCGGCCAGAACATCGTGTTCTCTAACTTGGAATGCTCGCACAGCCTCGCAGATACAACTCCGAGCACACCCGCCCGCTTCCCCCTTCAGTCTCCACCAGTCCACCTTCTTCCCAAGCATAGAACGCGTTGCGCAGCCGAATTATACCCTATCCTACCCGTACGGGCCGTACCCTACCTTGCAAACGATGAAACCCGACTAGGGGCCACTCGACCAAGCGCCGCCCCTTCTGGGCCAAATCTTAGGGTGGCTGGGACATGCGGTGTGTTCCAACCTGTCCAGCTAAGGCTTTATTTTCAGCCCCCTTGTTGTGCCGTACTACAGAGGTTTCCTCGAGTTCCCCTGCGCAACGGAAGAGCCGTCTTGTGTCTTGTTCGACCTTGCCATGCCTTTCTCCTCACTATTTCTTTGACCACCGCCAGTATTGGCGCCAACACCCTCTTGCTTCACGCTCTCCCCGTGCGAAGCCCGCTCTCATGAACCGTACCATTTAAGCACGCAGCTCCCTACCGTGGGATGCTCTTCATATCTTTGAATCCGTATCGACCATCCTGTCACACGGCATGTTATCTCCCCTGGAACTTCTCGACATTCCTGTCCTCTTTCCTCACGCTATGCCCTCGATCCATCGCTTGCTTTTATCATTTCCAGGCGTGTCATCTCTCAGTTGGAATGATCACTTACGAATCCGAAGATTCGATTAGCCAGTGCCAGTGCCCGGAAATTCTGGGCACATTTTGGTGGGCGTATGCTACGCGGGAGACCAAACGAGGATTTGAACACTTTTCTCACTGCTCCGCAAGCGCGCTCTCTGATCACTGATCAACCCAACCCGTCTCGCCTGCGGATAGCCATGTCCCTTTGCCCTGTCGCCATTACTGTGCTCTACAGTCTCCCATGCCTTCTCACCGTTTGTTTGGTCTCCCACCTACGGCATAGATCATTCTTCCCGCCCCATGCTCTCATCTTTCGCTTCTTGACTCTCAGCATTCCACGTGGAATCGCTTCGATTTTCGCGTGGTCTGTGTTTTGTATTCTATCGATAACTTAATTTGAGAAATAGGGTCGCAAGTTACTGGATATCTAACTCGTTGAGGGATGAGGCGCATCCTGAACCTCTGAAGCCACGCACGGGTCGCACCCAACGATCATATAGGATGCATGAGCCGGTTTGAGCCGTTTCAATATCATGTCCTTCCTTACAAGGTGTCATTGTCCACAACAGGATGTCTTTCTCCCACAGAATATACAGTACACACAGACCGCTTACCAATTTTGTCCTGGCCCTGAGAGTATAGGACGCTATTTTAGCTTTGCGATTAGTATTACTGTAACCATCATAGGTTCGGGATAAATGCCCCAGCTCCCTCGAGGTCTATGTTCCAACCTTGTATGGACGCCATCTGGGAAAAGGCGGTGCTCAATGGGCAATGACCTCATCCCCTAGTCGTATTAGTCAAGGGTTTTTATGGTCAGTAACTGTAATTTCTGTATTGCTGAGACGTTACATCTGGGACAAGAAACAACTTGGCATCCTGGTCAGTTGCGATACAAACATAACAGCTACAAATTGCCAGGACTTTGGAAAGATCATCTGCCCAGGGGAAGAAAGTACAGTATTACGCATGGGCATCCCCACTTTTGATAAGCACTTTGGGACTACAGCAATAGCAAGAAACTGAACGCGCACCCAGAGACATGAAGTTTGGCGAGGGAACTTATGAAAACTAGCCCATTGGCTTATAATCCTCCTTTTCCCCAAATATTCCGTGACTTCCGTCCCAGGCTAAATTGCGACCGCTTGTCTAGTCCAGGACAATCGGCAAATTAAAGGGCCGAGCCAATGGGAGGGGACTCTTGTTAGCGAGACGTCCTAAGCCTTCCGGAATCCGGATAATCCTAAGATCTATCCGGTAGGTGATGCAGAAGAAAGATGAGAGGATATCAGTGTGGCAACATGATGTGCACTGTCGATACTGCGAACGCGCGGAAGGTAGCCCAAGATTGTGCGTGGTTTGTCGGCGTTGACTATCAGCAGAGTCACTCAGCGTATGAGCGAACCACTGGCAATAGGGCTCACTCACGAAATATGTACAAAAGGGTATTTCGCGGGCGACTACAGTATATTACAAGTATATTGTGTGCCCGATCAGGTGTCTCGCAGATCATATATCGATCATACTCTGGCCCTACGACGTGTCACCTTGCGTGTCACATCCTTGGTGCGTTCGGCCTAAATCGGCAGGCTAGTAAAAGCCCGATATTAGAAAAAGGCGATTCCCTACGTATTCGATGACTGTACGGTTCCTGGGCCTCCAATGTTTCATTCCGGCAATGCATTCCGGTCCATCTTTGATGCATTCCGACGCATTGTCAGCACGACCACCCGATCAGAGGACGGACGTAAACGCATGTGCTTGATCAAATCTGGCCTAGGCTAGAGTAGAACGGGGAAACACGGGGCCGGGACATCTGCCGGCGGCTCGACGTCCTTTGCAAACTCGGACGGGTGCAAAAGTACTTTATGCGTACTTCGATGTTTCTCCTGATTCTCTGCTCGATGTGGAGGGATGTCTGCTGCGAGACTCTGTGACAATCGATGAGCGTGTCCTTTGGCTTTCCCACTGGCATCTCCTCAGGGACACTACTAGTAGGTTTGCGGCGGGGCGCCGCTCGCGCTTGTTTTGCGATCGCGGTCAGGTCTGAGTACCGAGTCCACGCAAGAGTCCACGAGTAGTTTGGCCCCATTTAGTTGCCTTCTAGAGGCCAGTAGTATCGTCTCAAAAACAAGGCCGCTCCAAGGCATGTAGATATTACAGTAAACGTCAAACCCTGACCTTTATGTCGCGGACGAACTTGTGAGCCTCCAGCAGACCAGTAGCCGATAAAATAGTTTGCATTCAAGTTTTTTTGGACATGAATCAATTCAGCGGCGTGTAGTACAGTATACCCAACTGATGAAACTCCCAGCGACAGGTCACATGGCAACGGTAGGTGATTACCTAAACAACGCACGTGCAATGCGCTAAGGCGAGTAAAGAATACTCACTTCAGAGATAGCAAAAGACTCTGAAGTTATGGGGACGAAAAGTGCGACCTTAAGTACTGTAACTAATAAACTCTAAATGATCTTGTAGCACTGGCAAGTGACAACTGAACAGGCCAAGCTCCTAGGGCTGCTCAGTGATCAACGATCTTGTCAACGATCGTAAGTATATGGTACTAGATAACGCAAAAGATAACGAATGATCTAATCGTAAAATGGTTTTCTAATGAATGTAAGACTAGATCAATAACTATAATATTAAATCGTCAAACGCAGCGTGGTTACACCGTTACACCGCTGCTCGTCCGAACAATCGAGTTCTTGATCGAGTTAGCGTGCGAATCGGTGCGATGTCCCTGATCTACCGGGTCCAGCGGACCGCTCGGGGATTGGCTTGTTCCGACACCAACCGTCTGAATTGCCCGGTGCTTTGCTGTACTGTTGAGTCTGTTGTTAAAAAAATCGCAGAACCAATTTTATGTCCAAAAGTGGGCCATACAGCAAGTCCGTGGACTGAGAAGTCATGTGATTGGTGTCAACCCACATTCTTTCACGTTTCACTGGCACACACCACCGTGACGTTTCACACACCGCCTTGCACACCGCCGCCTCCAAGTCCACTCCCTCCCATGGCTCAGACAAATCCAACGTGATATATGTGTAGTATAAGCGAAATATAACTATTAACCACCCCAAGAACCACCTGGACAACCACTGGCGGGTGCACTCAACCCGAGCACTACGCGGAACAATGACGCGGTCACGCGGAAGCAAACATGGAACACTGGTGTACACTAACAGGAGTCGCATCAAAACATTTGCGATGAGTAATTCATCACCGATCATCCATCACCAATTTTCGGCTCATGCCCTAAGCGAATATAACTACCTGAGATTGGTTTGTTTTCCTCCTCCAGATCACTCCAGGTCCAGCTGCCGCGAGGGTGCAATTAAAGTGTCATTCTTATTTATGGAGAAATACATCGCCTAAGGCTTTAAATGTCGCCTGTACCCGTCCCCGAACCCATCGCTCTTCTTTCCACGTTGATCGTTCCATCAAAGCTTCGTGCTAGAATGGCAACATTGGTAAACTACAGCGATCCCGCTACGATCGCCAAGGATGCCGGTGCGTACGCTATCCCGTCGCGTTCTTGGGCTTGCAGCCCGATTTACTAGTCAATCTCTTCAATAGAGGCGGTTGTGAAGTTCTGGCACCTCATGGATGGTGTATATATGTCAGTCCCAATCCTGCCGCTCTAGCTTAGCTACTCAACCGTGACCCTCCGCTTCTAGTTGGGAATTCCTCACCACCCTTGACTACGAGTGGGATGTGATCCGAGGGCATCGTCCCTACCGATGGACGATATGGGTTTGTAGCCTTTTGTTGAGTTTCGTCACCGCCCACCCACGCGACCGAGGATCTGCTATAGGTTTACTCCCTTGCGCGCGTGAGCTGCCTTCTGTCCGTAATTCTCAACATAGTCGGCTTCGATGTTACGAGTGAAATTAACTGTCAGGTGAGTTTCGTGTCTCATGTCTTGTTCGTTATACTATCTGATCAACTATATTCTCAAGGTCTGGGTCACTTTTTTATCCGTGAGCGCCTCCTTTTATGTGTCCAGGCTACAACGCCCAATACCTCATTCTGTTTTTTTCTAGATCTTTTGTGACATTGCCTTTATTTCTGCCACGCTGTTGATTCTGCTTCGTGTGTGGGTCTCCCATGCGTTACGATCATTCTTCAGAAGCAAGGCGCTCATAGAATCTCGACAGAATAGCCATTTGGAACAAGGCAAAGATTATTTTCGCAGTCGCAATGGCCATATGGATGACAGACCACGCACTCCTCCTCCTTGGTAGGTATCTCCAACAGATCACGGGAGAATGTCTTGTTTACCTAGTGATATCATAGGTACAATACGGGTGAATTTCCAATTTCGACTGTTTTGGACCCTCGTCGGCTTATCTGACAACCGTAGCTCCGCGCTGAGTGGTCGCCCGAGGCAAACGCCTGCATCATGACCAACTCTGATAGCACTAAATATGCTATTATCAGCTCACTCCTTTCCGACGTTGTGTTGCTTCTTATCATGCTCATTGGCTTGCTCCCCCTGTACCGTGAAGGAGGCGGTGCCTTTACCTTGGCACGCACCCTCTGGAAGCAGGTGCGGCGGCGGCAGTTTCCGCTGGCCGTAGTATTCTCAAATTCACTTATCTGAATCCTCTATTCGTAGGGTCTGATTTGGCTCTTGATTGCCACAGTGGCCGAGGTCCCTTCAACAGTAAGTCGAACTATTAGTCTATTCCTTTGCACCCTTACTTTTCACTTATCGTTATTCACGCCACAGGTGCTCATGATTTTGAATCTCAATGGTAGTTTTTCGTTACCTCCGATCCATTAAAGACGGGTATTGATTGAACTCTACTCCGGTGAAACCATTAGCGCCTCTCAACCGTGTACGTCACTGTTTGCTGCGGTGGGGAGGGGGTGAAGTTGTTGATTACTTACGTCTTTCTACGACAACACAGATAACCCGGAATTCAAATATGATCATAGTGACAATTGCTGCAACAAGGCTGTATCGCTCTCTCACAAACATCTACTCTTCCGACATGTCAGGCATTTCCTCTCAATCTTTCCTCGACAACACTGATGATCGTTCTAGTTCACTCAAGAGTCCCCGGGGAACCGGGCGGTCAGTGTCAGAGCTACGGGTCCAGCCCGGGACGATTCCGCTGAACCGGATGGAGGTGTCCGTGCGGACGAAATACGACCAGTTTTCATCGCGGAGTCGTTCTGGCACGTGCATCAGTACAGACCCACAGGGGCGTTACAAGACGCATGAAATGAGCCTCAAGGTCGATGTAGAGAGTGGCCAAGAGGAGAAACAATGAAATCCGCCGCTTCTCGGATGCTCATTCCTGCTCCTCCGGCCGGGTGGTGCATAACAGTGAGGTCCATCCCCGGAAGAGAAAATTGAAGTGTATTTATATTTATCCTTATAGAGGCTAAAGCATATGTCGGTCAAAGTGAAATGTAGGAGAAAGGGTCGAGTAGCTCCCATTTTCTTAGCAAGTACATGGACTTGAACGCGGCATACCCCAGCTGTGTAAGAAGGCTGAGGTGCGATGGGTTGCAAACTATCATATGAAGTCGTATTTATCCGCGGAACTCTGGTTTAATGAAGAATAAAGTAAGGTGTCAAATTCTTTTTTTTTTCGCATCCAGTCTTAGTAGGAGTGGCGCGGCTTGGCTAGCCACCAGACCCTGAGGTAGCCTCTGCTACAAGTCGTATTGGTATAGCCGATAATCTGCTGGCTGGCTCTCCAGCATGATCCTCTCGCCCATGCCGCTGCCGTTCCCGGTCGCACATGGACTGTATATTGCCCTCACCTGGCTTACCATAAAAGCTGAATAGAACCACTCGATATCGAGTCACGTGGAGGCCGCACTCCTTGATCGCGTGCACGCCCTTCCGCCGCCTTCTGTGCAGCTGCCGCAGCAGCGATGATCGCGGCCATCTCCACCTTTGAGCGCTCGAGCGCTCGAGACGCACAGGGCGTGCCGCCTGATTCATTTCCTTAGCCCGAACCTGGATCGTGCTGGAGCACGCGAGGCGGGTGGTGATGCGAATTGGGGTTGAATGACCTGATGGACGAGAAATCCAGTGGTTTGATGGCACACTCGACCTCGAAGGAATCATCCAGTTGGAGCGCTTCAGCAGGCGATCCTCGGGCACCGCAGATGGAGGTAACGCTCAATCATTGCCTAGATCCTCAGCCGTATTCTCCTGAGTCGGGCTGAGCAGATTGGACGAGAGATAAGAATGAGATGATACTCGCCCCCTTCATCCGCTTCGGTATTGGATAGGCAGCCTCCAGGATGTCCCATACGTCCAGATGCTAGCAGAAGATGTCGGCGCAACGAGCTATAAACTGGAAAAACCCATGCATACGTCTTGAGCACGACGTTGTCCGACTCCATACATCTCTGAAGAGGTAGCTGACTTTGAAGTCTTCGACCTTGCTCATATAGTCTATTCGCAGCTGTCCACGATGTTCATCATGAGACTGAGCCCTCGTAATCGCATCATCTGACGAAGAACAGACTGGCCCTCAGACATCTATAGACCGAACAGTCAACGGAATCCACACCAACCAAACCTAAAATGAAACAACATTGATTGGATGAATTTCGATCAAGTACTGTAACTTGACTAAAATTGGCTGTAAATGTCTGCTTTTCAGTGCTTGTATGAAAAAGAATCCACCGTGACGATTACCCTCCAGTACTCTCCAGCCCTCATCCAATTTCTTGCTGTATATCGGTCTGCGCGTCATTACTGCCGTTCAGACTCCGACTCGTTCCGGGAGCCCCCAACAAAGACTGCCAGTTGCGTGTGTGGCGGTGATGAACCTACCCGTAGCGATCGTTGTAGTTCCTCGTCTTTCTTGATCGCACGATTTGAGAAAATGTCCCTCCGAGCGTGCTGCCCAGTGCCCAATCGTCCACTTTGCAACATACTGTAGCAGTTTGGATCACAGGAATGATTTGCGAGACTTGAAAGCTTGAACGTTTGAACGGCCGATTCCACCGCGCTTTGTCACGTCGATGAACTGCGAAGCGGCAGAGAAACAAAGACCTCGATTGCACGCCATGAATGTATCCCTTTGGTTGTGTCAGGGTTGGGTGAATAAGTAGATGTGATTTTAGGGTTAAGGTTCTGTATGCGGATCTCCATCTTAAGCATAGAACGCGTTGCGCAGCGGAATCCCACCCTATCCTACCCGTACCTACCTTGGCATGAATCCTGATCAAACCAGACTAGGGGCCACTCAACCAAGCGCCGTCTCTTCTGAGCTTTATTTTCAGCCCCCTTGTTCAAGTTGCGCCGTACTACAGATGTTTCCTCGTCGAGCTCTCCTGCGCTACGGAAGAGCCGTCTCGTGTCTTGTTTACAGTAACCCTGACCTACCTTTTTCCTTATTCCTTTGACCACCGCCAGTATTGGAGCCAACCCCCTCTTTCTTCACGCTCTCCCCGTCCGAAGCCCACTCTCCTGAGCCGTACCTTGTACAGTAAACACGCAGCTCCATACCGTGGGATGCTCTTCACATTTTTAAACCCGTATCGACCATCCTGTCACGCGGCATGTTGTCTATAGAAATTTTCGACATTCCTGTCCTCTTTCCTAGCGGTATGTCCTCGAAGGTCCTTAAATGATCACTTACGACACCGAAGATTCGACTATCCAGTGCCAGTGGCCGGCAATTCTGGGCATGGGCGTATGCTCCACGGGAGACCAAACGAAGCATTTGAACCCTCTTCTCATTGCCTCGCATGTGCGCTCTCCGCTCACTGGTCAACCCACCCATCTCGCCTGTGGATAGATATGTCCCTTTGCGCTGTGTGCCTTACTGTCTCCCATGCCTTCTCACAGATCTCATCGTTTGTTTGGTCTCCCACTGGCAGCATACATCCGGGCCGTGCATTATTCCCGCCCCATGTCCCCTCATCTTTCGCTCATCTTTCGCTTCTTGACTCTCAGCTTTCCACCTGGAATAGCCTCGATTTTCACGTGGTATGTGTTTTATTCTATTGATCACTTGATTTGAGAAATAGACTCCCAAGTTACTGGATATCTAACTTGTTGAGGGATGAGGCGCATCCTGGACCTCTGAAGTCACCCACGAGTCGCACCTAAGTATCATATAGGATACGTAGTCCGGTTTCAATATCGTGTGATTCCTTTCTTACAAGGTGACATTGCCCGCACATGATGTCTTTCTCCCACAGATTTTACACAAGGATCATCGCTTACCAATTTTGGCCCGACCCTGAGAGTATAGGACGCTATTTTAGCTTTGCGATTACTATTAACCATCATAGGCTCACGCTAGGCGCCCTCGGCTCTCTCGAGGTCTACCGTCTATGTTCCTTGTATCATCTGGAAAAGGGCGGTGCTCAGTGGGCAATGACCTCATCTACCCCTAGTCGTATTAGTCAAGGGTTCTTCGGGAGTTGATGTTTTGTATGGTCAGCGACTGGAATTTCTGTATTTCTGAGGCGTTATATCTGGGACAAGAAATAACTTGGCATCATGGTCAGTTGCGATTCCAAACACAACGACGACGAATTTTTAGGACTTTGGAAAGGAGCATCTGCCCAGGGGAAGAAAGTCAGATCCCCGCTTTTGATAAGCACTTTAGAACTAATAGCAAGGAACGCGCACCCAGAGACAGGAAGTTTGGCGAGAGAATTTACGAAAACCAGCCCATTGGCTTATAATCCTCCTTTTCCTCAACGTTACATCCACTAACTTCCCCAGACAGATCCTCAAATATTCCAGAGTCCCAGGCTAAATTGAGACCGCTTGTCTAGTCCAGGACAATCGGCCAAATTAATGGTCCGAGCCAACGCGAGGGAACTCTTGTTAGCGAGACGTCCTAAGCCTTCCGGAGAATACTAAGACCTATCCGGTAAGTGATGCAGAAGAAAAATGAGTAGATGTCAATGTAGCTGCTGACTCACTGTAGCAACATGATGTGATTGTCGATACTGCGAACGCACGGAAGGCAGCTCGAGATTGTGCGTAGTTGGTCGGCGTTGAGTGTCACTCAGTGTATGAGTGAACCAAGAGGGCTCACGAAATATGTACAAACGGGTATTTCGCGGGCGACTACAGTATATTGTGTGCCCGATCAGGGGTGCCGATCATACTCTGGCCCCTTTCATCCAGGTGAAGCGTTTATGGTCATCTGGAATCTCTACACCACTGTCCAAGCACAATATAATTCCCCTCATCTCTTACGACGTGTCACACACATCCTCAGTGCTTTCGGCCCAAATTGACAGGCTGGTAAAAGCATGGTATTAGTAAAAAGCAATTCCCTAAAAATAAAGACATTGTCCGATGAAGGCACGAAGTATACTATACGGTTCCTGGGCCTCCAATGATCCATTCCGGTCCATCCTTGATGCATCCGGATAGATTGCCACCACGACCATCCGGATGTAAACGCATATGCCTGATCAAATCTGGCCTAGGCTGAAGTAGAACGGCGATAGCACGAGAAGCACGGGGCCGGGACATCTGCCGGCGACTCGACGTCCAAACCTTCTTTGCAAACTTGGAGGGGTGCAAAAGTACTTTATGCGTACTTCGCTGCTTTCTCCTGATTCTCTGCTCGGTGTGGTCTGCTGCGAGACTCTGTGATGATCGATGTGTGTGTCCTTTGGCTTTCCCATCCTCACTGTCGTCAGGGACACTACGTTTGCAATGGAACGCTGATCGCGCTTGACTTGCGATCGCGGTCAAGTTTGAGTCCACGCAAGGATGCTCCATTTAGTTGCCTTCTAGAGGCCAGTAGTATCGTCTCAAAAACAACGCCGTGTAACATTCAAGGCATGTGGAATCGTCATTGTAGATGTTCAAGTGCTCAGTGATCGTAAGTATGTACTATGTAGTGACAACAAAGGATCTAATCGTAAAATGGGTTTCTAATGAATGTAAGACAAGATCAATAACTATAATATTACAGTAAGTATAATCATTATCTTTTATCAAACGCGGTGTGGTTACACCCGAACAATCGAGTTTGTCCCGGATCTACCGGGTCCAGCGGACCGCTTGGATATCAGCTTGTTCCGACACCAACAGTCTGAATTGCCCCTGTTGCTTTGCCTACAGTCGTTTTACTGTCAAAAAATCGCAGAACCCATTTTATGTCTAAAAGCAAACCATAGCCCAGCTGCAAGTCCGTGAACCAAGAAGTCATGTGATTGCTATCAACGATTTTAAACCCACATGCTCCACAAACACACCGCCGCCTGCATTCCCTCAAATATAGCTCAGACAAAAATCCAACGTGATATATGTGTAGTAAGCAAAATATCAAGCACCCGGAATTGTTTAATTGACCGGGGGATCACGTGAATGGTTTTTGCGCCGTCTGACAAAATCAGTGCGGTAAAAACGACAGCGGCAAAAACGACACTAACGGAGGCGGAGGCGACGTGGTGCTCTCGACTAATCACCGTTTCGGCTGCTGCATTTGGGGTCGTCCGCCCAGTCGCTGTCACTCTGAGGCTTTTCTGTTTTCTCTGAAGTCAAACTGGTGCATCCACCTCAAAGTGACAAAGTTTGGCGGATGCACTGGTCAACCCGAGCACGAGCACTAAGTGTCTCGCGGAAGCAAACGTGCACGGCTGTAACAGGAGTCGCATCCAAGCCAACACAACTAATTCATCACCGGATCACCGATCATCCATCACCAATTTTCGGCTCATGCCCTGAGCGAATATGACGTGGATTGGTTTTTTTCCTCCTCCAGAACACTTCAGGTCTAGCTGCCGCGAGGATGCAATTAAAGTGTCATTCTAATTTAGGAAAAAATGCATCGCGCCTAAGGCTTAAAATGTCGCCTGTACCCAGAGGCATCTATCCCGAACCCATCGCCCTTTTTTCCACGTCAATCGTTCCATCAAAGCCTCGTGCTAGAATGGTAAACTACAGCGATCCCGCTACGATCGCCAAAGATGCCGGTGCGTACGCTATCCCGTCAGGTTCTCGGACTTGCAGCCAGATTTACTGGTCAATCTCTTCAACAGAGGCGGTTGTAAAGTTCTGGCACTTCATGGATGGTGTATATATGTGAGTCCCGATGTCCTGCCGCTCTAGCACAGGTTCTACGTGACAACTCAACCGTGACTCTCTGCCTCTAGTTGGGAATTCCTCCTCACCCTTGACTACGAGTGGGATGTGATCCGAGGGAATCGTCCCTACCGATGGACGATGTGGGTTCGTAGCCATTTTTTGAGTTTCGTCACCGCCCACCCACGCAACCGAGGATCTGCTATAGGTTTACTCCCTTGCACGCATGAGCTGCCTTATGTCCGTAATTCTCAACATAGTCAGCTTCGATGTTACGAGCGAAATAAACTGTCAGGTGACTCGGAGTTTCATGTCCCATGTCTTGCTCGTTATACTCTCTGATATATTCTCAAGGTCATGGTCACTTTTTTATCCGTGAGCGCCTCCTTTAAAGTCCTTTTAAGTGTCCAGGCTGCAACGCCCAATACCTCATTCTGTTTTTTTCTAGATCTTTTGTGATCTTGCCTTTATTTGCTCCACGCTGTTGATTGTGCTTCGTGTGTGGGTCTCCCAAGCGTTACGATCGTTCTTCAGAAGCAAGGCGCTCAAGGAATCTTGACAGAATCGCCGTTTGGAACAAGGCAAAGATTATTTTTGCTATCGCAATGGCCATATGGGTGACAAACAACGCACTCCTCCTCCTTGGTAAGTGCCTCCTACAGATCACCCAAGTATCTGTTGTTTAACTAGTGATATCAGGTACAATACAGGTAAATTTCCAATTTCGACTGTTTTGGACCTCGTCGGCTTATTGACAACCGTAGCTCCGCGCTAAGTGGTCGCCCGAATCAAACGCCTGCATCCAGAGCAACTCTAATGGCACTAAAAACGCTATTATCGGTTCACTCTTTTCCGACGTTGTGTTGCTTCTTATCATGCTCATTGGCTTGTTCCCCCTGTACCGCGAAGGAGGCGGTGCCCTTACCTTGGCACGCACCCTCTGGAAGCAGGTGCGACGGTGGCAGTTTCCGCTGGCCGTGGTACTCTCAAATTCACTAATCTGAATCCTCTATTTGTAGGGTCTGATTTGGCTCTTGATTGCCACAGTAGCCGAGGTCCCTTCAACAGTAAGTCGAATTATTCCCTTGCACCCTTACTTTTCGCTTATCGTTATTTCACGTCACAGGTGTTCTTGATTTTGAATCTGAATGGTAGTTTTTCGTTACCTTCAATCCATTAAAGACGGGTATTGATTGAACTCTACTCCGGTGAAACCATCAGCGCCTCTCAACCGTGTACGTCATTGTTTGCTGCGTGTGGGGGGGAGGGGGTGAAGCTGTTGATTACTTACGCCTTTCTACAACAACACAGATAACCCGGGATTCAAGTATGATCATAGTTACAATTGCTGCAACAAGGCTGTATCGCTCTCTCACAAACATCTACTCTTCCAATATGTCAGGCATTTCCCCTCAATCTTTCCTCGACAACACTGATTGTAATCGATGATTGTTCTAGTTCACTGGAGAGTCCCCGGGGAACTGGGCGGCCAGTGTCAGAGCAATGGGTCCAGCCCCGGACGATTCCGCTGAACCGGATGGAGGTGTCCGTGCGAACGGAATTCGACCAGTTTTCGACACAGAGTCGTTCTGGCACGTGCGTCAATACAGTCCCGCAGGGGCGTTACAAGACGCATGAAGTGAGCCTCAAGGCCGATGTAGAGAGTGGCCTGGAAGAGAAACAATGAAACCCGTGGCTTCTCGGATGCTCCTCCGGGCGGGTGGCGCATAAAGGTGAGGTCCATCCCCGGAAGAGAACATTAAAGTGTATTTCTACAATATATAATCTTACAGACGACGTCGGATGACTCCGCAGAAGGAGCGTCCACCATATTTATCCTTATAGAGGCTAAGGCACGTGTCGGTGTCAAGGTGAAATGTAGGAGAAGGGGTCGAGTAGCTTCCATTTTCTTAGCAAGTACATGGGCTTGAACGGACAAACACAGCTGAGGTGCGATGGGTTACAAACTGTCGGATTATATGTGAAGACATATTTACCCACGGAACTCTGGCTTAATACAGAATAAAGTAGGGCGTCAAATTCTTTTTTTTGCGTTCAGTTTTACAGTACAGTAGTACTAGGGTTGCCGCAGCTTGGGTAACCATCTGACCACTGGAAGTGGCCTTGGCTACCGGTCGTATAGTCGATAATTCGCTAGCTAGCTCTCTAGCATGTTCGCCCGTCCATGTCGCTGGCGTTCCCAGCTGTGGTTGACGCGCTGCACCATTCTGGCAAAGAACGTTTTAGCGCGGCGAGTCCCTCTGCACTCCGCGGATACGACTGTAACGGACTGTTTCTCGGGGCTCAATAGCGAGAATTTTCCTGGTAAAGATGCCATCTACAAACGCTTGCGCAACATATTTTGGTCAGACACCGTGGGCAAGAGCAGGAAAAAAAAGCGAGAAAACGAGACCTTCAAGTTTTACAGCGCGTTCTCGTCTCGCTTCTTCCGACAGCTGTCGTACGTTTATTATAAGCGACCTTTTCCCTTTCGGAGGTCCACCCAACGGGCTGCCAGAGCGCAAAAACTGGATGCGCATCATGAGCGCCTCCAAATTTTCCGTGCCAAGTGAAGCGGGGACGGAAAAGACGATTGGGAAACGAGAGGCACGATCACCAACAAGGGTAGGTGCGAGAGAAGGTGCGAGGCTGGGTCCACTGGGATGACGAGGGACGAGGAAGGGGACAAGGACAGCGACGGCGCGACGGTGCCAAGCTAGGGCGACGGGGTGACGACGATAAGGACACAAGAGCTTGATAAGCCTAAGGAAACCCAATACCAGAGCAACGTAGAGAGTGACGACGAGGACGAGGACGAAGACGAGGACGAGGACGAGGACGAGGACGAGGACGAGGACGAGGACGAGGACGAGGACGAGGACGGACTCGGACAGGGGGCAAAGAAGAGCGCGAGGACTCGGAGGAAGTCCACGACCGTGACGGACTATTACTTAGTGGAACGCAAACACAAGCGCAAACAGACTTTTTCTGTCAGCTGGCAACAGGGCGCACAGCGACAGGGACTCTGGGACTCTTTGACAAGCCATATGGCCCATATCATCCTATATAGTTTGCGGCTTGAGCAACTTGAGCAAGGCGAGCCTCTGTACTGTCTGTACTACGACTGGTGCAACTGTAAAAGGAGAAGTCCAAATGAGGACGGCTCGAACCGGCTCGAGTAGCGGTTTGGCCCGGATCAACACTGGATCAACTTATCCTATTTTGGACGGTCTGTGCCGTGTGAGTGCCGTGTGGCAAGACGTGTTGGAAACCGCCGAGTCAACTCCCTCGACGGCTTTCTGATGGCCTTCTCGCACACCCACTGCTCACTCACCTGCGATCGTGACAAAGGATTGATATCGTCAAAGATACTGTATTCCGCGAAAAAGTCCCCGGAGAATCCCTCGCTTGTACACTTGAAAAAAAACCCTTACTCTTGCCCTTACTCAGTCAGTGTCTCCCTAAATGTTTTTGCGTGTGGGCCGAGATCGTGCTTTTTCCTTCTTTTCCGTGATTGAGTCTTTTTTCCTATCTATGCGTTCTAATTGACCAAAATGGCGCCAACGTTCTCCGGCTCGATATGCTGCTGATCAATAGTGGGACGGTGCCCAGTTCTGGACGTGTCATTACGCGAAGAAATGTGGATGAAATATCTCTTCAACCAGAAGAACCCCCCTTCGCTGCGCAAGGCTTGATGCATGACATAGCCTCATCTCGATGATTTAGTCGTTCTTGACGTACATGCGACATTAGGGTTAAGGCCGTTAAGGTTCTGTATGGATGCGGTCATGCAGTCCACATCATGTCCAGAACATCGCATCGACCATTCGCGCTCTAATTTTGGAACCCATGGATACTGGCAAACTCGACCCAAGCGCTATCTCTTCTGAGCCAAATCTCAGGGCGACACACGCGCCGTGTTCCAGCAGACCGCTACAGCTCACTGGCGGTCCCCTTTGTTATGCCCCACCATATTCGTTTCTTTTATTGCTTTATTAGATCTTTCGGATTCTTTCTTCGTCGAGTTCCCGAGTTCTCCTGCTCGCACAGCATGGCGGGCGAGTCGCCTCATGTCTCGTTCGAACCCATCTTGTCCCTCCTGCCCTGTTGACTCCTGGCTATATCTTCGGCCCTGACATGCCTTCCTCGTTATTCCATTTGACCACTGTCAACATTGGCACTATCTCCTCTTGCTTCGCGTTCTCCTCGCCCGGAACCCACTCATCTGACTCGGAACCGTGTAGAGGGCTCATACTAAATGCGCAGCCCCCCACTCTAACTTGCTTTGCATATCTTTATACCTGTCCCGAATATCCTGCCTTCCCTAGAAAAATGCCTTTCTGTCCCTTCTTTGGCTTTCGACATGTCCTCTTTTCTTGCGATTGCCGACTATCACCGGCTAACGCTACACGAATGCCATCAGCTCGCTCGGAATAGGCGGTGGCGGCGCGATGCTCGGACTCGGTGGGCAATTACATTATGGAGACACCGTGACCTCCCCTCACCTGGTGGTATTAATCAAGGGCTCTTCAGGAGTCGAAGCTTTGTGTGGTCGGCAGCTGTATCACTAAGACGTCAGATCTGAGACAAGAAACAACTCGGCATCCTGGTAAGCAGCTGAAAAACGACAACGATGACTGCCGGAACTCATGAAAGGATCGTCTGCCCAGGGACAGAAACTACGGTATCGCCTATAGGCCATCTTTGATAAGCACTTTTGGAACTTATAGCAAGGAGCGCGCATCCAGAGACGTGAAGTTTGGCGAGGGTACTTCTGAAAACCGGCCCCTTGGTTTATATCCTCCTCTTCCTCAGATATCTCAGAGTCTCAGGGAGAAATGCGACCACTCGTCCACGACAATCGGCCATTCCAATGCGAGGGGGTTTTTCTTAGAGACATACCAAGCGGTCCAAGCCTCCCAGGGAATGAGGTCTATCCGGTAAGAGATGCGGAAGAGACAACTAACCGCACTCGTGGAATGTTGGACTCAGGCCTGACCGCGATCGCAACTTCGCAAGCGCCATCAGCGTCCCATTGCACACCCACTGTGCTTGAGGCAGGTAAGAAAGCCAAACTTGAAACAAGGACACGCCAATCGATTGTCGCAGAGTCTCGTACCTCTATCCGTCCGCTCCGAGAAAAGAATCAAGAGAAAACAGCGAAGTCGGTATGCTCTAATTTGGTTGTCATAGTCAAGTATTCAAGTCGGGCGATGCACCCTTTTGAGATTGTCAAAGAAATTTTGGACATCGAGCCGCCAGCAAATGTCTTTGTTCTATCGCCGTTCTACTCCAGCCGGTACGCACTTTATCGCACAGGCATGTGCATCCGTCCTCGGATCGGACGATCGTTGTTGACAATCTGTCGGAATGCATCAAAGTTGAACGGAACGTTGGAGGCAAGGTTGGAGCCTTGGAGGCCACTGGCAGGTGCCGTATATGGCAGAAATTACACATGGTTCCCTCTGCGGATGGCAATCTTGTGGCCGGAGGCCCTGTTGTCTCCGCCACTTCTCCGCCACTTCTCCGCCGTACCCTTGATATGACCAAGGATCACGTGAACGGTTTAGGGGTATCTGACATAATCGCCCCCTAAGAAGAGTCCGTGACGGCCACCCCGGGCAACTCGGAGGCGACGTGGGTGCTCTCAACGCGGTGATCTGACTGGCTACTACATTTGGGTTCGTCGCTATCACTGGGGATATTCGGGCACGGTTTGAAATCAGACTCTGAAGTCAAACTGGCACATCCAATAACAAGTCCAATAAACTCCCAATTGCACAACTTGAATGCAAATTATGCAATTGCATACATCGTAAAAAGTTTTTCTGGCGGGTGCACCCTTTGGGTGTTCGAGCAGCACGAAGGGAAACCTAATATTATCGCGGAAGCAAAGGTCAGTGCAATGCAACAGGAGTCGCCCCCCGTGATTCATCAATATTCATCACTCGTCCAGGCCGTCTTCAGGTCGGAGAAATATATGGTCTAAGGCTTCAAACGCCGCCTCTCGCCAGGCCCTATAAGCCTTTCCCCAAACCCATTGCTCGTCTATACACCCTGATCCTTTCATCGATTCTGGCATCGGAGCATCGTGCTAGAATGGTAAACTACGACGATCCGACCACGATCGCCAAGGATTCCGGTGCGTACGCTATCCCGTCGGGTTCAGGGACTCGCAGCCCGATTTACAAGTCGATCTCTTCAACAGAGGCGGTTGTGAAGCTCTGGCTCCTCATGGATGGTGTATATATGTGAGTCTCCATGGGGTGCCGCGCTAGCCTAGGTTCTACTTGACAATTCAACCGTGACCCTCTGCCTCTAGTTGGGAATTCCTCACCACCCTCCACTATGAATGGGATGTGATTCGAGGGCACCGCCCCTACCTATGGACGATATGGGTTTGTAGCCCTTTTTTTGAGTTTCGTCATCGCCCACTCACGCAACCGGGGATCTGCTATAGGTCTACTCCCTTGCACGCGTGACCACGCTTCTGTCCGTAATTCTCAACATTGTTAGCTTTGATATTACGACCAAAATAAACTGTCAGGTGAGGTTTGTGTCCCATGTATTGCTCGTTGTACTCTCTGATTAACGATATTCTCAAGGTCTGGGTCACTTTTTTAGGCGTGAGCGCCTCCTTTTATGTGCCCAGGCTGCAACGCCCAATACCTCATTCTAGATCTTTTGTGACATTGCCTTTATTTCCGCCACGCTGTTGATTGTGCTTCGTGTGTGGGTCTTCCATGCGTTACGATTATTCTCCAGAAGCAAGCCGCTCAAAGAATCTTGGCAGAATCGCCATTTGGAACAATGCAAAGATTATTTTTGCAATCGCAATGGGCATATGGATAACAGACAGCTCACTTTTCCTCCTTGGTAAGTACTTCCTACAGTTCACGGGAGAATCTCTTATATATCTGGTACTATCATTATCATAGCTACAATACAGGTGAAGTTTCGTCGTTTCGATTTCCACCGTTGGACCTACTTGGCTTACCTGACAGCCGTAGCTCCGCGCCAAGTGGTCGCCCGAGGCAAACCTTTGCACCATGACCAACTTTGATGCAACTAAATATGCTGTTATTGGCTCACTCTTTTCCGACCTTACGTTGCTTCTCATCATGCTCGTTGGCTTGCTCCGCCTGCGCCGCGAAGCAGGCGGTGCGTTTTCCATGGGACGCACCCTCTGGAAGCAGGTGCGGTAATGCCATAATGGCGGTTCCCACTGCCCGTGGTACTCTCAAATTCACTAATGTGATTACGTGAATTCTGTTCGTAGGGTCTGATTTGGCTCTTGCTTGCCACTGTCGGCGAGACTCCTTCAGCAGTACGTCTGGTGATTCTCTTGCACCCTTCCTTTTTGCTCATCGCTATTTCACGTTACAGGTGCTCATGATTTTGAATCTAAATTGTAGTTTTTCATTCCTTCCAATCCATCAAAGACGGGTACTGATTGAACTCTATTCCGGTGATACTATCAGTGCCTCTCAACCTCGTACGTCCTTGTTTGTTTCGAGTGAGTGGGGGTTAGGTCATTGATCCCTTACGCCTTTTTGCAACAACGCAGATAACCCAGAGTCCTGGTATGATCATAGTGACAATTGCTGCAACAAGGCTGTATCGCTCTCTCACGAACATCTACTCTTCTAACATGTAAGACATTTTTCCTCAATCTTTCCTCGACAACGCTTATTGAGATCAAAAATTGTTCTAGTTCACTCGAGAATTCCCGGGGAACTGGGCGCTCGGTGCTGCAGATCCACCCTGGGCCGAATCCGCTGAACCGGATGGAAGTGTCCGTGCGCACGGACTCGGAATACGACCAGTTTCCATCGTCACAGATGAGTAGTTTTGACACATACATCGGCACAGACTCGCAGGGGTGTTACAAGGGGCACGAAGTAAACCTCAACGTCAATGTTGAGAGTGGCCTGGACAAGGTGTGAAATGTAAGTTAGGAGAAAAGGTCGAGCAGTTTCCATTTTTATGTTAGCAAGTACTTAGGCTTGAATGCACTATACCTTTGTCTTGTAAGAAGCTTGAGGTGCGATGGGTTACAAACTATCTGAAGACGTAGCATAAGGAGGAATAAAGTACAGCGTCCCCCTTTTTTTGCAGGGTTGCCGCGGCTTCGCTAGCCACCAGACCACCAAGGTTGGCGTAGTAGCCACAGTACCACATATTATACATAGCTGTAGCCATAGCCGCTGCTACAAGTCATATAGTCGGCAGTCAGCCGGCTTGCTCTCAAGAATATTTCCCCCATGCCGCTGTCGTTCCCGGCCGTGGTTGACGAGTTGCGCCATTCTGGGAAGGAACATTTTAGCCCGGCGAGCCCCTCGGCCCCCTCCGAACCCCACAGATACGACTGTTCCTCGAATCCTCGGAGCTCGATAGGGAGAAATTTCCTGGTAAAGACGTCATCTGGAATGAACACATTTCAGTCAGACTCCGCGGGTGAGAGCGGGAAAACAAGACAACGAAGCGAGAGAGCATGAGGGGAGACCTTTTGCGGCGGGCGAATGAAAAATGAGCGCATGCTCATCTTACTTCTTTCGAGTGCAGTTTTACGTTTCAGCGACATTTTCCCTTTTCTCAAGTTTTCTGGGGTCTACCCCATAATCTGGTCCCCATTGCCGGATAGAGCGCGAAAAACTAAAAACTACTACTCAGAGTCTCAGAATGAGGCCCCGAGTGAATGGACCTAGATGCAGTCGTGCGCCTGTGGAGTTGCGCTGAGTCCCCTGAGTATCCTCTTCTATGACGGGGGTGGGGCAGGGACTGCGTAAACGAGAAAGATGAGCCGACGACGGTCGTACGCACCATGATCTCCTTGATGGATGGAACTCACTTCTGCGTTGAGTGAACACCCGCTGAAAAGTTTGAAGGACGACTTGGACATCTCTCATTATGCAAAATGCCATCAAATTGGAGCCTGTCGACGACAAGGCTCGTCCTTGATCATCTCACCGGCTAGATATTACCATAAACCATCAAAGCAACCAGAGTCTATCGCAAGTAGTAGGCCCGCTAGAAAGTAGAGTTTCCGAATGACTAGAGACGTCGGATGAAAGGGGACAACATGACCGTAGAAATAATTAGAATGGCGCGTCGATGCCAGTGGCATGCTTCATGTTTCTTGAGAGTTGAGATTGGCAGACCCATCTTGACCAACGCCAACATCTCTGATCCTTGGGATGCGTCATTATGATAGCCCCACAGGCCCCCACTGCACACGCAAAAAAATTCAGGGAGGCACTGTCTGGGTAGGGAATTTTTTTTAACTACAGTAGTTCAAGCGAGGGATTCTCGAGGGAAATTTTCGGGGAGATATTGGCGACGATATCAAGTTTTTATCACGATCGCAGGTGAGAGAGCAGCAGGTGTGCCAGAAGGCCATCCTCAATCAGAAAGCCGGACGGTCGAGGGAGTTGAGTCAATGAGTCAGTTGACACGGCGGTCTCCGACACGTCAAACGGCTGTTGCCACGGCCCGCTTGACTCGGCTAGCACTGGCAGCTCGTCCGAAGTCGGTCCAAGGCAGATGGCCCACCAGGGTCGCACCGGGGCAGACCGTGGTTTGCGGTCGCAATTGAGCCCTCGAGACTCGAGCCGTCCTCATTTGGATTCTTCCTTTTACAGTAAAGTGGTTTTGCACCAGCCTTACAGTAGTACAAAGGCTCGCCTTACTCAAGTTGCTCAAGTCACGAACCATATGTGAGTCCCTGTGGCCGTGCCACGATGTCACCTTCTTGCCAAGTTGCCAGCTGACAGAAAAAAGTCTTTTTGCGTTCGGCTGAGTAATAGTCCGTCGTCCTCGTCCTCATTGGCTCATCCTCATCCTCACCCTCTACCTTGCTCTTGGGTCTCCTCAAGCTTATCTAGATCTTGTCTCCTTGTCGTCGTCGTCGTCACCCCATCGCCCTCGCTTTGGCTGTAACCATCGCGCCATCTCCGCCAAGTTCAAGACGTGTCATGATGCGAAGAAATGTGGATAAAATATCCCTTTAACCAGAAGAACCCTCCCTTCGTGGAGCAAGGCTGGATGCATGACATAGCCTCATCTTGATAACTTCGTCATTCTTAGTACCGCCAACATGCAGCATTGAGGTTAAGGCCGTTACGGTTCTGTACTTGGTTCTGTATGTCCTTGAAAACGACAACGAAGACCGCGGGCACTTATGGAAAGGAGCGTCTGCCTGGGGACAGAAAGTACGGTATCGTGCAGAAACCACACTTTTGGAACTGATAGCAAAGAACGCGCACCCAGAGACACTGCGCGGGAACTTATGACAAACCTCTTGGTTTATAATCTCCTCATCCTTAACGTCTCCATCCCTTTTCCTCCTCAGACATTCCAGAATCACAGGAAGAAATGCAACCACTCATTTAGTCCACGACAATCGGCCATTCATATCCGAGGGGGTTCTTAGCGAGATGTACCAGGCCTTCGATCTGGTAGAAGATGCGGAAGAAGATGAGAGAACATTAATGCAGAAACATGATGTGCGTGGTCAACATTGCGAACGCGCGGAAGGGGGTCAAAGATTGTGCGTAGTTGGTCCACATCGACTGTCCGATCAGGGCTCCTGCCCGATCGCTGCTGAGCGGCCGAGTCTCCTCCGAGACAGCAGGGTCTACCGTTCATACTCAAACATCCCCATTTCACCCCAGGTTTTGATGCGTCTTTAGTCATTTCTCTGCTCGGAGTGGACGAATAGCTGCTACTGACTCCACAATAATCGGTGAGCGTGTCCTCATTTCCCCCTCAGGGACACTGGGTGTTCAATGGAAGGTTTCAAAGTTGATCGCGCTTCGCGGTCAGTTTTGGGTCGTCAATTGGTTTGGCTCTGATTGCCTTCTAGAGGCCAGTAATATCGTTTCAAAAACAGCGCCATGTACGGTACCTCCAAGGCATGTAGATGGTGTCAAATTATGTTGAACGTTAATGTCACCTGATTCATGAGTGTCCCAGACGAGCATGAAATGTGAGCACATGTGAGCTTCCAGCTGCTTGTCCAGCTGACTACAGACTTAGTCTACAGTAGTACTAGGTGGCTGTAGGTCTGATCAAGGGTCTGATAAATTGGTTTGCGTTCAAGTTATTTTGGACACCATTCAATTCTGCCGCATGTACTATAGCGGCGGCTATAGCCGCATATAGCGTAGTATAGCCAACTGTGTACACTGTACAGACATTACAGTAAGTTACTGTAGTCGGCATTCCCTGCCAAGTCTCGATGACTCGTTTGAGCGTTTTTACACCCCACAATTCGTTAGCAGTATTTTCAATTGTAGCGACTTACGTATGTGCCCTGAATCAATTGAAAGTGCGGAATCAAATTCTTATGTCCAGACCAGGACATCCGACATGGCCCCACATGAGTCGCCGTCTCAGCTGATGGCTGTCAATGATAAACACACTGCCTTCCACAGTTCCACTCCCTCAGAAGGCTCAGACAAAATCTAGTTACTGCCCCATTGGCACTCAAAATCTAGCCGGTAGTCTGTAGATAGCCGTTGATATGTTGATAACCGGCCAGAATTGTTCATGGATCAGAGGATTACGTGAAGGACTTCAGGGGTATCTGACTGATTCTGACATAATCAGAGAAGCAAAAAATTTCCGCAAACGCCACTGAGAAGTTAGAACGGACGGGTTACGGGGCTAGTGAACTGTGGCGACTCGGTGGCGAGGTGCTTTCAACGTGGGGTCGACAATCACTGTTTCTGCCAGTGGCCACTGCATTTGGGTTCGGCCGCCGGCCTGCCTGTCGCTGTCGCTCTGAGGCTATTCAACCATATGTTCTGGCGGGTGCACTGGTCGACCCAACACACACACGCACCATGATGATGGAAACCTAGGTATCTCACGGACGTAAAGGTGCAACACTGGTGCAACAAGAGTTACATCTGAGACAACACAAACTACAATTGGCAATTCATCGCCGATCATCCATCACGGCGGACATACCGTAATGGATTTGTTTGTCTGCCTCCTCCCAAACACTTCAGGTCTATCTGCCGTGAGGAGCAATTGAATACAGTACGGGCTTTAAATGTCGCCTGTCTCCACGCCCTATAGGCCTCTATCCTCAACACATCGCTCGTATATCCACCTCAATCGTTCCACCGAAGCTCCATGCTAGAATGGTAAACTACAACGACCCAGTTACGATCGCTAATGAGTTCGGTGCGTACGCTTTTCCGTCGGGCTTCAGGGGCTGGCAACCCGATTTACTGGTCGGTCTTTTCAACATAGGGGGTTATGAAGCTCTGGCACCTCATGGATGGCGTATATATGTGAGTCTCCACGTTCCTGCCGCGCTAGCCTAGGCTCTACTTGACAGCTCAACCGTGACCCTCCGCTTCTAGATGGGAATTTTTATCTACCCTTGACTATGAATGGGATGTCATTCGAGGGCATCGCCCCTACCGATGGACGATATGGGTTTGTAGCCTTTTTTTGAGTTTCGTCACCACCCACCCACACAACTGGCGATCTGCTATAGGTCTACTCCGCTTCGCGCTGGACCGCTCTTATGGCCGTAATTCTTAACATTATCGGCTTTGATACTACGACCAAGATAAACTGTCAGGTGACTTTCGTGTCCCACGTCTTGCTCGTTATACTCTCTGATCAACTATATTCTCAAGGTCTGGATCAGTTTTATGGCCGTGAGCGCCTCCTTTTATGTGCCCAGGCTGCAACGCCCAATACCTCATCCTATTTTTTCTAGTTCTTTGCTTACCTTGCTTTTATTACTTCTTCGTTGTTGATTGTGCTTCGTGTGTGCGTCTCCCATGCGTTACGGTCATCCTCCAGAAGAAAGACGCTCAAGGAAGCCTGGCAGACTCGCCATTTGGAACAGGTCGAAGATTATTGTCGCAATCGCAATGGGCATATGGATGGCGGACATCTCACTCTTCCTCAGTGGTAAGTACCTCCTACAAATCATTGGAGAATCTCCTCTACACCTGGTGATATCACAGCTTTAATACGGGTGAAATTTCAATTTCGACTGTTTTAGACCTGCTTGGCTTACCTGACAACCGTAGCTCCGCGCTACGTGGTCGACAGAGTCAAACACCTGCATCCTGGTCAACTTTGATAGCACTAAACCTACTATTATCGTCTCATTTGTTTCCGACATTGGGTTACTTCTCATCATGCTTATTGGCTTGCTCCGCCTGCGCCTCGAAAGAGGTGGTGCCTTTGTTTTGGGAAGTTTCCTCTGGAAGCAGGTGCGGTGGTGGCAGCTCCCGCTGCCGCGATACCCAATAATGTGAATTTCTGTTTGTAAGGGTCTCATTTGGCTGTTGTTTGCAACCATCGCCGAGGTTCCTTCACTAGTAAGTCTGGCTGTTCTTTGCACCCTTACTTTACGCTCATCTCTATTTCACATCACAGGTGCTCGTGCTTTTGAATCTGAATGGTAATTTTCATTTCCTGCAATCCATCCAAGACAGGTATTGATTAAAACCTATTCCGGTGAAACTATCAGTGTCTCTCAACCTCGTACGTCCTTGTTTTCTACGAGTGGGGGGAGGTTAGGTTATCGATTCCTTACGCCCTTTGACGACAACACAGATGACCCAGAGTCCCAGTACGATTATAGTGACAATTGCTGCAACAAGGGTGTACCGCTCTCTCGCAAACTTCAGCTCTTCCAACATGCAAGGCATTCCTTCCTATTCTTTCCTCGACAAGGCTGATCGTTGTCGATAATCGTTCTAGTTCACTCGAGCACCCCCCGGGGACTGGGCGCCCAGTGTCGGAGCTGCGGGTATGCAGTGGGCCCATTCCGCTCAACCGGATGGAGGTGTCCGTGCGTACGGACTGCGATCAGTTCCCGATGTCACAGATGAGTCGTCCTGGCTCGTACATCAGTACAGACCCGCAGGGGCATTACAAGGCGCACGAAGTGAGCCTCAAGGTCGATGTAGAGAGTGGCCCGGAGGAGAAATAAGGAAACCGTCCCTTCTCGGATGTTGCTCCTTCGGGCGGTGGCATTAAAGAGAAGTGAGGCCCAGCGCAGGAGCCTGCTCGTCACCCGCAGTGCTGAGCAGGTCCGTGGGCTAAACTCCACAAGGACAGAACTTGTAGAACTGGGACATTTGCGTCGTGTCCCCAGACGTCAGATAGCCAGAGTCCAGACGGCGGAACGTGAACGCCTTGTGTAAATAGACGCCTGTCGGGTTTGGCTACTTGAAACAGCTTTTCAGGGAAGAGTTCGACCTTTATCGAGCGTTTTTTCGGTCCCGGGAAGCAGGAACTCTAGTGTACTTGGAAACACAGTCAAACACTATACGACTACCTCGACGATGATCTACGCCTTCGCATCCGACACGAACCCCAGTTAACCGTCTCTGCGAAGTCGGCACCGCGCTTCAAGCATCGACGATGCAGGGCTCCTTACGAACAGCAGTCTCCAGGAGCGTTGCGTCGCCCACGTATATCGTCATCAGTGCAGAGGACACAGCGTCAGAAGCGGTCTCCAGGTCCGAGACTGAGGGTGGGATGGTATACCGCCAAAGCTTGCCAGTCGGTCAGCCACGCAAGACGAGCCATATGCACAACACCCCAGTTCTACATCGTGCCTTCAGATGCAATACAACTATCTCCCCGGCATCCGCCTGTGCAGTACAGCTTCGCGACGGTAGTAATGGCACACAGTCCAGCCTTGCCTGCCGACAACCTTCTGTGGATCCCGCGCTTCTTTAACCTGGTGGAGCACCACTGCACCACATGCTACTTTCTGCAGCCCTTCGAAACTTGACGCTGCCGAGCAACAGCGAGGCTAACAATGATAAGAGGACAGGTGCGAGGCCGGAATGACGAGCGGCGAGGAAGAGGACAGCGACAGCGACAGCCAGGCGAGGCCGCGATGGCGCGATGGCGACGACGACAAGAACACAAGAGCTAGATAAGCCTGAGGAGACCAAATTTCAGGGCCAGAGGGTGAGGACGAGGGTGATGACAGGGGGCAGAGAGGAACGCGAGGAGGAAATTGAAGGCCACGACCATGATGAGTCATTTATCATCCCATATGATTTGCGGCTTGAGTAACTTGAGCAAAGCGAGCCTCTGTAACTTACGACTGGTGCCAACAAGGACGAATCCAAGTGAGCAAGCTCGACCCCAAACCACGGTCCGGCTCGGATCGACTGATTCGACTCATCCTATCTTGGACGAGGTGGCGCTGAGCCGAGCCGAGTCAAGCGCAGCCGCCAATTGGATTGGAGACTGCCGACTCTCCAGCTTGCTCTCCAGCGTGGATGATGGCCTTTTCGCACACCCACTGCTCACTCACCTGCGGATTGTGACAAAGGATTAATATCGTCGCCCAAGATACTGTATTCCCCGAAGCAATTCCCCGAGAATCCCTCGTTTGTACAGGAAATTCCCTACCTGGTCACTGTCTTTGAAATTTTTGCGTCACTTGCGTCACTGAGTCTAAGCACTGCCAGAGCCTAGCGGGCCTGCTTGCGATTGACTCTATCATAGTATTGCTTTGACGGCATTTCAAACGTGCATAGGGTTCCTATTAAAGTATTAAACACGCAGTTCCCCTCTGTCATGCTTTGCATACCTTCATCCCTTCCTTGAATCCGTAGAAAAACGCCTCTCCGTCCCTCCCGTGGCTTTCGACTTGTCCACTTTTCTTACGCCCATCTCTTCGATTTATCGTCATTTCGGATCACCTTCGAATTTGAAAAGCCTCGATTCCCCTCGAATCATCACCTACGACACCGACGATTCGATTTGACAGAGCCCGGCATTTTTATGCGATGGGAATCAGTGGGATACAGATATACTGTAGTAGGAGTGGGGTGACAGACCCAGACGCCCGTTGTACCTGTGAGGTCGATTTGGTCGGATGAGGACCAAAGTAGGTTACTTTCGCTCTTCGCGGAGGTTACGTACAATATGTGCCTTGAATCAAGGAATCAATTTTTAGGTATGCAGCCGGCTGCTGCCGGACCATAGGCTGCCCGAGGTCACGTGATAGCTGTCAACGATGTCGAACCACCATACCGCCGCTCCATCACACACTACTGTACCTTCTGCCCCCTCACTTGGCTCAGACGAAATCCAGTTATTCCCCCACTCAAAATTTAGCTGGTAAATAACCCTTAATATAACCACCCGGAATCGTTCAATCCACAGGATGTCAGGATCACGTGAGGACATCAGGGCCAACATGTGGCGTGTTTCACGTAACGTGGTGATCGACAAATCACTGTATTTGGGTCCGGCCGCCCTTTCGCTCACTCTGAGGCTATTCAACCATTTTGGGCACCCGATTCGCGACTGAAGTCAGACTGGCGCAACCACCTCAAAGATGCTATTGCGAGCGCACTGGTCTGCCCGAGCACCAAGGAGGGAAACCTAAGTGTCTCGCAGAAGCAAATGTGCAACACTGGTGGCGGTCCAACACAAACTGCAATTGGTAATTCATCACTCAATTGAGTGGCGGACATAAATATTGAACTCAGTAGATCGGTTTGTCTTCCTCTTCCAGACCACTTCTGGTCTAGCTGCCGCGAGGGTGCGATTAAAGCGTCATTCTCATTTGGGAAGGGATACAGGCTTTAAATGTCGCCTGTCGCCAGGTCCTATAGACCTCTGTCCCCAACCCATCTCTCAACTATCCACCTTAATCGTACCATCAAAGCTCCATGCTAGAATGGTAAACTACAACGACCCAGTTACGATCGCTAAGGATGCCGGTGCGTACGCTTTTCCGTCGGGTTTTAGGGGCTAGCAGCCCGGTTTACTGGTCCATCTATTCAACAGAGGCGATAGTGAAGCTCTGGCACCTCACGGATGGTATATTTATGTGAGTCCCCATGTCCCGCTGCGCTAGCCTAGGCTCCACTTAACCACTCAACGTACTCAACCGTAACCCTCCACTTCTAGTTGGGAATTCTTCACCACCCTTCATTATGAATGGGATGTCATCCGAGGGCATCGCCCCTACCGATGGACGATATGGGTTTGTTGCCTTTTTTTTCGAATTTCGTCACCGCCCACCCACTTAACTGGGGATCTGCTATAGGTCTACTCCCTTGCACGCGTGACCTGCCTTCTGTCCATAATTCTCAACATCGTCAGCTTTGATATTACGGCCAAAATAGACTGCCAGGTGAGTTTCGTGTCCCATGTCTTGCTCGTTATGCTCTTTAGTCAACTATATTCTCAAGGTCTGGGCCACTTTTTTATCCGTGAGCGCCTCCGGTTTTGTGCCCAGGCTGTAGCGCCCAATACCTCATTCTATATTTTTCTAGTTTATTTCTAACATTGCTTCTATTTCCTCCACACTGTTGATTGTGCTTCGTGCGTGCGTGTCCCATGCGTTACGATCATTCTCCAGAAGCAAGCCGCTCAAATAATCTTGGCAGAATTGCCATTTGGAACAAGACAAAGATTGTTTTTGCAATCGCAATGGTCATATGGATAACAGACAGCTCGCTTTACTTCCTCGGTAAGTACCTCCTACTGATCACGGGAGAATCTCTTGTATACCAGATGATATTACAGCTACAATTCAGGTGAATGTTTAATTTCGATTGTTTTGGGCCTACTTGGCTTACCTGACAACCGTAGCTCCGCGCCAAGTGGTCGCCCGAAGCAAACGCCTGCACCATGTTCAATATTGATAGCATTAAATATGCTGTTATTGGCTCACTCGTTTTCGACATTGGGTTACTTCTCATCATGCTCATTGGCTTGCTCCGCCTGCGCCACGAAGGAGGTGCGTTTGCCATGGGTCGCACCCTCTGGACGCAGGTGCGGTGGTGGTAGTTCCCGCTGGCTGTGGTACTCTCAAATTCACTAATCTGAAACCTCTGAACGTAGGGTCTGATTTGGCTTTTGCTTGCCACTGTCGGCGAGACCCCTTCAGTAGTATGTCTGGTGATTCTCTTACACCCTTGCTTTTTGCTCATCGCTATTTCACGTCACAGGTGCTCATGATTTTGAACCTGAATTGTAGTTTTTCATTTCCTCCAATCCATCAAAGACGAGTACTGATTGAACTCTATTCCGGTGATACTATCAGTGCCTCTCAACATCGTACGTCCTTGTTTGCTTCCAGTGGGAGGTTAGGTTGTTGATTCCCTACGCCTTTTTACCCCAACGCAGATAGCCCTGAGTCCTGGTATGATCATAGTGACAATTGCTGCAACAAGGCTGTATCGCTCTCTCATAAACATCTACTCTTCCGAAATGTAAGGCATTTCCTCTCAATCTTTCCTCAACCACGCTTATTCTGATCGGAAATCGTTCTAGTTCACCCGAACCCTCCCCGGGAACCGGGCGCTTAGTGTCGGAGCTGCGGATACGCAGTGGGCCCATTCAGCTTAGCCAGATGGAGGTGACCATGCGTACGGAATGCGATCCGCTCCCGATGTCACAGATGAGTCGTCCTAGTTCGTACATCAGTGCAGACCCGCAGGGACGTTACAAGGCACACGAAGTGAGCCTCAAGGTCGATGTAGAGAGTGGCAGGGAGGATAAATAAAGAAAACGGCCGCTTCTCGGATGTTGCTCCTTCGGGCGGTGTTGGAGCTGTAGGCAGAACTGGGGCTTTTGCGTTGTGTCCCTTGACGTCAGATAGCCAGACGGCGCAGCGTGAGCGCTTTGTGTATATAGACGCCTTTCGGATTTAGGTACTTGAAACAGCTTTTCAGGGCATTCAACCATTATCGAGCGTTTTTTCAGTTCTGGGAAGCAGGAACTCTACAGTCAAATACTATGCTGCTACCTCCTCGATAATTTTCGCCTTCGCGTCCTACACGAACCCCAGTTGACCGCGATCTGCGAAGTCGGCACGGCGCTTCAAGCATTGACAGGGCAGAGCTCCTTGCGAGGTTTTCAAGAGCGGAGCGTAACTTAGCTCACATATATCGTCATCGGTGCTGGGACACAGCGTCAGCAGCGGTCTCCGGCCCGATACGTAGACGGGATGGCAAAGTGATGGCATACCGCAAAAGCTTGCCAGTCGGTCAGTCACGCAGGACGAGGCGTATGCACAACAACCCAGTTCTATATCAAGCCTTCAAAGTAATACAACTATCTCCCGTCATCGGTCTTTGCAGTACAGCCTCGCGACGGTAGCAATAGTACACTTATAGCCCTGCCTGCCGACAACCTTCGGTGAGTCCCGGGCATCTTTGACCTGGTGGAGCACCAGTGCACCACGGCACCACGGCACCACATGCTACTTTCTGCAGTCCTTCGAAAACTTGACGCTGCCGAGCCGAGGGCTTCGTGAAAATGACGCCAAGATTCCCTCGCATCTCTGGAGATCGTAGGGAGGGAAGCCTTAATGCGAGGGATTGGGTTGAATCCGCGCGCGAAAATACCTGACATAGCGTGGTATCAGAGTGGCCATGAGCAACTTGAGCAACGATCACAGCGAAGAAGAGGACAAGGGCAGCGAAGGCCAGGAGAGGGACGCGGCGGCGATGGTGCGATGGCGACAGCTAAGCGAGGGCGACGGGGTGACGACGACGACAAGCACACAAGAGCTAGATAAGCCCGAGGCCCAATTCCAGAGCTAGAGGGTGACGACGAGGACGAGGGCTTGGAGCCTTGGACAGGGCACAAAGAGGAGCGCGAGGACTATTACTTTGTCGAACCTCGGAGTCGGAGACCTCTACAACTTGTGACTGTAAAAGGAAGAATCCAAATGAAGACGGGTCGAGTTGACTCGACCGCAAACCACGGTCTGGCTTGGATCGACTCATCCTATTTTGGACGAGCTGGCTCGAGCCGTGGCAGGTCGGAGACTGCCGAGTCATCTCCCTTCAACCCACTGCTCACCCCACTGACAAAGGATTGATATCGTCGCCCAAGATACTGTATTGCCCGAAAAAATTCCCCGAGGATCCTCATTCGTACAGGAGATTCCCTACTCAGTCAGTGTCTCCCTGATATTTTTGCGTGTGGACGGTGGACCATCGTAATGACTCATCCCAAGGATCAGAGATGTTGGCATTGGTCAAGGTGGTTCAGCCGAATCCGTGCCGATCTCAAGCATGCCACGATCGTGCCATTCTATGTTCATACTGTCCCTTTCATCCCGCGTCTTTAGTCTAAGCACTGCTGGCGGGCCTACTTGCGATTGACTCTGGTACTTCTTCGACGCCACTTCTAACTTATAGTAATCTCTAGCCGGTGATGTGATCAGGGACGAGCCTCGAGCTCCAATTTGATTGGCATTTTGCCTGATGCGAGACAACTCGAGACGAAGAGGGGAGGCACAGAAATTCCTTCACAGAAAAATGGGTAAATTGCATGGCTTTTCCATCCGTCCTCAGAATCCAAACATGCTTTTTTCCCGCTTTTCCGTGATTGAGTCTTTGGTCTCAAATCACCTCGCCCCTCTGAGCGGATCTCTCTCGCACTATCGTATTCGCTATTCAGACGCACTACTCTATGCGTTCTAATTGACCAAGATGGCGCCAACTTTGCCCGACTTTATATGTTACTGATCAATGGTGGTGCTTAAGTCGGGACGAGATCCTTACGCGAAGAAATGTGGATAAAATATCCCGGGCCAATTAACTAGAAGAACCTTCCCTTCGCAGCGCAACGCTGGACGCGCGACATAGCCTCATCTCGATGACTTCGTCATTCTTGACACCACCTACATGCGACATTAGGTTAAGAATGTCAAATTTTCTGTATGGATGCGGTCATACAGTCTACATCATGTCCAGAACATCGCGTCAACCATTTGCACTCTAATTTTGGAACCCATAGATACTCGTAGATGCTACTCCGAACACACTGCCTTTTCCCTCCGGTCTCCTCACCGTCCACTTCCCAAGCATGGAACGCGTTTACGCAGCCTGAAGCTGCCAGATCCTACTATCCCACCCGCACCCACCTTGTCAATTTTATCAAACCTGACTTGGCGGCCCGTCTGAGTCCACCGATTACCTTTCCACCGTGATTCAGGCAGGCCCCTTTCACTCCAGGCTTTGATGCGTCTTAAGTCATTTGGAGACTCTACGCACTTGCCTCCAGGCCCTCCACGCAGATACATCTTCTACATGAAGAGCCTCCGACCATCTGCTCCGCTCCATCTTTGAGGCATTCTGACAGACTGACACATTGTCAACGCGATAGTCCGATCAGAGGACGGATTTTAAAGCATATGCCTGTGTGAGTATTAAATGTGGCCTAGGCCGGAGTAGAACGGGGACATCTGCAGGCGCTCGACGTCCAAATTTCCTCAGGGGTGTAAATGCCGAATGATCTGTGAATCGCACTTGATTACTTGACTGCAGACAACCACATTGGAGTACGCCGACTTCGTTGCTTTCTCTTCATTCTCTGCTTGGAGTGGACGAATAGCTGCTACAGACTTTGCGACAATCTATGGGCGTGTCCTTATTACTTTCCCCCACCTCCACCTCCACCTCTTCTCCCAACCCGCGATGTCCTCCTTCCTCCCCAATGGTGCCCCCGCTCTCCTTTTCAACACCCTCAAACCTTTTCCCGCCCGACCCCGTCGAGCTTCATGCTCTCACCCGTCCCTCGCGGCGTCATCTCTTGCATGATATCCCAGAGAGCAGCCCCGGGATCTGGAGAATCGCGCATCGTCGCGAAGCGGCCGAGCATCGCAGCGCCGTGCACGACCGATGCAGCGTGCGAACGAGGGAGCATGACGGGCATGTTGCACACGTTCGACAACAGACGCATGAGCGCCGCGTTCTGGGCTTGCGATCCGGAAAGGTACAGCGCGTGGATGGAGTGTCCAGCGTCGTTGAGCTTGTCGACGACGTGTCGGGTCTGGAGCGTGATGGCCTCGAGGGCGAGCGCGTATTTTCGCGCGAGATTGTGTAGCGACTAGTCCTAGAATGTTCATGAGTATCCGGGAATGAGGAGTGCCCGTCTGAGGTGCGGAGAGAACTGACGAGAGTGGCTCTAGGGATGTCAACGAGTGCGCGAGTCTACTCGTGGTACTCGTGTTCACCAACCTTCTCCCTCGCCCCAACCCCTTCAGGGCCTTCACCCTCATCCCAAGAACGGCTCGGACTCACCCTCACCCTCACCCTCGCCCCAACAATGAGACGCATTCAACAATGCAGCACCCCCTTCCTCGTCCCAAGCGCGAGATGGAGGGGGTTTCTCCTTGCTTCTCGTGCCCCCCCGCGCTTTTGCGCAGTGAACTTGTCCCGGATGAAAAAAGTTCTGTCTATCTAGCCCTCTCTTACTGTACTGATGATTCCTTTTATTTTTATGTCCCATGCCCATGCCCGAGCCCTTGCCGCGCCTCTGCTTGAGCCCCTGCGGCGCCTCCGAGTCTGCCCGCGCCCCTCGTCTCTGCCCCTCCTTCAACCGCCACCCCTCTCCCTCTCGCTCCAAACGCGAGATAGATACCATCCCCACCCTCGCAGGCGTCTTATCCAAGCTCACAAACTCTTACTGCCTCGTCGCCACCCAAGGCAGCACCAAGTTGAACTTCTGTTGAAGCGCCACCAACTTCTACTCCGCCTTCGAATCCGAGCTCGGTGACGTGATCCCCATCGTGCACACCTCCACCGGCGGCACATGCATCGTTCGCCATCTCACCACAGGCAACATGCTCCCTCGCGCTCTCTCACTCTCTCAGTGGTCATGTAACTGATGGCCAGGTGCGGCCAAGGTGCGTGTCAGCCCGCTTCCTCCAACCGTCCAAGCCCAACAACGCTTTCATCTGTGGCACAGGCAAAAGAACACCTGCAGGGAACGCATTGGATGACATGCTCAGATCTCAGAGCTTGAAGACTGTACACCTTGCTGTACGCTTTGTTTTAGTAAGTTATGTAGACGTTGGAATTACGTAATTCCAACCGGAGGCCGAGGGCCGTTCCATTTTCATTCCGGATCTGCGGCCCTGTCCCTCGTCGGCCCTGTCACCTGCTGACGCTGACAATGCGTGGCGACTCTGTCACTCCGGGTCCCCTCGCATCTCGCCCGGCCCCCTGCCATCGCTGCCTGTACACATCCCCGACACACTCCTGCCTCCACCGCCTCCTCGCTGCCGTCGACCAGGAGACTTCCCTGTCCTGTCTCTGATGTAGTCTCTGCTAACCTTTTGTAACCGTTGCTGCATGAATATCATCACCATTTTGCACTCGACTTGAATTCCGGTTTGGATTTATCCGCTTGGCCTTCCTGACCCGGTTGTGTGGTCTCCTTTCTCCTTTGCAAACCCTCCATGGTCGCCCAAAAAAAACCCAGGTCTGAGGTGCTGCCGACCCCACCGCGCTCACGCTCCCTGCACCCACGATCTGGCCGCGTCGGCCACCACCCGTGCCCGATGTCGACCTCTCGACATTGGCTGTCACCCGGCCCGCACCATCGATGCGCTCGAAAGGGAAGCGCAGGGCTGACAACTGACAGCCTCGATCGAACGCCCGAATGAAGCGAAGTCCTGTATTTTTGGTATTTTACAATCACAAGGGCACATGAGTTGTTACAAAACCTGAACTTCAGCTTGGCCAATGAGTAATGTAAATGTTTTTCGTATGCGGTCGGTTGCCGCGCTCCCGGGGCAGTAAGTTACGATACTATGCTTCTGTAGTGCGCCCGTCCACACTCCGTCCACTCTAGTGTATTGAACTTATGTAATAATCTTTAGTGCGGTCACTGCGGTGATAAGGGTTTTTGTATTCGGCATTCGTCGGCAAAGCGGAGTCTCCCTGCCCTGAGCGCCGGCGGACGTAAGCTTTGAATACAGTAGTCTTCCTCTTCCAGACCGCTTCAGGTCTAGCTGCTAACTTACGAGCGTGCAATTGAAGTGACATTCTCATTTGGGAAGAAATACGGGCTTTAAATGTCGCCTGTCGCCAGGACCTATAGGCCTCTATCCCCAACCCATCGCTCGTCTATCCACCTCAATCGTTCCATCAAAGCTCCGTGCTACAATGGTAAACTACAACAACCCAGTTACGATCGCTAAGGATGCCGGTGCGTACGCTTTTCCGTCGGGTTTTAGGGGCTAGCAGCCCGGTTTACTGGTCGATCTTTTCAACAGAGGCGATGGTGAAGCTCTGGCACCTCACGGATGGTATATTTATGTGAGTCTCCATGTCCTGCTGCGCTAGCCTAGGCTCCACTTAACAACTCAACCCTGACTCTCCGCTTTTAGTTGGGAATTCCTCACTACCCTTCACTATGAATGGGATGTCATCCGAGGGCATCGCCCCTACCGATGGACGATATGGGTTTGTAACTTCTTTTGAGTCTCGTCACCGCACTCACGCAACTGGCGATCTGCTATAGGTTTACTCCCTTGCACGCGTGACCTGCCTTCTGTCCGTAATTCTCAACATTGTCGGCTTTGATATTACGGCAGAAATGAACTGCCAGGTGAGCTTCATGCCCCATGTCTTGCTCGTTATATATATTCTCTGATCAACTATATTTTCAAGGTCTGGGCCACTTTTTTATTCGTGAGCGCCTCCGTTTTTGTACCCAGGCTGCAACGCCCAATACCTCATTCAAATTTTCTCTAGATCTTTTCTGACGTTGCCTTTATTTCCGCCACGCTGTTGATCGTGCTTCGTGTGTGCGTCTCCCACGCGTTACAATCATTCTCCAGAAGCAAGCCGCTCAAAGAATTCCGACAGAATTGCCATATGGAACAAGACAAAGATTGTTTTTGCAATCGCAATGGTCATATGGACAATAGACAGCTCACTTTTCCTCCTTGGTAAGTACCTCCTACAGATCACAGGAGAATCTTTTGTATACCTGGTGATATTACAGCTACAATTCAGGTGAATTTTTAATTTCGATTGTTTTGGACCTGCTTGACTTGCCTGACAACCGTAGCTCCGCGCAAAGTGGTTGCCCGAGGCGAACGCCTGCGCCATGTTTAATATTGATAGCATTAAATATGCTGTTATTGGCTCACTCGTTTTCGACATTGGGTTACTTCTCATCATGCTCATTGGCTTGCTCCGCTTGCGCTGCGAAGAAGGCGGTGCATTTGCCCTGGGACGCATCCTCTGGAAGCAGGTGCGGTGGTGGTAGTTCCCGCTGGCCGTGGTGCTCTTAAATTCGCTAATCTGAAACCTCTGAACGTAGGGTCTGATTTGGCTCTTGCTTGCCACTGTCGGCGAGACCCCTTCAGCAGTATGTCTAGTGATTCTCTTGCGCCCTTCTTTTCGTTCATCGCTATTACACGTCACAGGTGCTCATGATTTTGAATCTAAATTGTAGTTTTTCACTCCCTCCAATCCATCAAAGACGAGTACTGATTGAACTCTATTCCAGTGATACTACCAGTGCCTCTCAACATCGTACGTCCTAGTATGCTTCGAGTGGGAGGTTAGGTTGTTGATTCCTTACGCCTTTTTACAACAACGCAGATAACCCTGAGTCCTGGTATGATCATAGTGACAATTGCTGCAACAAGGCTGTATCGCTCTCTCATAAACATCTACTCTTCCAAAACGTAAGGCATTTCCTCTCAATCTTTCCTCAACCACGCTTATTCTGATCGGAAATCGTTCTAGTTCACTCGAGCCCTCCCTGGGAACTATGCGCTCAGTGTCGGAGCTGCGGGTACGGAGTGGGCCCATTCCACTCGACCGGATAGACGGTGTCCATGCGTACGGAATGTGATCGGTTCCCGATGTCACAGATGAGTCGTCCTGGCTCGTACATCAGTACAGGCCCGCAGGGACGTTACAAGGCGCACGAAGTGAGCCTCAAGGTCGATGTAGAGAGTGGCCCGGAGGAGAAATAAAGAAAACGGCCGCTTCTCGGAAGCTACTGCTTCGAGCGGTGTTGCCAGTGGATGCGGAAAAGTGAGGCCGATCGCAAGAGCCTGCTCGTCATCCGCCTTTCTGGGCGGGTCCGTGGGCTAAACTCTACAACGACCGAAGTCACAGAACTTGTAGAACTGGCGCTTTTGCGTCGTGTCCCCAGACGTCAGATAGCCAGATGCCGCTTTGGATGGCGCAGCCTGAGCGCCTTGTGTAAATAGACGCCTGTCGGGTCACGGTGTAGCTACTTGAAACAGCTTTGCCGGGAAGGGTTCGACCTTTATCGAGCGTTTTTTTTTAGTTCTAAACTCTAGTGTACATGGAACACAGTCAAACACTACAGTGTACCGACACCAGTTTACACACCCGGGTCACTTTACACACCAATAATAAAACTTGCTCAAATCTTGTCCGATCCTCTTGTAAATTTTTTCCCTGTGAGAGTACCATTATATCTGTATTCTGGCAAATTTTCATAGCTATCCGTTGAAGCGTTGCTGAGTAGTGATGGTTATTGCCATTGATCTACCTGATTTCACAGCGGGTCCAACTTTTGTACCGGAAATAGTACCCTTAAAATGCTCTATATGCACTAATGGCCTCATTCAATCAAAAGTTTATACGATTTACAACATATTTCTCCCTAACATCAAAAGAATCGGCCTGGAATTGAGCGTGATGGACGGGATACCAGCATTTTGATGCTGTAAACACAGATTGGTGACTATGGTATTACTTAATCTTGGCCCAGTCGGGCCTAGTTTAACTCATCGGAGTGACGATAGACACTAGGGGAAAACTATTCCCACGGGTGTGCAAACACGCCATTTTTGGTGAAATTTGACCCATCACTTCATTTTGCTTCAAACATGGTTAATAAAATAGTATAAAATCAACTAAAATAAGAGCAAATATCCTAATCAACTTTATGATCATTCTGTCTCTTCAGAATTATTGATTTGTGGTTGTGTTTGAAGCTATCGAGGAAACTCAAAGTTGTGTGCAAACTCGTGTCGGTACACTGTATGCGATACCTCTACGATGATTATGATCTGTCTTCCCATCTTACACGAACCCCAGTTGACCGTCCTCTGAGAGGTCGAGACCGCGCTTTAAGCATTAACGATGCAGAGCTCCTTGCGAGGCAGCAATCCCTGGGAGCATAGCGTCGCCCACACATAGTATCGTCATCAATTTCGGGAACACAACGTTAGCCGCGCCGGTCTCTGGGCCCGAGACCGCAGGTGGGATGGCATACTAGTACAGTGCAGTAATTGCCGGTCAGTCAGTTACGGCAAGACGAGGCGTATGCGCTACACCCTAGTTCTACATCGTGCCTTCGGATGCAATACAACTATCTCCCCGACATCCGTCTTTGCAATACAGCCCCGCGACGGTAGTATCAGTCGTACTCGTACTCACGCTGAGATTCGGGTACTCGCACCAACAAGTTCCTCGATGTCGGGTCATACGTGACCACAGGTGGGAGAAAAGACGAGGCAACACGGAAGAGCAATGTGGGGTGCTCTGAATGCAAGTGCATGACGCACGCGGCGGCCGGCTTGCGAGGCCGTCGCGCGACATTCAGTGACCCAGAAACCCTCACCAGTGAGGCCGACATCAGACATACACAAACGCGAGCGGTGACTTTCTCTATTGCTCAAACCTGCTGCATCCTCGAGGTAGCCTGCCGCAGAGAGTAACGGACAAGTATACATGCGCAAGGCAATCGGGAGGTAAACTGGGACGCGCCGCAGGAAGATAGTGAAAAAGAGAAGCATACTCATAAATGTCAGTAGAAGACCAGCGAGCGCCGTAATTTGCGATAGAGCGCAGCATGTATGTGGGGCATGTCCATCGGAGGTGTGTAGAGGAGCCGTAGGACCGCCATGCGCGGGATATCAATAAGGTGATTAGGAGGTTAGGCCATAACAGGGTAGAATTATACTCAGACTCACCCCACACAGACTACACAGTACCAAGCGGCGATAACTCCAGTTGTTGTCACGAGCAATGGACCACATGCAATGACCCGCATGCAAAACCATAGCGAAATGGTCGCAGTAATCGCCAATTGGCGCAGCTGTGCAAATGCCACTCAAGTTCCGAACTCGGACGAGGAGTAAACGAAAGGTAAGCGTCATTGGGGGGACAGACAAAAGGGGAACAGGAAGTAGGACAGTGGGTGATAAAAGGAGCAAAAGGGGATGCGATGAAAGCAGTTGAGTGGTAAGTAAGTACCGCGTCACCCTCCCACATAAAACTCCCTGAAAATGCCCGGATGGAGGATGTGAGCGTAAGATGCTGTGGCACTAACCAATATTGATATGACAAGATAAGAAATGTAGTACGTGGGAGTGCGAAACTGAGCGGTGTGTCGGAAGGCTTCCGAGTGACGAAAAGGGGAGGAGGGAGGAGAGGATTGCATATCGAAAAGCCCGTGAGTCAAGTCCAAGTCCAAATTGGATCATGAAATTGCCTGAAACTTTTGCCGTAAACGAGACGATATGAAATGCGGATCAGGAAGGGTTCGAAGGGAGAATCCGGGGAAACAGTCGATGGGCCGAGAACGTCTGCCGTGAGATACAGTAAGAGGGGCTGCGGAAGAAATAATGACCTGCTTCTTTCTCCATCCCTAACAGTAATCTCCTTGACGATACGACACTTGATTTTCAAAATTCAAAACAAGGCAGATGAAAGGAAGCAGCCAGGCGCGCCTACCGTTGATACGTGGAAGGGCCCCGAAGGGGATGCATGACGATCATGCTGTATCCTCCTTCACCCGCTCTCATTCCCTTTCATCCGCACACTCCAAAAATGCGGGTGGGGTTGTCCGAGGCGCTCCTGTATATCCTTCGGGGAGAAGCGCCCAATTGACTACTGTAGAGAGTACGGAGATCGGCGTTTAGGAAGAAGTTTCAAGGAGCACGACAAAGTTCAACAACGCGCCCATCGGCGACAGCGGTGAGGAGTAGGGGAAGGCCAAGAAGCTTCTCTAATTTTTGAGTTTATTGAAGCACGTAATGCGAACGTTACTTTTGTTGTTGGAGCCCTGTAGCGCCGCTGCGCCGAGGGCCGAGGATGATTCTTACTGTAAAAACCATTCTCGACCCTTGGCGCTACAGGGTTTCCAACAACGAAAGGTCTTCAACCTGTAACGCGTTGAGGTGAAAACGGGCAACGGTCACCTTTGGTGCAGCACAAAATGGGACAACAATTTCTCGAGAATATTCTTGGCATTTACCGTGTGGCCGGCAGTTGGAGTAACGGTTGGGATGCGGAGGTCTGATGGTGACGGGTGGAGAGAAATTTACGACATTTACCCTTATTTCATGCACGTGACAAGCCGCCATGCTTCTGGCGGAAATGGACATTTCCGAGGTGCCCAAACGTTGGCTACAGATCATCCAAGAAATAAGCAAGATCTAGCTTCAAAGTGTTCGGGTATATAGTATACACCGTTGTCCGTGAGCTCAAGCCTTTGTAAATACTAATATACTGTATACTATACTTTAATTTTCTTCCAAAGAGGCAAGCAAAGAGGTCGAGCCTCGCTCTACCGCCAACACCCGCCAAGCCCGAAGGAATAGGAACCAGGAACCCAGCATCCGAGATACGCTCATTTCTCCTCCGGGCCGCTCTCTACATCGACGTTGAGGCTCACCTCGTGTGCCTTGTAACTCTCCTGCTGACCTGCATCGATGTACGAGCCGCAACGAGTCTCTTGCGACGTCGGATAGTTGTTGGATTCCGTACGCACGGACACCTCCATCCGGTTGAGCGGGATCGGCCCAGGGCGGACCCGTATCTCTGACGCTGTGTTCCGACTTCCCATAGAAATCCCCTGTGTCCTAGAACGATTATCGACCACAATCAGCGTCATTGGGGAAACAATCAGGTGGAAGGCCTTACAAATCGGAAGAGCTAAAATTTATAAGAGAGCGATACATCCTTGTTGCGGCAATTGTCACTACGATCATACTGGGAGTCTGGATCATCTGTGTTGATGAAGGGGTAAGAAATCGATAGCATATCCCCCTCCAAGTCGTAGCAGACAAAGACGTACCAGGTTGAGGGACACTAGTAGTTTACCGGAAGAGTTCAATAAACACCTGTCTTATTAATTGAAGGGAATGAAAACCTACCATTCAGATCCAAAATCACGAGCACCTGTGACGCAAAACAGTGATCAGAGAAGAAGGGTGAAAAAGAATAGCCAGGCGTACTGATGGAGGGACCTCGGCGACGGTGGCAAGCAAGAGCCAAACGAGACCCTTACGAACAGAAATCCACATCAGTGAATTGGGTGTATCACAGCCAGCGAAACCCGCCACCACCGCACCTGCTTCCAGAGGACGCGTCCCAAAATAAAGGTGCCGCTTGCTTCGATGCGTACGTGGAGCAAGCCAATGAGCATGATGAGAAGTAACACAACGTCGGTAACGAGTGAGGCGATGATATTAGGTCTAGTTGTTTCCAGGTTGAGCAGGACGCAGGTGTTTGCCTCAGGCGACCACGCAGAGCGGAGCTACGGTTATCAGGTAAGCCTAGCAGATTCAAACCAGTCGAAATTGAAAATTCACCCGTATCATACCTGTGATACCACCAGGTTTACAAATTACAAAAGATTCTCCCATGACATGCAGGAAGTACCTACCATTGATAAGGAATCCGATGTCTGTCAGCCATAAACCCATTACGATTACGACAATAACCTTCTCTCTGTTCCAAATGGCGACTCTGCCAAGGTTCCTTGAGCGCCTTGCTTTGGGAGGAAGATCGGAATGCGTGGGAGACGTACACACGAAGCACAATCAACAGTGCAGAGGTAACAAGGGCAAGGTAAGCAAAGAACTAGAAAAAGAAGAATGGGTATTGGGTGTTACGACCTGGGCACATAAAACGAGGCGCTCACGACTTCAGAAGTGACCCAGGCCTTGGGGAATATGACTGATCAGACAAGTATAACGGGCCAAATGTGACACGGAACTCACCTGACAGTTGATTGGGGTGGTAGTATCAAAGCCGATCATGTTGAGAATTACGGCCATAAGGGTGGCAAAGCGCGCCAGGGAATAAACCTAACAGATCCCCGGTTGTGTGGGTGGGCGGTGACGAAACCCAACAAAAGGCTACAAACCCATATCGTCCATCGGTAGGGGCGATGCCCCCGGATAACACCCCACTCATAGTCAAGGGTAGTGAAGAACTCCCAACTAGAAGCGGAGGGTCACAGTTGAGTAGTCATACTAGTCAAGTAGAGCCTGGAGGCTAACGCAGCAGGGTATGGAAGGCTCACATAAATATACCATCCGCGACGTGCCAGAGCTTCACGAGCGCCACTGTAGAGAAGACAGACCAGTTAATCGGGATGATTCGGGCTGCAAGCACCTGGAGCGCGACGGAAAGGCATACGCACTGAATTCCTGAGCGATAGTAACTGGATTATGGTAGTTCACCATCCTGGCACGAAGCTTTTTTGATGGAACGAATAAGGTGGATAGAAGAGCGATGGGCTCGGGAATAGAGGCGTATTGGACATGGCGATGCCGACATTAAAGCTTTATATCAAACACTTTCTTCCCCAATGTGCAAGCGCTAGGCCGGACATGAGAGTGTGACAGCTTAATTGCACCTTCGCAGTCACTAAACCTAAACTGTGTGTTCCTGGAGGATGGGGAAAGACATACCATGTCCGCCGAAGAAATTCGGGGAAGAAATTCGGAGATAAAATATCAATTGTGGTCTGTGTTGACTCGGATCAAGCCGGATGCATCTCGTTACAGCAGCGTTACAGCTCTGCATTTGGTTCCCACGTGGTGCTCCGAGGCCAGTTGGCTGGCGCCGTTGCGCCCCTCCCCGCAGAGAAACTTTGGCTAGCTTGACAGTTTGACTTCAGAGTTTGATCTTAAAACATGTCACGAGTCTCGGGACCAGCGATCCCGGCCGAAACCAATTGGAGTACGCCACTAACCAAGCCACTAACGACAATAACTCAGCGCCACACCAAAAACAGCGATCGGTCGGCGAGGAAAACACCCACACATTGCCCACACCCAAGGTGGCCCACGTCGCCTCCGCGTTGGCACCTCGTCGCTGGTGGCTGACCTTCTTCTTGAGCAAATCACAGGCAAATTGAGGGCATATGCGGTATCACGCGGCGTTCCATGCCGCAGAAATCGGGCTGAATTTTCAGAATGGAATCGTGTCCAAATACAATTAGTTATCAGGCTTGGCGGAAGCCTTAATCGATAATCTCTCACGTTCAAGTTAGCCATTGCGGGGCATCGTCCCCGGGCTTGACATCATACATGTCTTGGAAGTTTGTGGCGCTGTTCAATTTTGAAGCTTTGGGGACTATATTACTGGCCTCTTGGAGGCCACTAATCGAAGCCAAACCACTCGAGGACTGAGACAGAATGTCAGCATACCCAACCGTGACGTCACGTTTAGGATGTCCCACTACTGTCTCGAAGATCGAATATTGTTCGTGATTGAGAAATGTGTGATCACGTGAGCCTTGCCTGCAAGGCTTGTCAACTAGCGTCACTCCGACTCCGACACTCCACCACCAGGATCAGCATGTCAAATCGCAACACCTATGTCCTGCCCCGTTATCTCGCCGCTCCATACTCTTATTATATTCTATGCTTTCAATCTCTGAGAAACATGTCGTGACTCCGGTCGTTCTAGACTACCAGTCTCAAGTGTGCTCATCCCTCGGTTCATCCAAAATTCATATAGTGAGTACGTTGGTGTGTGCCCGGCTTGACTATAGTCCGTTTAGCCAGTAGCGGTGAATGAAGCGTCGGTGGAGGCATCCGACGCTATCGTGCACTCGACCAAGAACGCATAGTTCTCATGCAGATCCGTTGGCTCAGGGATGAAGGTATCGGCAACAGTGGCAACACACACGACCTGGGAAGGGCAGTGTTTGAGGAGTTGTTCGTTGGGAAATCTAAGTTGACTACCAGGTGCAAGTCCTATGTTTGTGGGTTTCCACCAAGTGCCTCGTACTCCCTAGAGGAGTTTCCTCAAAGTAAATAGCTGAGCCCGATGTGGCATCCGTGTAGCATATGCCAGTGAGGACGCGTGCTCAGTATTGGAAGATCCAGACTGATAATTTGGTGTAGCGCATGACACTGATACTGTGGTAGTAAAAAAGATGATAACTCACCTCAGCCTCGGGAGATCAATAGACCGAGGGATAAAGCTTGATGAAGGATAACAACGCCACTTGTATACGCGTCGTAAGGGTATTAGTGGCCGAAGGCAATCGAAGAGAAAAATGAGAGTAAATATTGGGTATCGGCATGGATTCGCGTGGATATGTGTCTGTAACCGTATACTACGTGTGATGTACAGGTGCCGTAATGTGATTCTGTACCGAGGTAAGAGGAGCCACTTTGTACTGGACGGTTGACAGGACTAACAGCACCCATAATGCACTGTGTACCGTATAGCCATATGTTTCTCAATATAGTAAATGTCATCGTATTTGTTTCTTTCACACTGTTACAAATGCTTTTATACCAAGGCAGAACAGCGTCGTCGAAAAAATCATAACATCGCCTATCGCCTTCCATTTACATTGCAAGGAGGGGGAGGGACCACAAAGTTGGACGCGGTAGGCCTCTTGGAGTGTTTCCGACGTCCTTTTTACGAAGAGGGCGCCGGCTGCAACGTTGCACAGGAGCCTGAGGAGGACGTGGACATTCAAGAGAAAAAAATGCAGGTTTAGGGGGAGAAGAAGGAGTCTGGAGGACTGTCGTCCGGCAATCACCATCATCGAGTACTAATAGTGCAAGCCACCGGATGTGCTTAGTTTGAGAGACTGATAACTATGGGAAGACAACTCCCTCCAAAGGATCTTCACGAGCGAGGGGGACGGGAGGCAGCGGATGTAATCCTGGGTACAACTGCGATGGCCGGCGGCCGCTGCCGTTGTACACCTGATTGGCAGCCTTGACCGTGCGCATCGCCGCAAGGCGGTCAAAGATCTCCGTGGACGATCGCGACGCGAGCGTAGCAAGCATGGACTCCAACACAGCTAGAGTTTTCGATGTGGTTACGGTTGTATTTCTGGTTTATTGAAGAAAATGCGGCACTTCAGTTTTGCTTGCTCCGGTACCCGTCGGAGAAGCAGACGAGGCACTAGTCGGAGAGTGGGGGAACGGGGCAAAGTCAATGAGAAGCGCAGAACTTTGGTAGGTTTTACTGTTTCAGCTGTCGGGAATACAGGGAGTCAAGTGGGGGTGTAAGGGATGAAATTGATGAAATCGGACCGAGAGACTCGCCGCCCTCGGCGGATTGAGGGTAGGAAAGTGTTTACCCGCTTGAACCAGGCCCTGAAGTGTATACTCCAGGAATATCCATAGCAACACTAGGTAGCGTTGTTAGCATGTTGTTATCGTAGGTAGATGAAAGATCATAGGTGATCAGATGAAGAGACAAAGTCCGTGTGGAACAGTGGAAGAGACCCTTCTCGAGCCAGACGAGACTCCTCCTGCTCGTCTCCCACGAGGCCGCGGCTCCCCACCCCTTTCTGTCATTCTAAGTTAGGTTGGATCTAATGGGTGGGGTTACCGGCGATGGGTGGCACTCGTGGGAGAAGAAGGTGGGACAGTCCGAAGTGGGAGCGGGACTGTCACGGTTGCGGGATTGTCGCGGGGCGGCCCGGCTTGAGGGGACTCTGGCCTACTCGGGCCACACCCAGTGTTGTCTAATCCCCCAAGGGCCCCGATTCCAGCTGCTACATTACAGTAATGGGGAGCACTCCCGTTGTATACAGTCTCTGAAAATATGGTCCATATGCTTCTCTCATGCCGACAGCTTCAACAGAGCTCTGGCTGAGACACGGATGGCATTCTTATACTACTCGTAAGCTTTCGTAAGCTTTCACATTGACCCTTCCATACCGCCATCCTTTGGACTCTTCTCGCCCTCATAGATCCCAACGACCTTGAGCCGTTCGTCAACCCGCTGCAAGGCCTCCTGCAGTCTGGCTCTCGACTCTGGCACTAGCTTCACGCACGGCGGTGGACACGCTGTACACGCCTTCCCTATGGCCTAGACGTGCTCGGGAAGAATGTCTCGCACCTGCTACCCTCCGTCATTCCCTCAGATTCGCTCGCGCTGTCCCCTGCTGGCTCCGAGTACTCGCCGTGCGCACCGCGACGTGCCTCAGCATTGTCTTGCTCCTCGCATTCACGTGACGGTCCCACCCAGAGCACATATCACCTCTGGGAAGTCTAGGCAGTCTCGTGCTCGAACTCCGTCGTGCGCGATGCTCTCACCTTCTGCGAGCACTTACAACCCGCCTTTACCACCCTCGCATCAGAGCACCGCCTTCCTTCTCCCATGGAGCGCACTTGTTGCTTGCATTACATCCCTCGCGGACGTCCGCCAACCCGCCGTACTGTACATCCGATTGACGTTGGAGATTCGCGCGGCATATACCTCGTCCGAGTGCTGCACGACGTTCTTCATAGCCTCTCTCAGGCTAGAGACCCGTCTCCGGGCCGATTCACGGGGTCGAATCAGATAAGACCGAGCCATAAATGCTTTAGCGGGAGTTGCAAAGCTAACTGGAGAACGCTTTTGATTGACACCCAGGATCAATGGTGTGGGGCACGCCGGGCGGACCTCGGACACCCATCCCTCTTTCCACGCTGTGGATAGATGCTCGTACCTTCGTGGGCGCGGGATTATCGCTGGGATATCATCGGTGCTCCGATCCAATACAAGATGTAGTCGCAGATAACCACCGTCGCAAGATGCCAATAACTTGTCCAGAACAGGTAGTGTGGATACTGGCACTGGCGAGGCGTGGACGTGGTAAACAAATTTTCCCTAATGTCTATTTCCGTGCCTACTGCTACTTGCAGTGGTAGTGGCACTCATCTGAGGTTGAGCTGGGAGGCTGATTCAGCCAACTTCCACAATGGTGTGGAGGGCGCCTACGTACAGCTGCACATTTCTGGCCATTCCGTCACGATTGATTGGAGGTGTCAAACTCTTTTTTTACGAGTCAGAGCCCCCTCCACTCCAGGTCCAGGACCCACATTCCACCAGCCCCTTGAGCCTATGCACTTGCTAACACGAAAACGGAAACCGCTCAAGCTTGTCTCATACACATGCCATATCCTCGCTCTTCCTATAATATACAAATATATACTTTACTGTAATTTTCTTCCAAAGGTTGGGCCTCGTTCCGCTGTCTACAGCGCTAAGGGAACCAGCATCCATACGAGAAGGGGCAGTTTTCCTCATTGTGCTTCCGGGCCACTCTCTGCATCGACGTTGAGGGTCACTTCGTGCGCCTTGTAAAGCTCCTGCGGGCCTGTACCGATGTACGAAATCTGTGGCTTTGGATATTGGTCGGATTCCGTACGCACGGACCTCTCCATCCGGCTGAGCGCGATGGGCCCGGGGAGGGCCCGCAGCTCTGACACTGTGCTCCCAGATACTGTGCGTTTACTTCCCCGGGAAGTCTCGTGTGAACTAGAACGATTATCGCCCATAATCAGCGTTGTCGAGGAGACAATGAAGGGAAGTGCCCTACGTTTCTAAAGAGCAGAAGTTTGTAAAAGAACGATACATCCTTGTTGTAGCAATTGTCACTACGACCATACTGGGAGTCTGGGGCATCTGCGTTATCGAAGGACGTAAGGGATCGATGACCTAACCTCCAGCCCACTCGTAGCAAACAAGGACGTACGAGGTTGAGAGACGCTGGTAATTTACCGGAATGGAGTTCAATCAGCATCCTTCTTCTGATGGATTGGAGGGAATAAAAAACTACCATTCATATTCAAAATCATGAGCACCTGCGACGTGAAATAGCGATGAGTAACAAAAGATAGGGTGCAAAAGAATAGGCCAGACGTACTGATGGAGGGACCTCGGCGACGGTGGCAAGCAAGAGCCAAACGAGACCCTGACAAACAGAATTTCACATTAGTAAATTCGGGAGTATCTCAGCCAGCGAGAAACACCACCACAGCACCTGCTTCCAGAGGTGGCATCCCAAACCAAAGGCACCGCCTGCTTCGGGGCGCACGCGGAGCAAGCCAATGAGCATGATGAGAAGTAACACAACGTCGGTAACGAGTGAGGCGATGATATTAGGTTTAGTGCTCCCCAAGTTGAGCAGGGCGCAGGTGTTTGTCTCAGGCGACCACTTAGAGCGGAGCTACGGTTGTTGGTAAGGCCAGCAAGTTTTAACCAGTCGAAATTGAACATTTACCCGTATCATACCTGTGATGTCACCAGGTATACAAGAGATTTTCCCGTGATCGGCAGGTGGCACTTACCATTGATCTGGAATGAGACTTCCGCCACCCATATGCCGATTACGATTGCAAAAATAAACTTCTCCCTGCTCCAAATGGCGATTCTGCCGAGTTTCCTTGAGCGTTTTGCATGGGGAGGATGATCATAACGCATGGGAGACGCACATACGAAGCACAAACAACAGCGAAGAGGCAGAAATGGCCAAGTAAGCAAAGAACTGGAAAAGAGAAGAATGACGTATTTATTGGGTTTGGGGTGTTGGTTGCGGCCTGGGCACATAAAGGAGGCACTCACGACTTCAAAGGTGACCCAGACCTTGGGAACATAGTTGATCAGAGAGTATAACGGACCAGACGTGGGACACGGGACTCACCTGACAGTTTATCGGGGCTGTAGTATCAAAACCGACCATGTTGAGAATTACGGCCAAGAGGGTGGCCACGCGCGCAACGGAGTAAACCTATAACAGGTAAATTTCAACCCTCGGTTGAGGTGTGGACGGTAACGAAGGAAAATAAGGCTACAAACCCATATCGTCCATCGATAGGGACGAAGCCCTCGGATGACATTCCACTCATAGTCAAGGGTAGTGAAGAACTCCCAACTAGAAGTGGAGGTACACGGTTGAGTACTCAAGCAGAGTTGGGAGGCTATCGCGGCGGGGCAGGGAGACTCACATGAATATACCGTCCACAACGTGCCAGAGCTTCACGAGGGCCACTGTTGAAAAAATATCGATCGGTAAATGGGGGCTGCAAGCCCCCGAAGCCCGACGGAAAAAACGTACACACCGAATTCCTGGGCGATCGTAGCTGGATCGTTGTAGTTCACCATTCTAGCATGAAGGCTCGATAGAACGATTATTGTACGGTGGATAGAAGAGCGAAGGAGTGATGGACTTGCTAGCGACAGACGCCGACTCGGACAGTCTGCATTTTAAGCCCTCGACGACAATATATTTTCTTCCCAAATACGGGCATTGGTGGGGCCGCGAATGACACGTAGCTGCGCGCAGGGCGCCGCTAAACCTAAAATGATTGTGTGCAAGAGCACTGCAAGAGCTGGGAAAGACAAACCAATTTATTTCGTATTACAGTACTGTAACCGCCAGGGGTTACCAATGCGGATACGACTCCTGCTGCAACATCTTGCCTCCCCGAGATATCCCCTCCATAATGCTTGGGTTGACCAGTGCCACTGCACCTCCCCAGAGCTCGCCCCAGAGAAACCTTAAGGCGGATGCGTTAGTTTGACTTCAGAGGTTGACTCCTGGTCTGAATTCAAACGCGCGACAACGCCGAGTCTAGGCCAAAATGGTTTATACTTGCCAGAACCCACTGGCAAGTACGAATTCACTGGATGGCGATCTGTCAATTCCCCACATCAAGAACAAGAACGTCGCGGGAGCAGTGGAGCGGCTGTAACCTGATTGGCCAAGCAATCGAGCTTAGTCAGCAGGGGGCCTACGATACAGTTTGCCATCACTGAAATTGCCGCCAGCTTGGGGAGCGTTGTCTGAATACTACAGTACATACACAGGTTAACTACAGTGGCCTCTAGAAGGGAACTAATCAGAGCCAACTGAAGCCACTCAGGCCTCAGGACTCGGACCAGACTATGATCCCAATACGATCCATGCTACAATCTGTTCTACTGTATTGCAAGTTGCAACCTGGCGCCAGCGCTCTAGGATAATCCACAACTGTATGGTGTCAAGCTGCCAAGGGGCGAGCTAATTACGTACAGTAGTTACATGCAAACAATCCAAATGACGGCCAATCAAGCGGCCAATGTCCCCGGCCTTAGGAGATACGGTAACTTAGTGGTACTGTACTGTACATTGTCCCACACAAATTACAGTAAATCTACGGACTGCATCGAATCTGATGCAGCCCAACGTACATGTGCAACCCTCCAGAGCATCTCCTCCTCCCATTCGATCGCAACAAGTGCACCCAAAAGCACCACAAAGCCGGCCTGACCCACATGGCCCCGCGGCACAAGTGGGTGCGAGTGCTGCTGCTCAAGCTCATTCCCCTTTTCATCTCCGCCGGCCCCAGACCGGGGTAGTAGCAGCCGTATCAGTCTCGCAGACCATGTGGTGCCTCCTTCTGCTATCGCACCCGCATCAAATATCTCGCAAAATAGCGCCTCGTCCGACACCACGAATTCGCGCACCTCGCCTGCTGTTCCCCGACCCCGTCGAAGTGCAGTCGGCGCGTCCCCGGCGAGTACAAGCAGCGTAAAGAAGCGCGGCGAGAGGTACGAGATGACGAGCTCGCGCGCTTTACCCTTTGTCGTCCCGTCCGCCCCGCCATGATGCGCATCGAAGCGTTGGGTCTGCGCAGAGGGGTCGCCTGGCTGGAGCGTGATGTGTACGCCGAGCGCGTCCGCGCGCCGCGCTAGAAATGTGCTGACGGTACGTTGCGCGGCACGTTCGAGCAGTGTGGGGTGCTGCCAGCCGATACCGCCACCCTTGGTCAGCGCGGGAGTGGAAGACGGGGCGGTGGACCATCTGACGGGTTTAGGTTCCGGTCGTTTATACACATTCAGACGGCGGCGATAGTGTAGCACCGCAGCATGGTAGAGAATGCGAGGGAGCGTGAGGAAAAGGATGAATGGATGGGTCATGAGAGCTGCGAGCACTGTGGTCGCCTTAAATGGGGCGGCGTGCCTCGCACGCAGAGACGCTGAGAATTTGAGGGGACCTGCTGGGCTGTGCAGGCGGATTCGGATCAGCGGCAGTGCTATACCACAGTCGCCATGGAGAAGCGGTGCGCGGACGGAAACCGTGTATGTACCAAGGCGGTCGTTGAATGGGGATACGTGGAAAGCCCGTTGGAAGGACCATTGGTGGTCAAAGCTACGGAAGAAATGAGAAAAGCAGTAACTCCGGATATTTGAGACCTTACTTGGCATCTGGAGGTTCCTCATTTTTGCCCACTTCAAGGATATGAACATGACGTTCACCAAAGGTATTGTGGATCTGCAGTGCCATGAGGCCATTCCCAAAACTGATGAGAGCCACGAATGACACTCACCTCGAGAACTACGATCCACAATTCAGGACAATCCTTTCGATAACAGAAATACACTGTCAGTGGATTTATGCCTTCAAAGCCACAGTAGCTTGGCATAGTGAGTATCCAGGCGTCGTCCAGCTGGTCTCCAGAAAGCCCAATGCCGAACTTCCCCAGAGCTTCTACAAGCTTTTTTCGTATCGAGGGCTCCTTTCCGCCATCATCATAGAGGTACCCCGCGCTGCGTAGGCCAAGAATGCGGCCATGAATACCACCAAACGAGAAGAGAAATCCATTCAGGAGTGACAGCTTGCCAGGTTCGAGGGCAGAGAGCGGTAAAAGCAGAGAGAGTACAGGGTATGTGAATGCATGCCGTGAGTCTACTGGGAGGAAGCGGGCGTGAGAAGTTATTGAGCGAAGAATATACGCTTGCGGGAATGTCCTGGCATTGTACGGGCTCGATTCACAGGAAAACGAGTAGATGACATAGGAGAGGCCTAGGCACGATAGGGAGACGAATCCGTCCAACAGGGTAAATTGCATAAAGTGGGGTGCGTTACAATAAGCGGCACCTTTAGAAGATGTGGCACGTGAACGATGCGCCATCACGTGGTTGCACCTGATCCGAAGCGCGACAGCTCTGGCTCAGCTCAAACCAGGACATGACGACTACCTCACTTGCAAGAACTGTACAAGACAGCAAGGCTCAGCGCCAAGAACGACTCAAAACTCGCTTCCGTGATCGTGGCGGGTGCGTTTTTTCTGCCTCGCTGCCTCGCCTGTTCTTGGATGTCCGCTCATTCATCAACATAAACCAGCATCTTCGTGCCCTCAGAGGTGAACCCACTCGTCGACATCTTGCTTGCTCGCGGAGTCAATGGAGAGTCACCAGTCAAGAAACGCACCCCACGGAGATCAGCCAAACCGCGTCCATCGACGGCGACAAGGGCAGCCAGAACAACCAAGACACCGCGCAACGGCTCCTCAAAGCGCGCCGCACGTAAATCGGCCGCCGTTCCAAGCGAGAGAGATGAAAATCATTTACCTTCTGTGCGGAAGCGGCGTGACAAATCGAAGACCCCAAACTTACAGGAGGGCAAGAGGATTAACGGTGCGCTGTTACGTCAAGTCGTTGTGGTGTCGATTGACTCATCTTGCGCCTTATGTGCTCCGCACGTCCTATTATTGCACGCCCTCGTTTATTTAACCTAGGCGTGGACAGTGGTACTTCTGCAGGACCCTCTCGGCCTCGCGCCGCTGCCCAACGGAGACCCTTTGCCGTCCAGCTCGCAGACGCCAGTGCGCACCACTCTATCTTCCAACTTGAGCGCAAACGTTCAACTTAACCTTCTCCTTCCCTCACAGTCAACTCTGCAATGCAGACCGTCCCAGACTCATGCTTGCCCTCAATGAAGGTCCAGTCTGTTGTTCCTGCGAAGGCGCCTGGTACTCTTCCCCAGAGCGAAAGGGCGCTCGGCAAGTGCAAGGCTAAGCCTGCTGTTCTCCCACCGCGCTACTCCGTTGAGCTTGATCCTTTCGGCGGGGAGCCTGTGTGCGCGGTCACGACGATCAAGTCTCCTGTAGTCATCGCCCTCGAAAGGCAGCAACGGGAAAAACAAGATGGCCGGAGGAAATTTGCGGCTCAGGAGAGCGAACAGGCGAATGGGGCCAAGGTCAAGAAAACGAAACCTCCTTTGCCTCATGATCTGGGTGGAAGCGATTCAGACTCAGACGTACCCCTCGCGAAGAAGCTCGCGCCGGCAAAATCGAAACGTGCTTCCGCTTCAGCAGGAATACGCACAAGGCCTAGCAAACGCGAAGGAGGTGCGCCCCAACCACCGAAGAAAAGGCGCAGCAGGTCTAAAGTTAAGGCGCTGCTAGGGTCAGCAGATGATCCATCAAACAGGGCGACAAACTTCACGGAAACAGCGAAAGTGCAAGTGTTGCACGAGAAGAAGGCGCCGCGTAAGCGAAAGGAACGCGTAAAGGCGTCGCTTGACAAAGACGATAACAACAATGATGACGAACAGACCTTGGAACAGACGCACGGGCCGCCGAAAAAGAAGAGACGGCGTGCAGATCCTACTACGGCTAGGTATGGCTTCCTGTTTTCCTTCCCGGCGCTTTTTTTTGGTGGGCTTAAGTGGTGCCTGCTGCGTAATATAGTCGCGGTAGGAAAGAGAACAAAGAAACGAGCCGATCGGCGCGCGAGGCGTCCGTCAAGAAGGCAGACAAGGTGCGTCTATCTTTGATCGTGTTATCGATGATGCGTCGCATATGCTGAGAATGACATTCACCCTTTCCTCTAGCCACTTCCTTCCCCCGTGAAGCAATCAGCGCGGGCGCGCCACAAACCGGCGTCAAAGGCAAAGACAAAGACGGTGAAGCCCTCTTCTCGCGCTGGTGTCAGCGCCGCGGCAGCGACTCGCCCCCGTGGGTTGCCACTAGACGTTCGCAGACGCATCAAGGTCATCGCGCAGAACGTTCCGGCGAAAGATGACGTTGACGACCCTATCGATTTTCTTCGTTGTTGAAAAGTGACGGGAGAAGTCCCTTTTTTGCCACTTTCTTGATAGATGTGATGCCATCTTGAAAACAGATCAAACTGGACGTTCAATCTGTATCGTCCTGAATTTGCCTGACAGCACAACCCTTTCCTACGTCGAAATATGTATTACAGCAACAGTTTCTTCGCAATATCTGTTTTCCTCCCACCCGTTATCGCATCACGTAGCGAAAGCGCCGGCGCTGAAGATAAATTGTACAATTACTTGAGCAAGAAACACAACACACAAGATGATCTTCACACTGCCCCCGTTCTAACGTTTGGAAGACTTCGCGGCAATGGCCAACGCCTTGGCTTTCTCTACGAACGAGAACACGGATTTGAGATGCGTGTGGGCATAGCCAATATGGTACACTTTACCTTCGGCTTCGGCTTTCCTCTTTGCCGTTGCGGCGTCGCGATCTGCACGGATCTTTGCAAGGCGGGATAGGTCGGCCTTGGCTTGGTCGGTCTTGCCTTCAAGATGCAGCTAGTAAATGGGTGAGGGCGAGATGTGCGAGGGCAATGGGAATGAGGGAGTGAGAACGTCATCGAGAAAGTAAAAGTCAACCAGCGTTACTGTACCTTCCAATACCGATCCTTGGCCTCCTTCTTCTCCTTCTGCTCCCTACACACAAAAGGGGGAATATAGTGAGAACGAACGGAAAAGAAAAAAAAATCGCGCCGGTGAATGGGCACAAGGGCACGGAAACGTACCGCTCTCTGCGGGTCAGCTCGCGCGGCGCGCTCAGATCTGAGATGTTCAGCCTCTTGGTAACGTGGTTCGGGTTGGCGATCAACTCGTCTTCGTCTTTGTCGCCGCCGTCGTCATCGGTGCCCTCGCCGCGCTTACCCTCTTTGTTCTCCCTTTCAGCAGCTTGTTTCTTCTTGAGCTCTCTGCGTTCCGCGCGCGTGAGCTCCGGTCCCCCTTCCCCCTCTTCGTCGTCTTCATCTTCGTCTTCTTCTGAATCCTCGTCTGAAACCTCTTCGTCGTCGTCGGAATCGTCTTGCTGGGCGCCACGGCGTTTACTGGGAGGAAAAACATTTCGTTCAGGGTGGCGAGAGATGGGAACGAGAGCTGATGCGGCGCACCGTCTCTCTTCGCCCACTGCGATACCATTCTCGTCGAGCTTTAGATCCCGACTACAACAGATGATCGCTTTTTAAGGACTTGGCGCGCAAATGTCGATGGGTGGCACTGACCTGAAAGCTCTCCCACCACCACGCTTCGTTTTGAACTTTCCTGACAGAATATCAGACATGTCTTCCTTGAGAGTAGTTGATTTTTGAGGATATACCAGATCCTCTAACCATCGGTGGCTCTTTCAACGGTGAACAAGTACGAGTACAACAATCATCGCGCGCGAATCACCAATGTAGATACCGGGCCGGCAGAACCCGAGCATTCATTATTTTGTATTTATTTATTTATTTACTGCCAGAAATTCCGAGAAAATCTGACGGCTGTGAGTTTTCACCGACGACGACGACAACGACGGCCAATGACAACTATCCCAACGCGCCTTGCCCGCGCGGCCACCTCATCAACAAGCTCCGTGCACCAGCGTAAGCGTGTGCTGGACTTATACCGCGAGTGGATGCGCGGGGTACGTTTACTTTTTTCTGCATTTTGTCTACTCTCACCTTTTTACCCTCTTGTCATTTCCCCCACAAGGCCCCCGAAATCTGCACACTATACTCCCTCGACGTCCCGCCCTCTGCAGTACGCGCCGTTATTCGCCACCGCTTTGAGAAGAATCGCTATGTGTCGGACGCGAAGCTGATCGATATTTTGATCCACAAGAGTCGGCAGGATTACCAGGAAGCGGTGAACTTTTGGAAGCAGGAGCCGCATGTGCTGGGTCCGTTGTTGAGCAATAGAGATCGGCCCCATAGAACGTTTATGCAAAAGTTCTTGGAAGGTGGGTTGTCTGTCATACCCGCTCTGTCGCCGCACCATGTGATGACCCACTCGGATCCCGTAGGGAGGGACGAAGACACTGTTCTTCCCGCATCACCCAATGTGTAATATCTTTTGCATTTGTATAGACTTTTTTTTCAGACGTCAAGGTGTTGTGGAGGTGGATGTGATTCTTGGGTAACTTTCCTTTGCGTTCTTTTTTGGAGGAGATGGATAGGCGGGTCGCAGGGTTTAATGTTATTCCTAGGCAGGTGGTTAAGCCGAACAGGGAGAACATGCTGATACGTCCACTGGTAAGTTGTGTGTTTCTGTCCCCTCTCATGATGAGATTATGCCGCCCCAGTCATAGCCCTGGGCCTTGATGAGCGGCACTTAGCATACAGCCAAACATTATGCACCACTGATTTTCACCCTTTTTCGAGACTATGACCGCCCTTGCTGATTGTCCATTCTTCAGTTCTGGTCCTGAGCCGATTACGATGAGGCATAGCCAGCGCAACCACCGTCGTGGGCCTCGTGGCAACATGCTACTCGCTCTCTTTTCTTTCGGCGCCGACTAGTGATAGACAACGACCCTCCTGTTCTTTGGCCGTGCTGATGCGTAGTACATTTAGTTTATCGCTGGCATGTACAATACGAAATACTCGAGTTGTGGTCGATTTTCGGTTCAGCTGTGGCGGGACGCGTTGACTCTTACTTACTGACTCCCATGTTGGCTGCCCACACCACGTCGCAGCCCAACTACTGACCCTCATTGTCTGATACAGGTTGAGCAATTTTGAGGCTCTCTTTATTGTGCCCATCTAGGGGATCCTTTTATAATCCACGCGCGCTTGTTTATCAACCACCCAGCTGCCTGGTTGTGTTCGGACGTCCGGTCCTCGTCATGTCCAAATTTCGTGCCATGGCTCTCAAAGTCGAGGATGGCAGCCCCTCACCCCTTGCCTCTACCTCATCCATCACCTTGGAGGATCATCCCTCGACGTCGCCATCCAAGGTATACGTCGACTCCGACCTTGTCAAGATGTGTGACTACCCCATTTCCACGCATGAGGTACGACCGTCCCCAGTCCCGTCAGACGACGTCAAGATGGAGGACTCAGTGCGAAGAGACATGAAACATTCACCCAATGCTAAAGATTTCATCCCCACAAAGACTGAACCCAGCGCCTCTACGTCATCATCCACCTCACCCAAACCTGAGTCCACACCACCTGCACAGAGGAAACCCCTAAGGAAGGGTCCACAACTCATCGGAAATCTACCAGCTGCGAGGGAAGAGGCCATGAAAACCTTCATTGAGATACAAGAAAATCAATATCAATACTCGACCCTTGGGCGGAGTAGAGAGGCGCTGGAGAGTATGACCTGCGAGTGTCCACCAAGTGGCTTTGGTGAGTTCACCCCCGTTTTTTATCGTCTTTGTGGTTGGGGGCGATGTGCTGAGGGCCGGCCAGATGAAATTTGCGTAGAGGATTGTATCAATCGCTTGACGCAGGTGGAGTGTCTTCCCGATGACTGCAAGGGTGGCACCTTTTGTATGAACCAACGGTGCGTGGCGGCTCCTCGAATCGTTCACCACTCTTCTGACACTGAGCAAGGTTCCAACGGCGGGAATACTCGAAAATCGATATCGTCAAGACGGAGAAAAAGGGGTTCGGGCTTCGAGCGGAGGAGGACCTGCCAAGGTACGTTAGAGTATTTACGTGTTGTTCGTTCCGACCCTAACGCAGGGAAAGGGATACATTCATTTACGAGTATGTCGGCGACGTCGTCTCGAATCCGTCGTTTATCAAGCGGATGCGAGATTATGCGGAAGAAGGCATCGAGCATTTCTACTTTATGATGTTGCAGAAGGACGAGGTAAGTTAAATACTTTTTGATTCTACTCGTCCAGTGGGATGTAAACCGGGGTTTCTCTGTTGCTTCGCAGTTCATCGACGCAACGAAGCGTGGTGGGATCGGCCGTTTCGCAAATCATTCCTGTGATCCAAACTGCTACGTTGCAAAGTGGACGATTGGGCAGCACGTTCGGATGGGTATTTTCTCAAATCGTGTGATCAAGAAGGACGAGGAACTAACGTTCAACTACAACGTCGATCGCTACGGGTGAGTCTCCACCTCATTGTTAGTCTTTGTTGGGGGCTGACAGAACGACAGTCATGACGCGCAGCCGTGTTACTGTGGCGAGGAAAAATGCGTCGGTTTCATTGGAGGGAAGACGCAGACCGATATAGCTGGAATGGATGACTTATATCTAGATGGTGCGCCTTTCTCTTTCAATTTCTCGACACGCCTTTAACGAATACTCGTCGCAGCACTTGGTATTGCGGACGAGGTTGACAGGCTCGGGCTTAAGGGGAGTAAGAAGAAGAAGAGCAAGAAATTGGATGAGGACTGGATGGTAATTGTTGCCTCGGATTTCTTTTTATACAAGCGCTGAAAAGCAGGCATTTACAGCCAATTCTCAAACCCCTCGCTCTCAAGGAGGTACCAAAGGTTATCCAAGCTATGCGGCAAACCCAGAGCCGTAAGGTTCTTGTCAAGTTACTCACTCGTATCAAGGTTGGTCTTTTTAACCTTGTTGGTGTCGACTTCGCTGATTGTTCGGCTTGTAGATGTCTGAGGACCAGTCTGCTCTTCGTCAGATGATGCGATTACGAGGTTTCAGTCTCATGACGAACATCATGGACGACTACGAAAAGGACCTCGAAATCCTCATGCTCGTGCGTCCCTTTACTACTCTTTGCTATGAGCTCGAAATTTAGGAGCGAATAGGCTATAGACTCTATGAGTACATGGCCTTTAATATCACGTAATAAGGTCGAAGATTCTAAGGTCAACGTACCTGTTCAGAGATGTACGGAGTCAGAGAACGTCGTGCTCAAGAAGGCCGCTGAAGACGTATGCATGGTTTTTTTCCTGTTTATAACTGGAGGTGCTGACGTTTTCTGCTAGCTTCTGGACAAATGGAGTATCCTGGAAACCGCCTATCGGATACCGAAGCGCATGAAGGGCGTGAGTCTCATCACATTCTCATCTTTCGTTCAATATGCTCAGCGCAACTCAGGACAATGCTGCTGAGGATACAGGTGATGATTGGGCGTTACCTCCATCTCCGGCGCCCGAAGACCGTCTGCCGAAACGCTCCAAGCTGGATGATTTGGTCGAGGTCGAGTGTGCCATCAAGCCGCTAGGCTTCTCATCCATCAGGCCATTTATCCCCAATTCGAATCCGCACCCGCACCCGCCCCGGGGGCCCGTGCACGATCCAGCCGTCCTGCGGGCTATGGAAATGGAGCGGGCGGCGCGCCTTGCGCGTCTCGAGCGCACAAAGGCCGAGGCGGCCGCAATCATCGCTGCGGCGGCAGCTGCACAGAAGGCGGCGGAAGAGCGCGCACTCATGGAGGCAGCGGCTGCCGCGGAGGAACTGACCAAAGAGGAGGAACGTATTGCGGAACGGGAGCGACGGCGGAAGGAGCGGAAGGAGAGGGAGCGCGGCGAGAAGAAAGGCGATCATGATCGAGGGGATAATCGTGAGAAACGCCTCCTAAAACTCGTTGGTGCTGTCGTCGTCAAGACGATGTCGAAGTACCGGGCGCGGATGGACGTCGACACATTCAAGAAACATGCGAAAGAGGTGCGCAATCTTTAGCCCCACCCTCTGGGCGGATTTTCGCTTACGTAGCTGGGATGGTTTACAGCTTACACATATCATTGCGGAGAAGGAGAAAAAGTCTTCGAGCTACAAGGACAATAAGCTCGACTCTCTCTCTGACGAGAAGAAGTCAAAGATCAAAAAGTTCGCGCGGGAGTATATCAACAAGGTCCTACACAGACTCGAGAAAGGCAAGCGCCGCCCCCCAGATTCGGACTCGGGTGCGTCTGCTCAGTCGCGGAGACACCATCACTTCCACGCAGACACGACAACATCTCCATTACCGCCATTATCAACTCCGTCGGTGCAGGAAGAGGAAGGTGGCGATGTAGACATGGAGATGGAGGAGATGGAGATGAGCGTGGAAGAAGCTATGGATCTCAGCGCGGACGAGGATGATGCCGTGGATGTCGACGTGGACGTGGACGCCGATGAGGACGATGAGCCGACGCCAGTTGAGCCCGCAGAATCGGACACCAGCACGGCCGTAGCGTCCGCGCCAAACTCGGCCGCGGCACCCACGGACCCGCGCTTACGCGCGCGCGCCACTGCCGCTGCTGCTACTGCCACTGCTGCCGCCGCCGCTTCCTTCGCGGCTGCGTCGGTGGAGGCTAAGGAGAGGGGGTGGGAGGTGTTTGGGCTGTCGTTCGAATCTAGTACCACTGCTGCGTCGTAACGGGTGCTGATGCTGCTGTGGCGCGACCGAGGGACGATATACGCACCGCACCACACACCCCCCCCCCTCGCTACCAGTATTCTTGTTTTACTCACAGTACTTAATTTAAACTTTCTGTCTGAGCTGTGCGACTATGTGTCTTGTTCTCTGGGATCGCGGTGACTACCAATTCCGCTTCGTCCCACTGAGTTCACAACCAGTACAAAAAGTCAAACACATGAAGTGGACCTGCCCTAAACAACGTCCACGTGGCCTTATCTAAATCACTCCCACGTAGCTTGGCTTTTCTTCGAAATTCTCTTCCGGCAGCAGGACAAACCAAGCTGCCTACGCGCTCTCGTGCGGTTTCCAGGAACAAGCACGCTGCTCTAGTGAGTCTAGTCCCAAATATTTACTCCTTAGTGCGCCACTGCTCACGTGCGTCCGAGTCCGCCAAGCCATTTCTTCGCGTACAACGACCTGAGCCGCTGTCAGCTGAGCGAGCTATGCTCTTCTCTAGGGGTCTCTGGACCGATTATCCTGTCCGCAAGGAGGGCAATAACAACGTATGCGTCTAGAGCGTACATAACATGAATGGCACCAACGCGCAGCGTTCTGCATCATGCTCGATTCATGTTTGACGTCTTTGCTGTGGATAACACATACTTGGTCATCAACGAGGTGCACAGGACGGGTATATATCGATCCGGAGGCCACAGGACAGTTTTGACGCTCGGGCTAGTGCTAATGGACTTACACAGGCAAGTGACTCACGGCCGTGTATTCACGAACACGCGTTGTTTGTTCACTGTAATTGCACGCACTCGTTTTGCTATTTTTTCCCCTTGCCCAACTACGCACGCCTATCGGTCCTTCCGCGGAGCTTGCAACGCGAGTTACTATACGTCCAGGACCACCTCCAGATTTCCCTCGCCGCATCTATAACATCACATTTGGTGTGACGCGCCTGCGTTCTGTTTCCTCATCTCGTTCATGGACTCATGCCGCCAAATGTTACAGACCGAGTTCGCATATGTCTGCAGGTTGGAGAGAAGGAAGTGATATGGCGGCAAATTTCTGGGAAGAAAACTATGGCGGTACGCGTAGGATTCAATTGTAAGAACTTTTGGATTCAATCCAAGCCAGTTAAGACGCTCCTGAATCATGCAGTCTAGTGCTGCGATTGGCACATGTCTACAGTAAGCGTGTACCGTATTAAGTGCAAAGCAATTTCTTCAACCCACAAATTGACCCCTTTCGCGTACCCTGGACTCTACAAACACCGTCAGGATCCATTTGCTGCAGGGCCTGATTTCGTATAGACCAAAAATAGTTGCATGCAAGAGGCTGGAAGCTGCGCTGTAGATAAGGCCTAATAAGGACTAAAATCGAAGTGCCAGTCAGACATCGCATTTGAGCCATAAAAGGATTTCCTCGAACCTTGCTCCGCCCGCACCATGCTCCCGTAGTAAATCTGCAACCTCTCGATGTCCTCTTTGTAGCGATACCTGGTAGGGTGTTTGACCAAAGCCATCCAGTGCGTCTATGTCTGCGCCCCGTTCAAGTAACAACTTCACAATCCCGAAGTGTCCCTGTTCAACTGAGTAGTGCAATGGAGTGATATGGTGACGCTGCCTTGCGTTTACGTCTGCCCCATGATCGACGAGCACCTGCGAGATTTCGAGGTATCCGTAATTTGATGCAGACAGCAGCGGTGTCCATCCCCTGCTATTACGTGAATCGACCTCCGCACCCCGTTCGACGAGTAAGCGCACGACATCGAGGTTCCCTTTGCGCGCTGCTCCATCTAATGGAGTCTCATTACTCGCATTGCGGCTGTTGATATCTATTCCCCATTCGAGCAACGACTTCAAAACGTCAATGTCCCCCTCTTCCGCTGCAGCGTGCAACGAAGCAATTGCCTTATGTTTCCCATCTTCATCGGCACCGTACTCGGTTGTGTCCAAAGTAGTCGACCGTATCTTTTTTCGAATATCTGGATCTGCTTTGTAATCGGCAATGAACTTTGCGACCTCGGCTTTGTCATTCTCCAGTGCTAATTCGGCTGCAGTTTTATCGGCCTTGTTGAGCACATCGACATTGACACCCCGCCGAAGCAACAGCTTTACAACTTCGAGGTGTCCACCTCGCGATGCAGCGTGCAACAGACTCCAGCCATTGCTGTCAGCACTGTGCAAATTCGCTCCGTGGTCGATCAGGAGACGAACGATCCCAACTTTCCCATTCCTTGCTGCTTGATAAAGTGGCGTTTCTTGCTTCACATTGAAAAGATCGACGATTGCGCCACGCTGCACAAGCAACTCGGCAATCTTCAGGTGGCCATTGACCGACACGAGATGTAACGGGCTCCAGAGGTCGTCGCGCTGGATGTTCACATCAACGCCGTGGTCTAGTAACAGCCGTGCCATGTCAAGATGCCCGCGTCCTGAGGCAAAGTGCAACGGAGCCGAGCCCAGGTTGTCCCGCACATTAACATCGGCCCCTCGCCCGATGATGAGGAAGCGAGCGACTTCCACTTTCCCCTTGCTCGACGACAATGCCAATGGGGTCATTTGAGTCTTGTTCCGAATATCGACGGGAATGCCAGTGTCGATTAACATTTGCACGACGTCGAGCTGCCCGTTTTGTGATGCGATGTGCAGTGGATTCTTGTCGTTCGCGTGGATATCCGCGCCATGCTCGATTAGGAAACGTACGACGTCGAGTTTGCCGCTGCTGGATGCCAGATACAATGACGTCTCTTCACCTCCGCTGCGAATGTCGACATCGACGCCACACTCTAGCAAGAATTTCGTGACATGAAGATGACCATAGAACGATGCCTTGTGGAGTGGTGTCCAGCCTTGGTTATCCCGGGGAGACATAGCCGCGCCACTCTCAATCAAGAAGCGTGAAATGTCGAGGTACCCGTTCCCTGCAGCGTCGTCCAAGGGTGTCTCCTCCTCGTCGTTCCGGCTGTCAATGTTCGCGGCTCGCTCGACCAGTAACTTTGCGATGTCGAGGTGCCCATTGTCTGACGCGAAATGCAAGGGTGTCAAGCGATCTTCTTCGTGTGCGTTCACATCGGCGCCACGGTCAATCAATAACCGCGCAAGGTCAAGACGCCCATATCGTGACGCATAGTGCAGGGGAGTCCAACTTTGTGAGTCCCGTACGTTCACATCGGAGCCACGGTCTAGCAACAGCCGTGCGATGTCAACGTGTCCATATCGTGACGCCCAGTGTAATGGGATTAAGCCCTTCTGGTTCCGGGAATTGATATCGGAGCCGCGATCTATGAGGAAGTTTGAAACATCAAGCTTCCCAGTATAACATGCCATGTGCAACGGTGTGTCTTGATACCCATCCTGAACATCGAGACTTGCGCCAGATCCAAGTAAGAGCTCCGCAATCTCACGATACCCACTTCGTGCCGCCGCGTGTAGTGGAGTCCAGCCTACATCGTCGGTAACATTCACGTTTGCACCGCAATTCACCAAGAGCCGCGCAATCTCGAGTGATGACTGCGCCATGATGAGCTGTCCGCCTTGAGATACCCTATGAAGCGGAGCCCGGCCCACATCGTCACGAGAGATAGGATCGGCTCCATTTTTGAGCAGTAGCGATGCCGCTTCTAAATGTCCCTTGAATGAGGCCGCATGTAAGGGAGTCGTGTGAGAACCGCCTCGGCTATTGACGTCTTGAGGATGGGCAACGATCAAGTGTTCTACGAGACCACGGAAACCAGACAGAGTTGCATAATAAAGTGGCAGCGCCTCGGGCCGGGTCGGGCGCATCTTCGACATGGACTTTATCCAATGACGGTCGACATCGTGTAGCCAGACCCATGCCGCAAAATGTGGCTTTGCAGCATCAAATAAACGCTCCATCACCTCCTCAATGTGCGAGGACACGTTCATGAATTGGGCATGATCGACCCAGTGCCGCGCGGCATACGGGGCGAGGGGAAAGTGGCCTATGGTATCTCTGTCGATTTTGTCATTGAGTTGGAGGAGGACACTCAGGCCAGCATGTGCAAGGACGGTATGCGCAGGTTCGGGGAGAATGTGATAGTATGAAAGGTGTTCTTCTGCCGTCGCGAGTCGCTCCGATGTCAAGTATTCCTTGACGGAGAAGTGCGAGAATTGTACAACTTGGCCGCCTTCCCTATCAACGACGGCGATGAGACTTGAACATGCAGAGATCACCGCTTCTTCTGCATTTTGTGGACGCCACGCTGTGTTAAATGTAGGGTGTTTTGCCTTATCAAACCGAACTGCAAGAATCTCGGCGAGTTCTTCAAGGCGAAGAGGACGAATAGACACCATAAGACATTGGAAGAGCCGCCGTGCATATTCTCGTTTTTCCTCGTCGATTCCCAGCAGTGTATGGTAATATGTTTCGTCCAACGTCTTCGGCAAGTCGCTCAACACACTCCGAATACTCGCAGGAAAAGTACGACGGAGCCTGTCAACCTGGCACACAACCCACCGAAACCTACAAGATCATGTGAGTATCCATTGTAAAACCTAAAACGAGAGATGAAGTACGAAACGACTTACATGCCATCCGCTCTGTCGGACAGGGTATCAACGACAAGTTGCTTGTCCTCTTCTGTCCATCTCCGCATGCTCCGGTCTGAACGGACAATAGACTTAATGTACTCGACAATGTCCTCCTTTTGCCCTCTCTCGTCGTGAAGAGAAATCCTGAGAGAAGTCAACGTCTCGAGCACTATCCGGATATCCATCTCCGGCCGACTAGCCACACATAGATGTACGTTCGGAAGTTTCAAATCAACAAGTTCTTCAATAACCCTCAGGACCTCTTCACGGGCGGACGGCGTCCCCGACAGATTCGGACATTCGTCAACACCGTCGATAACAATATAAGTTGGGGCTTGTCCCGACAGACTGAGCATGTCCGTGATACATTTCTGGAGCACGTCGATATCGGGCTTTTCTATGCCGCGACCATGGTCTGAATATAACTGAGAGAGAATGTTGAAACAAGAATCCGATTCCGCAGAAAGCTGCAAAATGAGGGACGAGAGGAGGCCATAGCAGTCTTGCTTCTTGACATCCCGAAAATCAAAATAGTAATAGGCCATCGTGGCCAATCCGGCAGCATGCATGTCCTTGATGTCCTGAATGATTGCGGATCTAATAGGCACCATGAATAACCTCGAAGATACCCATAGAGTGATGACATACAGAAGCGTGCTTTTCCCCGCCCCTGCTTTAATACCAACAAGTTATTAGTGCAAGGCGCTCGTAGGGGGTTCGAAAAACATACGTTTACCATGAATCCACAAGAGAGACCCCGTCGCCTTCCATTCTGCTAATGCATTGCTCTGGAAGAACCATGTTGCGGTCCCAGGCTGTCGTGCTTTCCGAACAAAGCTGTGATTCGTCGACGGGTCAGGGGGAGAGAGCCAGTGTTGAACGTCCCGTCGGAGCTGGTCACCTACAAGATGCCGTCTGCCTCAGCAACGAAAAATAGGGAAAAAAGACAACAAACGTTTCATTTTGTTTATTTCGTTTGACATTTGATGAAGAGCGACTACGAACCCAAGTTAGCGCGGGTGATACCTGTTTCGCGTGAGACACATACTCAAATCCTGTCGAATACTATCTGTCGATGCCTTTCCATCTAAAGAAGTGCTCAGAAAACGATCTATAAACAATCAAGCAGGCATTCCGCACCTTCCATAACTATCTTCATATTACCCACAAGGCCATGCACGACGCCCAAGGTCTGCGCAGCAGTTATCCGAGCCTCGTCCTGGGTCAATCGATCCAATCTTTGGAGTATGGCCTCTATCTCGCCGTCCCCTAACAATTTCTTCGCGAACTTCTCTGTGGAACCTTGAGCTTCGGGAGATGTATATGTGACAGCGTGCTTACTGAACCGCCCCTGCTTGATTTGATTTGTCGCCAGGGCAAGCACCGAGAGCAATTCAACCATTATCTTGATGATAATATCGGTCATTATCTGAGTGGGTGGGATCGTCGTGTAGATCTCCAGGCGCTTGAGGAAATTGCCCAAACACTCGAACAGATCGAGAAGGGCGTCGTAGCTTGATGAAACGCCACTGGCAGCCTGGCATACTCATACATCAGAAAGAAATGTTTGAAGAGAATATTCGCGGGACGTACAGCAAGGAGAACATCGATCCCACCAAGCAAAGCACTTGCTGGCGGGAAGGGGACCTGACGAGTTCATGTTTACAGACCCATTACTACTAGATGGTACAGTATGTGTGACTCACCAGGCTGACCGCCTGGCCCAGGATTCCCGAGAATGCCTGAAGGATCTTCACCGCCGGGCTGAGGTAGGTTATGAGTCTCCGATTGCCGTCGCGATATTCTATAAAAGCCTTCTCTCGTCCCTGGAGTAATTGGAGGATAGCCTCAGAAGAATTTGACTGTTCAAGCATGGCGGCGAAGGGGTTCTTAGAGAGGTCTATTCCAGTTATTTTGGCGTAGTCAGCCAAGGCATCGACGATCAGTTGGAAGTTAGAAGCGGTGGATGCTGTTTGTTGAGTCGACGACATGAATACGACGGATTGTTCAATGTATACGTTCTTTCGTTCAGAGGGGATGGACTGGGGGGAAGGGAGAACAAGGTTCAAGGTATGAATCGATGATAAGGACCACGATACAGACGGCGCAAGGCGGTGCCCCACAAGGGGCAAAGATTGACACAGGTGACCTCGCATGTCACCAGATGTCGGAGTGAAATTAAAGAGTTACGGCTCTATTACGGCATGATAGGGCTGTCAGTCCTGTCAGTCCATTGACATTGACAGTACTGTACCGTACAGTATCTTGGACTTGATCAACGGCCGCGTATGCTCTTATACCTAATCTCTAATCGAATGCGTCAAGGATAATCTCGACCGTGCGTACGCGTAACCTAGTAGTTAAACCTACTGTATACTGAGCGATGGACGCACTCTTCCACCTCCTCGAGTCCTCTGTCGGCACCTGCGAACTATCTGGCTCCGCGCAAGCAGCCTCCAACCGATTCTGCCTCCTCCGCATCAGCTACAGCCGAAGCCCAAGCACCACACAGGGAGACCGACCTCGAACGCCCCTCCCCGAAGAAATTGTGATATTGGGTGCCGAATTTAATCAATCACGAATTGTGAGTCAATACGTCCCCCTGCGTTTCGTCACTCGAATATCACACGAAAAGCGGGCGCACCTGCGCATATCGCCCGCGCTCGGCGTCCTCGCCCCGTCTTATCCTCTTCCATGAAGTCCGCTCAATGTGTACCTTTGGGTGCCGGCGTCCGCTAGCGCGGCTGCGGAGGACGGCGCGACCTTCTAGACAACGGTCGTCGGCATCGATGTTGTGCGCGCGTCCGATAGCATGTTGTTCCGTGTGTTGGAGTGGGGCGGGATGGAACTTGAGTGAGCCATGTCAGGATATCGGCGGCCTGGGTTTTCTCTCCTTCGGATTATGCTTTGGTAACAGACAAGCTGGGATAGAAGAGGGATCTATGAAAGGGGACCAAATTTGACGGTCACAGCCAGCATTGGACATGGCGCACGCGGCAAGCATAGGTTATGGACGGAATAATGAGACAGAAGAGGGATAAGAAAGGCGTCTAACCGTCCTGTTGCCTCACAAGTTACGCGAGTGGATTTCAAGGAGTCACGCGCGCCCCAATCAGACCCGCCTGTCAGGCCATGTCGGGGTTACTGTAGGCCTCGCGCTCATCGCGCTCATCGGATTCCGCAGTCAATCTGCACGTGACGAGCCACGAGCGTGCCTGAGAAAAATACGGCAGATAATTCCAACCCTGAGGCATACTGTACTGCGCCTCAGGCTTCTATAGTATTATACAAGTACGAAATTTCTGTCAGAAAGCGCCCAAGTGTAACAGAGCAGAGATAAGCCCAGATTTGCTACTGGAGACCAACAAAATTGACCAATTCACTGTTTCCGGGGAACAGAGCAAAGAGCAAGCGCTCTACAGTATACAACGCGCAAAACGCGAGTACAGTAACTTACAGCATCGGAAACAGTCGGACATGGCGCCTCCTGGTCAACTTGACGGGTACTCAGTACTCAGGGCTCACAAAATTTCGCACCGGATCAAGGTGGTCAAATTGCTAGGTTACTGGCACTTTCTTATACTGACTATCATTTTGTCGAACTTTTTTGTACCGAAGCATGCGCGGATGACGGTACGATGCTACACTCACCTTACAGCTTGGCACATCTATGCGGACTGTCTGCCTTCTCCAGTACTGCCTCTCTTCCCCAAGATCTCATCGATGTTCCTGTACTAGCCGCTGAGCCCGAGCATGATCTCGGTAGTATCCCCGAGGGGCGCTCGGAGTACCTCCTCGCCGCCCTCCTCTGCCCAGGGCAAGTTTATATATGATGCCGCCCCACTACAACCGAAAGAAAGAATGTCGTCACACGTCAGCTTCCAACCACCCACAGCTGAACCTCTTGCTCACCGAGGATGCCCCGCGCACCCATTGCGATGGTCTTGATGACGTCACTCCCCGTGCGGATGCCCGAGGTCGAAGAGGACGGTAAACTTGCCTTGCTCCTGCGCGCGGCGCACCTTCGATGACGCGATGATCTTCTCGAGAGCGCTGAACGAGCCAACAGCACCTTCAACCTGACGTCCGCCTGAACCCCCAAAATGAACAAGAGGTGCCATCAGCCCACAAGTCCCGACGCAGGGCACTACATGAAGGAACTCCCACACGGAGAGGGGACGTACCATGGTTCGATACGACGATGCCGTTAACGCGAGCGTCCATTGCCGCGATACCGCCTGGATGCTGATAGGTCCGTCCCGGTTCTCGCGCAAGAACACGTTGTTCGTCAACGAGCGGAAAGCACCCGAGTTACCTTCGCGCTGCCACGCGGTCCCCAGCGCAAAACCAGCGTGAGCCTGCTCATCCCCCGCCGCAAGACGGACGCGGAACGCATCCAAGTCGAGTGGGAAAGCCCGGCGCAAGACCGTCGCTGCCCATCCGTTGCATGAAGACCGGGTCGAACGTGCCGACTTGCACGCCGACGCCCGCTATAAAGCTTATATGAAGGGCAGGTAGGCAGCGTCGAGGTCGTGTGGGCACCAGCCGAGTAGGAAGGTGTCTGGTGTTACAACGAGAGCCTTGAAGACCGCTGCTTTGGCGGGACGGAGAATCGAGAGCATCATCCCATTGGTTCATGGCCTGCTCGCTCGCGTCACGGTAAAGGAGTGTGGTCTGGGAGCGGTGGGAGGCGTACCAATAGTTGATACTAAGCGGTGACCGTCGCTGTTGCCTTGGCCACGGCTTTGATGGAGCATGTGCTCGCGGTCAACATGATGCATAGCATACTGACGTTTGGAGCTGCGCTCGCAGCTGGAAGCTCGCCATCCTTGTGCAATATGGTTTGTACTTCAAGGTGTGCTGCAAGTACGGGCGAGGGCAATTTGACGCTAAAGAGGGTGGACTGACTGTTACTGTGCCGACCTGACAGGCGCAGTCGGCTCTGATGCTTGCAAGGAAGGGAGAGCGGTGATTACGTCAAAGTTACGATGGGCAACATGGCGAAGCATAACTGGCAGGCTGCGCGGTATAATACGTCACTGCTGCAGCGCCTCCAGGTTGTTGCGATACAGTATGTGCTCCCCGTCCAGGCGTTGACAAACGTATACATATAGGCAGCTGACCACAGCTTTCCTTCAGTTGATGTGTTGCGATGCGCAGACACACAACGACTATCCTTCATCGCTTCAAGCCGCGCTTTCCTTTCGACGCGGCGATAGTCAGACCGAGGGTCTACCCGTTAAGCAGATTGAGGGAGTGTACTGGGACCATGTTGTTCGTGGGGTAAGGTCGCCAGTCATGGAAAGAATGGCGTGGACAGAGTGGTGGATACACGAAAGGGTGTAAGCAGGACCAAAAGTCTTACGCCGAACTTGAAGTTCGCACGCAAGCATGAAGGGAACTGATTTATTGATTTTTCTGCTGTGTGATAGGTGTTGAACAATCTTCAGGGTAATATACTGTAGCGGAAGATGTGTGAGATTACACTTACTTATACAGTACCCCCCAACTGGTCGAATCTAGCAGTGCCAGCGCTGCTTGCCGCGAAAGTGCTTGAGTTTACGCGCTCAGCGCTCATCACTCCCGCGCAGCGGTGCTACAGTAGTTCCGATTCAATCCAGGATAAGCCCGCGCCCAGGCCCCTCTAGCCCCGACCATATCTCCTGCGTCCGGATCTTGCGACAACAGCAGCGCGACAAGCCACGCCGACGATAGGCCTTCCCTTTCCCCGGCATCTTTTCGGTCAAATCATCAACCCACGGCTTCAAATTGTCCCGCATTAAGTTACAGTAAACTAATCCCGTAATAGAGACCAAAAACAGATACATGCAAGAGACTTGCCTCCAAGCTGCGCTGTCAATAAGGACTAAAATCGAAGTGCCAGTCAGGCATCGCATTTGAGCAATGAAAGGATCTCCTCGAACCTTGCTATGCCCGCACCATGTTCCCGGAGTAAATCTGCAATCTCTCCATGTCCTCTTTGTAGCGATACTTGGTATGGTGTTTGACCGTAGCCATCCAGTGCATGTATGTCCGCGCCACGTTCAAGTAACAGTTTCACAATCCCGAGGTCTCCATATCCAGCTAAAAAGTGCATCGGAGTGCAATGGTAACGCTGCCTTGCGTTCACGTTTGCCCCATGATCGACGAGCACCCGCAAGACTTCGAGGTGTCCATATTTTGATGCATAGTGCAGTGGTGTCCACCCAGACCCATCACGTGAATCCACCTCAGCGCCCCGCTCAACAAGCAAACGTACAACATCGAGGTTCCCCTTGCGCACTGCTCTGTCCAATGGAGTCTCGTTGCTTGCATTGCGGCCATTGATATCTATTCCCCATTCGAGCAACGACTTCACGACGTCAATGTTCCCCTCTTCTGCGGCAGTGTGCAAAGAAGTCTTTCCCCTATCGGCGCCGTACGAAGCGGTGTCCAAAGTAGTCGACTGTATCTTGTTTCGAATATTTGCATCTGCTTTGTACTCGGCAAGGAAATTTGCAACCTCGGCCTGGCCAATCTCCAATGCCAATTCGGCCGCAGTTTTATCGGCCTTGTCGAGCACATCGACATCGGCACCGCGCCGAAGCAGCAGCTTTACAACTTCGAGGTGCCCACCTTGCGATGCCACATGCAACGGACTCCAGCCATCGCCATCTGCACCATGCAGATTCGCTCCATGGTCAATCAGGAGCCGGACGATCCCAGCTTTCCCATTCATTACTGCTTGATGAAGTGGTGTTTCTTGCTTCTCGTTGAAAATGTCGACACTTGCGCCACGCTGCACCAGCAGCTCGGCAACCTTCAGGTGGCCATTGGCCGACACGAGATGTAATGGACTCCAGAGGTCATCGCGCTGGATATTCGCATCAACGCCGTGGTCTAGTAACAGCCGTGCTGTGTCAAGGTGCCCGTGTTCTGAGGCGAAATGTAATGGAGTACGGCCGCGGTTGTCTCGCACATTAATATCGGCCTCTATCTTGATGAGAAAGCGAGCGACTTCCACGGTCCCCTTGCTCGACGACAATGCCAACGGGGTCATTTGAGTCCCGTTCCGAATATCGACGGCAATGCCAATGTCGATTAACATTTGCACGATGTTGAGGTGCCCGTTTTGCGATGCGATGTGCAGTGGATTGTTGTCGTTCGTGTGGATATCTGCGCCATGCTCGATTAGGAAACGTACGACGTCGAGTCTGCCGCCGCTGGATGCCAGGTACAATGACGTCTCTTCACTTCCGGTCCGAATGTCGACATCGATACCACACTCTAGCAAGAACTTCGTAACGTGGAGATGTCCAGAGAACGATGCCCTGTGGAGTGGTGTCCAGCCTCTGTTATCCCGGGCAGACACGGCTGCGCCACTCTCGATCAAGAAGCGTGAGATGTTGAGGTACCCGTTCCCTGCAGCGCGGTCCAAGGGCGTCTCTTCCTTGTCGCTGCGGCTGTCAACATTCGCACCGCGCTCGACCAATAACTTTGCGATGTCGAGGTGCCCAACGGCTGACGCAAGATGCAAGGGTGTTACTGGATTTTCTTTGTGTGGGTCCAGACCAGCACCACGGTCAATCAATAACCGGGCAATGTCAAGATGCCCATGTAGTGATGCATAGTGCAGGGGAGTCCAACTTTGTGACTCGCGTACATTCACATCAGAGCCATGGTCTAGTAACAGCCGCGCAATATCAAGGTGTCCATATCGTGACGCCCAGTGCAGTGGAATTAGGCCATCCTGGTTCCGGGAATTGATGTCGGAGTCCCGATTTATGAGGAAGCGTGAAACATCAAGTTTCCCCCTAGAACAGGCCAGGTGTAGCGGTGTGTCTCCATCCTCATCCCTAATGTCGAGATTTGCGCCAGATTCAACTAGCAGCTGCGCAATATCACGATACCCACTTCGCACTGCCGCGAATAGTGGAGTCCAGCCTACATCGTCGGTGACATTCACGTTTGCACCACAATTCAGCAGGAGCTGCGCAATCTCGAGTGATGACCGCGCCATGACGACCTGTCCGCCTTGTGATACCCTGTGAAGCGGAGTCCGGCCCACATCGTCACGAGAGTTAGGCTCGGCACCATTTTTGAGGAGTAGCGATGCCACCTCTAAATGTCCCTTCAACGAGGCCGCATGTAAAGGAGTCGTGTGAGAACCACCTCGGCTATTGACGTCTTCAGGATGGGCAGCAATCAGGTGCTCCACAAGACTACGGAAACCAGACAGACTGGCATAATAAAGTGGCACCGCCTCAGGCCGCGTTGGGTGCATCGAGGATATGGGCTTTGTCCAAAGACAGTCGACATCGTGTAACCAGACCCATGCCGCAAAATGTGGCTTTGCAGAATCAAATAGACGCTCCATGACTTCCTCAAGCCGCGAGGACACGTTCCCAAATTGGGCGTGGTCGACCCAGTGCCGCGCGGCATACGGGGCGAGAGGAAAGCGACCTATGGTATCTTTGTCGATTTCGTCATTCAGTTGGAGGAGGACACTCAGGCAAGCATGTGCAAGGATGGTATGCGCAGGTTCGGGGAGAATGTGATAGTACGAAAGCCGTTCTTCTGCTGTCGCGAGTCGTTCCGATGTCAAGAACTCCTTGACGGAAAAATGCGAGAATTGTACTACTCGGCTGCCTTCCCTATCCACGATGGCGACGAGACTGGAACATGCGGAGATCACCGCTTCTTCTGCATTTTCTGGACGCCAAGCTGGGTTAAATGTAGGGTGTTCTGTCTTGTTGAACCGAACTGCAAGAATCTCGGCGAGTTCTTTGACGCGAAGAGGGCGAATAGACACCATAAGACATCGGAAGAGTCGCTGTGCATATTCTCGTTTCTCCTCGTCGATTCCCAGCAGTGTACAGCCATATGTTTCGTCCAACGTCTTCGGCAAGTCGTTCAACACGCCCCGAATACTCGCAGGAAATGTGCGACGGAGCCTATCAATCTGGCACACAACCCATCTGAACCTACAAGATCAGGTGAGCGTCCATTGTAAAACTCAAGATGAGAAATGAAGTACGAGACGACTTACATGCCATCCGCCCTGTCGGACAAAGTATCGACGACAAGTTGCTTGTCCTCTTCTTTCCATCTCCGCATGCTCCGATCCGAATGAACGACAGACTTGATGTACTTGACTATGTCCTCCTTTTGCCCACTCTCATCGTGAAGACAAATATTGAGAGTCGTTAACGGCTCAAGCACCTTTTGGATATCCATCTCCGGTCGGCTAGCCACACATAGATGTACGTTGGGAAGTTTCAAATCAACAAGTTCTTCAATCACCCTCAGGACCTCCTCACGGGCGGACGGCGTTCCCGACAAATTCGGACATTCATCAACGGCGTCGACAATGATATAAGTTGGAGCTTGTCTGGGCAGACTGAGCATATCCGTGATACATTTCTGGAGCGCGTCGATATCGGGCCTTTCTCTGCCACGACTATGGTCTGAGTGTAACTGGGAGAGGATGTCGAAACAAGAATCCGATTCGGTAGAAAGCTGCAAAGTGAGGGAGGAGAGGAGGCCATAGCAGTCTTGCTTCTTGACATCCCGAAAATCAAAATAGTAGTAGGCCATCGTGGCCAATCCGGCCGCATGCGTTCTCTTGATGTCCTGAATGACCGCAGATCTAATAGTCACTATGAATGAGATCGAAGATACCCATAGAGGAATGACATACAGAAGCGTGCTTTTTCCCGCCCCCGCTTTAAGATCAAGTTATTAGTGCAAGGCACTCGTTGGGGGTTTCGAAAAACATACGTTTACCATGGATCCACAAGAGAGACCCCGTCGCTTTCCATTCTGTTAATGTATTGCACTCGAAGAACCACGCTGCAGTACCACTATGTCGTGCTTTCCGAACGAAGTTGTGATTCGTTGACGGGTCAGGGGGGGAGAGCCATTGTTGAACTTCCCGTCGGAGCTGATCACCTACAAGACACCGTCGGTCTCAACAATGAAATGTTTAGGCGATGACGAACGTTTCACTAGATCTACGTCGTTGGCTGTCTGTTTCATGACTTGCTTTGCTTCCTTTCCGTCTGAGCGGTTCAAATTAAACAAATCTCAGGCTTCACCGAAAATGATTCGCGCACCATGAAGGACCTCGGCGACCTTGTCATCGACCACCACAACTCTGTCATCAACACTGGCCATCCTAGCGTTGATGCCCTTCACTTTATTGTTGATGCCAGCGACCTTATTGTCGACGCTGGCCACTCGATCGACCACACCGGCCACCCTATTGTTGATGAATACAGCCATATTCGCGACTCCTCTCACTCTCTCATCGACAGTATGCGTCGCCTTCAGGTTTTGTGCGACAGCCATTCGAACTTCCTCTTGTGTCAGCTTGTCTAATCTCGTCAGCGCATCCTTCAGATCAGTCCTTCCGATCAGCTTCTTCCCGAATTTCTCTGAACATCGTTCAGTCAACGGTCGCATACTCGTACTAAATTACTCACTCATCCGGCCTTGTTTGATCTCCTTTGTTGCAATCCCAAGTATCGAGAGAACCTCGACCATTATCAGGATGATAGTATCCATCATTTCCATGGTCGGCGGCACTTCTGTGTAGATCTCGAGACGTCGGAAAAAACTTTCCATGCGCTCCAAGACATCAATGAGTTTATCTTGGTCTCCCTGGACATCCTTCGCTGCCTATGAGATGTAGGCGTTATATTGGCTTCGCAGAAGTGTCAAGAAGGATACACACTAAGAGAAGGACACGAACTCCAACAAATATAACTTTAGCAGGCGAGAACACCTGCCATAAATATATGAGCGCGCGGATCTCAGACAAGTTCATGTCTTGAGGCTTACGAGGGCAACACCCTCTCCAAGTGTCTCGGAGAGGGCATAAAGGACGCTCACAGTTGGATCGAGCCACTTAGTCCACCGACCATTGCTACTTCGGGACTGATCTAGACCCTGCACTTGCTGCTGAAGGATGGCAAGAATGTCGGCGGGAGAGTTGCAGGCTTGGAGCTGGACTGCGAGTGGATGGGCAAGTAGATCGTTCCTCGTGCGTTTTTCGTACGCCTTCAGGGAGTTATTGATGATCAGCTGGAATTTGGAGGACGAGGAGGCAGCCTCATGCGTGTAAGAAGGAGAGTGAGACATAAGGGCAAAAGCGAGGTGTTTTGTTTTTGCGAAGGGACAATGGTGGTTGGGGCGATAGTTTGGGCAAAGGGTATCGGCTCACTGGACGCAGCCCTGCATCGCGTCGACCACATATGTGAGTCGAGTACTTGGGTATTCCCAGGATTGTCAGACCTGCCATTCATTGGCGACAGTACAGTGCAGACTGTGCAGTGCGCGAGGCACTCTTTGAGTTCAGCCATCTTGTTTAGGGGCTAGAAACAAACTAACCCAAATTTAGTGGGTGCACGCGCCTTTGCGGTTGCCGGCAAATGGAAATTTATAGCTTCTCGATCGCCACGAGACGGAACACTTACGGAATGCGGCGACCTTCCATTCTTCCGCTTTCGCCTCACTGCCTTACTCCCTTGCTTACTCCTTTCCTTTTTTGCCCTTTCTCTCTCTTCGCTCTTGGATAATGACGCTTGCCGGCCACCCCCATGCGGCAACATCGATTCCCGTACATTTCAACTTCAAGTGGACCGCCCCATCCTAGTCTTCTGTGCTCGCCGTGGTCGTAGAAATACCCCATGCACCACCACCTAGCATCATCGCCGCTCAGCGGGCGCAACCTCTCATGCTGTTCTGTTCAGAGACCAGTTACTGGTGGATCTGCGAGCAAGATAATCCGCAATGAGGAGATCCGGTGCTGCGGGGTAAGATGTCGAGTCGAAGCATGAGTTCGAAAGTAATTCAAAATATGAGACCGACAGACTGTCACACCCGCACGGGCAAGCGGGTGCAGCGGCGGCGGTAGCTGCGCGTTTGGGCGGATGTCCGTAAGGGATGGTAGGTGACAAGCGCGCGCCACGGGAGAAGGAAGGCGGCGCTCTGTGCGAGGGTAGTGAGGGCGGGTTATGGGTGCTCACAGAGGGCGAGGGCATCGCGCACGATGGGGTTCGAGTACAAGACTGCCAAGGCACCCCAGAGATATGTGCTCCGGGTGGGGCCGTCACTCGCGCAGTCGAGTAGCGAGACAATGATGAGGCACGTCGCGGTGCGCGCGGTGAGCCGGGGGGCTGTCCGAGCGGATTAGACAACGCTGGGTGTAGCCTGGGTAGGCCGTGCCCCTCAAGCCGGATCGCCCCCCATCCACATACCGTCATTTTGAGTCAACGGATCTGCACGGGAGCTTTGCGTTCTGGGTCGAGTTCATGATAGCGTCAGATGTCTCCAGGCACGCGTGCACGGGCGGGTCTGACAGCAGTTGCCCGTGTTGCCACACACCGCACCCACGATGATCGATAATCAGTTGGGGGCATCGTCCGCCACCACCGCCTCGTCGAGTTTCCCATCACCGTCCACGCAGCTTCCGCTCCTTCGCACACCCATTTACAAATTCAAAAGGCCAATATCATACTGGCTAAACAGACTATTGTCATGCCGGAAACATCAACGCACTCAGTTATACATGGATGACTTTGCAAATTAGCGGGAGCAGAGATGCGAGAGAGAGAAGGCGAAATGTGGGTGAACGCACGGGAGGACCAAGGGGAGGACTGTAGAATGACCGGAATGACCTGTTTCGGCGAGGCAACACGTGGCCGCGTCACTGATTGTGCGGTCTCGCTGTCTCGCCATGTCCAAATTTCATACTATGGCTCTCAAAGTCGAGGACGGCAGTCCCTCACCCTTTGCCTATACATCGTCCGTCACCTTGGGGGATCATCCTTCGACGTCACCATCCAACGTATATATGTCAAGTCCGACCTTGTCAAGACTCAAGACGTGTGACTACCCCGTTTCCGTGGATAAGGTACGGCCGTCCCCAGTCCCGTCAGACGACGTCAAGATGGGGTCCCAAGTGAAGAAACATGAAATGTTCACCCGATGCTTGCCCGATGCCGAAGATTTCATCCCTACGAAGTCTGAACCCAGCGCCTCTACGCCATCTACCTCACCCAAACCTGAGTCCACACCACCTGCACAGAGGAAGCCCCTAAGGAAAGGTCCACAACTTATCGGCAACCCAACTGCGAGGGAAGAGGTCATGAGAACATTCATTGATACAAGAAAACCAATATCAATTCTCGATCCGGAGTGGAGAGGCATTGGAACGGACCTGTGAGTGTCCGCTAAATGGCTCTGGTGAGTTTACCCCCATTTTTTTCAGCGTCGTTGGGCTAGGGGCAATGTACTGAGAGTCTCACAGATGTAATTTAGGATTGCATCAATCGCTTGACGCAGGTAGAGTGTCTTCCCGGTGACTGGCACCTTTTGTATGAACCAACGGTGCGTGGGTGGCGGCTCCTCGAATTGTTTGGCACCCTTCTGACGCTTAGCGAGGTTCCAGCGGCGGGGATATGCGAAAATAGATATTGTCCAGACGGAGAAAAAGGGGTTTGGGCTTCGGGCGGAGGAGGACATGCCGAGGTGCGTTCCAGCATGTTCGTATTGTTCGTTCCCGAACCTAACACAACGAAAGGGAAACGTTCACTTTGGCGACGTCGTTTCAAATCCGTCGTTTATCAAGCGGATGCGAGAATATGTGGAAGAAGGCGTCGAATATCTCTACTTTATGATGTTGCAGAAGGATGAGGTAAGTGAAACACCTTTCCGTTCTACTCATCCACAGTAGGATGCGATCAGAGGTTTCCGCTTCACAGTTCATCGACGCAACGAAGCGTAGTAGGATCGGCCGTTTCGCAAATCACTCATGTGATCCAAACTACTACGTTGCAAAGTGAACGATTAGGTAGCACGTCCGGATAGGCATTTTTTCAAATCGTGCGATCAAGAAGGGCGAGGAACTAACCTTCAACAACGTCGATCGCTACGGGTAAGTCTACGTTTGGATGGGCATTTTTCGAATCGTGCTATCCAGAAGGACGAGGAGCTAACGTTCAACTTCAACGTCTATCGCTACGGGTAAGTTGGTCTCCACCACACTCGCAACTGGCAGCCTTCGTTGGGGACTGACAGAACGACGGTCATGACGCGCAGCCGTGTCTCTGTGGGCGAAGACAAGTGCGTTGGTCTTATTGGAGGGAAGACGCAGACCGATATAACCGGAATGGATGGCCTCTATCTACAGTAGATGGTGCGTCTTTCTCCTTCTATTTACTGCTACCTCTTTTACGAGCAGTCGTCGCAGAACTTAATATTGCGGACGAAAAAAAGCAGACATTTACGGCCAATTCTCAAGCCCCTGGCACCCAAGGAGATACCAAAGGTTATCCAAGCTATGCGGCAAACCCAAAGCCGCAATGTTCTTACGCAATCTAATCAGAGTTGGTCTTTTTAGGTTCGTTGGTGTGGATTACGTTGACTGTTCGACTTGTAGACATCTGAGGACCAGTCTGCTTTATGTCAGACGATGCGATTATAAGGGTTCAGTCTCGTGACAAACATCATGGATGACTACGATAAGGACCTTAAAATCCTCACGCTGGTGCGTTCCTTTTCTACTCTTTGCGATGAGCTCGAAATTTAGGAATGAATAAGTTATAGACCCCATGAGTACATAGCCTTTAATATTACGCTACAAGTTCGAAAATTCCAAAGTGAGTTACCTGTTCAGAGATGTACGGAGTCAGACAACGTCGTGCTCAAGAAGGCCGCTGAAGACGTATGTATGATTTTTCCTAGTTTATAGTTGGTTGTGTTGACTCTGGGCCAGGGAAATAGAGCAGGCGGCGCGCTTTGCGTCTCGAGCGCTCGAGCGCTCAAAGGCGGAGATGGCCGCGATCATCGCTGCGGCGGCAGCTGCGCAGAAGGCGGCGGAGGAGTGCGCACTTGTGGAGGCAGCTGCTGCTGCTGCGGAGGAACCGACCAAAGAGACGGACGCAGATGGACGTTGACCCATTCAAGAAACAGTTCGTGGTCTTCCCCGTCCCTCTAGAGGGCTGATTTCGCTTAGGTAGCTGTGATGGCTTACAGCTTATACATGTCATTGCGGAGGAGAAGAAGTTGAGGAGAATAAGCTCGACCCTCTCACTACCCTCTCTCGGACGAGAAGATAAAGATCAAGGTCCGCACGGGAGTATATCCACAAGGTGATCAAGCCCCGTCCACCAGATTCGGTCTCGGGTGCCTCTGCGCAGCCGCAGAGTCACCACCACTTCCCGCAGACACAACATCTCCATTACCGCCATTGTCAACACCGTCGCTACGGGGAGAGGAAGGAGGCGATGCAGAGATGGAGATGAGTGTGGAAGAATCAATGGATCTTAGCGCGGATGAGGACGCTCCCGTGGACCAACACCCGTAGAGCCTGCAGAATCAGACACCAGCACGGCTGTAGCGTCAGCTACCACTGCCACAGCACCCGCGGAACCGCGCTTACGCACGCGCGTCACTGCCGTTGCTGCTACTGCCACAGGTGCCACCGCGACTTCCTTCGCAGCTGCGTCAGCAAAGGCTAAGGAGAAGGAGTGGGAGGTTTTTGGGCTGTCGTTCGAATCCAGCACCACTGCTGTGCCGTAACGGCTGCCGCTGTGGCGCGACCACGACTGACGATAGAGTACAGCATGGGTTACCGTTACGTAACGACCCACCACACTCCACGCTACCAATCATTCTTGTTTTACTTCAAGTTACAGTAGTTAATTTTCTAAACTTTCTGTCCCTGTTGTGCCTTTTACTTTGGGATCGTCGCTGAATCCTCTTCCGTATACTGAAACTGTCAAACACAAACATCCATCCGCCAACTTATCGCCGAAGTTATCGGTATCTGCAAGTAACGGCAAGGCGTAGATTGCAGCGGGGTACGAACAAGCCTTGACCTGGTGGATACTGTAGTAGAAAGGCAAGACAATATGTAGGATAGCACCGTATTAGCACGGAGTTGGTGACTCCATTCGAATTTGTTGACAACAGCGATTACTCAGCGATTCTTCTAGCAATACAGTACAGGTGGTGGTTTGACGGTGACAAGTAATGCAATTGTGTCGTCACTGACGTCCAAGGGGCAACGAATGAGAAGGAACCTCAACGCTCAGTGGCCGTTCTATTTTGGGAATGGAGAGTATGCTCAAGGCGTACCTGCCCTAAACCACGTCCACGTGGTAAGTCCTTATCTAAATCGCGCTTCCCTTGGCTTTTCTCTGAAATTTCCGTTCCTGCAGCAGGACAAACCATTCTGCCCACGCGCTCTCTCCTGCCTCTTCAAGGAACAACCACGCTGCTCAAATATTTACTCCTTAGTGCACACTGCCCACCGCCGTGGCACGTACGTCCGCCGGGTCCGAGTCATTCCTTCGCGTACAACGACCTAAGCTGCTGAGCGAGCTACACTCTTCTCTGGGGCTCTCTGGACAGAATATCCTGTCCATGAGGAGGGCAATAGCAGTGCGTGCATCGAGAGCGTGTATACCATGGATGGCACCACTGCACGCCGTTCTGCGTCATGCTCGATTCCATGTACGACGTCTTTGCTTGTACTGTAGATGACACACATTTGGTCATCGACGAGGTACGCAGGACAGGTATATATCTGCCTGGAGACCACAGGATGGTTTTTATGCTCCGGCTGGTGCTAACGGACTTGGACAGGCAGTGAACACGATTACCATGATTGTTTGCTTACAGCGCTATAGTTGCACGCATTTGTTTTGCGATTTTTTCCCTTGCCTAACCACGCACGCCTATTGTCCTTGCTGCGAAGCTTGCAACGCGGGTTGATATACGTCCGGACCAAGTCTGAATTTCGCTTGCCGCGTCTTCCATACCTTTTGGTGCCCGGCGCCAGCGTTCTGTCCTCATCTAACTCACGGACTTTTGCTGTCAGATGGTACAGACTGAGTTCGCAAATGTCTTCAGGTTGGAAAGAAGGGGGAACGCTTTGTCGGCAGGGCTATTGCGAAGGGTGCAGGAATCTTGAGGAAGGAACAGGCTGGGCCTGGAAGTGGTATGGCGGTACAAGGAACATGATTCTGTTGTAGGAACTTCCGGATTCAATCCCAGCCCGTTAAATCGCAGTATAACCATGCAACCGAGAGCTGCGATTGACACATGTTTACACGAAGCGTGTATTAGGTGCAATTCAACCCAGATATTGACCCCTTTCGAGTCTCCTGGGCTCCACATACATCGTCAAGGATCCATTTTCTGGAACGGTTGATTTCGTACTTTTCTGCCAAATCAACAACCCACGGTGTTAGATTGTCCCGCACTAAACTAATATAAAATCTCACAATAGAGACCGAAAACAGATACATGCAAGAGACATCCTTCTAAGCTGCACTGTCACCAAGGACTAAAACCGAAGTACCAGTTAGACATCGCATTTGAATCATAGAAGGATCTCCTCGAACCTTGCCATACCCGCACCATGTTCCCGGAGTAAATCGGCAATCTCTCGATATCCGTTTATCAGCGATCCTTGGTATGGTGTTTGACCAAGGCGAGCCAGTGCATCTATGTCCGCGCCACCTTCAAGTAACAATTTCACAATCCCGAGGTGTCCATATTCAGCTGAGAAGTGCATCGGAGTGTAATGTTCCCGTTGCCTTGCGTTTACGTTTGCCTCATGATCGATGAGCACCCGCGAGACTTCGACGTGTCCGTATCTTGATGCAAAGTGCAGCGGTGTCCACCCAGACACATCACGTGAATCCACCTCCGCGCCCCACTCGATGAGCAAACGTACGACATCGAGGTGCCCTTTGCCCGCCGCTCTGATCAACGGAGTCCGGTCAACTGAATTGCGGTTGTTGATATCTACTCCCCATTTGAGCAATGACTTCACAACGTCAACGTTCCCCTCTTCCGCGGCGGCTTGCAAGGAATCCTTTCCCCTGTCCTTCCCTTCTTCATACTCGGCAAGGAACTTCGCAACCTCAGCCTTGCCATTCTTCGATGCCAATTTAGCTGCAGTTTTATTGGCCTTGTTGAGCACATCGACATCGGCACCTCGCCGAAGTAAAAGCTTTACAACTCCGAGGTGCCCACCTTGCGATGCGGCGTGCAGCAGAGTGCAGCCATTGCTGTCCGCAGTATGTAGATCCGCTCCATGGTCGATCAGGAGACAGGTGATCGCAACTTTCCCATTCCTGACTGCTTGATAAAGTGGTGTTTCTTGCTTCACATTGAAAACGTCGACGCTTGCGCCACACTGCACGAGCAACTCGGCAATCTTCAGATGGCCATTGGCCGCCACGAGGTGTAACGGGCTCCAGAGGTCATCACGCTGGATGTTCGCATCCACGCCGTGGTCTAGTAATAGCCGTGCCATGTCAAGGTGCCCAAATCTTGAAGCGATGTGTAATGGAGACTGGCCCTTGTTGACCCGCACATTAATATCGGCCCCTCGCTCGATGAGGAAGCGAGCGACTTCAACTTTCCCCTTCCTCGACGACAATGCCAACGGGGTCATTTCAGTGCCGTTCCGAATATCCACAGGAATGCCAGTGTCGATTAACATTTGCACAACGTCGAGGTGCCCATTTCGCGATGCAATGTGCAGTGGATTGTTCTCGTTCGCGTAGATATCTGCGCCATGCTCGATTAGAAAACGCGCGACGTCAAGTTTGCCGCTGCTGGATGCCAGGTACAATGATGTCTCTTCACTTCTGGTCCGAATATCGACATCGACACCACACTCTAGCAAGAATTTCGTGACGTGGACATATCCAGAGAAGGATGCCTGGTGGAGTGGTGTCCAGCCATTGTTATCCCGGGTAGACACGGCCGCGCCACTCTCGATCAAGAAGCGTGCCATGTCGAGATACCCATACATCGCAGCGCTATCCAAGGGTGTCCCTTCCATGTTGCTCCGGCCGTCAACATTTGCACCTCGCTCGACCAGTATCCGTGCGACGCCAATGTGTCCATATTCTGACGCCGCGTGTAATGGGATTAAGCCATTCCGGTTCCGGGAATTGATGTCGGAGCCTTGATCTATGAGAAAGCATGAAACATCAAGCTGTCCACCAGAACAGGCCATATGCAACGGTGTGTCTTCTTTCTTATTCCGAACATCGAGACTTGCGCCAGATCCAAGCAACAGTTCCGCCATCTCACGATGCCCACTTTGTGCCGCTGCGTGTAGCGGAGTCCAGCATTGACTGTCAGTGACATTCACGTTTGCACCAGAATTCACCAGGAGCCGCGCAATCTTGAGTGATGGCTGCACCATGACGAGGTGTCTGCCCGGTGATACCCTGTGAAGCGGAGCCCTGCCCATATCGTCACGAGAGTTGGGATCGGCACCACTTTTAAGCAGTAGCGATGCCACTTCTAAATGTCCCTTCAATGAGGCCGCATGTAGGGGAGTCGTGTGAGAGCCACCTCGGCTATTGACGTCTTGAGAATGCGCAGTGATCAGGTGCTCCACGAGACCAAGGAAACCAGACAGGGCAGCATAATAAAGTGGCACCGCCTCAGGCCGCGTCGGGTGTATCGACGACATGGACTTTGTCCAATGACGGTCGATATCGTGCAGCCAGACCCATGCCGCAAAATTTGGCTTTGCAGAATTAAATAGACGCTTCATGGCCTCCTCGATGTGCGAGGATACGTTCCTAAATTGGGCATGGACGACCCAGTGCCGTGCTGCATATAGGGCGAGGGGGAAATGACCTATGGTATTTCTGTCGATTTTGTCATCGAGTTGGAGGAGGACACTCAGGCAAGCATGTGCAAGGATGGTATGCGCAGGTTCGGGGAGAATGTGATAGTATGAAAGCTGTTCTTCTGCTGTCGCGAGTCGCTCCGATGTCAAGTATTCCTTGACGGAGAAGTGCGAGAACTGTACGACTTGGCTACCTTCCCTATCAACGATGGCGATGAGACTCGAACATGCGGAGATCACCGCTTCTTCTGCGTTTTGTGGACGCCAAGATGCATTAAATGTAGGTTGCTCTGCCTTGTCGAAACGAACTGCAAGAATCTCCGCGAGTTCTTCGAGGCGAAGAGGGCGAATAGACACCGTAAGACATTGGAAGAGTCGCTGTGCATACTCTCGTTTCTCCTCGTCGATGGCCAGCAGCGTACGGCCATATGTTTCATCCAACGTCTTCGGCAAGTCATTCAACACACTCCGAATACTCGCAGGAAAAGTGTGACGGAGCCTGTCAACCTGACAGACGACCCATCTAAACCTACGTTTAGATCGGGTGAGCGTCCATTGTGAAACCTAAGATAAAAGACAAAGTGCGAGAAGACTTACATGCCATCCGCTCTGCCGGACAGGGTATCGACAACGAGTTGCTTGTCCCCTTCTTTCCATTTCCGAAAGCTCCGGTCTGAACGGACAACATACTTGATGTACTCGATTATGTCCTCCTTTTGCCCGTTCTCATCATGAAGAGAAATCTTGAGAGAAGTCAACGGCTCGAGCGCCTTTCGAATATCCATCTCCGGCCGACTAGCCACACATAGATGTACGTTCGGAAGTTTCAAATCAACGAGTTCTTCAATCACCCATAGGACCTCCTCACGGGCGGACGGTGTCCCCAACAAATTCGGACATTCGTCAACACCGTCGACGATGATATAAGTTGGGGCTTGTCCTGGTAGACTGAGCATGTCCGTGATACATTTCTGGAGCGCGTTGATATTGGGCTTTTCTATGCCGTTACCATGGTCTGAATATAACCGGGAGAGGATGTTGAAACAAGAATCTGATTCGGTAGAAAGCTGCAAAATAAGGGACGAGAGGAGGCCATAGCAGTCTTGTTTCTTAACATCCCGAAAATCAAAATAGTAGTAGGCCATCGTGGCCAGTCCGGCTGCATGCGTGTCCTTGATGTCCTGAATGATTGCGGATCTAATAGACACTATGAATAACCTCGAAGATACACATAGAGTGACGACATACAGAAGCGTGCTTTTTCCCGCACCCGCTTTAAGATCAATAAGTTATTAGTGCAAGGCGCTCGTTGGGTGTTCGAAAAACATACGTTTACCATGAATCCACAAGAGAGACCCCGTCGCTTTCCAGCTTGTTAATGCATTGCTCTCGAAGAACCACGCTGCGGTCCCACTATGTCGTGCTTTCCGAACGAAGTTGTGATTCGTCAACGGGTCAGGGGGAGAGAGCCAGTGTTGAACTTCCTGTCTCAGCTGGTCACCTACAAGATACCGTCAGTGTCAACAATAAAATGTTTAGGTGATGGCGAACGTTTCACTAGATCTACATCGTTGACTGTCTGTCTCATGACTTGCTTTGATTCCTTTCCATCTGAGTGGTTCGAATTAAACAAATCTGACTGGAAATGATTTGCGCACCGTGAATGACCTCGGCGACCTTGTCATCGACCACCACAACTCTGTCATCGACACTAGCCATGATGCCCTTCACGTTGCTATCGACGCCGGCCACTTTATCATCGACGCTGGCGACCCTATCATCGAAGATGATCACTTTTTCGTCGACGTTGGCGACCTTATCGTCGACATCGGCGACACTATCGTCGACCCCGGCCACTCGATCATCAACGCCGGCCACTCGATCGTCCATGCCGACCCTATTGTCAATAGATACCGCCATATTTGCAACTTCCCTCACTCTCTCATCAGCAGTGTGCATCGCCTTCAGGTTCTGTGCAACAGCCATTTGAGCTTCCACTTGTGTCAGCTTGTCTAACCTCTCCAGTGCATCTTCCATATCGGTCCCTCCGATCAGCTTCTTACCAAAATTTTCTAAACATCGTTCAGTCAAACGGTGACCGACTCGTAATGAATTACTCACTCACTCGGCCTTGTTTGATCTCCTTTGTGGCAATCCCAAGTATCGAGAGAACCTCGACCATTATCAGAATAATAGTGTCCATCATTTCCGTGGTCGGCCGCACTTTTGTGTAGGTCTCGAGACGTCGGGAAAACCCTTCCATGCGCTCGAAGATATCAATAAGTATATCTTGGTCTCCCTGAACGTCCTTTGCTGCCTATAAGATGTAGGTGTTATATCGGCTTCGCAGAAGTATTAAGAAGGATGCGAACTAAGAGAAGGACACCGACTCCCGCAAATATAACTTTGGCAGGCGAGAATACCTGCCATAAATACATTAGTGCACAGATCTCAGAGAAGTTTATATGATAAGGCTTACGAGGGAAACACCCTCTCCAAGTTTCTCGGAGAGGACATAAAGGACGCTCACAGTTGGATCAAGCCACTTGGACCACTGATCGTTGCTACTTCGGGACTGATCGAGACCCTGCACTTGCTGCTGAAGGATGGCAAAAATGTCGCCGGGAGAGTTGCAGGCTTGGAGCAGGGCTGCGAGCGGATGGGCAAGTAAATCCTTCCTCGTGTGTGTTTCGTAGGTCTTCAGCGCATTGTTAATAATTAGTTGGAAATTGGATATCGAGTCGGAGGTGAGGTGAGAGTAAGACATAAGGGCAAAACGAGAGGTTTTGTTTGTGCAGAGGGGAGGTGGTTGGGGCGACAGTCGGCAAAGGCAAACGGTTCACTCAACCGAGATGGCGAATAATTTTACGGCAGATATTTTTACATATTTATGTCTGATAAGGGATTTGTAACTCCCTCGCCTTTCATTGTCTGCGATCGCCAGCATAGACGAAACGCAGCAACCTTTCCTTCTTCCCCTTTCGCCTCCCTGCCCCACTCTTTTCCTTTCTATCTCTTCGCTCTCGGATAACGACGCTACCCAGCCACCGTCATGCGGCAACCATCCAACTTTGCGTCACCGCCCCCTCTTTATTTTTTACATACAAACTCCGACCGAGCCCAAAGCCGCAAGGTTCTTACTCAATCTAATCAAAGTTGGTCTTTTTAGGTTTGTTGGAGTGTATTCCGTTCACTGTTATACTTGTTGATGTCTGAGGACCAGTCTGCTCTTCGCCAGACGATGCGATTATAAAGGCTCAGTCTCATGACGAACATCATGGATGACTACGAAAAGAACACTCGAAATACTCGTGCTTGTGCGTCCTTTACTACTCTTTGCGATGACCTCGAAATTTAGGAATGAATGGGTTATAGACTGCATGAGTACATGCCCTTTAATATTACCCAAGAAGTCCGAAAACTCCAAAGTCAGCGTACCTGTTCAGAGATGTACGGAGTCGGACAACGTTGTGTTCAAAAGGCCGCTGAAGACGTATGTATGGTATTTCCTGGTTTATAGTTGGTCGTACTGACGTTTTCTGCTAGTTTCTGAACAAATGGAGCATCCTGGAGACTGCCTCTCGAATTACTGAGGGGCATGAAGGCCGTGAGTCTCATCTCGATGATCTTGTTGCATATACCCAGCCCAACTCAGGACAATGCGGCTGAGGATCCAGGCAATGACTGGGCGTTACCTCCGCGAAGATCGCCCGCCGAAGCTTTCCTAACTGGATAATTTTGTCGAGGTCGATTGTGCCATCAAGCTGCTAGGCTCATCGTCCATCAGACAATTTGACCACAATTCGCATTCGCAACCCGCCCCGCAGGCTTCAGCACAATGCAGGCCTTCTCCGGGCCAAGGAAATGGAGCAGGCGGGGCGATTTGCGGGTCTCGAGTTCTCGAGTGCACAAAAGTGGAGACGGCCGCGATCATCGCTGCTGCGGCAGCCGCGCAGAAGGCGGTGGAAGAGGGGCCATTCATAGAGGCGGCCGCTGCCCCGTGGGAACGGCGGCGGAAGTAAAGGAGAGGGAGCGCGGGTAGAAGAAGCGCAGTCATGATCGGGGATAATCGCGAGAAACGCCTGCTAAAACTCGTTGGTGCCGTTGTCGTCAAGACGATGTCGAAGTACGGGACGTAGATGGACATCGACACGTTCATGCGTGCGAAAGAGGTGCGCAGTCTTTCCCCCTCCCTCCGGGCTGATTGCGCGTGAATATATCGACTAGGTCCTACATCGAGTTGAGAAGGGCCAGCCCCGCCCACAATATTTGGACTCGGGTGTGTCCGCGCAGTCGCGGAGACACCACCACCTCCACGCAGGCACAACATCACCGTTGGCGCCATTGTCGACTCCGTCGCTGCAGGAAGATGAAGGAGGCAATGTAGAGATGGAATGGAGGAGATGGAGATGAGCGTGGAAGAAGCGACGAATCTCAGTGCGGACGAGGACGGTGCCGGTGGCCTGGGCGTGGACGGGGGCGTGGCGTGAAAGCCGATGAGGACGATGAGAGACTGTCACACCCGCATATGCAAGTGGATTGTATGGTAGACTACCATCAAACCGAATCAATAGGGAAAAGACAAGGCATGTCAGAAGTAAGGACACGATTGTTACGATTGCAAGCAAGCACCATTTTGTATCATTGACTCGCCCTGTTCACCTCCAATCCTCGAGTGTCCCGCAAAACAGCCTCCATGTGGCCTCGACTCCAACCCATGGTGCCTCTCATCTCATGTAGACTGCGGGACCAAACCGAATTCGTATTACAAAGCCAGGGGGTCACCGATCGGGAAGACCGCTGCCAAGGCCTTGTGCCTCAGTTTGTCCGCCGGTATGCACTCGTTGAACCGCCGGTACGCGTATGATTCGATTGTAGGAATCCAGTCTCAGCCCGTTACTGTAAATCGCTCTTTGGTCATGCAGTCGAGTGCTGCGATTGGCACATGTTTATGGTAAGTGTGTATTAGGTGGAAAGCGGTTCCTTTACCCACGTATTGAGCGCTATATATTGAGCCCTTTCGCGCACCCTGGACTCCACATACACCAATCCATTCGTACATTTATCATCAACTCACGGTTTCAGATTGTCCTGCACTAATTTAAACCAATCCCTTATCAAAGACCAAAATGCAAGAGGCTTCCCTCTAAGCCGCGCTGTCACCAAGGACTAAAAGAAGTGCCAGTCAGACATACGCATTTAAGCCATAAAAGGATCCTCGAACCTTGCTATGCCCGCGCCATGCTCCCGGAGTAAATCTGCAATATCTCGATGTCCTCTTGCTAGCGATAGTTGGTATGGTGTTTGACCGAAGCCATTTGGTGCATTCATTTCCGCGCCACATTCAAGCAAGAGTTTGGCGATCCCAAGGTGTCCATATTCTGCTGAGTAGTGCATCGGAGTGTAATGATGACGCTGTCTTGCGTTCACGTCTGCCCCATGAGCGACGAGCAAACGCGAGATCTCGAGGTGTCCGGATCTCGATGCAAAGTGCAGCGGTGTCCGCCTAAAGTCACTACGCGAATCCACCTCCGCGCCGCGCTCGATGAGCAAACGTACGACATCGAGGTTCCCCTTGTGTGCTGCTCTGGCCAATGGAGTATTGGCATATGCATTGCGGCTGTTGATATCTATTCCCCGTTCCAGCAACGACGTCACGGCGTCAATGTTCCCCTCCTCCGCAGCAGCATGCAACAAAGCCTTTCCCTTATCCTTCCCATCTTCATCGGCGCCGTACTCAGCTGTGTCCAAAGTAGTCGACTGTATTTTGTTTCGAATATTTGCATCTGCTTTGTACTCGGCAATGAACTTTGCAACCTCGGCTTGGCCATTGTCCGATGCCAATTCAGCTGCGGTTTTATCGGCCTTGTTAAGCACATCGGCATCGACACCCCGCCATAGCAACAACTTTACAACTTCGAGGTGCCCACCTTGCGATGCCGCATGCAACAGACTCCAGGCATTGCAGTCTGCACTATGCAAATTCGCTCCGTGGTCGATCAGGAGACGGACAATCGCAACTTTCCCATTGCTGACTGCTTGATAAAGTGGTGTTTCTTGCCTGTCATTGATAACATCGACGCTTGCGCCACGCTGCAGCAGAAACTCGGCAGTCTTCAGGTGACCACTGGCAGACACAAGATGTAACGGGCTCCAGAGGTCATCGCGTTGGATGTTCGCATCAACTCCACGGTCCAGTAAAAGCCGCACCGTGTCAAGATGCCCATGTCCTGAGGCGAAGTGGAATGGAGCCCATCCGTGGTTGTCCCGCACATTAATATCGGCCCCTCGTTCGATGAGGAATTGAGCGACTTCCACTTTCCCGTTGCTTGACGACAATGCCAACGGGGTCATATGAGCCCCGTTCCGAATATCGACGGCAATGCCAGTGTCGATTAACATTTGCACGACGTCAAGGTGCCCGTTTTGCGATGCGATGTGCAGTGAATTGTCGTCTTTCGCGTGGATATCTGCACCATGATTGATTAGGAAACGTGCGACGTTGAGTTTGCCGCTGCTGGATGCCAGGTACAGTGACGTCTCTCCACTTCTGGTCCGAATGTCGACATCGATGCCACATTCTAGTAAGAACTTCGTGACGTGGACATGTCCAGAGAACGATGCCCTGTGGAGTGGTGTCCAGCCATTGTTATCCTGTGCAGACAGGGTCGCGCCACTCTCAATCAAGAAGCGTGTGATGTCGAGGTACCCATTCCCTGCAGCGCTGTGCAATGGTGTCCCCTCGTTGCTCTCGCTGTCAACATTCGTACTTCGTTCGACCAGTAACTTTGCGATGTCGAGGTGCCCATAGCCTGACGCGAGATGCAAGGGTGTCCAGCGATCCCCTTTGTGCGTATTCACATCAGCGCCACGGTCTAGCAACAGCCGTGCGGTGTCAAGGTGTCCATATCGTGACGCCCAGTATAATGGAGTTATGCCCTCCCGGTTCCGGGAATTGATGTCGGAGCCTCGATCTATGAGGAAGCGTGAAACGTCAACTTGTCCACTATAACAGGCCACGTGCAATGGCGTGTCTTGAGGATCATTTCGAACATCGAGACTTGTGCCAGATTCAACCAACAAATCCGTAATGTCACGACACCCACTTCGTGCTGACGTATGTAGTGGAGTCCAGCCTCCATCGTCGGTGACATTCACGTTTGCACCACAATTCACCAGTAGCCGCGCAACCTCTATAGATGACCGCGCCATGACGAGCTGTCCGCCCTGTGATACTCTGTGAAGCGGTGCCCTGCCCACATCGTCATAAGAGTTAGGATCGGCTCCATTTTTAAGGAGTAGCGATGCCACTTCTAGATGTCCCTTGACTGAGGCTGCATGTAAGGGAGTCGTGTGAGAACCACCTCGACTATTGACGTCTTGAGGATGAGCAGTGATCAGGCGCTCCATGAGGCCACGGAAACCAGACAGACTGGCATAATAAAGTGGAACCGCGTCGGGCCGCGTTGGGCGTATCGAGGACATGGGCTTCTTCCAATGACGGTCGACATCGTATAGCCAGACCCATGCCGCAAAATGTGGCCTTGCAGCATCAAATAGATGCTCCATGACTTCCTCAACGTGCAAGGACACGTTCATAAATTGGGCATGGTCGACCCAGTGACGCGCGGCATACGGGGCGAGGGGGAAGTGATCTATGGTATCTCTGTCGATTTTGTCATCGAGTTGGAGGAGGACACTCAGGGCAGCACGTGCAATGATGGTGTGCGCGGGTTCAGGGAGAATGTGATAGTATGAAAGGTGTTCTTCTGCTGTCGCGAGTCGTTCCGATGTCAAGTATTCCTTAACGGAAAAATGCGAGAATTGTACAATTCGGCTGCCTTCCCTATCAACGATGGTGACGAGACTCGAACATGCGGAGATCACTGCTTCTTCTGCATTTTCTGGACGCCATGCTGCATTAAATGTAGGGTGTACTGCCTTGTCAAACCGAACTGCAAGAACCTCCGCAAGTTCTTCGACGCGAAGAGGGCGAATGGACACTGTAAGACATCGGAAGAGTCGCTGTGCATATTCTCGCTTCTCCTCGTCGATCCCCAGCAGTGTACGGCCATATGTTTCATCCAACGTCTTAGGCAAGTCATTCAACACACTCCGAATACTCGCAGGAAATGTGCGACGGAGCCTGTCAACCTGGCACACAACCCATCTGAACCTACAACATCAGGTGAGCGTATTGTGAAACCTAGGACAAGACGAAGTACGAGACGACTTACATGCCATCCGCTCTGTCAGACAGAGTTTCGACAACAAGTTGCTTATCCTCTTCTTTCCATCTCCGCATGCTCCGGTCTAAATGGACAACAGACTTGATGTACTGAATTATGTCCTCCTTTTGCCCGCTCTCATCATGAAGAGAAATCCTGAGAGAAGTCAACGGCTCGAGGACCATTCGGATATCCATTTCCGGCCGACTAGCCACACATAGATGTACGTTCGGAAATTTCAAATCAACAAGTTCTTCAATCACCCCCAGGATCTCTTCACGGGCGGAGGGCGTCCCCGATAAATTCGGACATTCGTCAACACCGTCGATAATAATATAAGTTGGGGCTTGTCCCTGCGGACTGAGCATGTCCGTGATACATTTCTGGAGCATGTCGATATCGGGCTTTTCTGTGCCGCGACCATGGTCCGAATATAACTGGGAGAGGATACTGAAACAAGGATCCGATTCGGTAGAAAGCTGCGAAATGAGGGAGGAGAGGAGGCCATAGCAGTCTTGCTTCTTGACGTCCCGAAAATCAAAATAGTAGTAAGCCATCTTGGCCAGTCCGGCTGCATGCATGTCCTTGATGTCCTGAATGATTGCGGATCTAATATGCACAATGAATAACCTTGAAGACACGCATAGAATGATGACATACAGAAGCGTGCTTTTTCCCGCCCCCGCTTTAATATCAATAAGTTATTAGTGCAAGATGCTCGTTGGGGGTGCGGAAAGCATACGTTTACCATGAATCCACAAAAAAGACCCCGTCGCTTTCCATTCCGTTAACGTATTGCTCTCAAAGAACCACGCTGCAGTCCCACTATGTCGTGATTTCCGAACGAGGTTGTGATTCGTTGACGGGTCAGGGGGAGAGAGCCAGTGTTGAACTTCCCGTCGGAGCTGGTCACCTACAAGATACCGTCGGTCCCAGAAATGCAATGTTAGGAGATAACGAACGTTTCACCAGATCTACATCGTTGGCTGTTTGTTTCATGACTTGCTTTGCTTCCTTTCCATCTGAGGGGTTCAAATCAAACAAATCTCAGGTTTGACTGAAAATGATTTGCTTACCATGAATGACTTCGGCGACCTTGTTATCGACCACCGCAACTCTGTCATCAACACCAGCCACCCTAGCGTCGATGCCAGTTACTTTATTGTCGATGCTGGCGACCTTATCGTCCACGCTGGCCACTTTATCATCAATGCTGGTGACCTTATTGTCGACACTGGCAACCTTATCGTCTACACGGGTCATTCTATCGTCGACCATGGCCACCCTATCGTCGACCTTGGCCACTCGATCGTCCACATTGGCGACTCTGTCATCGACCCTGGCCACTCGATCGTCCACGCCGGCCACCCTATTGTCGATGGCTACCGCTATATTCACGACTCCCTTCACCCTCTCATCAACAGTGTATGTCGCCTTCAGGTTCTGTGCAACGGCCATTTGAGCTTCCTCTTGTGTCAGCTTGTCTAACCTCTTCAGCGCATCCTCCATATCGTTCCCTCCGATCAGCTTCTTCCCATATTTTTCTGAACATCGTTCAGTCAACGGTGATATACTTGTAATGAATTACTCACTCATTCGGCCTTGTTTAATCTCCTTTGTCACAATCCCAAGTATGGAGAGGACCTCCACCATTATTCGAATGATAGTATCCATCATTTCCGTAGTCTGTTGCACTTTTGTATAGATCTCGAGACGTCGGATAAAACTTTCCATGCGCTCCAAGACGTCAATGAGTGTATCTTGGTCTCCCCGAATGTCCTTCGCTGCCTATAAGTTGTAGGCGTTATATTGGCTTCGCAGAAGTATTAAGAAGGATACGCACTAAGAGAAGGACACCAACTCCCGCAAATATAACTTTCGCGGGCGAGAATACCTGTCATAAATATATGAGCTCGCAGAATTCAGACAAGTTCATGTACTGAGGCTTACGAGGGCAACACCCTCTCCAAGTGTCTCGGAGAGGGCATAGAGGATGTTCACAGTTGGGTCGAGCCACCTCGTCCATCGCTCATTGCTACTTCGGGACTGATCTAGCCCCTGGACCTGCTGCTGAAGGATTGCGAGTATGTCAGCGGGAGAGTTGCAGGCCTGGAGCTGCGCTGCAAGTGGATGGGCAATTAGATCCTTCTTTGTGTGTGTTTCGTAGACCTTCAGGGCATTATTGATGATTAGTTGGAAATTGGATGTCGAGTCGGCGGTGAGGTGAGAGTGAGACATATGGGCGGAAGGGATAAGTTTTGTTTGTGCGGAGGGGACGATGGTGGTTGGGCAGAGGGGAACGGCTCACTAGCGCTCACTGGGCGCCCTGCCTCGTGGTCGTCCACGCATGTAAGGGCGCTCATGGGAGTGATTATCGGTGATAGGCGCGCGAAACACTTGATAATCATGAAAGTGATAAAGCTGGCATGGCAAAAGCAAGCGTGTTACAGTAAGACGCCGAGCGTAGTTGTATAGAGTGACCGGTGTTAGAATGTCCAGGGGTCCGCGACCACTGGCAGACCGAGACTGTGAAAAATTTTACGGGAGATATTTATGCATATTTATGTCTGATAAAGGATTTGTAATTCCCCCTGATCGCCAGCACAAGAAACACGGCGATCTTCCCCGGCCATTCCCGTGCACTTCCCACTTTGCGTCTCCGCCTCCCCCTCGCTATTTATTACTTACAGACTCTGACCGAGCTCAGTGGGCGGTTTTATACATATAGTCCTGCCTTCCGGCTCGTTGTAGAGGACATCAGTTATCAAGAATCCCAAATTCCCAATTACTGTAGTATCTCTATTCTTTATGCGTTCTCCGTGTGTGCTGTTTTCCAAGTCCTCGCGTCCTCGCCTTCAAGTTCGATCCGATGCCGTGAAACTGCCGTTCGCGACGCGCTCGCTCACTTCCAGATTCCTCTTCTGTGTCTCACAAGAGGAACCGCTGTCCACCTTGCCGGCGTCGACTCTTTCGTCTTTTCAACTTTACGATGCTGCAGAAGGACGAGGTAAGTGAAACACTTTTCGATTATGCTCTCACGGTGGGATGTGAACGTAGTTTTTGTTTCTCTGCCGCTTCGCAGTTCATCGACGCAAGGGCGGGATCGGCCGTTTTGCAAATCACTCCTGTCATCCAAATTACTAAGTTGCAAAGTGGACGCTCGGATGGGCATTTTCTCAAATCGTGCTACGAGGAGCTAACGTTCAACTACAACGTCGATTGCCACAGGTACGTTGGTCTCCACCACGCAGCTGGCCGTCTTTCTTGGGGGCTAACAGAGCGATAGTTGGGACTCGCAGCCGTCTCACTGTGGGCGAGGACAAGTGCGTTGGTTGGAGGGAAGAAGCAGGCCGATATAGCTAGAATGGATATCCTCTGTCTAGATGGTGCGCTTTTCTCCTTCCATTTTCCGGTACGCCTTTTACGAGTACTCGTTGCAGTTGTATTGCGGACGAGGTTGACACTCCGGCTCAAGGGGAGTAAGAAGAAGAGCAAGAAATTGGATGAGGACCGGATTTTAATCGTCGAGGCGGATTCCTTGTTATACAAACATTGAAAAGGCATTTACAACCAATTCTCAAGCCGCACCGGTTCTCATGGATGTACAGTACCAAAGGTTATCCAAGCTATGCGGCGGCAAACTTAGAGCCGCAAGGTTCTTACTCAATCTAAACAATGTTGGTCGCTTTAGGTTAGTTGGTGGATTCCGTTGACTGTTCGCCTGGTAGATGTCCGAGGAGTCTACTCTTCCTCAGATGATACGATTACGAGGTTTCAGTCTCATGACGAACATCATGGGTGACTACGAAAAGGACCTCGAAATCCTCACACCCGTGTGTCCCTTTACTACTCTTTGCGACGAATTCGAAATTTAGGATTGAATAGGCTATAGACTGCATGAGTACATGGCCTTTAATGTCACGCAACAAGGCTGAAAACCTTGCTGAATACTCCAAAGTCCGCGTACCTGTTCAGAGATGTACGGAGTTCGGCAACGTCGTGCTCAAGCTGCTGAAGACGTATGTATGGTTTTTTCTAGTTTATAGCTGGTTTTGGTGACGTTTTCTGCTAGCTTCTGGACAAATGGAGCATCCTGGAGACTGCCTCTCGAATTACCGAAGGGCATGAATGGCGTGAGTCTGAACACATTCTCATCTCTCCTTGAATACGTTCAGCCCAACTCAGGACATTGCGGCCGATGATACAGGCATTGACTGGGCGTTACCTCCATCTCGGCGTCCGGAGATCGCCTGCCGAATCTCTTCAAGCTGGATGATTTCGTCGAGGTCGAGTGTACCACCAAGCCGGTAGGCTTCTCGTCCATCCAGCCATTCGACCCCAAGTCGCATCCGCACCCAACCCGCAGGCTCAAGCACGGTCCAGACCTCCTCCGGGCCAAGTAAATGGAGCAGGCGGCGCGCGGCGCGTCTCGAGTGCTCGAACGCTCAAAGGCAGAGACGGCCGCGATCATCGCTGATGCGGCAGCCGCGCAGAAGGTGGCGGAAGAGCGCGCACTCATGGAGGCGACCGCTGCCCCGGAGGAACGTAATGCGGAACGGGAGCGCGGCTAGAAGAAGCGCGGTCATGATCGGGGGGATAATCGTGAGAAACGCTGACCGCTAAAACTCGTCGGTGCCATTGTGGTCAAGACGACGTCGAAGTACCGGATGCGGATGAATGTCGACACGTTCATACATGCGAAAGAGGTCCGCAGTCTTACACCCTCCCTCTGAGCTGATTTCGCTTACGTAGCTAGGATGGCTTGCAGCTTACACTGTGTTACACATAAGTTATCATTGTGAAGAAGAAAAAGTTGTCGATCTATGATACAAGGACAATAAAGCTCGACACTATCTCGAACGAAAAGGACAAAGATCAAAAAGTTCGCGCGTGAGTATATCCGCAACGTCCTACACAGAGCCGAGAAGGGCAAGCGCGGCCCACCAGATGCGAACTCGGGCGCGTCTGCGCAGTTGCGGAGACAGAACGACCTCCACGCAGACACGACAACATCACCATTAGCGCCATTGTCGAGTACGTCGCTACAGGAAGAGGAAGGAAACGATGCAGAGATGGAGATGGGCGTGGATGAAGCGATGGATCTCAGCACGGACGAGGACGATGTCGTGGACGTGGACGCCGATGGGGATGATGGGAGACTGTTACACCCAGGCAAGCGAATTGTATGGTAGACTTACCAGCAAACCTAATCAATAGGGAAAAAACAAGGCAAGGCACATCAGACCAAGTAAGGACATGATCGTCACGATTGCAAACAAGCACCAACCCACGAGATGTAGAAGTTGGACAAACAAACGGCCACGCAACAACATCAGTAACAGCGTCCTCTCAATCGAATGCCCCTCACTTTAGAGCAATTCCAACCTGTTCTTGTCGATCGCCGATCGCCTCTTCGTGGTTTGGCTTACATCGAACCTCGTCATATCCTCAAGCATATCCTGCTGCCTCAACAATTACAAGCACATTCGATGATGCCTCCTTTCCCTGGACGTCAGCGACTACACAATCGCATTTCCCTCAAGTATTCCTGTCGTTGCACTTTCGACGTCGTACTTCTCTCAGATTTCCACAAGCTGTCTTCTCTCCAGATCTCGCGCTTTCTCATCCTTCCCTTCCTTGTTCCCTTCACCTTTTACTCTAGCAACAGACCACCGTCTCCGGCCCAAGAGTCGCTTCGGAATCGAACGGGTGCTTAGTTTGGCAGACAAACTGAGGCACAAGTGGCCCCGGCCGCGGTCTTCTCAATCGGTGGCTCCCCAACTTTGTACTACGAAATCGGTTTCGTCCCGCAGTCTACGTGAGCTGAGAGGCTGTGGGTTGGAGCCGAGGTCACATGGAGGCTGTTTTGCGGGGCAGTCGGGGATTGGGGGTAAACGGGGTGGGCGTCGGGGGGATGGGGGCCGACTAGGTGTCGCGAGGCAGTTGAGGTTTTTGAAAAAAGTTGACAACTGGTGGGCATCAGAGCGATGACGAATTGCTTGAAGTGTTCGTATTTGAAACTCGGGTTCGAAGTGAGACGAAAGAGCGGAACTGAAAGCAGAGTCGTCTAGACTTCACTGTATCTCCGCGACTCAAGAATTGAGCGATATTGAGCCTCTGCCGCAGTATCGGCCACGGTAAAAGCTCCTGCATTCACTTGTCTTGCCACATGCGGCCATAACCAGGTGTTCCGACGACTCTGTTACGACAAGAGCAACCTTCTTCGCATCTCAGCGCATATCCGCAGGTGTTGTTAACTTAAATTTATGCACATCTTTTCGCCACCACTCGCTAGAAGAGAAGCAGATGAAGGACGTTGTTGGCCATCCACGGTGCCTGTCCTGGCTGTACCCATGTTATGGAACCACGGTCATCTAACGCGGAAGGCGCTGGCCGTCAATCTCTGAGAGTTCGACTCATTGCTGGGGAAATCCTGGGACACTCTGAGCCTGAGGTAATCTCGATGCGATGATGAGAGCCTTCAAGACCAGAAATATTATATCCATTCTTTTGAGCACCGGCAGGGTTCACAGATATTTGATCAAAGGAGATAGGGAGTAGAGTGGGTTACAATAATGTCGACCCCAGTGAGAGGAAAGCGTGGGTCTGTGGTCTACGAGACCGAGCCCTCAACGGCGTCGGCAATTCCCACGTCGGGGTTTGAAATGTGAACGTGTGAACACTCGCGGGCGCAATCTTTTCCCAACGATGCCATACTATGGTGTCTCGCGGTATTGAAAATGCACCTAGTAATTGAAAATGCTTTTTTGTAAATCTAAATTGTAGCACCTCCATTCCGGACCTCACGGGATACATTATAATGGGTATCTAGTATGTGCACCTAAATTGGCTAAGCCATAGTGTGTTGTGGAGGAACTGCAGACGGTTACCGGGAAGGAGAATTAGTAGGGATTTCTCTTGAAAACAGTGTCTGTACGTCCGGAAATGCACCAAAATGCTCCAGAAAAATTCACTGGACATCTCACTACATAGTATATTGCATTCTAATGATATATTAGCTGCTCCGGAATGGTGTGCTCATGCAAAAGTCAAGATAGCAATGAGTGTGATTCTGCGTGACAGATCTTGATCAAATGTAAGCTCCGCTCAAACATGTCTGGATGCGTCCATCGCATCGCGTTCACGGCTGGAGACTTTGCATGCCCACACGAAAGCCAGCTATTCAAGCTGCTTGCAATGAGCTCAGTGCTGAACTCAAGGCAAATCCAGGGTGTAAACCCAATATCACTGCTGTTGCTCATCGCCACTCTGTCAGCTATTCCACCCTCCGCAATCGATTCTTGGGTCACACCAAACCACGAAAAGAGGCCCATGGACACCAACAACTCATCTCTCCTGAACAAGAAACCATTCTTATTTCGTGGCTTGAGCACCTTGGCTCGACAGGTCATCCTGTTTGCAAGCGTACTATCAAAAAACGCATCGAGGTGATGTGTGGGAAGAAGAAGCCAAGTCGAAATTGGATCTACCAATTTCTTGGACGACACCCACAGATCACGTTGTCAAAGCCATCAGGCCTTGATCCCAAACGCGCTCGAGCCTTCAACAGGCCATCTGTCCAAAAGTACTTCGACGAGCTCAAGGATGTCGTCAATAAATGTAGTGTTCCCGTTGAGAACATATACAACATGGATGAGAAGGGCTGTCAACAGGGTGGTGGAAAGAAAGGCTCATCTCAAAAGTTTTTTTATTCACGCAAGGCATGTGCAAAGTACAAGCATCAGAGCGCAAACCTTGAACTCATTACTATCATTGAATATGTTTGTGCAGATGGAAAGGAGCTCTGGCCCGGAATTGTCTTCGAAGGCCAGCAATACGACCCAGAGTGGTTTAGAACCAACAGCCAAATCACGTATGTATTGTCTCCTAGCTCTGATGTCATTTACTGATACCAGATCGCGTGAATCACAATAGAATTGGTGTATCTCCGAATGGATGGACAGACGACTTCCTATGCCTCAAATGGTTTGAGAAGTCCTTCATTCCCCAGGCTACTGCACGGAATACATCGGGGAAGCCAATCCTTCTCATCTACGATGGCCATGGATCCCATAATTCAGCCGAGCTCATCCGCCTTGCCCGAGCTAATAATATCATTCTGTTCTGTCTCCCACCCCACACGACCCACAAATTACAACCCCTTGACATCGGTGTATTTGGGCCATTCCAACGTGCTTGGATTGAGCGATGTGATGAGATTATTGACGAAACAGGGGAGGAGATGTCGAGGTCAGTCTTTGTTAGTGAGTATATGGCAGTTCGACAAGACTCTTTCAAGGAACGGACGATATTACAGGCATGGAAGAAGAGTGGGGCTTGGCCTATCGACCACAATGTCTTTACTGATGAGGACTTTGCGCCGAGCATTCCATATTCAACTCACGCTCGCGATCTTCCCGCAGCATTTCCTTCCTCAAATCATGCCGCACCAACTGATCCCGACAAATCACATCCCGCTTCTGATTCTGATTCCGACTCATCATCTGACGGTGACTTGGATACCAACAACAACAAGAGGCCAACAGAGCCGCCGATGCCTCCTAGTCTTCCGACAACCATGCCTATTGAAACACCCCGACAACCAATTGAGCCCTCAGTCACCTCCCAACAACCAGTTAACGCTCCCCATTGTCCCCGACAACCTCCTCCCCTGGCTGAAATACCACCGCATTCTTTCTACGGCTCTGAAACCTTTGACTACATCACGCACCTTGAAAAGAAAGTTGGCTTTTACAAGGCACACTGTACGATGTTGGAAATGGTGAACCGGGATCTGAAAAGAAAGGTCAATGAGAAAGACAATGCACGGAGCAATAAGAAGCACAAGGTGGTTACTAATCCACGGATGCTAACTTCAGATGAGGGTCTGCGGCTGGTGGAGGAGCAGGAAGAAGAGCAACGCATCAAAAAGCAGAAGAAGAAGGAAGCAGTGCAGAGACGAGAAGACAAGGCAGCAGAGTCGCAGCAACAGAGGGCACATCGTGATCCACATGAGCCGTTCCGAGGCTCTTTGACTTCAAAAAGCAAAGGGGATTTACAGGAGATTGCGTGCGTTCTTGGCCTTTCTGAAGACAGTACTGTGAAGGACCTTCAAGCCCGAATCGTTGCCCATTTTGATGCACACTCGCACCTTCGTGATGCCCCCCTGTTCACTGGATTGTTCAATCGCACACACACTTCTCGGCCAAACACAACCAACTTGAACAACGCCAGCACAGTCACCGACACACAGCCCATGCTGTCCGAGTCGCATCGCCCTGCTCTTACAACCAATCTTCTCAACGTCCTCCCACAATCCCTGCCAGGACCAAGCATTTACCATCATAATCCATTCTTCATGTCGGCACAGAATCACTCGAGTCACCACTATTACAATCCCTCATTTATACCCACTGCACAGTTCACTGATCCGTCTGCAGCTCCAATAAATCAGGATAATGTCCCCCAGACAATGTAGATCATCCTAATTCATCTTATTGACTATAATATACATCATCATCGACGCATCGTTGTGTTTGTCGGCTGCCCAGTGTCTCGTCTGACTCTCGACTCTCCAAGCGACTTACACTCGCATGTTGCCGCTGTCGGACTCTGAAAAGCGGTGTGACATTTCGTGACAAATGCAGCCAATGCGGTCCTTCGTCTTTGTGATGAGCGCAGCACATTGTCACCACTTCGGAGTAACTAATATATTATTGAAACGCAATAGACTATGTGGTAAGATGTCCAGTGAATTTTTCTGGAGCATTTTGGTGCATTTCCGGACGTACAGACACTGTTTTCAAGAGAAATCCCTAATTCTCCTCCCCAGTAACCGTCTGCAGTTCCTCCACAACACACTATGGCTTAGCCAATTTAGGTGCACATACTAGATACCCATTATAATGTATCCCGTGAGGTCCGGAATGGAGGTGCTACAATTTAGATTTACAAAAAAGCATTTTCAATTACTAGGTGCATTTTCAATACCGCGAGACACCATAGTACTGTACCCTCCAACTTGGCCTTTGAGGCAGCCACAAGGCACGCGTGGAACTTCACGCGTTTAAAAACACAGAATGCCCTACTACTCGAGCTATAGTACAGCCGGAGTACAGTACAAAAGTTTCGTCAAAAGCCTAAGCCTAAGTGTCACTTGTATCAGAGGCTTTCTTCAGAGCAGAGCATAGATAAGTCCAGATTTGATGTGGGAAACAAGTAAGAAAACAGCAAATTGATCGATCGATGAGTGGGGGACGGGTAGCCACGCTCTTGGCCTATATATCCAGCCCTTTCGCGTACCCTGGACTCTACATACACCGTCAACGATACATTCATACTTTAATCATCAACCCCAACGGTTTCAGATTGTCCCGTAATAGATACCAAAAACAGATACATGCAAGAAGCTTCTCTCTAAGCTGCGCTGTCACCAAGGACTAAAATCGAAGTGCCGGTCAGATTTCGCATTTAAGCCATAAAAGGATTTCCTCGAACCTTGATCTGCCCGCACCATTCTCCAGGAGTAAATCTGCAATCTCTCGATGTCCTGTTTGTAGCGATAGTTGGTGTTTGACCGAAGCCATCCAGTGCATCTATGTCCTCGCCACATTCAAGTAACAGTTTCACAACCCCGAGGTGTCCGTTTTCAGCTGAGAAGTGCATCGGAGTCATATGGTGACGCTGCCTTGCATTCACGTCGGCCCCATGAGCGAAGAGCATCTGCGAGATTTCGAGGTGTCCGGATCTCGATGCATAGTGCAGCGGTGTCCACCCAAACACATCACGTGAATCCACCTCCGCGCCCCGCTCGATGAGCAAACGTACAACATCGAGGTTCCCCTTGCGTGCTGCTCTGCATAATGGAGTCTGATCAACTGAATTGCGGCAGTTGATATCCATTCTCAAATCGAGCAACGACTTCACGACGTCAATGTTCCCCTCTTCCGCGGCATCGTGCAACGAAGCTTCTCCTTTATCCTTCCCATCTTCATCGGCGCCGTACTCAGCTGTGTCCAATATATTTGCATCTGCTTTGTACTTGGAAATGAACTTTGCAACCTCCGCTTTGCCATTCTCCAATGCCAATTCAGCCGCAGTTTTATTGGTCTTGTTGAGCACATCGACATCGGCACCCTGCCGAAGCAACAACTTTACAACTTCGAGGTGTCCACCTTGCGATGCCGCGTGCAGAAGACTCCAGCCATTGCTGTCTGTACTATGCAGATTTGCTCCGTGGTCGATCAGAAAATGAACGATCGCAACATTCCCATTGCTGACTGCTTGATAAAGTGGTGTTTCTAGTTTCTCATTGAAAACATCGACGCTTGCACCACGCTGCACCAGCAACTCGGCAATCTTCAGGTGACCATTGGCAGACACGAGGTGTAATGGGCTCCAGAGGTCATCACGCTGGATACTCGCATTGACGCCGTGGTCTAGTAACAGCCATGCCATGTCAAGATGCCCATGTCCTGAGGCGAAGTGTAATGGAACCTGGCCCTGGTTGTCCCGCAGATTAATATTGGCCCCTCTCTCGATAAGGAAGCGAGCGACTTCCACTTTCCCCTTGCTCGACGACAATGCCAACGCGGTCATTTGAGTCCTGTTCCGAATATCGACGGCAATGCCAGTGTCGGTTAATATTTGTACGACGTCGAGGTGCCCGTTTTCTGATGCGATGTGCAGTGGATTGTTGTCGTTCGCGTGGATATCTGCGCCATGCCCGATTAGGAAGCGTGCGACGTCGAGTTTGCCGCTGCTGGATGCTAGGTACAATTGCGTCTCTTCAGTTCTGCTCCGAATGTCAACATCGATGCCACACTCTAGTAAGAACTTCGTGACGTGGAGATGTCCAGAGAAGGATGCCCGGTGGAGAGGTGTCCAGCCTTCGCTATCCCGGGCAGACATGGCCGCGCCACTCTCAATCAAGAAGCGTGAGATGTCGAGGTACCCATTCGCTGCAGCATGGTATAAGGGTGTCTCCTCTTCGTTATTTCGGCTGTCGACGTTCGCACCTCGCTCGATCAGTAACTTTGCGATGTCGCGCTGCCCATTTCCTGAAGCGAGATGCAAGCATGTCCAGTGACCTTCTTCGTGTGCGTTCACATCGGCGCCACGGTCTATCAATAACCGCGCGACGTCAAGATACCCATATCGTGACGCACAGAGCAGGGGAGTCCTACTTTGTGACCTGCGTACGTTCACATCAGAGCCACGGTCTAGCAACAGCCGTGCGATGTCAACGTGTCCATATCGTGACGCCCAATACAATGGAGTTACACTCTCCCGGTTCCGAGAATTGATGTCGGAGCCTCGATCTATGAGGAAGCGTGAAACGTCGAGCTTCCCACTACAACAGGCCATGTGCAACGGTGTGTCTCGATCGTTATCCCGAACATCGAGACTGGCGCCAGATCCAACTAGCAGTTCCGCAATCTCACGATACCCACCTCGTGCGGCCTCGTGTAGCGGAGTCCAGACTTCACTGTCGGCGATATCCACCTTTGCACCTGAATTCACCAGGAGCCGCGCAATCTCGAGTAATGACTGCGCCATGACCAGCTGTCCACCCTGTGATACCCTGTGGAGCGGAACCCTGCCCAGATCGTCACGAGAGTTAGGATCGGCACCATTTTTAAGGAGTATCGATGCCACTTCTAAATGTCCCTTCAGCGAGGCCGCATGTAAGGGGGTCGTGTGAGATCCGCCTCGGCTATTGACGTCTTGAGGATGGGCAACGATCAGGTGCTCCACGAGACCACGAAAACCAGAAAGAGAGGCATAATAAAGTGGCACCGCTTCAGGCCGCGTTGGGTTCATCGATGACATGGGCTTTATCCAATGACGGTCGACATCGTGCAGCCAGACCCATGCCGCAAAATGTGACTTTGCAGCATCAAATAGACGCTTCATGACTTCCTCAATGTGCGAGGACACGTTCATAAATTGGGCATGGTCGACCCAGTGCCGCGCCGCATACAGGGCGAGGGGAAATTGGCCTATTGTATCTTTGTCGATATTGTCGTCAAGTTGGAGGAGGACACTCAGGCTAGCATGAGCAAGGATGGTATGTGCGGGTTCGGGGAGAATGTGATAGTATGAAAGCCGTTCTTCTGCTGTCGCGAGTCGCTCCGATGTCAAGTATTCCTTGACGGAAAAGTGCGAGAATTGTACTACTCGGCTGCCTTCCCTATCGACGATGGCGACGAGGCTCGAACACGCGGAGACCACTGCTTCTTCCGCATTTTCTGGACGCCAAGCTGCGTTGAATGTAGGGAGTTCTGCCTTGTCGAACTGGATTGCAAGAATCTCGGCGAGTTCCTCGATGCGAAGAGGGCGAATGGACACCGTAAGACATCGAAAGAGTCGTTGTGCATATTCTCGTTTCTCCTCGGCGATGCCCATAAGTGTACGGCCATATGTTTCGTCCAACGTCTTCGGCAAGTCGTTCAACATACCACGAATGCTTGCAGGAAATGTGCGACGAAGCCTGTCAACCTGGCAGACAACCCACCGAAACCTACAAGATCATGTGAGCGTCCATTGTGAAGCTCAAGAACAGAGACGAAGTACGAGACGACTTACATGCCATCCGCTCTGTCGGACAGAGCATCGATGACAAGATTCTTGTCCTCTTCTTTCCATCTCCGCATGTTCCGGTCTGATTGGACAGCAGACTTGATGTACTCGATTATGTCCTCCTTTTGCCCGCTCTCATCATGAAGACAAATCTTGAGAGAGGTCAACGATTCAAGCACCATTCGGATATCCACCTCCGGCCGGCTAGCCACACATAAATGTACGTTCGGAAGTTTCAAATCAACAAGTTCTTCAATCACCCTCAGGACCTCTTCACGGGCGGACGGTGTCCCCGACAAATTCGGACATTCGTCAACACCGTCGACAATGATGTAAGTTGGGGCTTGCCCTGGTAGACTCATCATGTCCGTGATACATTTCTGGAGCGCGTCGATATCGGGCTTTTCCATGCCGCGACCATGGTCTGAATATAACTGGGAGAGGATGTTGAAACAAGAATCCGATTCGGTAGAAAGCTGCAAAATGAGGGACGAGAGGAGGCCATAGCAGTCTTGCTTCTTGACATCCCGAAAATCAAAATAGTAGTAGGCTATCTTAGCCAATCCGACTGCATGCATTCCCTTGATGTCCTGAATGATTGCGGATCTAATAGGCGCTATGAAAACCCTCGAAGATATCCATAGAATGATGACATACAGAAGGGTGCTTTTTCCCGCCCCCGCTTTAAGATACATAAGTTAGCGCAAGGCTATCGTTGGAGGTTCGAAAACATACGTTTGCCATGAATCCACAAGAGAGACCCCGTCGCTTTCCATTCTGTTAATGTTTTGCTCTCGAAGAACCACGCTGCCGTTCCACTGTCGTGCTTTACGAACGAAGTTGTAATTCGTTGACGGGTCAGGGGGGGAGAGCCATTGTTTAACTTCCCGTCGGAGCTGGTCACCTACAAGATACCGTCGGTCTCAACAATCAAATGTTTAGGTGACGACGAACCTTTCACTAGATCTACATCGTTGGCTGTTTGTTTGATGACTTGCTTTGCTTCCTTTCCATCTGAGCGGTTCAAATTATACAAATATCAGGCTTGACTGAAAATGATTTGCGTACCATGAAGGACCTCGGCGACCTTGTCATCGACCACTACGACTCTGTCATCAACACTGGACACCTTAGCATCGATGCCCTTCACTTTATTGTCGATGCCAGCGACCTTGTCGTCAACGCTGGCCACTTTATCACCAACGCTGGCGACCTTGTTATCGACGCTGGTGACCTTGTCGTCGATGCTGGCGACCTTGTCATCAACACTGGCGACCTTATCGTCGACCTTGGCCACTCGATCATCAACGCTGGCCACTCGATCATCCACACCAGCCACCCTATTGTCGATGGCTACCGCCATATTCGCGACTCCCCTCACTCTCTCATCAACAGTGTGCGTCGCCTTCAGATTTTGTGCGACAGCCATTCGAGCTTCCTCTTGCGTCAGCTTGTCTAATCTCTTCAGCGCATCTGCCATATCGGTCCTTCCGATCAGCTTCTTCCCATATTTTTCTGAGCATCGGTCAGTAAATGGTTACATACTCGTAATGAATTACTCACTCATTCGGCCTTGTTTGATCTCCTTTGTCGCAATCCCAAGTATCGAGAGAACCTCGACCATTATCAGGATGATAGTATCCATCATTTCCGTGGTCGCCGGCACTTCTGTGTAGATCTCGAGACGTCGGAAAAAACTTTCCATGCGCTCCAAAACATCAATCAATGTATCTTCGTCTGCCCGAACATCCTTCGCTGCCTATGGTATGTAGGCGTTATATTGGTTTCGCAGAAGCATGAAGAAGGACGCGCACCAAGAGAAGGACACCAACTCCGGCAAATATTACTTTCGCAGGCGGGAATGCCTGCCAGAGATATATGAGCTTGCAGATCTCAGACAAGTTCCTGAGGCTTACGAGGGCAACTCCCTCTCCAAGTGTCTCGGAGAGGGCATAAAGGACGCTCACAGTTGGATCGAGCCACTTGGTCCACCGATCGTTGCTAGTTCGGGACTGATCTAGGCCCTGGACTTGCTGCTGAAGGATGGCGAGAATATCGGAAGGAGAGTTGCAGGCCTGGAGCTGGATTGCGAGTGGATGGGCAAGCAGATCTTGCCTCGTGCGCTTTTCGTACGCTTTCAGCGCATTATTGACGATCAGCTGGAATTTGGCAGACGAGGTGGCGAGGTGAGAGTAAGACATAAGGCCAGATGCGAGGAGTTTTGTTTGTGTGGAGGCGACGATGGCGGTTGGGCCTTGGGGCAATAGTTGGGCAAAGGGCAACGGTCCACCACGGCGCAGCACTGCCTCGTGTCCACGCGTGAGACCTGGCGCTTATGGGAGCGATAGGCGCCCAAAATACTCGATACCCAAGAAAGCAATTGCAAGAAAGCACAACGAACATGAACCGTCATGAAGGTTAGTATGGCAAAGGCAAGCGTAACTAAGACGCAGAGTGCAATGGCATATCGCTGTGTAGAGTGGCCGGAGTGTTGTTCAGTTGAATGGCCGCACCCGATCACTACTCTTCCCCTTCTGCCTCGTTCTCGGCAATGACGCTCGGTCATGCGGCAACACCGATTTCCCGTGCAAGGTCCCTTCCAACTTCGCCCTCACCACTTTTATTTCTTACAGACTCTGACAAAGCTCGGTAAGTACGACTCGATGTACAGTTTATAAACCCGCCCTCCAGCTCGTTGTAGAAAGCATCAGTTCTCACAGTTTGTCTCCTCTGTTCTTTATGCAATCTCCGTGTGTGCCGTTTTCAAAGTCCTCGCCTCCAACTTCGAATCCGGTGCCGTGCAACCGCTGTTCAGGTCCTTCAGGACGCCCTCGCTCGTCTCCGGCTTCCTCTTCTTTGTCTCAAGGCCGACTTTGGTCAAGCTATCCACATTGCCCGCATCGACTCTTTCGTCTTTTCTACTCCCTCTTCCGGGGCGACTCACGGCACACAAATACATGCGTCGTGTGTGTACCAGAATCTCCGGGAAACTGTCTCGCCCAGACGCCGCTGATAGGCACGCAAAACTCACGATAAGAATTCGAAGAAATGTCAGCCCGAAGGCTAATCGAGTAACGACTATCGTGTCATTACATATAGTTTGACTATCGGATATTATGAAGTAGATTCATCAAATCATCAAACAAAGGGACGTACATGTATTATTGCTCAGGTCGCGACTCGGAAGGGGCCTCGCCTCACCTGGTTGCTGCCCGTCTGACTATCATACGTTGCCCTACTGTCTAGTTGAACCCCATCTGAACGGAGCTTGAGTCGGCGCAAAAAAATCACATGGGCTCGTAGATGAAATACCAGGCAGGATCAAGGAATGGTGGTGTTCTCCAGTTCACTGTCGTTCTCGAGCCATCCCGGCCCATCCGCACGGACCGCACGATCCTAGTCCTCCTTGCTCGCCATGGTGGACACGTCCATCATCGGGCACACTGAAACTCAACCCGAATGTCGCATGTAGGTGGTATTGAAAATGAAGTCATCGAGATGAGGTTATGTCGTGCATCCAGCGAAGGAACTCGACGCGAGGCAACACAAGCCTCCGGCTGACCAAGCCTATTTGTTTATGTTTTGTTTTGAATGGGCGACTGTGGTGATCGACAGATCGCTGTCCAGTGGACCAGTGGTTGCCAAATGAATTCGTACTTACCGTCCTGCCACTACAGCGCAGTATTCAACTATTTCGGTCCGGACTCGTCGCACATTTGAAATCAAACTGCTGCACCCACCTCAATGTTTCTCTGGGGGAGTGCGGTGGCACTGGTAAACCCAAGACCACGGAGTGTGGCGCGACCGTGACTGCGATTGAGTCGGACTGACGATATGTATCTGCAAGTCCTGGGCCACTTTTTTCGAGAGTAATGTCGGAACGTTGACCTCAAGATAGCTGATGACGACGTTCGTCTAGCCTGAGCCTGTGATTAGTACAGTAGTTGCAAAGTTAAGTGCTCTCAAGGGCACGCCAAAAATTAGAAGGAATCTTGGTGGGAATGACATCCTGTGTGGATGATAGCACCTTGTGAGGACTGCGTCACACGACACCGAAACAGTTCAAACTAGCTCGGGAATTCACAGAGGGAAGTGGGAAGAGAGCGGGAAGAGAGGGTAGAGTCTTTACAAGTCACGATTCGTGCTCCCGGTTAGTAGTTTAGGGGCGCCGGGGGAACGGACTGGAGACAGGCGCATGGGCAATGTACTGAAATGGTGATAGTCTAGTTGTGCCTTGTGAGTATATGTTATGAAATAGAAACAGGCGGAACAGCCTGTGCAGAAAATGACTTGGAAAATGAGCGGAAGCACGTCCGAGGCGAGTCGGCGATTGTCGGATCTGCGAGTCTCATCATCGATCCAACGATGAAAATCTTTGGGCGTGGAGGGTGGGCGATTTGAAAGCGACGGGGGCCGCCCGATGTATGACGTGGATGGATGGTGGCACGAAGTTCATGATCGGGGGAATAATCGTGAGAAACGCCTGCTAAAACTTGTTGGTGCTGTCGTCGTCAAGATGACGTCGACACATTCAAGAAACATGCGAAAGAGGTGCGCTGTCTTTCCCCTCTCCGGGCAGATTTCGCTTACGTAGCTGGGATGACTTACAGCTTACACATATCATTGCGGAGAAGTCGTCGAGCTACAAGGTCAACACACTCTGTGATGAGAAGAAGTCAAAGATCAAAAGGTTCGCGCGGGAGTATATCCTCAAGGTCCTACATAGACTCAAGAAGGTCAAGCGCCGCCCACCAGATTCGGACTCGGGCGTGTCTGCGCAGTCGCTGGGATATCACCACTTCAACACAGACACGACAACGTCTCCATTACCGCCAATGTCAACTCCATCGCTGCAGGAAGAGTAAGGAGGCGATGCAGACATGAAGATGGAGATGAGCGTTGAAGAAGCGATGGATCTCAGTGCGGATGTGGACGTGGATGCCGATGAGGACGATGGGCCGATGCCCGTAGAGCCCGCGCCCGCAGAATCGGACACCAGCACGGCCGTAGCGTTGTAAGGTACCCTTTCGCGCTGCGCGCGGAACGGAACGGAACGAACGCTTCGGACGTCCGTTATCCCGATGCGGCCGACCCCCTTTATTTACTGTACCTTTGGACCTTAGGTCGCCGCTTCCTCCATTCCCATCTGTCCCCAGCCTATCCCCTCTTGGACTCATGTTACAACCTTCTTACAGCCTAGGTTTGTAGTCATAGGTACATGGCATGTATATAAGCCTAGCTACATTTCCCCTCAATCTTTAGTGAAGTGAGTTGCGAGCAGATTACCTTCAGTACTAACGAGTGCAAAACCCTGTGCTTACTCTTATTCCGATCGCGATCCAGTGGAACAGCTGTCCACATTGCTTTCGTTCTCTTTCTCTTTCCCTTATCTTATCTTTCCCCTCATCCCCCTTGGACGACCCTCTCAAATCTCGCAGCACTGAGTCGATCACCCCTCACAGGAACCGATCCACCTTCAGCGTCGGCGCCAAACTCAGACATGGCACCCTGGGTGGGGACGAGCAGTGGTTACGTAGATTGTATGATGGACCGGAAGTAAGTATTCGGTGAAGCCTCATGAATGAGGGACAGAGCAACATAACACTCACTAGGGTGTTGGAAGCTCGCTGAGGCCTGGCTTCCCGGGGTCACGGAGGGAGGGCTTTGACAGTACTAATCTCGCTTCATCCCACTACCACGCTATGAGTTGTCGGTGAAAAAAGGGAAAACACGGAGAATGACCAGTGGCCGTTTTGTTACCTATCCACGCACGCCTACTGATCCTTCCGCAAATCTTGCAACGTAAGTCGATATACAGTAGGTCCAGGGCCGCCTCTGGATTTCGCTCGCTGCTCCTCCATACCCCTTTGATGTATGGTGCCACGCGCCTGCGTTCCGTCTTCTCATCACGCTCACAGACTTTTGCTGCCAAATGGTACAGACCGAGTTTGCATATATTTTGCGGATTGGAAAGAAGGGGGGCACTTGTCGGCGGGACTATTTCAGATGGTGCACGAATCTTGCGAGAGGGACGAGCAGGGCCATGGAAGTGGTATGGGCCGTATGGCGGCAAATTCCTCGGAAGGAAATTGTAGCAGTACGCGTACCATTCACCTGTTAAATCGCTCTTTATTCATGCAGTCGAATGCTGCGATTGGCACATGTTTACGGTAAGGGTGTATTAGGTGCAAAGCAATTCCTTTACCCCACATATTGAACGCTATATATGGGGCCCTTTCACGTACCCTGGACTCTACATACACAGATCCATTCGTACTTTTCTCTGTCATATCATCAACCCACGATTTCAGATTGTCCCGTACTAATCCCGTAATAGAGACCCAAAAAGATACATGCAAGAGGCTTCCCTCTAAGCTGCGCTGTCACTGAGGACTAAAATCGAAGTGCCGGTCAGATTTCGCATTTAAGCCATAAAAGGATTTCCTCGAACCTTGATCTGCCTGCACCATGCTCCCGGAGTAAATCTGCAATATCTCGATGTCCTGTTTGTAGCGATAGCTGGTATGGTGTTAGACCGTGGCCAGTCAGTGCATCTATGTCCGCGCCACGCTCGAGTAACAGTTTCACAGTCCCAAGGTGTCCATGTTTAGCTGAGAAGTGCATTGGAGTGTGATGTTCCTGCTGCCTTGCGTTCACGTCTGCACCATGATCGACGAGCATCCGCGAGACTTCCAGGTGTCCGGATTGTGACGCGAAGTGCAGCGGTGTCCACCCAAGCACAGTACGTGAATCCACCTCCGCGCCCCGTTCGATGAGCAAACGTACGACATCGAGGTTCCCCTTCTCCGCTGCTCTGTCCAATGGAGTCTGGTTAAATGAATTGCGGCTGTTAATATCGATTCCCGATTCGAGCAGTGACTTCACGACGTCAACGTTCCCTTCTTCGGCGGCAGCAAGCAACGAAGCATTTCCCTTATCATTGCCATTTTCATCGGCGCCGTACTCAGCTTTGTCCAGTATGCTTGCATCTTTTTTGTACTTGGAAATGAACCTTACAACCTCAGCTTTGTCATTCTCCCAGGCCAATTCGGCCGCAGTTTTATCGGCCTTGTCGAGCACATCGACATTGGCACCCCGCCGAAGCAACGACTTTACAACTTCGAGGTATCCACCTTGCGATGCCGCGTGCAGAAGACTCCAGCCATTGCTGTCTGTAGTATGTAGATTCGCTCCGTGGTCGATCAGGAAACGGGCGATCGCAACTTTCCCCATCCTCACAGCTTGATAAAGTGGAGTTTCTTGCCTCTCATTTAATATATCGACACTTGCGCCACGCTGCACCAGCAACTCAGCAATCTTCAGGTGACCATTGGCCGACACAAGATGTAATGGGCTCCAGAGGTCGTCGCGCTGAATATTCGCATCAATGCCGTTGTCCAGAAACAGCCGTGCCATGTCACGATGCCCATGTCCTGAGGCAAAGTGTAATAGAGCCGACCCCTGGTTGTCCCGCGCATTGATATCGGCCCCACGCTCGATGAGGAAGCGAGCGACTTCCACTTTCCCGTTGCTCGACGACAACGCCAATGGGGTCATTAGAGACCCGTTCCGAATATCGACGGCAATGCCAGTGTCAATTAACATTTGCACGACGTCGAGGTGCCCGTTTTCCGATGCGATGTGCAGTGGATTGTTGTCATTCGCGGGGATATCTGCGCCATGCTCGATTAGGAAGCGTGCGACGTCGAGTTTGCCGCTGCTGGATGCCAGGTACAATGGCGTCTCTTCAGTTCTGCTCCGAATGTCGACATCGATGCCACACTCTAGCAAGAACTTCGTGACGTGGAGATGTCCAGAGAACGATGCTTGGTGAAGTGGTGTCCAGCCTTTGTTATCCCGGGCAGACATGGCCGCGCCACTCTCGATCAAGAAGCGCGAGATGTCGAGGTACCCATTCGCTGCAGCGAGGTATAAGGGTGTCACCTCCTCGCTATTTCGGCTGTCGACGTTCGCACCTCGCTCGATCAGTAACTTTGCGATGTCGAGGTGCCCATTTGCTGAAGCGAGATGCAAGCAAGTCCAGTGACCTTCTCTGTGTGCGTTCACATTGGCGCCATGGTCTATCAATAACCGCGCAACTTCAAGATACCCATGTCGTGACGCAGAAAGCAGGGGAGTCCAACTTTGTGACGTGCGTACGTTCACATCAGAGCCACGGTCTAGCAACAGCCGTGCGATGTCAACGTGTCCATATTGTGACGCCCAGTATAATGGAGTTATGCTCTCCCGGTTCCGGGAATTGATGCCGGAACCTCGATCTACGAGGAAGCGTGAAACGTCAAGCTGCCCAGTAAAACAGGCCACGTGCAACGGTGTGTCTTGAGGGTCATTCCGAACATCGAGACTTGCGCCAGATCCAACTAGCAGTTCCGCAATCTCACGATACCCACTTCGTGCGGCCTCGTGTAGCGGAGTCCAGACATCACGGTCGGTGACATCCAGCTTTGCACCTGAATTCACCAGGAGCCGCGTAATCTCGAGTAATGACTGCGCCATGACTAGCTGTCCACCCTGTGATACCCTGTGAAGCGGAGCCCTGCCCAGATAGTCACGAGAGTTAGGATCGGCACCATTTTTAAGGAGTATCGATGCCACTTCTAAATGTCCCTTCAGCGAGGCCGCATGTAAGGGGGTCGTGTGAGATCCGCCTCGGCTATTGACATCTTGAGGATGGGCAACGATCAGGTGCTCCACGAGACCACGAAAACCAGAAAGAGAAGCATAATAAAGTGGCACCGCCTCAGGCCGCGTTGGGTTCATCGAGGACATCGGCTTTATCCAATGACGGTCGACATCGTGCATCCAGACCCATGCCGCAAAATGTGGCTTTGCAGCATCAAATAGACGCTTCATGACCTCCTCGATGTGCGAGGACACGTTACTAAATTGGGCATGGTTGACCCAGTGCCGCGCCGCATACAGGGCGAGGGGAAAGTGACCTATAGTGTCTCTGTCGATATTGTCATCGAGTTGGAGGAGGACACTCAGGCCAGCGTGTGCAAGGATGGTATGTGCAGGTTCGGGGAGAATGTGATAATATGAAAGCCGTTCTTCTGCTGTCGCGAGTCGCTCCGATGTCAAGAACTCCTTGACGGAGAAATGCGAGAATTGTACAACTAGGCTGCCTTCCCTATCAACGATGGAGACGAGACTCGAACAAGCGGAGATCACTGCTTCTTCCGCATTTTCTGGACGCCAAGCTGCGTTGAATGTAGGGTGTTCTGCTTTGCCAAACCGAACTGCAAAAATCTCCGCGAGTTCTTCGACGCGAAGAGGCCGAATAGACACCGTAAGACATTGGAAGAGTCGCTGTGCATATTCTCGTTTCTCCTCATCGATCCCCAGCAGTGTACGGCCATATGTTTCATCCAACGTCTTCGGCAAGTCGTTCAAAACCCCCCGAATACTCGCAGGAAATGTGCGACGGAGCCTGTCCACCTGGCACACAACCCATCTGAACCTACAGCATCAGGTGAGCGTCCGTTGTGAAACCTAAGACGAGAGACGAAGTTCGAGATGACTTACATGCCATCCGCTCTGTCGGACAGAGTATCGACGACGAGTTGCTTATCCTCTTCTTTCCATCTCCGCATGCTCCGGTCTGAATGGACAACGGACTTGATGTACTGAATTATGTCCTCCTTTTGACCGCTCTCGTCATGAAGAGAAATCTTGAGAGACGTCAACGGCTCAAGCACCTTTCGGATATCCATCTCCGGCCGGCTAGCCACACATAGATGTACGTTCGGAAGTTTCAAATCAACGAGTTCTTCAATCACCCCCAGGACCTCTTCTCGGGCGGATGGCGTCCCCGACAAATTCGGACATTCGTCAACACCGTCGACGATGATATAAGTTGGGGCTTGTCCGGGCAGACTAAGCATGTCTGTGAGACATTTCTGGAGCGCGTCAATGTCGGGCGTTTCTCTGCCACGACTATGGTCTGAATATAACTGGGAGAGGATGTCGAAACAAGAATCCGATTCGGTGGAAAGCTGCGAAAGAATGGAGGAAAGGAGGCCCGAGCAGTCTTGCTTCTTGACATCCCGAAAATCAAAATAGTAGTAGGCCATCGTGGCCAGTCCCGTAGCATGCATGCCCTTGATGTCCTGAATGATCGCAGATCTAATAGGTACTATGAATAACCTCGAAGATACCCATAGAATGATGACATACAGAAGCGTGCTTTTTCCTGCCCCCGCTTTAAGATCAATAAGTTATCAACGCAAGGCGATCGTTGGGTGTTCGAAAAACATACGTTTACCATGAATCCACAAGAGAGACCCTGTCGCTTTCCATTCTGTTGACGTATCGCTCTCAAAGAACCACGCCGCAGTCCCGCTATGTCGTGCTTTCCGAACGAAGTTGTGATTTGTTGACGGGTCAGGGGGGGAGAGCCAGTGTTGAACTTCCCGTCGGAGCTGGTCGCCTACGAGATACCGTCGGTCTCAACAATAGAACGCTTAGGTGATGACGAACGTTTCGCTAGATCTACATCGTTGGCTGTTTGTTTGATGACTTTCTTTGTTTCCTTTCCGTCTGAGTGGTTCGAATTAAACAAGCCTCAGGCTTCACCGAAAATGCATCGCGCACCATGAAGGACCTCGGCGACCTTGTCATTGACCACCACAACTCCATCATCAACACTGACCATCCTAGCGTCGATGACCTTCACTTTATTGTCGATGTCAGCGACCTTGTCGTCGACGCTGGCCACTTTTTCATCGACGCTGGCAACCTTGTCATCGACGCTAGCGATCTTGTCATTGATGCTGGCGACCTTGTCATCAACACTGGTGACCTTATTGTCGACACCGGCCATTCTATCGTCGACCTTGGCCACCCTATCTTCGACCTTGGCCACTCGATCGTCCACACCGGCCACTCTGTCATCGACCCTGGCCACTCGATCATCAACGCCGGCCACGCGATCGTCTACAACGGCTACCCTGTTGTCGATGGATACCGCCATATTCGCGACTTCCCTCACTCTCTCATCAACAGTATGCGTCGCCTTCAGATTTTGTGCGACAGCCATTCGAACTTCCTCTTGCGTCAGCTTGTCTAATCTCTTCAGCGCATCTTCCATATCGGTCCTTCCGATTAGCTTTTTCCCATATTTTTCTGAACATCATTCAGTCAACGGTGACATACTCGGAATGAATTGCTCACTCATTCGGCCTTGTTTGATCTCCTTTGTCGCAATCCCAAGTATCGAGAGAACCTCGACCATTATCAGGATGATAGTATCCATCATTTCCGTGGTCGCTGGCACTTCTGTGTAGATCTCGAGGCGTCGAAAGAAACTTTCCATGCACTCCAAGACATCAATCAGTGTATCTTGGTCTCCCCGAACATCCTTCGCTGCCTATGAGATGTAGGTGTTATATTGGCTTCGCGGAAGTAGTAAGAAGGGTACGCACTAAGAGAAGGACACCAACTCCGGCAAATATAACTTTCGCAGGTGGGAATGCCTGCCAGAAATATATGAGCACGCAGATCTCAGACAAGTCCACGTGCTGAGGCTTACGAGGGCAACACCCTCTCCAAGTGTCTCGGAGAGGGCGTAAAGGACGCTCACAGTTGGATCGAGCCATTTGGTCCACCGATCGTTGCTAGTTCTGGACTGATCTAGACCCTGGACTTGCTGCTGAAGGATGGCGAGGATGTCGCCGGGAGAGTTGCAGGCCTGGAGCTGGATTGCGAGTGGATGGGCAAGTAAGTCGTTCCTCGTGCGATTTTCGTACGATCTCAGGGCGTTATTGATGATCAGCTGAAATTTAGAGGACGAAGAGGCGGCGAGGTGAGAGTGAGACATAAGGCGAAGCTTTTGCTTGTGCGGAGAGGGCGATGGTGGTCGGCGATAGTTGGGCAAAGGGGGATGGGTTCACATGGCGCAGTCCTCGTGTCCTCCGAGTCGCACGTGAGTATTCCCAGGAATGTCAGACCTGGCGCTCATGGGGGTGATAGGCGCGCGAACACTCGATGGTTAATACAGTACTGTAACCATAAAAATGACAAACATGAAGGTTAGCATGGCAAAGGAAAGCGTGATCAAGATGCAGAGTGGAATGGCTTATCGTTGTGTAGAGTGACCGGAATGCTGTTCAGAGTCTCAGGCGGTCGCAGAGATGCCGGCGGAGTTATATCTGATAAGGGATTTGTAACTCCCAGGGCGCCAAGACGAAGCGCAACAACCTTTCCTTTCTTCCCCTTCTGCCTCACTGCCTTACTCTCTCTTTGCACTCGGATAACGACGCTGGACAGCCACTATCTTGGCCACTATCATGCGGCAACATCGATTCCGGTGCCGTCATCGCCTCCCTTCTCTTACAGACTCTGACTAGGTTCAGTAAGTACGAGTTGATGTGTATAAACCTGCCCCCAGCTTGCTGTAGAAGGCATCGGTTCTCAAATCCCAGTTTATCTCCTCTGTTCTCCTTGTGTGCTGCTTTATAAGTCGCCGCTCCAAATTCGAATCCGATGCTGTGAAATCACTGTTCACGACGCCCTCGTTCATTTCCGGCCTCCTCTTCTTTGTCTCAAGCCCGACTCCGGTCAAGTAGAACAGATGTCCGTCCACCTTGCCTGCGTCGACTTTTTTGTATTTTCTACTCCCTCTTCCAGGATGACTCGCGGCACACAAAGACATGCGTCGTGTATGTACAGGAATCCCCGGGAAACTGTCTCGTTCAGACACCGCTGATGGGCACGGAAACTTGCGATAAGAATACAGAGAAGTGTCAGCCCGAGGACTAATCGGGAGTGTCGATTACAGTAGCAGCGACCACCATGTCATTACTTTTTTTGAACATATAGTTTGAATATCAGATATTATGAAGTAAGTTCATCAAATCATCGAACAAAGGGGAGAGAAGGAGGGATGCACATGTATTACATTAATAGTATCATTGCTCAAGTCGCGAAGACGCCCCACCCTGGTTGCTGGACCCTGTCCAGCTCTCCTACGTTGCTCTACTGTCTAGTTGCCCCATCTGAACGGAGCTCGAGTAGAGTGTCGGCGCAAGGGAATCACAAGGGCTCGTAGATGAAAATACCACCGGCAGGAAGGTTTACTGTATGGAACGGTGGCACTCTCTACTTGAATACCGGAGCCGTCGTTCTCGAGCCATCCGCATGGACCGCCCCATCCTAGTCCTCCGCGCTCGTTGTGGTCGTAGAAATACTCCACGCACCACCTAATGTCAGCTCCGCTCGTCGGGAGCGCGACACGTACTCAACCTCTCATGCTGTTCAGTTCAGAGACCAATTACTGGTGGATCTGCGGGCAAGATAATCCGTAATGAGGAGATCCGGTGCGGCGGGGTATGATGTCGAGTCGAAGCATGAGGTTAAAGGTAAATCAAAATATGAGACTTACGACTGTCACACCCACACCGGCGAGCGGATTGTTAGTCAGCGGGCGCAGCGGTGGCGGTGGCAGCGCGTTGGTGGATGTCCGCGAGGGATGTGCGGTAGAAGACTAGCGCGCGCCGCGCGAGAAGGAAGGCGGTGTTCTGTGCGAGGCTGGTGAGAGCGGGTTATGGATGCTCGCAGAAGCGAGGGCGTCTACGATACTGCCAAGGCACCCCAGAGATGATATGTGCTCCAGGTGCAGCCCACCCGCACCCACGATGATCAGTTGGGGCCATCGTCCGCCACCGTCGCCACGTCGAGTTTCACCATCACCGTCTATGCTGCTTCCGCTCCTCGGCATACACATGCACACTGCCAACATTATACTGTGACCCCGCCCAGATAAGGGAGCAGAGAGGCGAGAGAGAGAAGGCGAAATGTGGGTGGGAGTCGGAGGACTTGGGCCCAGTGCCGGGTGAGAGTCAACACGTGACCGCGTGACCCTCCGCTTCGTTATCGCCCGCCATGTCCAAATTTCGTGCTGTGGCTCTCAAAGTCGAGGACGGCAGTCCCTCACCCTTCACCTCTACATCGTCCGTCACATTGGTGGATCACCCTTCGACGTCATCATCCAAGGTATATACGTCGAGTCCGGCCTTGTCAAGATGTGTGACTACAGTACCCGTTTCCGTGGATAAGGTACGACCGTCCCCGGTCCCGTCAGACAACGTCAAGATGGAGGACAAGAAACATGGAATATTTACGCAATGCCGAAGAGTTCATCCCCAAGAAGTCTGAACCTAGCGCCTCTACGTCATTATTCATCTCGCCCAAACCTGCCACCTGCACAGGGGAAACCCCTAAGGAAGGGTCTACAACTCATCGGAAACCTACCAGCTGCGAGGGAAGAGGTTATGGGAACCTTCATTGAGATACAGGAATACTAATATCAATTCTCGATCCTTGCGGAGTGGAGAGGCGCTGGAGAGTATGACCTGCGAGTGTCCGCTAAATGGCTCTGGTGAGTTCACACCCATTTTTTATTGTCGTTGGGGCTTGGGGCGATGTGCTGAGGGCCAGCCAGATGAAATTTTTCGTAGAGGATTGCATCAATCGTTTGACGCAGGTAGAGGGTCTTCCCGGTGACCTCAAGGGTGGCACCTTTTGTATGAACCAAGGGTACGTGGCGGCTCCTCGAATGGTTTGGCAGTCTTTTGACGCTCAGCAAGGTTCCAGTTGCGGGAATATGCGAAAATCGATATTGTCAAGACGGAGAAATGGGGTTCGGGGTTCGGGCGGGGGACGACGTGCCAAGTGGCGGCCCGCCCAAGGTGTGTACCAGTATATTCGTATTGTTCGTTCCGACCCTAACACAACGAAAGGGATACGTTCATTTACAAGCATGTTGGTGACGTCGTTTCGAATCAGTCGTTTATCAAGCGGATGCGAGAATATGCGGAATAAGGCATCGAACATTTCTACTTTACGATACTGCAGAAAGACGACGTAAGTTAAACACTTTTCGATTCTGCTCGTCCACAGTGGTATGTAAACGGGTTTCGCTATCGCTTCGCGGTTCTTCGACGCAGCGAAGCGTGGTGGGATCGGCCGTTTCGCAAATCACTCATGTGATCAAAGCTGTTACGTTGCAAAGTGGACGATTGGGCAGCAAGTTCGGATGGGCTTTTTCTCAAATCTTGCGATCAAGAAGGATGAGGAACTAACGTCCAACTACAACGTCGATCGCTACGGGTAAGTCCCCACCACGCTGGTAATCTTTGTCGGGGGCCGACAAAATGACAGCCATGACGCGCAGCCGTGTTACTGTGGTAAGGAGAAGTGCGTTGGTTTCATTGGAGGGAAGACGCAGACCGATATAGCTAGAATGGATGACCTATATATTGGTGGTGCGCCCTTCTCCTTCAATTTCTGATACGCCTTTAACGAGCACTCGTCGCAGCACTTGGTATTGCGGACGAGGTTGACGGGCTCGGGCTCAAGGGGAATAAGGAGAAGAAGAGCAAGAAATTGGATGAGAACTGGATGGTAATTGTCGCTACGGATTTCTTTTTATACAATCACAGAAAATCATCAATCAGCCAATTCTCAAGCTTCTGGCTCCCAAGGAGGTACTAAAGGTCATCCAAGCTTTGGGGCAAACCCAGAACCCCGAGTTTCTTGTCGCTTGAATCAAAGTTGGTCTTTTTAAGTTTGTTGGTGTGGACTTCGTTGATTGTTCGGCATGTAGATGTCTGGGGACCAGTCTGCCCTTCGTCAGATGATACGATTACGAGGTTTCCGTCTCATGACGAACATCATGTACGACTACGAAAAGGACCTCGAAATCTTCATGCTCGTGTGTCCCTTTACTAGGTGCGATGAGCTCGAATAGAAATGAATAGGCTATAGACTGGCATGAATACATGGTCTGAAATATCACGCAACAAGGTCGAAGACTTCAAGGTCAACGTACTTGTTCAGAGATGTTCGGAGCCAGACAACGTCGTGCTCAAGAAGGCTGCTGAAGACGTATGCATGGTTTTGTCTAGTTTATAGCTCGTTGTGCTGACATTTTTCTACTATCTTCTGGACAAATGGAGCATCCCCGAAGACTGCCTATCGAATACCAAGGCGGATTGAAAGGCGTGAGTCTCATCACAATCTCATCTTTCGTTCAATATGCTTAGCCCAACTCAGGACAATGCAGCTGAGGATCCAGGTGATAGGTCGAGTGTGCCATCAAGCTGTTAGGCTTCTCGTCCATCCAGCCATTCAACCCCCCAATTCGCATCCGCACCCGCCCCGCGGGCTCCAGCACGATCCAGGCTTCCTCCGGGCCAAAGAAATGGAGCAGGCGGCGCGCCTAGCGCGTCTCGAGCGCTCAAAGGCAGAGACGGCCGCGATCGTTGCGGCGGCGGCGGCGGCGGCGCAGAAGGCGTTAGAAGAGCATTCATGGAAGAGGTCGCTGTCGCGGAGGAACATAATGCGGAACGGGAGCGACGGGGGAAGAAACGGATAGGGAGCGCGGCGAGGAGATTTGCGATCATGATCGGAGGGATAATCGCGAGAAATGCCGCCCGCTAAAACTCGTTCCTGCAGTCGTCGTCAGGACGCTGTCGAAGTGCCGGACGCGGATGGACGTCGACACGTTCATACATGCGAGAGGCGCGTACTCTCCCCTCTCCCTCCGGGCTGATTGCGCTTACGTAGCTGGAATGACTTACAGCTTGCACATAAGTTATCATTGGGGAGAAAGAGAAAAAGTCGTCGAGCTACAAGGACAATAAAGCTCGATGCACTCTCGGATGAAAAGAAGGACAGAGATCAAAAGTTCGCACGTGGGTATATCCTCAAAGTCCTACACAGCGCCGAGAAGGGCAAGCGCTGATCACCAGATTCGGACTTGGGCCCACCTCCACGCAAAGTCGCAAACACGACAACATCACCATTAGCGCCATTGTCGACTTCGTCGTTACAGGAAGAGGAACGAGGCGAGGCAGAGGTAGAGATGAGCGTGGAAGAAGCGATGGATTTCAGCGCGGACGAGGATGATGCCGATGCCGTGGACGTTGGACGTGGATACCGACACCGATGAGGACGGTGAGAGACTGTCCCACTCACACAGGCAAGCAGATTGTATGGTAGACTTGAGTCGTCTAGGCTTCAACTTGGCTGTATCTCCGTGACTCAGAAATGTGCTTCTGCTGCAGTATTGGCCACGATAAAGGCACCTGCGCTCACTTGTCTTTACCAGGTGGTCCGACAACTCTGTGATGATAAGAGTAACCTTCTTCGCATCTCAGCGCATATCTGCAGGTCTTGCCAACCTAGATTTATGCAATCTTTCCCGCACCGCTCGCTAGAAAAGAAGCAGATGAAGGACGTTGTTGAGCGTCTACTGAGCCTGTCCTGGCTGTACCCATGCTGGATTTTCATTATGGCACCCCCCGGTAATCTAACGCAGAAGGCGCTGAGCCGTCAATCTCTGAGAGTTCCGACTCATTGCTGGGGACATCTTAGGACGCTCAGAGTCTGGCAGCCTCTGGCTCTGTCTGAGGATCTTGACGAGATGATGAAAGCCTTCAAGACAAGGAATATTAGATGATCCATTCTTCTAGCACCGGCAGCGTTCACAGAATCACAAGTCTCTAATCAAAGGAGATAGCTTAGTGCGAGCAGTGGGTTACAATAATGTCGACATCGTCGACCACCTCCCTCAACGACTTCTGCAACTCCCACGTCGGGATTTGAATACTCGGGGCAGAGCTTATCCAGTCAGGTTACGAGGCCAAAGAGATCATTATCGATTGGTCCCCGCTTGCTCATCTTCAAGTTCATACAGAAATTTACGTTCGCGTTCAAGAAGGCCATCTTGCTGGGACAACAGAAAGCCATAATTTAATGTTCGACATCATTCATCGCGTCTAGCAGCAAGCAATCTTTCGTGCCGTCGCCAGGAAATTGAGGCACACCGCTCTATGTCCCAAATATTTACTATTTTACTCCTTAGTACGCGTCTGCTCACGTGCGTCCTTTCTCCGCGCACAACAACCCGAGCGAGCTACGCCCATTTCTCGGGGCTCTCTGGAGTCTGAACCGACTATCCTGTCCGCAAGGAGGACAAGAACAGTGCGTGCGTCGAGAGCATGTATATCATGGATTCATGGAATACACCACTGCGCCGTTATGCATCACGCTCGATTCCATGTACGAAGTCTTCGCTTGCGGATAACACACACTTGGTCATCGACGACGTGCACACGACGGGTGCATACCGGCCTGGAGGCATCAGGACAGTTTCTATGCTTGGGATGGTGCTGACGGTCTTGGACGGGTAGTGGCTCACGGCCGTGTATTCACGAACACGTTGATCATGGAGTGTTTGCTTACTGTTATTGCACGCACTCGTGTTGCCATTTTCCCTTGCCCAGCCACACACGCCTATAGTTCCTGCTGCGAAACTTGCAGCAAGGTTGATATACGTTCAGGACCACCTCGCCGCACCCTCCATACCCCTTTTGGTGCCATGCACCCTGCGTTCTGTCTTCTTATCTCGCCCGCGGACTTTTGCTATCAAATGGTACCGACCGAGTTTGCATTTGTCTACAGGCTGGCAAGAAGGGCAGAACGCTTGTCGGCGGGGCTATTGCGAAGGGTTTCGGGGCAAATCCCTGGGAAGAAAATTGAGGCGTACGCCTAGAATTCGATTGAACTGCAGGAACTTTTGGATTCAATCCCAGCCCGTTAAATCGCTCTTTGATCATGTAGCCGAGTACTACGATTGGCACATGTTTACACTAAGCGTGTATTTGGTCAAATCAATTCCTTCGACCCACATACCGTATTAACCAGTACGAACCCCTTCCGCGTACCCTAAACTCTACATACACCATCTGCCGCAACGCCTTATTTGGTACTTTGCCGCAGCCCATAGTTTCAGACCAAAATAATATAGAAATGTTAAAACAGATACTGTACATGCAAGACGGCTCCCGTCTACTAGACCGGTGACCGTCTCTCGGAGAATCCTAAAGAGGATATCTCACATCGTGGTATACCCTCGTGGTTCACCCAGACTGGTCACGAGGCTACCCCTCTACGCTGTGCTATCACTAAGGACTAAAATCGAAGTACCAGTCAGAAATCGCATTTGAGCCATAAAAGGATCGCCTCGAACCTTGTTATCCTGGCGCCATGCTCCCGGAGTATATCTGCAATCTCTCGATGTCCTAATTGTACCGATAGTTGGTATGGTGTTTCACCTTCACCATTCAGTTCATCTATGTCGGCGCCACGTTCGAGTAACAGTTTCACAATCCCGAGGTATCCATATTCAGCTGAGAAGTGCATGGGAGTGAAATGGTGACGCTGCCTTGCGCTCACGTCTGCCCCGTGATTGACGAGCACCCGCGAGGCTTCGAGCTGTCCGAATCTTGATGCAAAGTGCAGCGGTGTCCACTTGTAGTCATCACGTGAATCCACCTCCGCGCCCCGCTCGATGAGCAGACGTACAACGTCGACGTTCCCCTTGCGCGCAGCTCTGTGTAATGGAGTCTGGTTAACTGAATCGCGGCAGTTGATATCTATTCCCCATTCGAGCAACGACCTCACGATGTAAATGTTCCCCTCTTCCGCGACATCGTGCAACGAAGCCTTTCCCATATCATTCCTATCTTCATCGGCGCCGTACTCAGGTGTGTCCAAAGTAGTCGAGCGTATCTTGTTTCGAATATTTGCATTTGCTTTGTACTCCGAAATGAACGTTGCAACTTCGGTTTGTCCATAGTCCAATGCCAATTCTGCGGCAGTTTTATCGGCCTCGTCGAACACATCGACATCGACACCTCGCCGAATCAGCAGCTTTACAACGTCGAGATGCCCACATTGCGATGCCGCGTGCAACAGACTCCAGCCATTGCTGTCTGCACTACGCAGATTTGCTCCGTGGTCGATCAGGAGACGGACGATACCAACTTTCCCATTCCTCACTGCTTGATAAAGTGGTGTTTCTTGCTTCTCATTGAAAATATCGACACGTGCGCCACGCTGCACAAGCAACTCGGCAATCTTCAGGTGACCATTGGCAGACACGAGATGTAACGGGCTCCAGAGGTCATCGCACTGGATGTTGGCATCAACGCCGTGGTCTAGTAACAGCCGTGCCATGTCAAGATGCCCATGTCCTGAGGCGAAGTGTAATGGAACCTGGCCCTGGTTGTCCCGCACATTAATATCGGCCCCTCTCTCAACGAGGAAGCGAGCGACTTCCACTTTCCCCCTGCTCGATGACAATGCCAACGGTGTCATTTGAGTCCCGTTCCGAATATTGACCGCAATGCCAGTGTCGATTAACATTTGCACGACGTCGAGGTGCCCGTTTTCCGATGCGATGTGCAGTGGATTGTTGTCGTTCACGTGGATATCTGCGCCACACTCGATTAAGAAATGTGCGACGTCAAGTTTGCCGCTGCTGGATGCGAGGTACAATGACGTCTCTTCACTTCTAGTCCGAATGTCGACATATATGCCACACTCTAGCAAAAAATTCGTGATGTGGAGATGTCCAGAGAAAGATGCGTTGTGGAGTGGTGTCCAACCCTTGTTATCCCGGGCGGACACGGCCGCACCACTCTCGATCAAGAAGCGTGCGATGTCGAGGTACCCATTCCGTGCAGCGCGGTCCAAGGGTGTCTCCTCCCTGTTGCTCCGGCTGTCAACATTCGCACCTCGCTCGACCAGTAACTTCGCGATGTCGAGGTGCCCAAAGGCTGACGCGAAATGCAAGGGTGTCAAGTGATCGTTATCGAGCGCGTTCACAGCAGCGGCACGGTCTATCAATAACCGTGTAAGGTCAAGATACCCATTTTGTGACGCATAGTGCAGGGAAGTCCAACCGTCTGACTCGCGTGTATTCACATCAGAGCCACGGTCTAGCAACAGTCGTGCGATGTCAAGGTGTCCACAACATGACGCCCAGTGTAATGGAATTAGGCCACCCCGGTTCGGTGAATCGATGTTAGAGCTTCGATCTATGAGGAAGCGTGAAACATCAAGCTTCCCACAGTAACAGGCCACGTGCAACGCTGTATCGTCTACTGTATCCCGAACACCAAGACTCGCGCCAGATCCAACTAACAGTTCTGCAATTTCACGATACCCACTTCGTGCTGCCGCGTGTAGTGGAGTCAAGCCTACATCATCGGTGACATTCACGTTTGCACCGCAATTCACCAGGAGCCGCGCAATCTCGAGTGATGACTTCGGCATTACGAGCTGTCCGCCTTGAGATGCCCTGTGAAGCGGAGCCCTGCCCAGATCGTCACAAGAGTTAGGATCGGCTCCATTTTCAAGGAGCAGCGATGCCACTTCTAAATGTCCCTTCAATGAGGCCGCATGTAAGGGAGTCGCGTGAGAACCGCCTCGGCCATTGACGTCCTGAGGATGCACGGCGATCAGGTGCTCCACGAGACCAAGGAAACCAGACAGAGCAGCATAATAAAGTGGCTCCGCCTCAGGCCGTGTCGGGTGTATCGAAGACATGGGCTTTATCCAATGACGGTCGACATCGTGTAGCCAGACCCATGCCGAAAAATGTGGCTTTGCACCATCAAATAGACGTTTCATGACCTCCTCAATGTGCGAGGACACGTTCCTAAATTGGGCATGGTCGACCCAGTGCCGCGCGGCATACAGGGCAAGGGGGAAGTGACCTATGGTATCTCTGTCGATCTTGTCATCGAGTTGGAGGAGGACACTCAGGCTGGCACGTGCAAGGATGGTATGCGCAGGTTCGGGGAGAATGTGATAGTATGAAAGCTGTGCTTCTGCTGTAGCGAGTCGCTCCGATGTCAAGAACTCCTTGACGGAGAAGTGCGAGAATTGTACAACTCGGCTACCTTCCCTATCAACGACGGCAATGAGACTTGAACATGCGGAGATCACTGCTTCTTCTGCATTTTCTGGACGCCACGCTGTGTTAAATGTAGGGAGTTCTGCCCGGTCAAACCGAACTGCAAGAATTTCCGCGAGTTCTTCGACGCGAAGAGGGCGAATAGACACCATAAGACATCGGAAGAGTCGCTGTGCATATTCTCGTTTCTCCTCGTCGATTCCCAGCAGTGTACGCCCATATGTTTCGTCCAATGTTTTCGGCAAGTCATTCAACACACTCCGAATACTCGCCGGGAATGTGCGACGGAGCCTGTCAACCTGGCACACAACCCATCTAAACCTACAAGATCAGGTGAGCGTCCATTGTGAAACCCAAGACGAGAGACGAAATATGAGACGACTTACATGCCATCCGCCCTGTCGGACAGAGCATCGACGACAACTTGCTTGTCCTCTTCTTTCCATCTCCGCATGCTTCGGTCTGAACGGACAACAGACTTGATGTACTTGATTATGTCCTCCTTTTGCCCGCTCTCGTCATGAAGAGAAATCTTGAGAGAAGTCAACGGCTCAAGCACCTTTCGGATATCCATCTCCGGCCGGCTAGCCACAAGAAGATGTACGTTGGGAAGTTTCAAATCAACTAGTTCCTCAATCACTCCCAGGACCTCTTCACGGGCGGACGGCGTCCCCGACAAATTCGGACATTCGTCAACAGCATCGACAATGATGTAAATTGGTGATTGTCCCTGCAGACTGAGCATGTCCGTGATACATTTCTGGAGCGCGTCGACATGGGGTTTTTCTCTCCCATGACTATGGTCTGAATATAACTGGAAGAGGATGTCGAAACAAGAGTCCGATTCGGTAGAAAGCTGCGAAATAAGGGAGGAGAGGAGGCCGTAGCAGTCTTGCTTCTTGACGTCCCGAAAATCAAAATAGTAGTAGGCTATCATGGCCAGTCCAGCAGCATGCATGTCCTTGATGTCCTGAATGATCGCGGATCTAATAACACTATGAATAAGCTCGAAGATACTCATAAAATGATGACATACAGAAGCGTGCTTTTTCCCGCCCCCGCTTTAAGATCGACAAATTATTAGTGCAAGGCGCTCGTTGGGTGTTCGAAAAACATACGTTTACCATGAATCCACAAGAGAGACCCCGTCGCTTTCCATTCCGTTAACATATTGCTCTCGAAGAACCACGCTGCAGTCCCACTATGTCGTGCTTTCCGAACGAAGTTGTGATTCGTTGACGGGTCAGGGGGGGAGAGCCAGTATTGAACTTCCCGTCGGAGCTGGTCACCTACAAGATACCGTCAGTCTCAGCAATAAAATGTTCAGGTGATGACGAACGTTTCGCTAGATCTACATCGTTGGCTGTTTGTTCGATGACTTGCTTTGTTTCCTTTCCGTCTGAGCGGTTCAAATTAAGCAAATCTCAGGCTTAACTGAAAATGATTCGCGCACCATAAAGGACCTCGGCGACCTTAGCATCGATGCCCTTCACTTTATTGTCGATGCCGGCCACCCTATCGTCGACGTTGGCCACTAGATCGTTCACACCGGCCACTCTGTCGTCAACCCTGGCCACTCGATCACCAACACCGGCGACCCTATTGTCGATGGCTGCCGCCATATTCGCGACTCCCCTCACTCTCTCATCAACAATATGCGTCACCTTCAGGTTTTGTGCGACAGCCATCCGAACTTCCTCTTGTGTCAGCTTGTCCAATCTCTTCAGCGCATCTTCCATATCGGTCCTTCCGATTAGCTTTTTCCCATATTTTTCTGAACATCATTCAGTCAACGGTGACGTACTCGTAATGAATTACTCACTCATTCGGCCTTGTTTGATCTCCTTTGTCGCAATCCCAAGTATCGAGAGAACTTCGACCATTATCAGGATGATAGTATCCATCATTTCCGTGGTCGCCGGCACTTCTGTGTAGATCTCGAGACATCGGAAAAAACTTTCCATGCGCTCCAAGACATCGAAGAGGTTATCTTGGTCTCCCTGAACGTCCTTGGCGGCCTATGAGATGTAGGCGTTATATTGGCTTCGCAGAAGTGTAAAGAAGGACGCGCACCGAGAGAAGAACACCAACTCCCGCAAATATAACTTTCGCAGGTGGGAATGCCTACCAGAAATATATGAGCTCGCAGATTTCAGATAAGTTTATGTGCTGAGGCTTACGAGGGCAACACCCTCTCCAAGTGTCTCGGAGAGGGCATAAAGGACGCTCACAGTTGGATCGAGCCACTTAGTCCACCGATCATTGCTACTTCGGGACTGATCTAAACCCTGAACTTGCTGCTGAAGGATGGTGAGAATGTCGGCGGGAGAGTTGCAGGCCTGGAGCTGGATTGCGAGTGGATGGGCAAGTAGATCTTTTCTCGTGCGCTTTTCGTATGCTTTCAGCGCGTTATTGATGAGCAGCTGAAATTTGGCGGATGAGGAGGTGGCGAGAGGAGAGTGAGACATAAGGACGAAAGCGAGTAGTTTTGTTTGTGCGGAGGGGACGATGGTGGTTGGGGTGATAGTTGGGCAAAGGGGAAGCTCACTGGGCGCAGCGCTGCCTCGTGTCGAAGCATGTGAGTATTCCCAGGAATGTCGGACCTGGCGCTCATGGGGGGTGATAGGCGCGCGAACACTTGATAAGCATGAAAGTGACAGACAGGAATGTTAGAATGACAAAGGAAAGCGTGATTAAGATGCAGAGTGCAATGGTTTCGTCGTGTAGAGTGACCGGAATGTTGCAGTTGAATGTCCCAAGGGCGGCGGAAATGATCGAGTGAATGATTTTACGGCAGATTTATGTCCGATAAGGGTTTTGTAACAATCTTCCCGATCACCCTAACCCTATTCTCTCTTCTCTCGCTACCCTGTTCTTTATGCAATCTTCGTGTGTGCTATTTTTTAAGTTCTCACCTCCGACTTCGAATCCCATGCCGTGAAACCGTCGTTCACGACGCCCTCTCTCATTTCCGGCTTCCTTTTATTTGTCTCAAGGCCGACCTTCGGTCAAACTGTCCACATTACCCGCGTCGAGTCTTTCGTCTTTCTTACTCCCTCTTCCAGGAGACTCATAGCACACAAATACATGTGTCGTATGTGCACAGGAACCCCCAGGGAACTGTCTCGCCTGGAGGTCGCTGATAGCACGCAAAACTCACGATAGGAATTCAAAGAAATGTCAGCCCGAAGGCCAATCGAGTGTCGATTGCAGTAACAACGACTACCGTGTCATGACTTTTTTGAACATATACTGTAGTTTGAATATCGGATATTATGAAGTAGATCATCAAATCATCAAACAGAGAGCAGTATAGACGCACATGCATTATTCAAGTCGCGAACTTGAAGCCCCACCTGGTTGCCGAACCCCGTCTGACTCTCCGACGTTGCCTTACTGTCTAGTTGAACCCCATCTGAACGGAGCGCAAGCACAGTGTTCGCGCAAGGTAATCACACGGCTCATGGATGAGAATACCAGGCGGCCCAGGCAGGATCAAGGAATGGTGGTTGAGCCATCCGCACGGACCGCTCGATCCTAGTCCTCCTTGTTTCATTCGGCACAGTGATGTCGCATGTAGGTGGCATCAAGATTGTCAGATTGAAGTCGAGATGCGAGATGAGGCCTATGATGTTTTGTCGCGTCCAGCTTTACGCTGCGAAGGGAACAGTACAGTACTGTACAGTACAGTAAGGGAACTCAACCACTTGGCTGACTAAGCATGTTTGTTTCTGTTTCTTTTTTTTTGGAGTCAGAGCAGAGCACTGAGTGAGCACTGTAAGTTACGTGTTGTTCGTTCCGACCTTGATACAAGGGATACATTCATTTCGAGATGTTGGCGACGTCGTTTCGAATCCGACGTTTATCAAGTGGATGCGAGAATATGCAGAAGAGGGCATCGAGCATTTCTACTTTATGATGCCGCGGAGTAAGTTATTCACTTTCCGATTCTTCTCCCACAGCGGTATGAAAGCCAAGATGAAAGCGGGATATTTGTCGCTTCACAGTTCATCAACGCAACGAAGCGCGGTGGCATCGGCCGTTTCGGTAAATCACTCCTGTGCTCCAAATTGCTACGTTGCAAATGGACGATTGGGCAGCACATTCCGATGGGCATATTCTCAAATCGTGCGATCAAGAAGGATGAGGAACTAACGTCTAACTACAACGTCGATCGCTATGGGCAAGTTGGTCTCCGCCACACACGCAACTGCTAGTCTTTGTTGGGGGCTGACAGAATGACAGTCATGACGCGCAACTGTGTTACTGTGGCGAGGACAAGTTTTGTTAGGGGGACGACGCAGACCGGTATAGCTGAAGTGGATGACCTCCATCTAGATGGTGCGCCTTTCTCCCTCTATTTTCCGATATGCCTTTAATGAGCACTCGTCGCAGCACTTGGTATTGCGGAGGAGGTTGATAGACTCGGGCTCAAGCGGAGTAAGTAGAAGAGCAAAAATCGGATGAGGACTGAATGGTAATCGTCGTGGCATATTCCTTTTTATACAGGTACTGAAAAGCAGACATTTTCAGCCAATTGTCAAGCCCCTGGCTCTCAACGAGGCACAAAGATTATCCAAGCTATGCGGCATACCCAGTCCTGCAAGGTTCTTGTCAAGTCACCTACTCGTATCAATGTTGGTCTTTTTAGGTTTGTTGATGTGGACTTCGTTGATTGTTCGCCTTGTAGATGTCCACGGACTAGCCTGCTCTGCGTCAGATGATGCAATTACGAGGATTCGATGAATATCATGGACAACTACGAAAAGGACCTCGAAATCCTCATGCTCGTGCGTCCCTTTACAACTCTTTGTGATGAACTCAATTTAGGAATGAATGGGCTATAGACTACATGAATACGTGGCCTTTAATATCACGCAAAGGTCGAAGATTCCAAAGTTAGCGTACCTGTTCAGAGATGTACAGAGTCAGACAGCATCGTGCTCAAGAAGGCCACTGAAGGCGTATGCATAGTTTTTTCCAGTTCATAGCCGGTTGTGCTAACGTTTTCTGCTAGCTTCTGGACAAATGGAGCACAACTCGGGACAATGTGGCAGATGATCCAGGCGATGACTGGGCGTTACCTCCATCTCCGGCGCCCGAAGATCGTCTGCCAGAGCTCTTCAAGCTGGATGATTTCGTCGAGCTCGAGTATGCCATCAAGCCGCAAGGCTTCTCGTCCATCAGGCCATTTGCTCCCGAATCCTCACCTGCACCCACCCCGCGGGCCCCTGCATGACCTAACCTTCCTGCGGGCTATGTAAATGGAGCAGGGGGCGCGCCTTGCGCGTCTCGAGGGTACAAAGGCCGAGGTGGCCGCAATCATCGCTGCGGCGGCAGCTGCGCAGAAGGCGGCGGAAGAGTGCGCACTCATGGAGGCAGCCGCTGTGGCGGAAGAACTGACCAAAGAGGAGGAAGGTAATGCGGAACGGGAGCGGTGGCGGAAGGAACGGAGGGAGAGGGAGCGCGGCGAGAAGGGCGATCATGATCGGGGGAATAATCGTGAGAAACGCCTGCTAAAACTTGTTGGTGCTGTCGTTGTCAAGGTGACGTCGACACATTCAAGAAACATGCGAAAGAGGTGCGCTGTCTTTCCCCTCTCCGGGCAGATTTCGCTTACGTAGCTGGGATGACTTACAGCTTACACATATCATTGCGGAGAAGTCGTCGAGCTACAAGGTCAACACACTCTGTGATGAGAAGAAGTCAAAGATCAAAAGGTTCGCGCGGGAGTATATCCTCAAGGTCCTACATAGACTCAAGAAGGTCAAGCGCCGCCCACCAGATTCAGACTCGGGCGTGTCTGCGCAGTCGCTGGGATATCACCACTTCAACACAGACACGACAACGTCTCCATTACCGCCAATGTCAACTTCATCGCTGCAGGAAGAGTAAGGAGGCGATGCAGACATGAAGATGGAGATGAGCGTTGAAGAAGCGATGGATCTCAGTGCGGATGTGGACGTGGATGCCGATGAGGACGATGGGCCGATGCCCGTAGAGCCCGCGCCCGCAGAATCGGACACCAGCATGGCCGTAGCGTCGGCGCCAAACTCAGCCACGGCACCCTGGGTGGGGACGAGCAGTGGTTACGTAGATCGTATGATGGACCGGAAGTAAGTATTCGGTGAAGCCTCATGAATGAGGGACAGAGCAACATAACACTCACTAGGGTGTTGGAAGCTCGCTGGGGCCTGGCTTCCCGGGGTCACGGAGGGAGGGCTTTGACAGTACTAATCTCGCTTCATCCCACTACCACGCTATGAGTTGTCGGTGAAAAAAGGGAAATCACGGAGAATGACCAGTGGCCATTTTGTCATAGAGCATAGCATCCAAGTACTGGTCAGATGGTAGTCCAATTTGCCCTGAATAACATGCACGTGGTACCTTATCCAAGCGTGGATCCCCATAGTTCCCCTTCTTGCGGTGTGCACGCACCATTTTGTGCCGTCACTAGGAACTTGAAGCACGATGCTTTATGTCCCAAATATTTACTCCTTGGTGCACAACTGCCCACATGCGTCTTTCTTCGCATACAACAACCTGAGCGGGCTACGCGCTTCTCGGGGCTCCCTGGACCGACTATCCTGTCCCGAAAGAGAGAAAGAATGATGCACGTGTCAAGAGCGTGTACAGAATGGATGACACCACTATGCACCGTTCTGCATCGCTCTTGATTCCATGTACGATGTCTTCGCTTGTGGATAACACACATGTCACCGGTGTAGGGTGCAACACTTAGACTCCTGAGGGGTACTGGTTTGAGGGGCAAGGAAGAGGACAGTGATGCATTCACTCTGTTCGAACTAGAGAGAATAGCAGGCTGAGATTGAGATGAGGAGACTCGACTTAGCATCTTAGAGACAAAGGCGAGTCCTACTTATACTAGTACAGAGAGGCGGTGCTACGAATCCAGAACCAACAGCTAGAGGTATGGGGATGATGTCGGGGCATGTCATCCTACTACAACGATACTAGGAAGATGTCATAAGACATCATCCTCTGCGCTATGGTGCCTGCGATAAGTCCATACACGAGGGGGAGGTCGAGACAATGAGATCATAACTATGTCAGAGATACGAGGCGAGACAAGGGGGGGGTAGCATCCAGAACGTGCTACAGGAAGGGGGAAGGCCGAGACATACAATCACAGGGTCCGCTGTCATGGCACAATTCTGGGTTCAACTCCTGACAGAACCGATAGCTCATGTCACCGGCGTAGGGTGCAACACTTAGACTCTTGAGGATACTGTGTTGATGGGTAAGGAAGAAGACAGTGACACGTTCACTCTGTTCGAAGGAATAGGGAATAGCAGGCTAGATTGTGAGATGAGGAGACTCAACTTAGAGTCCTAGAGACCTAAGGCGAGTCCTACTTATACAAGTATAGCTACAAAGCCTAGAACGAATCACCAACTACTAGAGGTACGGGGATGATGTCGGGGCACGTCATCCTACTATGACGATACTAGGATCGACATCATAAAGATGTCATCCTTACTACGGTGCCTGCGATTAGTCCGTACACAAGGGGAAGGTCGGGACAGTGAGATCATCAACATGTCAGAGATACTATGAGTCATGGGGGATAGGTAGTGTCCAGAACGTGCTACAGGAAGGGGTTGGGTCGAGACATACAATCACAGGGTCCTCCGTCATGCCGCAACTCCGGGTTCAACTCCTGGCAGAAGTGGTAACTCACCTGGGGCCGGTTCACCCTCTGCTTATGCTGCCCCTTGACCTCCCATTGGCCAAGTGCAGCTGCCGGCAGTAACATCACCCTCTGTTCAGCCATGGAGCCGACCTTGGCTACGCTTCATCTTACGCTGGGGGATGGGGATCAGGCGGTGCCAGCTGTCGTTGCCATCACTGTCAGACCTGAAGGGGGCACCGGAGTCGTGGCTGGAGAGGGAGCAGAAATGGTTGAGCCTAGAGGGGGCCTGGGCGCGTTCGAGGTGGTGACAGACATACTCCTGGTCCTTGTAGGCTGCCTGGATGTTAGCGGTGATGCGGTCCTTCTCCCTGTAGAGGTCGGCGAGTGTCTTGCTCTTCTCGGTGTAGTGGTGGATGTCGGTGCCCAGTCCCCAGTCTCCCATGTTGATGGCGGATTCGACAATGGATTCGGCATGGGGGGACTGGCTGTGGAGGAGGTCGAGGAACCAGGGGGGAAGTGCAGCGAGGGAGCAGCCATCGGAGTGACGAGGGGCGGTGTAGATGGGGCACAGGTGCTCTTCGTCGTTGTTGGGGGTCCCCATGGTTCCGATGACGTGGGTCGGGTCGCCGGGGCATCTTCGGAGGAAGGGGGCCATGAGGAGGCGTCCTCCCCTGTCTGGGATGGTGAAGTAGGGGGCGATGTTGTCGTTGGGGATGTAGCCATAGGGAGGGTCGTTGGCCGGGGCAGGGCGGCGTGCTTCTCGTTTGAGGCGGGCGACTGCTTCCTCGTATAACTCGGTTTGGTGGGCGAAATCCTTCCTGTTCTGGTGAGCGGTGTTGGTGAGGGCAACTGCAATCTCGAAGACCTGAGTCATCGAAATGTGGGGGTTGGAGAGGGCAGAGAGAGCAGTGTGTGGCAAGAGGACGTTGGGAAGTGGCTGGCGAATGGGTTCCATGATGTGGCACGGTTCCGGGGCATTGGCCGGTTCTTCGCTGGTGTCAGGCTCGGGGGCGTCGATGTCGAAGTCTTGGTCTTCGATGATGACCACATCGTCCAGGAGGGCTGTGAGCATTGGGAGTTGCTGGGCCGCGATCTGGTCCACAATTTCGTCCGAGATGAGGGCATCCTGGGTCTGAAACTCCTGGACGGCTTCCCTAGCTTCTGGGGCGAGATCGGGCCTGTTGAGGAGGGTTTGGCGGGCTTGGACGAGGGAGACGATGGAGCTATCGATGGGGGTAGTGGACATTGCTGAGTGGGGAGGAGAGTGGTGCGGATGATTGTTTTCTGTTGCTTCTGGGGTTTTTTATGCGTTTGAGGGCTACCCAGGGGGTTCCTCCGATGGTACATTGCGATAAGCCTTGGGGCATGGACTTGTCCTGCTGGTTCCCACGAGTTGTCTGCATCAGGATACCCTTTCCAATGGATGAGGTATTGGAGGTCGTGTTTCTTCCCGTGATATCGGTGATTGACAACATTCTTGACCTCGTACTCCTTTTCTCCCGCGATAAGGTCAGGCAGTGGCCTCGTGTAGTTTGGTCCGTGTGTCGTGGTTTCGCGATAAGGGGTCAGCAGGGAGGCATGGAAGACATCATGGATGGTCCAGGCCATGGGGAGTTGGAGTTTGTATGCGACGGGTGACACTTGCTTTGTGATAGTGAACGGTCCATGACGCTTAGGGGCTAGCTTGGGCGCCTGATAAGGGAGGGCTAGATGCTTTGCTTCCAGCCAGACTTGGTCTCCAGTCTTGTATTGCTCGATCGGCACACTCCGGGCGGCTTGGGCTAACACTGTTCGTGCTTGTTCCCTTCGTCTGCCTATCTCTTCTCCCCATTCTTCGACCCTTTGATTGGTTGATAAGGGTGCGTGACTTGGTGTCATCTTGGGGAGGTAGCCAATCAAAGCTTGGATTGGGGCGATTTTGATGGTGGCGTTGATCTGGGTGTTGTGCACGAGGGAGGCGATTGGGAGCCAGTCGCTCCAGTCGTCTTGTTGGGCCATTGTGACAAATTGCAGGTATTGTTCTACCCACTGATTCTTTCTCTCTGATAACCCGTCAGTTTGTGGGTGGTAGGCCGTTGATATGTTCTGCTTGGTCTTCAGCTTTTGACACAGGGCCGTGGCGAAATGTGAGGTAAATTGGGGGTCTCGGTCTGTGATTATCTTTTTGGGGATTCCGAACCACTGATAGACATTGCGGAGGTATAGTTTGGCGATGCCTTCGCCCGTGATGGTGGTTGCACAGGGGAGGAAGAGGGCTGCTCTCATGCATCCGTGGTCGACTATGGTTAGTATGGCGTTGTAGGGACCATTCTTGGGGAGTTGGGTGATTAGATCCATTGCTACTTCTTCGAATGGGTTCGCTTTTGGGTGCAGGGCGATGTGATACAGTGGGGTGTTCTTTTGGTGAGTTAGGTTCTTGTTTTGTTGGCAGGGAGCGCATCCTTTCACGTATTCTTCGATCCAGGCGTTCATGTTCGGCCACCAGTATCGCCTTTTGATTGCTTGGATCGTTTCGTCCCTTCCTGGGTGTCCTGCTGTTGGGGCGTTGTGGAGGTGGTCCATGAGGCTTTGCACGTCTCTTGGTCATTGGGGATCACTGGGGTGGTGCCTTTGAGCCATTGGGGTTTTGCCGAGGACCTCGGTTGTGGGCGATAGGTGAGTTTATGTTTCTTCATCCACACTTTCATCTCTTCTGGTCATTGCCTTTGCACTTGTGCGATTCTGTGTTCGAGGGTTTGGTCCGTTGGGTCTGTGTCTTTGCTGGTTTGAAGTCTAATGAACATTTCTTCAGGGAGGAGCGTGAGGTCGTTGTTGTCACCTTCACCCTTGTCTTCTACTGGAGGTCGGGAGAGCATGTCAGCTGCCGTGTGCAGTTTGCCTGGTACGTGTTGGATTACTAGGTTGTATTCCTGGAGTTCTCCGAACCATTGGGCCACTCTCCTGTTCACCTTTTTGGGCAACTTCCAGTGGTTTAGGTTGGCATGGTCCGTCAGTACTGTGACTGGGGTTTCTGTGGCGGCTAGGTGAGGTCTCCAGTGGTGTAGGGCTTTCATGACTGCTAGTAGTTCCCTTTTGAAGATGTTGTAGTTTCGTTCCGTTGGCATGAAGGTCGCTGAATAATATGCAATCGGATGTCTCATGATTTTGTGTGTTCTTGGGTTTGTTTCTCCCTCCTGTGAGAGTACGGCTCCCACACCGTAAGCTGAGGTGTCTGTGGCTAGGAAGAAGGGTTTGGTGTAATCTGGTTGTCATAGGATTGGTCTGGCGCACATCAGGGTTTTGAGGGTTTCGAACACTTTGATTTGTGGTTCTTTCCAGTGGAATGGGGTTGTCTTCTTCGTTAGTTTGATGAGGGGGCATGCGATCCTGGAGTAGTTGGGGACGAAGTACCGGTAGAATCTTGTGAATCCTAGGAAGGCTCGGATGTCCCTGACGTTCTTGGGAGGTGGCCAGTCTGTGATCCCTTTTATCTTTGTTGGGTCCATTTGTACTGTTCCTGCGCTTAGGATGACACCGAGGAACTCCACCTTCTTCTGTTCGAATTGGCATTTCTCTGGTTTGAGGTAGAGGTCGTGGTGCTTTAATTTGGTTAGCACTTGATGGACTCGTTTCCTGTGGGTTTCTGGGTCGTTCGGGGTGTGGATTAGGATGTCGTCCATGTAGATTGTGAGCCAGTCCTCCCTCAGTTCTTCGATGAAGATTGCATTCATCATAGTTTGGAAGGTAGCTGGGGAGTTAGTGAGGCCGAAGAACATGACTCTTGGTTCGAAGAGGCCCTTGTTGGTGATGAAGGCTGCTTTCCATTGGTCTTGTTTCTTGATGCGAACATTGTTGTATCCCCATTGTACGTCGAACTTTGAGAACAGGGCGGCATCTTGGGCTCGGGCTATGAGTTCTGGGATGAGTGGTAGTGGGTAGCAGTTGCAGATGGTGTGCTCATTGAGGCGGCAGTAGTCTTGCACTGGTCGGAGTTTGCCATCTTTCTTTTTAATGAAGAAGAAGGGGGCGGTGTAGGGGCTCTTCGAGGGTACTATGTATCCCTACTTGAGGTGTTCTTCGACAAACTTCTTGAGGGCCTTCCTTTCTTCTTGGGTGAGAGCATAAATCTTCCCTGGTAGCGTTGGGGGGGTGTCTTTCTTGAGCTCTATCGCGTGGTCCCAGATTCTTGGTTCCGGGAAGTGTTGGGCTTTTTCCTTGCTGAATACTTGGGCATGTTGTTGGTACTCCAGCGGTAGGGAAACGTCTTTTGGGGTGTTGTGGTGCTCTGCCAGCTTCGATGCTAGGGTTTGTTGTTTGTCTGCTGTTAGGGCCGCGATTACCAGTCTTCTGGCATACTCAGGGAGTGTTTCTTTTTCTGTTGACGTGATGGGAGTGAACATGATTGGGAGTTGGTCGTAGTCGATCCATCCCTTGGACCATGTTATCCTCGGTTCCATTCCTGAGAACCAGGGGTATCCGAGAATGAGGGGGTTCCCTTCTAAGTGGGTGAGGAAGAATCTCATGACTCTTGTTCTCCCTCCTGTTCTGATGGCAGCATCTGTGTAGTGGGTAATTGGTCCTTGTCGATTCGGGGTTTTGTCTACGTTGAAGACTTCTCTCGGGGTTTTGAGTTGGACAAGGGGGAGACAAAGGGCATAGGCGTGGTCTGTGTCTATGAAATTTTCTGTGGTGCCACAGTCCACTAGGGCGATGGTTTCAGTCCTCTTTCTGGCAGAGTTAACATATACTCGAACTGTCATTGATTGTCAGTTGGCAAGATATACATGTTCTGTGCTATTGGTCCTAATCCAGACTGTACGAATTAGGCCTCCTGAAAATCCTCCGCCCCAAACTTTGCCGTGATTTCTTCCATCTCCTGCTGTGTCATTGACACGATCTGGGCTTGGATGGCGTCGTATTTTGAGGTTGACTCCGTTAGGTTGTCACTGTAGGGGTCGTCCATGTCGATGAGGTTAGTGGTGGGGCGTCGTCCTTGGGCCCTTCCTCTGTTGTTGCAGTGGGGGCAGTTCCTGGCAAAGTGTCCCATCTCTTGGCAGTTGAAGCAGGGGCCTGGAGGGGGCCTGGTGTGTCACCGCTGCTTACGCGACGATAACGAGTAGACTCGGAGTGGTAGTGACAAGGCTCTTAGCGGCCGCCTTCTGGCTAGAAGTAGAGAATAGATGCTATTGCCGTCGTAAGACGGACAGGAGACTCAACTTAGCGACCTAGGGTCACTAGAGAGTCGTACTTATACTACTACAGGGTACAGGGTACGGAATACTGGGCACAGGGCACGGAGCATGAGGATACGGGGCTGCGAGTCACGTACATAGGGGCTGAGTCACCAGGCGACTCATGTAGTCCATCCACATCAGGTGAGGCGTACACTAATAACACTAGTCCGATCTTACCACTTACTCGGGGTCATCCAACTCCATTGGGTCATCCGCGCGGCTGATATCCCCGTCGATCGAAGGGGGGAAGTCCCAGGGCCGAGGGGACGGTAACATGGTGCGTCCTTGTTGGTTCCTTGGTTGATTCTGGGTTTCTACCTCCATGGAGCGTCCATAGGATCGTCAGTCAGCATAATTTTTTTGTCCCTGTTGGTTGGCTCTCGCTCTGTCGAGGTCCATGGGGACATAGGTGTTATTCATGCTTCGGGGGGCGTTCGAAGAGTTATACTGTCGCTGGGGGTAGTTGTTGTTTTGTTGGGGGCGCTGGTAATTCCAGTTCTGTCTCTGGTATTGGGGTTGGGGGTTCCCTTGCCTCTGGGGTTGGAAGAATCGTCCCACCGTGTTCCCTAGGAGCGCCTTCAGTATTTCTTGGGATTGCATTGCCTTGATGGCAGTTTCTTTGTAGGTTTGGTAGTCCCTGACTGGCTGCTGGGCCATCGCCTTCATGGTGTCGGCTAGTACGGTTGGGGAAAGGTGTAGTAGGAAGAGTTGGACGCTTTTGGGGTGGTTCTGGTCATATCCTGCTTCTCCGATAAGCTGTTTGAAGTCCACGATGTACTGGTCGATGTGGGGCCAGGTCATGTGCAAGGTGGTGAGTTTGTTCCTGGCCCTGAGTTCTTTCTGGGAGTCTATGTACTGGGCACAGAATTGGGCGATGAATTGGTCATAGGTGTCTTGGTTGTCTGGTTGGGTGGCGAGCCACCTTCCCATGTTGTGCCTCCATGTGGTGGTTTGTGGTCCTTTGATGTGGGAGAGGGTGTAGGCTACTCTGGTAATGGCTGATTGGAAGGGGATATGTTGGTGGTTGAGGAGGAAGTGGTCCGTGACTTCGTCGATGAATTCTTCTGCCCTGGTGCGGTCGCCTTTGAAATGGACAGGAGGGGCACCCATGAGTCGTTCTCCATGGATGGCAGGGGCGGCTTGCTGTCCTGCGGGTTGTCCTCCTGCTGGCAGTGGGTTTCCGCCCCCTCCTCCTCCTGGGTTGCCTCCAGGGTTGCCTCTGCCAGGGTTTCCTCCTCCTGGGTTGCCTCCAGGATTTCCTCCACCAGGGTTTCCTCCTCCTGGGTTTCCTCCGGGATTTCCTCCGCTGCTTCCTCCTTGGGGCGCAGGTTGGGTAGTGCCTCGTCCTCCGACTCCGGATAGGGTGGTGGTTGTGGCGAGGGTCATCTGGGCCAGTTGTTGAGCGAGTCTTTCGCTGTCAGAGAGGGTGTGGGTACTGAGTGTCTGCATGGCCATCGCTTCTTTCTGGGATTCCTGGAAGGAGAGTGCGGTCCAGGTACGATTCTTTATGTCTTCGGGGACTTCTTGGATCCTCGTGGACTCTTGGGGTTTGTCAATGTCGTCTGTGCTAGTGTCTGATGCTTGTTGTTCAATGGGAAGTGCTACTTTCGATGCCTGCTTGCTCGATTGCCTTGATTGCTGTTGGTGTTTGGCGAGTAGTTGTGATGTCATTAATAAAAGAAGTCGAGTCTAATGTCACCGGCATAGGGTGCAACACTTAGACTCTCGAGGATACTGTGTTGATGGGTAAGGAAGAAGACAGTGACACGTTCACTCTGTTCGAAGGAATAGGGAATAGCAGGCTAGATTGTGAGACGAGGAGACTCAACTTAGAGTCCTAGAGACCTAAGGCGAGTCCTACTTATACAAGTACAGCTACAAAGCCTAGAACGAATCACCAACTACTAGAGGTACGGGGATGATGTCGGGGCGCGTCATCCTACTACGACGATACTAGGATCGACGTCATAAAGACGTCATCCTTACTACGGTGCCTGCAATTAGTCTGTACACAAGGGGAAGGTCGGGACAGTGAGATCATCAACATGTCAGAGATACTATGAGTCATGGGGGATAGGTAGCGTCCAGAACATGCTACAGGAAGGGGTTGGGTCGAGACATACAATCACAGGGTCCTCCATCATGCTGCAACTCCGGGTTCAACTCCTGGCAGAAGTGGTAACTCACCTGGGGCCGGTTCACCCTCTGCTTATGCTGCCCCTTGACCTCCCATTGGCCAAGTGCAGCTGCCGGCGGTAACAGCTCATCTGGGGCCGGTTCACCCTCTGCTTACGCTGCCCCTTAACCTCCCACTGGCTAAGTGCAGCTGCCGGCGGTAACATCACCCTCCACTCAGATAGGGAGCCAACCTCGGCTACACTTCGACTTGTGGTAAGGGACTGGGATAGGGGCGTTCCAGTCGTTGTCGCTGTCGCTGTCGGTCCGGAAGGGGGTGCCAGAGTCGCGGTTGGAGAGGGGGCAGAAGTGGTTGAGTCTGGAGGGGGCCTGGGCACGTTCGAGGCGGTGACAGACATACTTGTCACCGCTGCTTACACAACAATAATGTATAGACTTGGTTGGGTGATGACAAGGCTCTCAGCGGCCACCTTCTGGCTAGGAGTATGGGAAATAGATGATATTGTCCGCATAAGACAGACAGGAGACTCAACTTAGCGACTTAGAGTCACAGTTGAGTCGTACTTATACAGAATACAGGGGTACTAGGGCACAGGGCACCGAACACAACTAGGAGGCACTAAGAACATGTGTACATAGGGCTGAGTCACTAACGACTCATGTAGTCCATCCACATCCAACGAGGCATACAGTCATATATACTAATTGGGGCTTACCACTCCTCCGGGCTCGTCTAACTCCATGGGGTCGTCCTCGCAGCTGATATCGCCATCAATCGAGGGGGGGAAGTCCCAGGGTCGAGGGGACGGTAACATCACCCTCCGGTTAGATGCGAGCGTGACCATGTGCGGCGTAACGGATGATCCCCTCCCTGTGGTGCTGATTGTGGCGGTTGGCGTTGTTGCCGGCGAGGTGAGCAAGGGTCTCCCTGGTGTTGGCAGCGCGGAGGCAGCAGAAGCAGTTGGCAAGGGTGTTGCGGGTCTCGGCTTCCTCAGCCTCGAGGGTGCGGATGCGGGTGGCGATGTGAGTGAGCTCGGTGTCGACATGGTGGTAGCGGCAGATGTCAGTGTAGAGACCCCAATCCTGGGTCGTATCTTGGACCTCCAGTGCGAAGGCCTCAAAGATCTCGGAGTCCCTGTCGATGGCTCGGAGTAGCCACTTGGGTACTGGCGGATTGGCAACACTGACATTGGAGCTGGGCTGGGCGTAGACCTCTGTAGTAAAGACAGGGTCGTCAGGGCCTGGATATAGGGGGTGATGTGGCGGTCATTGCTGCCGCCTTGGAGGGGGATGGAGAAATAGTGGAGCTGCCCGTTGTTTTCAATAAATCCGGCAGGGGCCTCAGACTGGAGACCCGTCAGAAGGTCTGTCCTCGGGGGTTGGGCGGCCAGGCGTCGGATGGTGAGGTCGGTGAGGCGGAGGGACTCGGTTTGGGTGTCATGTTCGAGCTGGAGGTTCCTGGCCCCGAGGGTGAGGATGTTGTGTTTGTCTTTGCTCCGCACAAGCTCCATAGTCTGTTCTTCGGCCATAATCCGAACAGCTTCCATCCGGTCTTCGGTGCGCTTGGCGGTGAGGACGAGACCGCGGACCATGCAGAGGAGAACTGGAGCTGTGAGGGCATGGGCTTGTCCTTCGACAATAGTGCTAATGGCTCGGGGCAATAAGGGTATGGCTGGCTGCACAGCGCCGATGGCGAGGTCCACTGCAAGGACCCTTGCTGCATTAGTGGGCGAGGTGTCCTCAACAAGAGGAAGGGTTCCCGTGGGACTGGTTGTCTGGTAGGGGGTCCCTGGGGCGGGGATGTAGAGGGCTTCGGTGGAGGCATGGGACTCAGTGGGTGAGGCTGGGAAGTATTCGGTGAGGTCTTCAACTGTGGAGATATGGATGGTCTGGTGGGGCATGGTAGTTTGGAATGTGGGAGGAGGATGGTAGTTCGAGTCCTCAAACCCCTCCTTTTATGCAGTTGGGCGAGGGGGCGCTCCTCGTGATACGACTCGATCAGTGCAGGGGCATGCACTTGGTCGGCTGGTTCCCATGTGTTGTCTGCGTGTGGGTACCCTTTCCATTTGAGGAGATATTGCAGGGTCTTCCTTTTCCCATAGAGGCAGTGATTAACAATGGCCTCAACTTCGTACTTGTGTTCCCCCTCGATCAGTTTGGGGGGTGGTTTGATGTAATTGGGCCCGTGTTGCGGAGTTTCGTGGTATGCCGTGAGGAGGCTGGCATGGAACACGTCGTGGATCTTCCAGGCGTCAGGTAGTTGGAGTTGGTATGCTACCGGCGATATCTGTTTGGTGATGCAGAAGGGGCCATGTCGTTTTGGGGCTAGTTTGGGGGTCTGGAAGGGTAATTGGAGATTCTTGGCCTCGAGCCAGACCTCTTGGCCAGTCTGGAACTGGGGTGATGGTGTCTGACGGGCGGTGCGATTGATGGCCTCGATTGCTTGTGCACGCCTTTTGAGGGCGGTTTGCTTCCTGTTCTCCACATGTTGGTTAAGTGACGGAGGGGGGTCTACGGGGTGGAGGCGAGGTGTATAGCCGAGTAGGGCCTCTAAGGGGGCGATGTTGATGGTGGCGTTTTTGTGGTTGTTTTGCACCATGGTGGCTATCCCTAGCCAGTCGCTCCAGTCGGTCTGGGCGCTGTTGATGGTCAGGCAGAGGTATTGCTCCACCCATTGGTTTGTCCACTCTGATAGTCTGTCTGTCTGGGGGTGGAACACTGAAGACATGTTCTGTTTGATCCCTAGTTGTTGGGCGAGGGCTTTTGCAAAGAGAGATGTGAATCGGGGATCTCTATCGGATATGACCTTACTGGGTAGGCCGAACCATTGGTAGATGTTGTCATAGTACAGTTTCGCTACTTCTTGTCCGGTGATGGTTGTTTTGCAGGGGAGGAATACAGCTGCTCTCATGCACCTGTGGTCTACTATCGTGAGGATGGCATCGTATCTGTTGCTGTTTGGGAGTTGGGTGATCAAGTCCATGGCTATGATTTGGAAGGGAAGAGCGTCAGTCGGTGTGGGGATTCGATAGAGAGGTACTTTTGTCCGCTTTGTGAGATTTTTGTTCTGTTGGCATTTTGTGCATCCTTTCACAGTATTGTGCGATCCATTCGTTCATGTTGGGCCACCAGAAGTGTTGGCAGATGACTGCTATGGTGGGGTCTCGTCCTTGGTGTCCTCTGGTTTCCAGGTCATGGAATCGGTGGAGGATCTCCTTCTTTAGGGTGTTGTCTGGTGGAACTGGCGGTCCTCCCTTGCACATGCCAGTGTCTCGGATTGTTGTTGTTGCATGGGTATTTCACGGTCGCTTGGTGGTGTTTGATCCATTGTGCAATTTCAGAGGGGTGCTTTCATTGTGCTGCCCCTATTCACTGTTCTAGTTCTCTCCATTCGTCTTTGGGATCTTCAGTGGTGGCCGACCTGATGAAGGTGTCGGGGTGGAGAAGGGTCATGTCTTCGTTGTCTGCATTGCCTTTGTCTACTCCTGGTGGTCGGGAGAGTAGGTCTGCTGAGGTGTGAAGCTTCCCTGGTACGTGTTGGATCTTTAGGTGGTACTCTTGAAGTTCTGCGAACCAGCGCGCTACTCGGCGGTTCACCTTTCGTGGGGATTTCCAGTAGGTGAGGTTTGCGTGGTTGGTGAGGACTGTGACTGGGATCGCTGATCCCGCTAGGTGGGGTCACCAGTGGGCTAGGGCTTTCATCAGTGCCAGGAGTTCCCTCTCATAGATGTCGTAGTTGCACTCGGTTGGTGTGAATGTCGTGGAGTAGTAGGCTATGGGGTGTTTGGTTGGTGAGGTTTTTCTGGGATGTTTTTCTCCCTCTTGTAAGAGTACGGCTCCCATGCCGTATGCGGATGTGTCTGTGGCTAGGAAGAATGGTTTGGTGTAGTCGGGTTGGTGTAGGATTGGGTTCTGGCACATGTGTGTTTTGAGGGTTTTGAAGGCCTTGACTTGGGCTTCTTCCCATGTAAATGGTGTCACCTTTTTTGTCAGGTGGATTAGGGGTCTCGCAATCTTCGAGTAGTCTTTGATGAAGTATCGGTAGTATCCTGTGAAGCCCAGGAAGGCTCTGACATCCCTAACTGTTCGCGGGGGTTTCCAGTCTGCCACTCCTCCCCCAAAGTGGGCCACTACTTGATCGTGTTGGTCGGGGGACATGGCTGCAAGTCTTGTCGCCATTTCGTCGACTGGATTCTCACTGGTGGTCGGGGCATCCGACATCCAGTCGACCAGCTGGGCCGTGGCCATGTGTGGTTTCTTCTTCCGATTGGGGCAGTTGCGTGCAAAATGTCTGACTTGGTTGCATTCATAGCAGGCACCGCGGGGGGGTCGGTTGGCTGGCTGTGTTTGGGCAACGTTTACTTGGTAGACATTTCCTTGCTCATCTTGCATTTGAACTGTTCTCCCCTGGGGGTTTTGGTTCCTCCAGTTGTTGTTTTGATTGGCTCGTGTGCGGTCTGCGTCGACGTCCATTGGGACAGGGGCATTGTTTAGGTGTTGTGGCACGTTGGTGGAATTGTACCCTCTGATGTTGGGTCGGCTGGGTTGCTGGTTGGTTGGGTTGGGTTGTGCGAATCGATTCCATTGTGACGAGGGGGGTTGGCTTGCGGTGCTCTTGTCCTGTTTGAACATTTTGTAGATGAGGAGTTGGGAGGCCACACTGTCAATCACTTGTTGTTTGATGTCTGTGTATGTGTTGACCTTGGGGGGTTTGACTATGTCGTTAACTATAGATTTGGTCAGCCCCTTCATGAAGTATCGGATCGTAGCAGGTGCTGTGAGCGGGTATTTGGCCTTCCTGGTGACTCTTTTGAAGTCTTGGATATACTGGTCGATGTCGGGCCATTTCATCTTCATGCCTTCAATCTGGAGATGTGCTCGCTCTTCTGCTTGCATGTCCTGGTGAAGGGAGTTTGTGCTGCGAGGGTTTGAGAAGGTCGTCCAGGATGGGAAGGAGATGATAAGTGACATTTTTGGGAGAACGGGGTGCAGAGAGTAGGATGGGGAGAGAGAGGAAGGAGGAGTAGATAAGTAGCGAAAAGGGGACGAGATAAGGGAATCGGGACAATGGATAGGGAAGCGTTGATGATAGGAATTAGACAGGCACACAAGTGAACGTTATCGCTGAAGGAAGGAGTGAGGAGAACAGCACGGCACTGCACAACTGGATTCTCTGGGCACAAGTATGTTAGGCTTTTATACAAACACGGGGTACCTACAAGTCATGTAGCTAAGCAATGAATCCATATCCGGCTCCAACAGACGTCCAACTGGGGCTTGAGCACGGTCTGAAGGTTTTGGAGGTTGCGAGCCAATCGCATCGCATTCCACCATGTGACGAGGGCATGAGTCGGAGGGATCGAGGGCTTGTCAGGAGGCCAGCAAATCTAGAATAAAGGGTGAGCCAAAAGTGGGAGGGGCCGAAGTGGTAGTGGAGGGCAATCAACACCGCTTGGAGGTGGTGAAATGTGGGCACGTCGGATGCGACGGCATTTGGGGTGAAAGAGGGTAGGAAAGATGGAAAACGAGGCTAGGAACTGGGGGAGTTGTGTCGGTCGGTCACTGGAATGGGCCAAGCATGTATGGTGGCTGCGACGAGGGCAGGCTGAGGTTGACTTGAGAGAATGTAGCAATCGATTGGGGGGCGGGAAGGAATGTGATTGGTTGGTTATGGGGAGCCTTGCGACACGATGCTGAAAGCGAGGAAGAAAATGTAGTGAAGGGGATTCATGGTGGGGGAAAAGAGAAAGAAATGGGGGAAACGAGGTACGAAGGGGCTTTGATGGGGTGGGGTCGGAGGCTGAACTCTTCTGATCTGGGGTATCCGATCCCGTGATCTCGGGAGTCCGAAACACAAGATCTGTTCCGTTCCACGCACAGCACAGAAGGGATACTTACACTGGAATTGGTTCCGGAATTGGTTCAGGAAGTTTGTCCACACGTCGGGAACGTCTTCAATGAGTGGGTCTAGTCTGTCCACCCAGTCTCCTTGGTTGAGGGCCCATTCGTCTACAGTTGGGCCTTTGATGAATGTGAGGGCTATTGCTACGCGGCGGATCCAGGACTGGAGTCTGGGGATGGTGGCATTTATGCAGAAGTAGTGTCGTAGTTCGTTCATGAACTGGTCAGCCTTTGCTCGGTCTCCGTCGAATTCTGTGGGGGCGCTCCCCATGAGGCGGGCATCTTGGTTTGCTGGGGGCATGGGTGGCGCTGCCGGGGGGTTGGGGGCTCCGGGGTTTCCTCCTCCTCTTGGGTTGCCACCTCCCCCTCCAGGGTTGCCACTTCCTCTGGGTTGCTGCTTCCTCTGGGTTGCTGCTTCCTCTGGGGTTGCTGCTTCCTCTGGGGTTGCTGCTTCCTCTGGGGTTGTTACTTTGTCATTTCATTGCCGTGTCCAGTTTCTTTTGCACGGAGGCTACTATCTTGGGTTTGGTGGTTGTGGTAGTGGCAGTTGTTGTTGTTGTGGTTGCCATGGCATGCTCGTGTATTAGTGAGGCGAATGGTCGGGTGGCAATGAGTGGGGAGTGTCTGATTATGATGTTGGTGCAGTCTTCTGTTGGCTCCTCGTCGGTGGTAGGTGAGTTAGGTTGTTGGTCTGTGGAGACGGGGGATGGGGGTCAGACATTGTCTTGTTTGTTGTCGGAGTTGGCTGGGATAGGTAGGAACATTCCTCCTTCTTGCCTTCGTTGGTGTCTCTCTGGCGTGTTTAGCTCGTTGTGTGCTTCGATGTCTGGTCTTCTAGGTCCTCGCACTAGTTTGAATGTGTCTCCGTTTTCTTCGAGGTAGACTTGGGTGAGGAATCCTTTCTCGTTGTGTATCCAGACATGGGTTCCGTCTATGCAATCTTGTGCCTTCTTGGTTGTATCGGGGTGGTATAGGATTGCTATCCCATCGTATCCGGGGATTACTCCTCTGTCGATTCTTTGCAGGTGTGCGTTCTTTGGTGGGGCGTTGCTGTCTCCAAAGTCTGTGAGGTATTCCTTTGGTGGGGCCTCCGTGATGATGAGAAAGTTGAGTCTAATGTCACCGCTGCTTATGTGACAATAATGTATAGACTCGGTTGGGTGATGACAAGGCTCTCAGCGGCTGCCTTCTGGCTAGGAGTATGGGAAATAGATGATATTGTCCGCATAAGACAGACAGGAGACTCAACTTAGCAACTTAGAGTCACAGTTGAGTTGTACTTATACGGAATACAGGGGTACTAGGGCACAGGGCACCAAACACGACTAGGAGGCACTAAGAACATGTGTACATAGGGCTGAGTCACTAACGGCTCTTGTAGTCCATCCACATCCAACGAGGCATACAGTCATATATACTAATTGGGGCTTACCACTCCTCCAGGCTTGTCTAACTCCATGGGGTCGTCCTCGCAGCTGATATCGCCGTCAATCGAGGGGGGGAAGTCCCAGGGTCGAGGGGACGGTAACAATACTCCTGGTCCTCATGCATGGCCTGGATGTTGGCAACGATGCAGTCCTTCTCCCTGTATAGCTCGGCAAGTATCTTGCCCTTTTCAGCGTAGCAGTGGAGGTTGGCACCCAGTCCCCAGTCACCGGAGTTGCAGGCGGCCTCGATGAGGGAGTCGACGTGGGGGGATTGGCGATGGAGGAGGTCGACGAACCAGGGAGGTAGGGCTGCGAGGGAATGGCCGTCAGAATGGCGAGGGGAGGCATAGATGGGGTAGAGGTATTCCTTGTCATTGCCGGGTGTCCCCAAGGTTCCGATGGCATGGGTGGGGTCTCCTGGGCACTTACAAAGGAAGGGGGCCATGAGGAGGTGTCCTCCTCTTCCGGAGACAGTGAAGTAGGGGGCGATGTTGTCGTTGGGGATGTAGCCATAGGGGGGGTCGTCGGCTGGAGCAGGGTTGCATGCTTCTTTCTCGAGGCGGGCGATGGCATCTGTGTAGAGCTCGGTCTGGTGGGCGAAGTCCTTGCAATTCTCGTGGGCGGTGTTGGCGAGGGCGATGGCAATCTCAAAGACCTGTGTGTTCGAGATGTTGGAGTTCGAGAGGGCAGAGAGGGCGGTGCAAGGTGAGAGGATGTTGGGAAGTGGCTGGCGAATGGGTTCTGTGATGACATATGATTCCGGGGCATTGACCTCAATGTCCTGGTCTTCAACGATAACCACATCGTCTGGGAGGCTGGTGAGCATTGGGAGTTGCTGGGCCGCGATTTCGTCCATGATTTCATCGGAGATGAGGGCATCTTGGGTCTGGAGCTCTTCGAGGGCTTGCTTGGTGGCCGGGGCGAGGTCTGGCTTGTCAATAAGGGCCTGTCATGCTTGAGAGAGGGAGACAATGGAGCTATTGATGGGGGCAGAGGACATTGTTGTGTGGGGAGGAGAGTGAAGCGGATGGTCGTTTTCTGCCGTCTCTGGGGGTTTTTATGCGTTAGAGGCTCGCCTAAGGGGTTTCTCCGGTGGTATCATGCCACTAATAGCAGAGCTGTCACCGCTGCTTACATGACGATAACAGATAGACTCGAGTGGTAATGATAAGGCTCTCCACAGCCGCCTTCTAGCAGTGGGTGTAGGGAATAGATGATATTCGTCCGCATATGATGGACAGGAGACTCAACTTAGCGACCTAGAGTCACTGTTGAGTCGTACTTATACAGAATACAAGGGTACTAGGGCACAGGGCACAGAAACATGACTAGGCAGTACTCGAACATGTGTACATAGGGCTGAGTCACTAGTGACTCATGTAGTCTGTCCACATCAAGCGAGGCATACAGTCATTTACCTTAATCGAGACTTACCACTCCTTCGGGGTCATCTATGTCCATCGACCTGGTGGTAGCAGCAGATGTCGGTATAGAGGCCCCAGTCCTGGGTTGTATCCTGGACCTCCAGTGCGAAGGCCTCGAAGATTTCGGAGTCCCTGTCGATGGCACGGAGTAGCCACTTGGGTACCGGCGGATTGGCAACACCAACATTGGAGCTGGGCTGGGCGTAGACCTCTGTAGTAAAGACAGGGTCGTTAGGGCCTCCCATGGTACCGGCAGTGCGGGGAACAGGGCCATTGAGAAGCTGGATGTAGGGGGCGATGTGTCGGTTGTTGCTGCTGCTTTGGATGGGGATGGAGAAATAGTGGAGCTGGCCATTGTTCTCAATAAATCCGGCAGGGGCCTCAGACTGGAGACCCGATGGAAGGTCTGCTCTCGGGGGCTGGGTGGCCAGGCGTCGGATGGTGAGGTCGGCGAGGCGGAGGGACTCGGCTTGGGCATTGTGTTCGAGTTGGAGGTTCCTGGCCCCGAGGGCGAGGATGTCGTGCTGGTCTTTGCTTTGCACGAGCTCCATGGCTTGCTCTTCAGCCATGATCCGAACGGCTTCCATCCGGTCTTCGGTGCGCTTGGCGGTGAGGACGAGACCGCAGACCATGCAGAGGAGAACTGGAGCTGTGAGGGCGTGGGCTTGTCCCTTGACAATAGTGCTAATGGCTCGGGGCGATAGGGGTATGGCTGGCTGCGCAGTGCCGATGGCGAGGTCCACTGCAAGGACCCTTGCTGCATTAGTGGGCAGGGCGTCCTCAACAAGAGGAAGGGTTCCAGTGGGACTGGTTGTCTGGTAGGGGGTCCCTGGGGCGGGGATGAAGAGGGCCTCGGTGGAGGCATGGGACTCGGTGGGCGAGGTCGGGAAGTATTCATTGGGGCCATCAATGGGAGAGATGTGTATGGTCTGGTGGGACATAGTGGTTTGAGGTGTAGGGAGAGGATGGCGGTTTGAGTCCTCAGACCTCTCCTTTTATGTGGTTGGGCAAGGGGGCATCCTTTGTGATATGACTCGACCAGCATGGGGGCATGCACTTGGTCGGCTGGTTCCCATGTGTTGTCCACGTGTGGGTATCCCTTCCATTTAAGGAGATATTGCAGGGTCTTCTTTCTTCCGTAGAGGCAGTGATTAACAACAGCCTCAACTTTGTACTCCTGTTCCCCCTCGATTAGTTCAGGGGGTGGTTTGATGTAATTGGGCCCGTGTTGTGGGGTTTCGTGATATGCTGTGAGGAGGCTGGCATGGAACACGTCGTGGATTCTCCAGGCATCGGGTAGTTGGAGTTGATACACCACCGGCAATATCTGTTTGGTGATGTGGAAGGGGCCGTGCCATTTTGGGGCTAGTTTGGGGGTCTGGAAGGGTAGCTGGAGGTTCTTGGCCTCGAGCCAGACCTCTTGGCCAGTCTGAAACTGGGGTGGTGGTGTCTGATGGGCGGTGCGGTTGATGGCCTCGATTGCTTGGGCACACCTTTTGAGGGCAGTTTGCTTCCTGTCTTCCATGTGTTGATTGAGCGATGGAGGGGGGTCCATGGGGTGGAGGCGAGGCACATAGCCAAGTAGAGCCTCTGAAGGGGCGATGTTGATGGTGGCATTTTTGTGGTTGTTATGCACCATGGTGGCTATCCCCAGCCAGTCACTCCAGTCGGTCTGGGCACTGTTGATGGTCAGACTGAGATATTGTTCCACCCATTGATTGGTTCGCTCTGATAGTCCGTCTGTCTGGGGGTGGAACACTGAAGACATGTTTTGTTTGATCCCTAGTTGTTGGGTGAGGGCTTTTGCAAAGAGGGATGTGAATCGGGGGTCCCTGTCGGATATGATCTTGCTGGGTAGGCCAAACCATCGGTAGATGTTGTCGTAGTACAGTTTTGCTACTTCTTGTCCGGTGATGGTTGTTTTGCAGGGAAGGAATATGGCTGCCCTCATGCATCTGTGGTCTACTATCGTGAGGATGGCATCGTATCTGTTGCTGTTTGGGAGTTGGGTGATCAGGTCCATGGCTATGATTTGGAAGAGGAGGGCGTCGGTCGGTGTGGGGATTCGGTAGAGGGGTATCTTTGCCCGCTTCGTGAGGTTCTTGTTTTGTTGGCATTTTGCACATCCTTTCACATATTGTGCGATCCATTTGTTCATGTTGGGCCACCAGAAGTGTTGGCAGATGGCTGTTATGGTGGGGTCTCGCCCTTGGTGTCCTCTGGTTTCCAGGTCATGGAATCGGTGGAGGATCTCTTTCTTTAAGGTGTCGTCTGGTGGGACGGCGGTCCTTCCTTGTACGTGCCAGTGTCTCAGGTTGTTGTCGTTGTGTGAGTAGTTCATGGCTGCTTGGTGGTGTTTGATCCATTGCACGATTTCGGAGGGGTGCTTCCGTTGTGATATCCCTATTCGCCGCTCTAGTTCCCACCACTTGTCTTTGGGATCCTCAGTGGTGGACAGCCTGATGAAGGTGTAATGAACTCACTGCTTGTTCAACAGCAGTGGTACGTTTCTTTAACAGGGAGGGGGTAGAGGACACTGATAAGTTTGAAGGCGGTACCAGAGATAGAGGTTATTCAACACCGCGACGAGGTGAAGGATAACGATGATAAGCAAGGGGCGAAAAGGATCAATGATGCTCAATGCTGCAGGGGACTGTGGGGAAGTAGTGCAAAGCAGGGACTTAGCAATGCCTGTGAGAGAGAGAATCACAAGTGGACAATCTGAGGATTGTCCGTAGTATTTCGCAGTCCTTGTTACCGTCCCCTCGACCCTGGGACTTTCCCCCTTCGATCGACGGAGACATCAGCCGCGCGGACGACCTAATGGAGTTGGATGACCCAGAGTAGTGGTAAGATCGGACTAGTGCTATTAGTATACGCCTCACCTGATGTGGATGGACTACATGAGTCGCCTGGTGACTCAGCCCCTATGTACGTGACTCGCAGCCCCGTATCCTCGTGCCCCGCGCCCTGTGCCCAGTACCCCGTACCCTGTACCCTGTAGTAGTATAAGTACGACTCTTCAGTGACTCTAGGTCGCTAAGTTGAGTCTCCTGTCCGTCTTACGACGGCAATAGCACCTATTCTCCACTCCCAGCCAGAAGGCGGCCGCTAAGAGCCTTGTCACTATCACTCCGAGTCTACTCGTTATCGTCGCGTAAGCAGCGGTGACATTAGACTCAACTTTCTTATCATCACGGAGGCCCCACCCAAGGAATACCTCACGGACTTTGGAGACGACGACAAACCACCAAAGAACGCACACCTGCGAAGAATCAACAAAGGAGTCATCCCCGGATACGACGGGATAGCAATACTATATCACCCTGATACGACCAAGAAGGCACAGGACTGCATAGACGGAACCCACGTCTGGATACACAACGAGAAAGGAGTCCTCACCCAAGTCTACCTCGAAGAGGACGGAGATAAATTCAAACTAGTGCGAGGACCCAGAAGACCTGACATCGAAGCCCACAACGAATTGAACGCGCAAGAAAGACGCCGACGCAGAAACGAGGGAGGAGCATTCCTACCTATCCCCCTTGACTCCGATTCCGACGCCGAGGACAACACTCGACCCCCGTCCCCCGTCTCCACAGACCAACAACCCAACTCACCTACCACTGACGAAGAACCTACAGAAGATCACACCAACACCATCATCAGGAACTCCCCACTCTTCGACACTCGACCATTCGCTTCGTTGATACACGAATACACTATGGCGACCACCACAGCAACCACCACTACCGCCACCACAACCACTAAACCTAAGATAGCGGCCTCCGTGCAGAAAAAGCTAGACACGGCAATGAAGCGACAGCCAAGTAATAACCCCGGAGGAGGAGGAGGAAATCCCGGAGGGAGCGGAGGCAACCCCGGAGGAAGCGGAGGCAATCCCGGAGGGGGAGGAGGCAATCCTGGAGGAAACCCCGGAGTCCCCAACCCCCCAGCCGCGCCACCGATGCCTCCGGCAAACCAAGACGCCCGCCTCATGGGAAGCGCCCCCGCGGAGTTCGACGGAGACCGGGCGAAAGCAGACCAATTCATAAATGAATTATGCCACTACTTCCGCGTAAACGCCACAGTCCCCGGACTCCAATCCTGGATCCGCCGCGTAGCAATAGCTCTGACATTCATCAAAGGCCCAATTGTAGACGAATGGGCCCTCAACCAAGGAGACTGGGTGGATCAACTAGACCCACTCATTGAAGACGTCCCTGACGTCTGGACACATTTCCTGAACGAGTTCCGGAACCAGTTCCAAGACACCCAAGCCGAAGAGCGAGCACGTCTCCAGATCGAGAGCATGAAGATGAAATGGCCCGAAGTCGACCAATACATTCAAGACTTTGAAAGAGTCGCTCGAAAGGCCGAATACCCACTCACGGCACCCGCAACCGTCAGGTACTTCCTGAAAGGACTAACCAAGTCCATCGTCAACGACATAGTCAAACCCCCCAAGGTCAATACCTATGCAGAGATTAAACAGCGAGCAATTGACAGCGTGGCGTCCCAACTCCTCATCTACGAAATGTTCAAACAGGATAAGGGCACCACGAGCCGACCACCGTCATCGAGGTGGAATCGATTCGCACAGCCCAATCCCACCAATCAACAAAGTCGCCCCAACATCAGAGGATATAACTCCACCAACGCCCCCTGCCACTTAAACAACGCCCCCGTTCCGATGGACGTTGATGCAGACCGAGCACGCGCCAATCGAAACAACAACTGGAGAAACCGAAACCCCCAAGGAAGGACGGTCCAAATGCAGGACGAACAAGGGAACGTCTACCAGGTGAACATCGCCCAAACCCAGTCGACCGACAGAAACCCCCGCAACGCTGACCGAGCCCCCCGCGGCGCCTGCTACGAATGCAACCAAGTCGGACACTTCGCACGCAACTGCCCCAACCGAAAGAAGAAGCCGTGCGCGGCCACGGCACAGCTGGTCGACTGGATGTCAGACACCACGACCACTAGCGAGAACCCAGTGGACGAAATAGCCAGCAGGCTGGCAGCCATGTCCACTGACCAACGAGACCAAGTAGCAGCACATTTCGGAGGAGGAGTAGTAGCAGCCGAGGAAGAGGGTTTTCAGGACGCCTAACCAGTTCGACCTTGGTTAGGGCATTAAGTACAAGGAGCGTGTATCTATCGAACCGTCGATCAATGACAATTCGCGTATATCTAAACTCCTTGTCCAAGAGGGCCAAAACCTCTGCACTACTAGACTCCGGTGCCACGGAGAACTTCATTAACCCCAATTACGCAAGGGAACTCGAACTACCGATCGAAGAACTAGCAGAACCCCGCAAGGTGTTCAACGTGGACGGAACACAAAACCGCCACGGACAAATCACCCACTACACCGACTTAGACGTACGAACGGGCGACCAAACACGCACAATGCGCTTTTTCCTCACCAATCTAGGCGAACAAAAAGTAATCCTAGGATACCCATGGTTCGCCGCAGTCCAACCAGTCATCGACTGGGCAAAAGGATGGATCGCCTACGAACAATTACCCGTCGTCATCAAAGCCAGAATCAAGCGAACGACGGCAAAAATCCATACCACCACAGCAACAGACCGACAGACACTAGCCTCAAAACTAGCCGAGAAACACGCGGCCCAATCCTCACCGATCCCCAAGGAATACCGCCGACACTCATTCGTGTTCAGCGAGGCAGAATCTAAGCGATTCCCACCACCACGAACATGGGATCACGCCATAGAGTTGAAGCCAGGCCACCCAGAACACATGCCAGGAAAGGTGTACGCCCTAACCCAGCCGGAACAAGAGGCACTCGCAACATTCCTCAAGGAGCACCTCGACAAAGGATACATCACCGAGTCCAAAAGCCAATTTGCGGCCCCATTCTTTTTTGTTAAAAAGAAAGACGGGAAACTCCGGCCAGTACAGGACTACCGGAAACTCAACGAATGGACCCGCCGAAACGCCACACCACTCCCACTCATCCCCGAGCTCATTGCAAGAGTCAGAGGAGCCAGCCTATTCACCAAATTCGACATCCGCTGGGGATACAACAACATACGAATACGCGATGGAGACCAATGGAAAGCAGCGTTCGTCACCAACTACGGCCTCTTTGAACCACAGGTGATGTTCTTTGGGATGACCAACTCTCCGGCCACCTTCCAGACCATGATGAACGCGTTGTTCAGAGAAGAACTCCGACAGGACTGGCTCTCGATCTATATGGACGACATCCTCATACACACCCGATCAGACCTCCCGTACCACGGAACAAGAGTCCACCAGATCCTCGACAAGCTGCGCAAACACGACCTCTTCCTCAAACCAGAGAAGTGCGTCTTCGAGAAAAAGGAAGTCGAATTCCTAGGCGTCATCCTAGGTCACAACACCATACGGATGGACCCAGCCAAGGTACAAGGGGTAGCGGACTGGAAACCCCCACGAACGGTCCGAGACGTCAGAGCCTTCCTGGGGTTCACAGGATACTACCGATACTTCATCAAAGACTACTCGAAGATCGCGAGACCACTGATCCATCTTACCAAGAAAGCGACACCGTTCATATGGGGAGAAGACCAAGTTAAAGCCTTCGAGACCCTCAAGAAACACATGTGTCAAAACCCAATCCTACGTCAACCCGACTACACCAAACCATTCTTCCTAGCCACAGACGCGTCCGCGTACGGCGTGGGAGCCGTACTCTTACAGGAGGGAGACAAACACCCCAGAAAAACCTCACCAACCAAACACCCCATAGCCTATTACTCCGCAACATTCACCCCAACCGAGCGCAACTACGACATCTACGAAAGAGAACTCCTGGCACTAATGAAAGCCCTAGCCCACTGGCGACCCCACCTAGCAGGATCAACGATCCCAGTCACAGTCCTCACCGACCACGCAAACCTAACCTTCTGGAAATCCCCACGCAAGGTAAACCGCCGGGTAGCACGATGGTTCGCAGAACTCCAAGAGTACCACTTAAAGATCCAACACGTGCCAGGGAAGCTCCATACCTCGGCAGACCTCCTCTCCCGACCCCCAGGAGTAGACAAAGGCGAAACAGATAACCAGGATTTAACCCTCCTCCACCCAGACGCCTTTATTAGACTGTCCACCACCGAAGACCCCAAGGACGAATGGTGGGAATTAGAACGACGGGTAGGGGTAACACAACGAAAGTACCCCGCTGAAATCGCAGGATGGATCAAGCGCCACAAGGCAACCATGGCCCACTCACACAATGACAACAACCTAAAGCATTGGCGCGTACAAGACAGAATCGCCGTCCCACCAGACAACGCCTTAAAAAAGGAAATCCTCCACCGATTCCACGACCTGGAAATCGGAGGACACCCAGGACGAGACCCCACCATCGCAATCATCCGCCGACACTTCTGGTGGCCAGACATGAACGAATGGATTGCACAATACGTAAGAGGATGCGCCAAATGCCAACAAAACAAGAATCTCACCAAATGAACAAAAGTTCCCCTCTACCGCATCCCCACACCGACTAACGCACTCCCATTCCAGATCGTGGCAATGGACCTGATCACCCAACTCCCGACCAGCAAAGGGTACGACGCCATCCTCACGATAGTGGACCACGGATGCACGAGAGCGGCCGTATTCCTCCCCTGCAAAACAACAATCACCGGGCAAGAGGTAGCCAAACTATATTACGACAACATCTACCGGTGGTTCGGCCTACCCGACAAGGTCATATCCGACAGAGACCCCCGATTCACATCCTTCTTCGCAAAGGCACTCGCTCAACAACTGGGGATCAAACAAAACGTGTCCTCAGCATTCCACCCCCAAACAGACGGACTATCAGAACGGACAAATCAGTGGATAGAACAATACCTCCGCCTGACCACCAACAGCGCCCAAACTGATTGGAGCGATTGGTTGGGGATAGCCACTACGGTGCACAACAACCACAAGAACGCCACCATCAACATCGCCCCGTCAGAAGCACTCCTCGGTTACACACCTCGCCTACACCCCACGGACCCCCCTCCATCACTAAACCAACATGTGGAGGACAGGAAGCAAACCGCACTCGAGAGGCGTGCACAAGCGATCGAAGCCATCAATCGCACCGCCCATCAAACGCCACCACCCCAGTTCAACGTGGATCAAGAAGTCTGGCTCGAGGCAAAAAACCTCCGACTGCCCTACCAGACCCCTAAACTAGCCCCCAAGCGACACGGCCCCTTCCGCATCAGCAAACAAGTATCGCCGGTGGCGTATCAGCTCCAACTACCCGACGCCTGGAAGATCCACAACGTGTTCCACGCCAGCCTCCTCACCCCTTATCGAGAAACCCTACAACACGGCCCCAACTACATCAAACCACCCCCCGAGCTGATCGAGGGAGAACACGAGTACGAAGTCGAGGCCATCGTTAATCACCGTCTTTTCGGGAAGCGGAAGACCCTACAATATCTCCTCAAATGGAAGGGATACCCAGACGCCGACAACACATGGGAACCGGCTCTTCAGGTGCACGCCCCCACACTGATCGAAGAATATCACCAGAGACGCCCGCTCGAGCAGTCGCATAAAAGGGTGGGCCTAAGGACTCGAAGCAACATCCTCTCTCCACCCTCCAAACTACTATGTCCCACCAGATCATCCAGCTCTCTCCCGCTGAAGACGCCAACTATGCTCCCGCCTCGCCCACCGACTCCTATGCCTCCACCGAGGCCCTCTTCATCCCCGCCCCCGGAACCCCCTACCAGACGACCAGTTTCCATGGAACCCTTCCTGTTGTTGAGGACTCCGCGCCCACTAACGCAGCACGGGTGCTTGCAGTGGACCTTGCCGTCGGCGCTACGCAGCCAGCCATACCCTTATCACCCCGAGCCGTTAGCGCTATTGTCGAAGGACAAGCCAACGCCCTCACGGCTCCAGTTCTCCTCCGCATGGTCCGCGGTCTCATCATCACCGCCAAGCGCACCGAGGACCGGATGGAAGCCGTTAGGATCACGGCCGAAGAACAAGCCACGGAACTTGAGCAGAGTCGGGACCAGCGTGACATCCTCGCCCTCGGCGCCAGGACCCTCCAGCTCGACTGCGAGGCCAAGACCGAAGCCCTCCGCCTCGCCGACCTCACCATCCGCCGCCTGGCCAGCCAACCCGCGAGGGCGGACACTCCGCAGGGTATTCAGTCTGAACCCCCTGCCGGCTTTATCGAGAATAACGGCCAGCTCCACTACTTCTCCATCCCCCTCCAAGGCGGCAGCAACGACCGCCGCATCGCCCCCTACATCCAACTTCTCGACGGCCCCGTTCCCCGCGCCGCTGGTACCCTGGGAGGCCCTGACGACCCTGTCTTTACTACAGAGGTCTACGCCCAGCCCAGTTCCAATGTCGGCGTCGCCAATCCGCCGGTACCCAAGTGGCTACTCCGTGCCATCGACAGGGGACTCCGAGATCTTCGATGCCTTCGCATTGGAGGTCCAAGATACGACCCAGGACTGGGGTCTCTACACCGACATCTGCCGCTACCACCACACCGACGTCGAGCTCACCAACATCGCCTCCCGCATCCGCGCCCTCGAAGCTGAAGAAGCTGAGACCCGCAACATCCTCGCCAACTGCCGCCGCCGCCTCCGCGCCGCCAACACCGGAGAAACCCTCGCCCACCTCGCCGGCAACGACGCCGACCGCCACGACCAACGCCATGGGGCGGGGATCATCCGCTACGCGACGCATGGTCGCGCTCGCATCTAACCGGAGGGTGATGTTACCGTCCCCTCGACCCTGGGACTTTCCCCCTTCGATCGACGGAGACATCAGCCGCGCGGACGACCTAATGGAGTTGGATGACCCAGAGTAGTGGTAAGATCGGACTAGTGCTATTAGTATACGCCTCACCTGATGTGGATGGACTACATGAGTCGCCTGGTGACTCAGCCCCTATGTACGTGACTCGCAGCCCCGTATCCTCGTGCCCCGCGCCCTGTGCCCAGTACCCCGTACCCTGTACCCTGTAGTAGTATAAGTACGACTCTTCAGTGACTCTAGGTCGCTAAGTTGAGTCTCCTGTCCGTCTTACGACGGCAATAGCACCTATTCTCCACTCCCAGCCAGAAGGCGGCCGCTAAGAGCCTTGTCACTATCACTCCGAGTCTACTCGTTATCGTCGCGTAAGCAGCGGTGACAGTCCTTATATACCTAAAGTACATGGTCTGTGTGTAGAACATTCTAGCAAGGCTATTAATAGCCGTCCAATGGCAATAACCCTCATGGGTGGTCTGTGCACTAATGGCGTCATCAGTGACATCACTGGTCTGTGTGTCCGCAGCAGGGGAAGGGCTAGAACCATCTCTGAGTATCCCAGCCAATGGCGGAAATCCCTTATCTCCATTTGGGGCGGGTCCTAGGCATATGACCCACACCATATATGGACGCGCATTTATCCCTTTCGGCAGCGTGGCAGTGCATTCTGTGCACTTCGATTGGTTTAGAAGCCTAAGCACCTGGGTACTAGGTCTCAGGACCCTATTAGGTATAGAATCTTATAGGGCATAGCATGACAGTCACATGACTAATATTGTGACGGTTTATGTGACCGTGACCATGACTGTGACAAGTCACAAGTTAGAGTGTGACAAGTGACGTGACAAATCATGTGACAAATCATGTGACTCATAGTAACACTTTTTGGTCACATGAGTTTTCCCAGGGTCACATGGTCCAGGGTTTCGGTTTCCACAACTTGGGTTTGTAACAGCATCCCCCTTTTAAGGCCCTGCTGCGCCTGCAGCACCTGTAATGGATTGGATGGCTTGGGAGCCTGTGGGTTTTGTTTGTGGAACTGTCGAACCATCTCAGCTGCATGTTTCATTTGCAATGCTGGTAGCCAGGAGTTTTCCGAGTGTGGGTAACCCTTCCATTTGATGAGGTATTGTATACCCTTTCGGTTTGGTGTGGGGCAAGATTGCAGGATAGATTCTATCTTGTAGTGTTCATCTTCTCCTTCGACAATGTCGGGAGGGGGTCGTGTGAAGTTGGGTCCATGCACGGTGGTTTCCTTGTATGGGGACAACAGGGAATTGTGGAAGACTGGGTGAATGCGCCATGTCTTTGGTAGGATCAACTTGCTGTTTGTTGTAGAACTTGTGATGACCTTGAAGGGTCCGTGACATTTAGGGGCTAGTTTTGCTTTAGGGTGCGTTATATGTATATTTGTCCCCTCAAGCCAGACCAGGTCTCCTTCCTTGAATATGTGTGATGGCACATTTGGGCCCGTACGTTTCATGACATCTGCTGCTATTTTGAGTGCGGCAGTAACCTCGCTATGTATTTGATCCAAGGCGTGTAGACATTCTTCTACTGTGGGTATGGTGGTGGCAAAGTTTATTGGTGGAATGAATTCGGGTTTGTAACCGTACCAGACCTCGAATGGTGATCTTCCAGTAGCACTGTGGCTTTGTGCATTGTGTGCAAATTCCATGAATGGGAGTAGTTCTGCCCAATTGTTGGCTTGGAAGTTGCAGAAGACCCTCAGGTATTGTTCTAGTTCTTGGTTGACCTGTTCTGTTTCTCCATCCGTCTGGGGGTGGAATGCAGTAGACATGGAGGATTTCACCCCCAGTTTGTTCCAGATTTCTTGCATAACTTTGGATGCGAACTGTGGGCCTCGGTCTGAGATTACTTGGCGTGGCAGGCCTGTTTGCCTCCAAACATTGTCTAGGTAGAGGCATGATGTCTCTTCTGCCGTAATGGTTTTGTTGCATGGGGACAAGATGGTCGCCTTGCTGAGGCGATCGACAACTACGAATAGGGAGTCGTGTCCCTTGGACAGGGGGAGGTCCGTGATGAAATCCATAGTGATTATTCCCCAGATGTCCGTAGGGATTTGGTTTGGTTGTAGAGGTACTTGGGTTCTAGGACAGGTTTTTGTGGATTGGCATACTGCACAACCATCCACGTATTCTTTTATGAATGTGGACATCCCTGGCCACCAATAGTCGCGAGATATTATTTCAAGGGTTTTCCAGTGTCCTGGGTGTCCTATGGCTAGGTGATCGTGGTATGTTCGGACGATGTCGCGTCGCAGGGTAGTGTCTTTTGGTACGTAGATGTGGCCTCTGTGGAGAATGATTCCGTTTTCTAGATTCCAATCTTCCAACCCCTTGGTGACAGAGTGTGGGCCGTTCTTTAGGATGGATTCTAGGGCTTGGCTCACTTCTATGTTGAATTCCTGTGCCTGTTGCAGGCGGTCACGGAGGGAGGGGTCTCCTTGGCTGGTGATTGCCGTTGCACGTGTTGCACGAGCGGAAAAGAATTTTGTGTCTAAGAGTGTCCATTCCTCATTATCATATTGCATCCCCTCTTTATGATCTGGCCGCTGGGACAGAGCATCAGACTTATTGTAGGTTCCAGGCTTGTGAATTATTGTAAAGTGAAAACAGGTGAGGAACAGGGCCCAATGGGCCTGGCGGCGTGAGAGTTTTTGCTTTGTAGTAAAGTAGACGAGGTTGCCATGGTCTGTCCAGATTTCCAGGGTGTCGTCGCGACCCTTGAGGTAGTGGCGGAAAGTTTCCAAGGCCCGGATGATTGCAAGGAGCTCTTTGTCGTGGATTTCGTAATTTTGTTCGGTGGGTTGGAAAGATTTCGAAAAGTAAGCAATGGGGTGGAAGTGGTTCAAGGCATCAGGTTGTTCGAGGATGGCGCCAGCGGCGAAATCACTGGCATCCGTGATGAGACGGAATGGGTGACTGTGGTCCAGGAGGGCGAGCACAGGAGCAGTGGTAAAGGCATGGATGAGTGCACGGAAGGCAGAGTCCTGGGGGGTAGCCCAGAGGAAGGGAATGTTTTTTAGTGTGAGATCGAAGAGTGGGCAAGCAGTGGTGGAATAGTCTTTGATAAAGTGGCGGTAAAATTTGCAAAAGCCGAGGAACGCCTGGACATTTTTGAGGGTGCGGGGGGTGGGCCACTTTAGAATGCCCGATACTTTCTCTGGGTCCATCTTAATCGTACCTGCAGTGATAATGATGCCAAGGTATTCTATGGTTGTTCAGTGGAAAGAGCACTTTTCCGGTTTGAGATAGAGATCATTAAGCTGGAGGCGACGTAAAACATCGTGGGTTAAGTCTTGGAGCGTCTTTGGGGAGTCTTGGAAGATTAATATGTCATCGAGGTATACAATGACGTGGCCGTCATCAATTAGGTCACTGAACAGGTTATTCATGAATGTTTGAAAGGTTGCAGGGGCGTTGCAGAGGCCGAAGGTCATGACAAGGGGTTCAAAGAGTCCTAGGGCAGTTTTGAAGGCGGCTTTGTACTTGTCGCCTTCCCGAATACAAATGTTGTTATATCCCCATCGGACATCCAACTTGGTGAAGTAGCGGGCTCCGCGGAGCTTATCGATGAGGTCAGGGATCAAGGGAATGGGTGCTGCATTTTTTATAGTAATGTCGTTTAGTGCACGGTAGTCTTGGACTGGGCATAGTTTCCCATCTTTTTTATCAACAAAAAAGAAGGGGCTGGCCATGGGGGACTTTGAAGGTTTGATGTATCCTTTGCATAGGTGATCTGTGATATATTCTTTTAGTGTGTTTTCTTCTTTGGGCGTGAGTCTGTAGATTCCACAGTTCTTCATAGTGGCACCAGGGATAAGTTCTATGGCGTGGTCCCATGGTTGATGTTGGGGCAAGCAATGTGAGGCTTCTTCACTAAAGACCTTGGAGTATTGTCGGTACTGTTCAGGAACGTGGGTCGTGGATGGTATAGGTGCATTTTTTGCCGCCAATTCAGTGGATATCGTGGATTTTGAGCAAACTGCGACTGTGTGTTCCTTTTCTTGGCAATGTATTCGTGACAAGGTTTCATGATCAATGAATTTGTTGTCCGGTTGGCTGTTGTTTACTTCTGCGGGCTCGAGGGAGTTAATGATTGCGCTGGCAGAGGTCTTTTGTCGCGGTTGTAAGACAAGGGGGTAGCAGGACAAGGTGCAGGACGGTGGGCAGCGTGTAAATGCTAACTGTGGCGTGGCCCAATCGACTTCTGGGTTGTGTGCCTTGAGCCAGTCTGTACCGAAGATGATATCGTGGTTGCCAAGAGCTGTTACATAAAGTTCTGCTTGCTCCTGATGGTGTTCGTTTGTAAGGGACTTGATGTGTATTGTTTGAATCGTGGTGTGGCGCACTGCGCCTTGCTGGTTCATGGAGCCATCTATGTTCCGTACTGGAATCGGTCATACCAGATTCTGCAAGGTGAGTTTGTGTTTTTTGGCGAATGTGTAGTCGATGATAATTCCTTCCGCTCCACTATCCAGGAGAGCGCGTGCACTGATTTCTTGTCCGGATTTCTGGCCTACTAGTGTCACTCTGAGTGTGATAGAAGGGGATCATATATTCCGAATCATATCATGAGGTACAGGATCAGAGTCGACTGTTTCTAGCAGCGAGTACATGGGTAAGGACGCATGAGTGGTTCCTATAGACAGTGCGGCTATGGAACGATTTAAAAATCCTCATTGACTGGGGCAGACTTTGGGCGCAATATGTCGTAGTCGTTTATGTCTGAATAAAAACGAGAAACTTGGGTTTGCACGTCATAGGCAGGAGAGGCATCCTCTTCTGGTTTCTTGTCTTCTGTTTTTACTGCACGGGCCTTTGGGTCGTAAGGTTTAGTAGTTTTTCCTTTTTTGAGGAAGCAGTTGGTGGCACGGTGGCCAACTTTTCCGCAGTAGAAACAGTGGTTTTCTTTGAACCGCTTTTCTTGTTCAGCTTTGGATAGGGGACCTCTTGGCGCCCTATTTAGTGTGGGTTCGTCTCCGGTAAACAGGTTGATTTGAGTATCGTCCTGGGTTGTGGTTGCACGTGCCTTCAGGCTGCGACCTCTTTGTCCTTGGAAGGCAGGGCCTTGGAATAACCGCCAGCTGCGGTCAAAGTCACGGGCTTTTTCAACGAGGTCTGCAAGGGTTGTCGGTTGTGGGGAGAGTGCGATGATTTTTTCGTGGAGGGCTCTTGGTAGCATTCTGCGGAAGGTGTACATCTTGGTTCGTTCATCGACCCCGGCCCGTGTGGCATACGTGAGCCATTCTTGGTACCACTCATTGAACTCCCACTGATGCATGGGTGTATTATATATTGCTGTGATGGCTTGTAGTTCCGATTCAGCTGGGATGAAGTGTTTCTTGAACGTGGTCTTGAAATCGGCCCAGGTGCCAAAGTCGACTGGGGTGGCCGCTAGGGCCGTGTTCTGTTTATCGTGTGCCCATTCCCCGGCGGGTGTCCCCATCTTGAAGTAAGTAAGGGCGGTAGCGACTTTCTTTCCTTCATTTGTGAAGGCTGTTGAAGGGAGTTCGTGCTGCGAGGGTTTGAGAAGGTCGTCCAGGATGGGAAGGAGATGATAAGCGACGCGTTCGGGAGAACGGGGTGCAGAGAGTAGGATGGGGAGAGAGAGGAAGGAGGAGTAGATAAGTAGCGAAAAGGGGACGAGATAAGGGAATCGGGACAATGGATAGGGAAGCGTTGACGATAGGAATCAGACAGGCACACGAGCGAACGTTATCGCTGAAGGAAGGAGTGAGGAGAACAGCACGGCACTGCACAACTGGATTCTCTGGGCACAAGTATGTTAGGCTTTTATACAAACGCAGGGTACCTACGAGTCATGTAGCTAAGCAATGAATCCATATCCGGCTCCAACAAACGTCCAACTGGGGCTTGAGCGTGGTCCGAAGGTTTTGGAGGTTGCAAGCCAATCGCATCACATTCCGCCGCGCGATGAGGGCACAAGTCGGAGGGATCGAGGGCTCATCGGAAGGCCAGCAAATCTAGAATAAAGGGTGAGCCAAAAGTGGGAGGGGCCGAAGTGGTAGTGGAGGGCGATCGACGCCGCTTGGAGGTGGTGAAACATGGGCACATCGGATGCGACGGCATTTGGGGTGAAAGAGGGTAGGAAAGATGGAAAACGAGGCTAGGAACTGGGGGAGTTGTGTCGGTCGGTCGCTGGAATGGGCCAAGCATGTATGGTGGCTGCGACGAGGGCGGGCTGAGGTTGACTTAAGAGAATGTAGCAATCAATTGGGGGGTGGGAAGGAATGTGATTGGTTGGTTATGGGGAGCCTTGCGACACGATGCCGAAAGCGAGGAAGAAAATGTAGCGAAGGGGATTCATGGTGGGGGAAAGAAAGAAATGGGGGAAACGAGGTACGAAGGGGCTTTGATGGGGTGGGGTTGGAGGCTGAACTCTTCTGATCTGGGGTATCCGATCCCGTGATCTCGGGAGTCCAAAACACAAGATCCATTCCGTTCCACGCACAGCGCAGAAGGGGTACTTACACTGTGTCGTTCAGATAGAAGTAATTTTCCAGGGAGCTCCAAAACACTTGTGCCTTGTCGGCTTCCCCGTCAAATTGTTCAGGGGCAGAGCCTAAATACTTAGGCGCCGCCACGGCGGCTGTGGTGGTTGTTCCAGATGTGCTGGCCATAACGGGGGGTTTTGGCGGGAGTAGGGGTTGACTTGGGTTATTTGATTTGACTGGGTTCTTCCCTTTTTCTATGGTAGTTAACGAAGTTGGTTGGTGGGTGGTGGTGCTCCCAAGGGACGAGGGGGTTGGTAGGTTTGTGGTTCTTTGGGTTTGAGAAGGGGGGGTGCTTGGGAACTCCCCTGGTAGCGCTGCACTGGTTAACTTGGGTGTGCTAGAAACCGCGGCGGTTGCTGTGGTAAGAACTTCTTCGGTTCTTTCTAAGATGCGTGTAACGCTGGCTTCATCGTCACTTTCTTCAGGGCGGTGTGCCGGGGTTGTGGTGACTGGAGGTCTTTGGGTTGGGAATTTTACCGGTTTTCGGTTTCGATAGATGAAGGTGTTCTGTGTAGTTGACCAGCCTACGGGGGATCCTCAGTAGTAACCGTGGAGGAAATTTGGTGTTGCTTGGCTAAAGTACTTGGCCCCGAGAGTTTTGCCAGATATGTCAAGTTGTGCGTACCCGGGGTAGAAGTGGTCCCAATGATCGATGGTTATCTCGGTATAGGTGTCGTCCTGATTGTCAATGCACCAGGGGCCAGATATGTTATCTGCCTCGACATTGTGATGGTGCCACTGGGCATAAAAGGTGGTGATCATGGGGCTTTCTGTATAATAGACGTCGGTGATTTGAAAATCTTAGGAGAGTTGAATTTCTTCTTCTGGAGTGAGGTTTCGTGTTTTTGGTATGCTCATATACGGTTGCGCCTAATAACTTGAGTTACTGTCCACCCGTCTGTTGACCATGGATAGTTGACTATGAAGGCTTGTTCCAGGTATGTACAATCAGGCCCGTTGTTCTGTGAATGTCTTCGGATGTAGGCGTATTCTTCTATTATTCCTGCCGGGCCGAGGGTGATTTTGGTCCTCCACAGCAGGTTTTCGAAGTTTAGGGGCGAGGTGCTGAATTCGTAGATTTGTTCTATTCCGTGGTTGTAGGTTAGATCTTGTCCCGCAGAGGTTTGGTACTGATCAAAACAGTACTGTTGAAAGGCCAGGAGTTCCTGATGATTGCATGTGGGTAGTACCTTTGAGAGATATTCCCCGTCAGGGTAATAGCAATCCAGTTGTCTGGCTCGAAGTCGAATATTATGCGTGTCATTGCTGCTAGGGGTTCTTTCGGCAAATGCAACAAAAGGGCAGATGGTGGTGTGAATACTTGGGAAGGCAGGAGCTCCTTGGATTCGTTGGTTGATTAAGGGAGTGTCTTGATTGGTTATGACACGTGGAGCCGAGCTTGGAGGACTTGGTGTTTGGGATCGGTCTTCTCCTGTTATTTTGCTCAGGCGCTGTGGGGGGCTAGGATGCGGAGTATAGGGCCTGTTCCTAGTTACTTGGGTATTCCTTCGTCGAAGGGGTCTTGGTCTGGATATTTGGGTGGTGCGGTTTTCGGACGCCAGTCTGATGACGTAATCAATGATATTTTCCAGTGTCTTATCGAGACACAGAGGGCAAGTAATCGTATCCGGGTGCCCACAGGGTAATACTCGGCGGGGTTGGGGGCGTGACAGGTCTGTATCTGCAGGTGCAAACTTCTTTTTGGCAGAAACAGCACCTGTTAGGATTGTGATTAGAGGTGATCGGGTACTTGTCTGGAGGCGTCCAAGCAGTTGAGTCGCTGCTTTCACTACTATGAGGCAAACTGGCCTCTCATAGGTATTCCGTAGGGACAACCGGGGTTTCGAGGATCGGTGCAAAGGGAATAGGTCTTTGGCTAAGGAATTCTCGGGCAGTATTGGCTGTGATTTGGATCGCACTGTTGAATTGTTGGTTTGTGGTGCCTAGTGGTGCTTGGTGGTATTCAAGGGGGTCGACAAGGTTTGAGTCGTGGTTATCGAGGGTGGTTTCCCAAATTTCTTGATCCCACTGGTAGGTGTATTCCTTTCCGTCCACAAACACAAATAGATGTTCTGGAACGTTTGGATTATCCTGGTATCAAGGGTTGGTAATAAGTTGTATCTCGTTGAACCCTACTTCGATGCGATGGTGGTCGAGGGTGAATCGGGTTAGGTAGAATATCCGTACTCCGTGAAGTATTTGTTGGCAGATGAGGGTTTGACGGAGGGTGATGTGGTTGAGCCAGAAACGGGATTCATTTTCTGTAATGTTTAGGTGACTTATTGGCTCGTTAAAGGAGGAGGTGGCAGCTGCCAGGTGCCAATATAGGAGTTGTTCTTGGCAAGCGCCCGGTAGCCATGGTAATTTATTGTCGATGAAGAGTTCTACTTCGTATTCATCCAGGTAGTGCCCAAATGGTAAGTGATTACGGAGACTGGTGGTGATTTCCTTCCACTCGGACCAACAGTCTACCAGTTGGTCGGCTTCAAGACTGACAAGGTTTTCAGGAGGGAAAAATAAGGCCAATTGCCGAGTTCGAAAGGTTTCAAAGAGTTCTTGGGCCTTTAACCGGCGAGTTTCTTCTGAGATAGGTGGTGGCAAACGATTTATGGACACTGAGCACGGAACCCTTTTATTTTACAACCTCTTCTTACAGGTAACTACGTACTGTAGTTACAAGGGAAGAGTACTTGGGGTGATCACTACATGATCGAGGGGGTCCACAGGGATATGGGGAGTAAGGGTATGGGCCAATAAAAAGGGGGCTGCTCGGATCACGTCTTTGCAGTGGTACCCCTGGTCGATGCAATAGATGCTTCCCTCTTGTGAGAACGTGAGGTAACCATATGTAGTTACCTGTCTTCCGTCCAGGAAGTCGTGAATGTCGAGGATGACGAGGGACCTGACAAATAGTCCCCTTATGGCATTGGGGGCCTCCTTGAAGAGGTTTTTGAGGGCGGCGGTGAATGTATACTTGATAAAGCCGAGGGGAATGGCTGGGGAAGGAGGGAAACGTACTGCCCTTCCGCAAGCTGAGGGGAGATTTGCAGTGAGCTGTAAGGCAAGCTCTGGGGACGTGGGTTTGACGTGGATGCGGTGGGGAATGAATACCCGGAAGGGGGTAACCGAAGGAAACGCGAAGGTTGCCTCTGCTAGGTAGGCTACGGTGGGTACGGTGAGGAGGTTATTGATGCTAACCTCACAGAGGGGCCTATACTCGGAACGGTGGGAAGTGGTTACCGCTAGGTACTGGTGTGGGTGTGCAAGGTGTCTTGTGGTGCAGGGTTTGGGGAAGTGGAACTTCGGAGGTATGTTCTCCTGGTTTGCGACACGGGCCTCTTCTATAAGGGGCAGTGGTGACAGCGGGCGAGGTGAGGAAGGTATCGGACTTGGAGGAGGGACATGGGTTCCGACGAGGTCCAAGTCGGAAGCTACCCGATCGTAGTCGATGGGCAATGGAGGGGGCGAGACTTCTTCAAAAGATAGGTCCGAGGGCGTGGGGATAGGGCTAGCGGGGGCGCTTTGTTTGGAGAGGATTGCCGCGGCGTTCACGAGGTTGGAGAGACCGGGGAATAAGGCGGAGAGTGGCGGGGGCAATGTAGGTTCTATCTTAATTTCTGGGAACTGGAGTCCAAGTCCTTCAAGGGGACGAGAGTCGCCGTCGTAATCAAAGTGGTGGGGGGATTCGTCAGGGAAGTAGTCATAGACTTCAGCCACTTTTAGGTGTACCGCGGTCAGCAATGGAAGAGATTGTCCAAGTGTAACGAACTCACTGCTTGTTCAACAGCAGTGGTACGTTTCTTTAACAGGGAGGGGGTAGAGGACACTGATAAGTTTGAAGGCAGTACCAGAGATAGAGGTTATTCAACACCGCGACGAGGTGAAGGATAACGATGATAAGCAAGGGGCGAAAAGGATCAATGATGCTCAACGCTGCAGGGGACTGTGGGGAAGTAGTGCAAAGCAGGGACTTAGCAATGCCTGTGAGAGAGAGAATCACAAGTGGACAATCTGAGGATTGTCTGTAGTATTTCGCAGTCCTTATATACCTAAAGTACATGGTCTGTGCGTAGAACATTCTAGCAAGGCTATTAATAGCTGTCCAATGGCAATAACCCTCATGGGTGGTCTGTGCGCTAATGGCATCATCAGTGACATCACTGGTCCATGCGTCCGCAGCAGGGGAAGGGCTAGAACCATCTCCGAGTATCCCAGCCAATGGCAGAAATCCCTTATCTCCATTTGGGGTGGGTCCTAGGCATATGACCCACACCATATATGGACGCACATTTATCCCTTTCGGGAGCGTGGCAGTGCATTCCGCACACTCCGATTGGTTTAGAAGCCTAAGCGCCTGGGTACTGGGTCTCAGGACCCTATTAGGTGTAGAATCTTATAGGGCATAGCGTGACAGTCATGTGACTGATATTGTGACGATTTATGTGACCGTGACCATGACTGTGACAAGTCACAAGTTAGAGTGTGACAAGTGACGTGACCAATCGTGTGACAAATCATGTGACTCATAGTAACACTTTTTGGTCACATGAGTTTTCCCAGGGTCATGTGGTCCAGGGTTTCGGTTTCCACAACTTGGGTTCGTAACAGAAGGTGTCAGGGTGGAGAAGGGTCATGTTTTCATTGTCTGCATTGCCTTTGTCTACCCCTGGTGGTCGGGAGAGTAGGTCTGCCGAAGTGTGGAGCTTCCCTAGTATGTGTTGGATCTTTAGGTGGTACTCCTGGAGCTCTGCGAACCAACGTGCTACTCGGCAGTTCACCTTCCGTGGGGATTTCCAGTAGGTGAGGTTCACGTGGTCGGTAAGGACCGTGACTGGGATTGTTGATCCTGCTAAGTGGGGTTGCCAGTGGGCTAGGGCTTTCATTAGTGCCAGGAGTTCCCTTTTGTAGATGTCGTAGTTGCAATCGGTTGGCGTGAATGTCACGGAGTAGTAGGCTATGGGGTGTTTGGTTGGTGAGGTTTTTCTGGGGTGTTTTTCTCCCTCTTGTAAGAGTACGGCTTCCACACTGTATGCAGACGTGTCTGTGGCTAGGAAGAATGGCTTGGTGTAGTCGGGTTGGCATAGGATTGGGTTCTGGCACATGTGTGTCTTGAGGGTTTCGAAGGCTTTGACTTGGGCTTCTCCCCATGTAAATGGTGTCGCCTTTTTTGTTAGGTGGATCAAGGGTCTTGCAATCTTCGAATAATCTTTAATGAAGTATTGATAGTACCCTGTAAAGCCTAGGAAGGCTCTGATGTCTCTGACTGTTCGTGGGGGTTTCCAGTCTGCCACTCCTTGCACCTTGGCTGGGTCCATGCGGATGGTGTTATGACCCAGGATGACTCCTAGGAATTCAACTTCCTTTTGCTCAAAAGTGCATTTCTCTGGTTTGAGGAAGAGGTTGTGCTTGTGTAGTTTGTCAAGGATTTGGTGGACTCTCATTCGGTTGTATGGGAGGTCCGATTTGGTGTGTATGAGGATGTCGTCCATGTAGATCGACAGCCAGTCTTGTCAGAGTTCTTCTCTGAAAAGTGCGTTCATCATGGTTTGGAAGGTGGCTGGTGAGTTGGTCATCCCGAAGAACATTACTTGTGGTTCGAAGAGGCCGTGATTGGTGATAAACACTGCCTTCCATTGGTCTCTGTCGCGTATCCGCACATTATTGTATCCCCAGCAAATGTTGAATTTGGTAAATAGGCTGGCTCCTCGGACTCTTGTGATGAGTTCAGGGATGAGTGGGAGTGGTGTGGTGTTTCGGTGAGTCCATTCATTGAGCTTTCGGTAGTCCTGTACTGGTCGGAGTTTCCCGTCTTTCTTTTTGACGAAGAAGAATGGGGCAGTGAACTGGCTCTTGGACTTGGTGATGTATCCTTTGTCAAGGTGTTCTTTGAGGAAGGTTGTGAGTGCTTCTTGCTCGGGTTGGGTTAGGGTGTATACCTTCCCTGGCATGTTTTCCAGGTGGCCGGGTTTTAATTCAATGGCGTGGTCCCATTCTCGTGGTGGTGGGAATCGCTTCAATTCTGCTTCGCTGAATACGAAGGCATGTCGGCGATACTCGCTTGGAACTGGCGGGGGTTTGGCCATATGTTTCTCTGCCAGTTTCAATGCCAGCATTTGTCGGTCCGATGCTGCGGTGGTGTGGATCCTTGTCGGGGGTTGTCAGGTTTTAGCTTTGATGACCATGGGTAGTTGTTCGTAGGCGATCCACCCTTTTGCCCAGTCGATGATTGGCTGGACCGCGGCGAACCATGGGTAGCCCAGTATCACCTTTTGCTCGCCTAGGTTGGTAAGGAAGAAGTGCATTGTTCGTATTTGGTCGCCCGTTCGTACTTCTAGGTCGGTATGGTGGGTGATTTGTCCGTGGCGGTTCTGGGTTCTGTTCATGTTGAACACCTTGCAGGGTTCTGCTAGTTCTTCGATTGGTAGCTTGAGTTCCCTCGCATAGTCGGGATTGATGAAGTTCTCCGTTGTGCCAGAGTCTAGTAGTGCAGAGGTTTCGGCCCTCTTAAACAGGGAGTTTAGATATACACAAATTGTCATTGATCGATGGTTCGATAGATACACGCTCCTTGTACTTAATGCCCTAACCAAGGCCGAACTGGTTAGGCATCCTGAAAACCCTCTTCCTCAGGCTGCTACTATCCCTCCTCCAAAGTGTGCTGCTACTTGATCACGTTGGCCGGGGGACATGGCTGCTAGCCTTGTTGCCATCTTGTCGACTGGATTTTCGCTGGTGGTCAGGGCATCCGACATCCAGTCGACCAGCTGGGCCGTGGCCACGTGTGGTTTCTTCTTCCGGTTGGGGCAGTTGTGTGCGAAGTGTCTGACTTGGTTGCATTTGTAGCAGGCACCGTGGGGGGGGTTTCAGTTGGTTGGTTAGATTTGGGCGATGTTTACTTGGTAGACATTCCCTTGTTCGTCTTGCATTTGAACTGTTCTTCCTTGGGGGTTTCGGTTCCTCCAGTTGTTGTTTTGGTTGGCTCGTGCGCGGTCTGTGTCGACATCCATTGGGACGGGAGCGTTGTTTAGGTGTTGTGGCGTGTTAGTGGAGTTGTACCCTCGGATGTTGGGTCGGCTAGGCTATTGGTTGGTCGGGTTAGGTTGTGCAAATCGATTCCATCGCGACAAGGGGGGTCGACTTGTGGCGTTCTTATCCTGTTTGAACATCTCGTAGATGAGGAGTTGGGAGGCCACACTGTCGATCGCTCGTTGTTTGATGTCTGTATAGGTGTTAACCTTGGGGGGTTTGACTATGTCGTTGACTATGGATTTGGTTAGTCCCTTCAAGAAGTATTGGATTGTGGCGGGTGCCATGAGTGGGTACTTGGCTCTCCTGGCGATTCTTTCGAAGTCTTGGATGTATTGGTCGATGTCGGGCCACTTCATCTTCATGCCTTCAATTTGAAGGCGTGCTCGTTCTTCTGCTTGTGTGTCTTGGAATTGCTTCCAGAATTCGAGTAGGAAGTTCGTCCATACATCGGGGACGTCTTCAATGAGTGGGTCTAGTCTGTCTACCCAATCTCCTTGGTTGAGGGCCCATTTGTCTACTGTTGGGCCTTTGATGAATGTGAGGGCTATCGCTACGCGGCAGATCCAGGATTGAAGGCCGGGGACTGTGGTGTTTACACAGAAGTAGTGCCGTAGTTCATTTACGAACTGGTCGGCCTTGGCTCGGTCCCCGTCAAACTCTGTGGGGGCGCTTCCCATGAGGCGGGCATCTTGGTTTGCCGGGGGCATGGGTGGTGCTACCGGATTGGTGGGGTTGGGGGCTCCAGGGTTTCCTCCTCCTCCGGGGTTGCCGCCCCCCTTCCAGGGTTGCTGCCTCCTCCTCCTCCTCCTGGGTTGCCACTTCCTTCTCCGGGGTTATTGGTTGGTTGTCATTTCATTGCTGTGTCTAGCTTCTTTTGCACGGAGGCCACTATCTTTGGTTTGGTGGTTGTAGTGGTGGTGGTTGTAGTGGTGGTGGTTGTTGTCGTGGTGGTCGCCGTGGTGTGTTCATGTATTAGCATGGCGAACAGTCGGGTGGCAATGAGTGGGGAATGTCTGATGATGATGTTGGTGCGGTCTTCCGCTGGCTCTTCGTCTGTGGTAGGCAAGTCGGGTTGTTGGTCTGTGGAGACGGGGGATGGGGGTCGGGCATTGTCTTGTTCTCTGTTGGAGTCCGGTGGGATGGGTAGGAACATTCCTCCTTCGCATTGTCGGCGGTATCTTTCTGCCGCGTTTAACTTGTTGTGGGCCTCGATGTCTGGCCTTCTAGGTCCTTGTACTAGTTTGAATTTGTCTCTGTCCTCCTTGAGGTAGACTTGGGTGAGGAATCCTTTCTTGTTGTGTATCCAGACGTGGGTTCTGTCTATGCAGTCCTGTGCCTTCTTGGTTGTGTCGGGGTGATATAGTATTGCTATCCCATCATATCCGGGGATCACTCCTTTATCGATTCTTCGCAGGTGTGTGTTCTTTGGCGGGCCATTGCCATCTCCAAAGTCCGTGAGGTATTCCTTTGGTGGGGCCTCCGTGATGATGAGAAAAGTTGAGTCTAATGTCACTGCTGCTTACACGACGATAACAGATAGACTCAAGTGGTAATGATAAGGCTCTCCGCAGCCGCCTTCTAGCAGTGGGTGTAGGGAATAGATGATATTCGTCCGCATATGATGGACAGGAGACTCAACTTAGCGACCTAGAGTCACTGTTGAGTTGTACTTATACAGAATACAAGGGTACTAGGGCACAGGGCACAGAAACACGACTAGGCGGTACTCGAACATGCGTACATAGGGCTGAGTCACTAGCGACTCATGTAGTCTGTCCACATCAAGCGAGGCATACAGTCATTTACCTTAATCGAGACTTACCACTCCTTCGGGGTCATCTACCTCCATCAAGTCATCCACATGGCTGATATCCCCGTCAATCGAGGCAGGGAAGTCCCAGGGTCGAGGGGACGGTAACAGGAGCACTCACTTGGCCAGCTGGTTCCCATGAGTTGTCTGCATCGGGATAGCCCTTCCACTGTATGAGGCACATCAGGAAAAAAATTATTTGCTATGTAGCGCTACATAGCACCTGTAGGAGCTGGTAGCCTGGTAGGTAGGTACCCCTTTACAGAGAGCTCATAGTAGTCACTATCCACTATAGTAGTGCTCTGTAGGGCCCTGTAGTAGCTATGTAGTGCTATGTAGTGCTACATAGCATAGGTCCGTAGGTCACATAAATGGAGTTTCGGGGTCCCACCTTACAGTAAAATAACCAAACAGACTATCATTAGTCACAGTCACATTATTATAAAGAGTCATCAAATTCAGGTTCACACAATTTTATAAGTCAAAACACAATATCTTTTTATTTATTAAAACTAATTCTAATACAATACTTATACTATTACTAATACAAAAGACCTAAGAGACTCAAATATATTACAAGACAATTAAATGTACTGTAAATGGGTTGTACTATAAATGAGGGAGGGTTTGAGCAAGTAGAGGAGGCTTTATATAAACAGGAGCCATGTACGGACCATTTGGGCTCTGTTTACAAGGCCACATGGCAGATGCGTCTCGAAAAAACGACTAAGTCACCAGCACTGTTTCCCCAGTCTCCCCCTTCCCGACCCACTCACTCGTGTCACCACTGCTGTTACCGTCCCCTCGACCCTGGGACTTCCCCCCCTCGATCGACGGCGATATCAACCACGAGGACGACCCCATGGAGTTAGACGATCCCGAAGGAGCAGTAAGTCTCGATTAGTATATATGACTGTACGCCTCGTTGGATGTGGATGGACTATATGAGTTGCTAGTGACTCAGCCCTATGTATGCATGTTCTTGGTGCTCCCTAGTCGTGTCTCATGCCCTGTGCCCTAGTACCCCTGTATTCCATATAAATACGACTCAACAGTGACTCTAGGTCGCCAAGTTGAGTCTCCTGTCTGTCTTGCACGGACAATATCATCTATTTCCTATACTCCTAAGCCAGAAGGCGGCCGCAGAGAGCCTTGTCACCATCACTTGAGTCTATACATTATTGTTGTGTAAGCAGCGGTGACAACCGCCCTCCCTCTCTGCGTTTGTGTTTGTGTTTGCATCAGTGTCGTTGTATTCACTGCTGCATACCCTTCTCCCTCCCTCCCCTCCCTCTTTCCTTTCACCCCCTCTCTTCCCTCCCTGCATGTTGTGTTCGCATTCACAGCCGTGCACCCCTCTCACCCCCTCCCCTTCCATCTCCCTCTCGCTCTCCCTTTCGCTCTCCTTCCTCTCTCGCTCTCCTTCCTCCTCTTGCTCTCCTTCCTCCCTCTTGCTCTCCTTCCTCCCTTGCGTGTTGTGCTTCACATTCGCATTCATGGCCCCTACCCCATCCCCTCCCCTCACCCTCACCCTCTCTTTCCCCCCTCGCATGTCGCATTTGTGTTCGTGTTTGCAGTGGCATACTCTCCTCCCTCCTCTCCTTGCTCGCTCACGTTTGCATTCACAGCCATGTTCACGGCTGGCCCTTCTCCGGAGCCCCCTCCCTCGTGTTTGCATTCACCACCACCCCTCGTGCCTCGTGTTCATGTTCACCACCCCCCTCGTGCCTTGTGTTCACGTTCACCACCCCCCCTCGTGCCTCGTGCTCGTGTTTGCATTTGTGTTCACAGTCACGACCGTGCCCGTGTTCACATTCAGGTTCATGATCGCCCTCATGTTCGCGTCCACGACCGGTCCCTCATGTTCGGGTTAGATTGCCCCTCGTGTTCAGGTTAGATCGTGTTTGTGTTCACGCTCCCTTGCATTCGGGTTCACGACGCCCCTCGTGTTCGTGTCCACTACTGGTCCCTTGCATTCGCGTCCACAACCAGTCCCTGGTTCACGACGCCCCTAGGGTATATTTAGATACATTGTAAAACATTTAGATAGTAAATTATTATTATTTTGATAAATTTATGTGTGAAGTTGTGTCATGTGTCATGTGTATATACTGCCTACAGAGTGCTACTGAGCACTATGTAGTCCTTTGGCTTATCAAGCATTGGCTACATAGTCTAAGGATTTTAATGTGGTTACTACATAGGCCTATGGATTATCATATGCTAACTACATAGGCCTATGTATCATCATATGCTAGCTACATAGGCCTATGTATCATCCTATGCTGACTACATAGCCCTATGTATCATCCTATGTTGACTAAACATGCTACAGAGCACTACATAGGATTGATGTAATTATATGACTGCTACAGAGCACTACATAGGGCAGATGTAATTATTTGACTGCTATGTAGCACTACTGGTGCTACATAGCTTTGGCCAATGGCTACAGAGAGCTACATAGTCGGCCAATTTCCTACTGACAAATTTTGTTTTTCCTGATGTATTGTAGGCCTCGTTTCTTCCCATGGAAGCGGTGATTAACAACATTCTTGACCTCGTACTCCTTTTCTCCTGCCACCAGGTCAGGTGTTACCGTCCCCTCGGCCCTGGGACTTCCCCCCCTTGATCGACGGGGACATCAGCCATGTGGACAACCTGATGGAGCTAGACAACCCCAAAGGAGTGGTATGTCTGGATTAGGATATATGACTGTACACCTCGTTGGATGTGGATGGACTACATGAGTTGCTAGTGACTCAGCCCTATGTACGCGCGTTTCGGTGCCCCCCTAGTCGTGTTCTGTACCCTGTGCCCCAGTACCCCTGTATTCCGTATAAGTACGACTCAACAGTGACTCTAGGTCGTTAAGTTGAGTCTCCTGTCCGTCTTATGCGGACAATATCATCTATTTTCCACACCCCTAGGCAGAAGGCGGCCGCTAAGAGCCTTGTCACTACCACTCGAGTCTATACATTATCATTGCGCTGTAAGGTACCCTTTCGCGCTGCGCGCGGAACGGAACGGAACGAACGCTTCGGACGTCCATTATCCCGATGCGGCCGACCCCCTTTATTTACTGTACCTTTGGACCTTAGGTCGCCGCTTCCTCCATTCCCATCTGTCCCCAGCTTATCCAGTTATCCCCTCTTGGACTCATGTTATGACCTTCTTACAGCCTAGGTTTGTAGTCATAGGTACATGGCATGTATATAAGCCTAGCTACATTTCCCCTCAATCTCTAGTGAAGTGAGTTGCGAGCAGATTACCTTCAGTACTAACAAGTGCGAAACCCTGCGCTTACTCTTACTCCGATCGCGATCCGGTGGAACAGCTGTCCACATCGCTTTCGTTCTCTTTCTCTTTCCCTTATCTTATCCTTCCCCTCATCCCCCTTGGACGACCCTCTCAAATCTCGCAGCACCGAGTTGATCACCCCTCACAGGAATCGATTCACCTTCAGCACAAGCAGCAGTGACATTAGCCTCAACTTTCTCTCATCATCATGGAGGCCCCACCCAAGGAATACCTCATGGACTTTGGAGACGGCAACACCCCCCCAAAGAACGCACAACTGCAAAGGATCGACAAGGGAGTAATCCCCGGATACGACGGGATAGCAATCTTATACCACCCCAACCCAACCAAGAAAGCACAAGATTGTATAGACAGAACCCACGTCTGGATACACAACGAGATAGGATACCTCACCCAAGTCTACCTCGAAGAAGACAGAGACAAATTCAAACTAGTACGAGGCCCTAGAAGGCCAGACATCGAGGCACACAACGAGCTAGACACAGCAGAAAGACATCAACGAAGGCACGAAGGAGGAACATTCCTACCTATCCCACTTGATTCCGACAACGAATGAGACAATGTCCGAACCCCATCCCCCGTCTCCACAGACCAACAACCCAACTCGCCTACCACCAACGAGGAACCAACAGAAGACCACACCAACATCATCATCAGACACTCCCCACTCATTGCCACCCGACCATTCGCCACACTAATACACGAACACACCATGGCAACCACCACAACAATGACTGCCACCACCACGACCACTAAACCCAAGATAGTGGCCTCTGTGCAGAAGAAACTAGACACAGCAATGAAACGACAGCCAAGCAGCAACCCTGGAGGAAGCAGCAACCCCGGAGGAAGCGGCAACCCCGGAGGAAGCGGCAACCCTGGAGGAAGTGGCAACCCCGGAGGAAGCGGCAACCCTGGAGGAAGCAGCAACCCCGGAGGAGGCGGCAACCCAGGAGGAGGCGGCAACCCAGGAGGAGGAGGAAACCCCGGACCCCCTAACCCCCTGGCAGCACTGCCCATGCCCCCAGCAAACCAAGATGCCCGCCTCATGGGGAGTGCTCCCACAGAGTTTGACAGAGACCAAGCGAAAGCTGACCAGTTCATGAACGAACTACAACACTACTTCCACATAAACACTATGGTCCCCGGCCTCCAATCCTGGATCTGCCATGTAGCGATAGCCCTCACATTCATCAAAGGCCCTACAGTAGATGAATGGGCCCTCAACCAGGGAGATTGGGTAGACAGACTAGACCCACTCATCGAAGACGTCCCCAACATATGGACGGGCTTCCTACTCGAATTCCGGAAGCAATTCCAAGACATGCAGGCAGAAGAACAAGCACACCTCCAAATCGAGGGCATGAAGATGAAATGGCCCAACATCGACCAGTACATCCAAGACTTCGAAAGAGTCGCCAGGAAGGCCGAATACCTGCTCACAGCACCCGTTACAATCAGATACTTCATGAAAGGGCTGACTAGATCCATAGTCAACAACATAGTCAAACCCCCCAAGGTCAACACCTACACAGAAATCAAACAACGAGTGGTCGACAGTGTGGCCTCTCAACTCCTCATCTTCGAAATGTTCAAACAGGACAAAGGCGCCACGAACTGACCCCCCTCGTCGCAATGGAACCAATTCGCACAACCCAATCCAACCAACCAACAACCCAGCCGACCCAACATCTGAGGATACAACTCCACCAACACACCACAACACCTAAACAATGCCCCCGTCCCGATGGATGTTGATGCAGACCGTGCACAAGCCAACCGAAACAACAACTGGAGGAACCGAAACCCCCAGGGGAGGACAGTTCAAATGCAGGACAAACAAGGGAATACCTACCAAGTAAACGTCGCCCAAACACAACCAGCTAACCGAACCCCCCGCGGTGCCTGCTACAAATGCAACCAAGTCAGACACTTCGCATGCAACTGCCCCAATCGGAAGAAGAAACCACGCATGGCCACGGCCCAGCTGGTCGACTGGATGTCAGACGCCCCGACCACCAGCGAGAACCCAGTGGACGAAATGGCAACAAGACTCGCAGCCATGTCCCCCGACCAATGTGATCAAGTAGCAGCCCACTTCGGAGGAGGAATAGTAGCAGCTGAGGAAGAGGGTTTTCAGGATGCCTAACCAGTTCGGCCTTGGTTAGGGCATTAAGTACAAGGAGCATGTATCTATCGAATTGTCAATCAATGACAATTTGTGTATATTTAAACTCCCTGTTTAAGAGGGCCGAAACCTCTGCACTACTAGACTCCGGCACAACGGAGAACTTCATCAACCCTGACTACGTGAGGGAACTCAAACTGCCAATCGAAGAACTAGCAGAACCTCGCAAGGTGTTCAATGTGGACGGAACCCAGAACTGCCACGGACAAATCACCCACTATACCAACCTGGAAGTACAAATGGGTGACCAAACTCGAACGATGTGCTTCTTTCTTACCAACCTAGGAGAACAAAAAGTGATACTAGGTTACCCATGGTTCGCTGCGGTCCAACCAATCATCGACTGGGCCAAAGGGTGGATTGCCTACGAACAACTGCCCGTGGTCATCAAAGCTAAAGCCCAACAACGCCCGACGAAGATCCACACTGCCGCCGCATCAGACCGACAAACGCTAGTGTCAAAACTGGCAGAGAAACACACAATCAAACCCCCGCCGATCCCAAACAAATACCGACAACATGCCTTTGTATTTAGCGAAACAGAATCAAAGCAATTCCCACCACCATGAGAATGGGACCACGCCATCGAGCTAAAACCCGGCCACCCGGAAAACATGCCAGGAAAAGTATATGCCCTAACCCAACCCGAACAAGAAGCACTTGTGACCTTCCTCAAAGAACACCTCAACAAGGGATACATCACCAAGTCCAAGAGCCAGTTTGCAGCCCCATTCTTCTTTGTCAAAAAGAAAGACGGGAAACTCCGACCAGTACAGGACTACCGAAAGCTCAATGAATGGACTTGCCAAAATGCCATGCCACTCCCACTCATCCCTGAACTCATTGCAAGAGTCCAAGGAGCCAGCCTATTCACCAAATTCGACATTTGCTGGGGATACAATAATGTGCAGATACACGACAGAGACCAATGGAAGGCAGCATTCATCACCAATCACGGCCTTTTCGAATCACAAGTAATGTTCTTCGGAATGACCAACTCACCAGCCACCTTCCAAACCATGATGAATGCACTCTTCAGAGAAGAACTCTGACAAGACTGGCTGTCGATCTACATGGACAACATTCTTATACACACCAAATCAGACCTCCCATACCACCAAACGAGAGTCCACCAGATCCTCGACAAGCTACACAAACACGACCTCTTCCTCAAACCAGAGAAATGCATCTTCGAACAAAAGGAGGTCGAATTCCTAGGAGTCATCCTGGGCCATAACACTATCCGCATGGACCCAGCCAAGGTGCAAGGAGTGGCAGACTGGAAACCCCCACGAACGGTTAGAGATGTCAGAGCCTTCCTAGGCTTCACAGGGTATTACTGATACTTCATCAAAGACTACTCGAAGATCGCAAGACCCTTGATCCACCTAACGAAAAAGGCGACACCATTTACATGGGGAGAAGCCCAAGTCAAAGCCTTCGAAACCCTCAAGACACACATGTGCCAGAACCCAATCCTATGCCAACCCGACTACACCAAGCCATTCTTCCTAGCCACAGACACATCTGCATACAGCGTGGGAGCCGTACTCTTACAAGAGGGAGAAAAACACCCCAGAAAAACCTCACCAACCAAACACCCCATAGCCTACTACTCCGCGATGTTCACACCAACCAAGCACAACTACGACATATACAAAAGGGAACTCCTGGCACTGATGAAAGCCCTGGCCCACTGGCGACCCCACCTAGCAGGATCAACAATCCCAGTGACGGTCCTCACCGACCATGCAAACCTCACCTACTGGAAATCCCCACAGAAGGTAAACCGCCGAGTAGCGCGTTGGTTCGCAGAACTCCAGGAATACCACCTAAAGATCCAACATGTACCAGGGAAACTCCACACTTCGGCAAACCTACTCTCCTGACCACCAGGGGTAGACAAAGGCAACACAGACAACGAAAACATGACCCTTCTCCACCCCGACACCTTCATCAGGCTGTCCACCACTGAAGACCCCAAAGATGAGTGGCGGGGACTAGAGCGGCGAATAGGAATGGCACAACAGAAGCACCCCTCCGAAATCGCACAATGGATCAAACACCATCAAGTGACCATGAACTACTCACACAACGACAACAACCTGAGACACTGGCGCGTACAAGGAAGGACCGCCGTCCCACCAGACAACACCTTAAAGAAAGAGATCCCCCACCGATTCCACGACCTGGAAACCAGAGGACACCAAGGACGAGACCCCACCATAGCAGTCATCTGCCAACACTTCTGGTGGCCCAACATGAATGAATGGATCGCACAATATGTGAAGGGATGCACAAAATGCAAACAGAACAAAAACCTCACGAAACGGGCAAGAGTACCCCTCTACCGAATCCCCATGCCGACCAATGCCCTCCCATTCCAAATCATAGCCATGGACCTGATCACCCAACTCCCAACTAGTAACAGATACAATGCCATCCTCACAATAGTAGACCACGGGTGCATGAGAGCGGCCGTATTCCTCCCCTGCAGAACAACCATCACCAGACAAGAAGTAGCCAAGCTATACTACGACAACATCTACCGATGGTTCGGCCTACCCAGCAAGGTCATATCTGACAGAGACCCCCGGTTCACATCCCTCTTTGCAAAAGCCCTCACCCAACAATTAGGAATCAAACAAAATGTGTCCTCAGCATTCCACCCCCAAACAGACGGACTATCAGAGCGAACAAATCAATGGGTGGAGCAATATCTCCGCCTGACCATCAACAGCACCCAGACCGACTGGAGCAACTGGCTGGGAATAGCCACCATGGTGCACAACAATCATAAAAACGCCACCATCAACATCGCCCCCTCGGAGGCCCTACTCGGCTACATGCCTCGCCTCCACCCCGTGGACCCCCCTCCGTCACTTAACCAACACGTAGAAGACAGGAAGCAGACCGCCCTCAAAAGGCGTGCACAAGCAATCGAAGCCATCAATCGCACCGCCCGTCAGACACCACCACCCCAGTTCCAGACTGGTCAGGAGGTCTGGCTCGAGGCCAAGAACCTCCAACTGCCCTTCCAGACCCCCAAACTAGCCCCAAAACAACACGGCCCCTTCTGCATTACCAAACAGATATCGCCGGTGGCATATCAACTCCAGCTACCCAATGCCTGGAAAATCCACAACATGTTCCACGCCAGCCTCCTCATGGCGTATCATGAAACTCTGCAGCACGGACCCAATTACATCAGACCACCCCCCGAACTGATCGAGGGGGAACACGAGTACGAAGTCGAGGCCATCGTTAATCACTGCCTCTACGGGAAAAAGAAGACCCTACAATATCTCCTCAAATGGAAAGGGTACCCACACGCGGACAACATGTGGGAACCAGCCAACCAAGTGCACGCCCCCACGCTGATCGAGTCATACCACAAAGGACGCCCCCTTGCCCAACCACATAAAAGGAGAGGCCTGAGAGCCTGAACTACCATCTCCCTCCCACATCTCAGACTACCATGCCCCACCAGACCATCCACATCTCCACAGCTGAAGACCTCACCGAATATTTCCCAGCCTCACCCACCGAGTCTTATGCCTCCACCGAGGCCCTCTACATCCCCGCCCCAGGGACCCCCTACCAGACAACCAGTCCCACTGGAACCCTTCCTATTGTTGAGAACACCTCGCCCACTAACACAGCAAGGGTCCTTGCAGTGGACCTTGCCATCAGCACTGCGCAGCCAGCCATACCCCTACTATCGCCCCGAGCCGTTAGTGCTATTGTCAAGGGACAAGCCAACGCCCTCACGGCTCCAGTTCTCCTCTGCATGGTCCGTGGTCTCGTCCTCACCGCCAAGCGCACCGAAGACTGGATGGAAGCCGTTCGGATCACGGCCGAAGAGCAAGCCATGGAACTCGAGCAGAGCAAGGACGAGCACAATGTCCTCGCCCTCGGGGCCAGGAACCTCCAACTCGAGCACGACACCCAAGCCAAGCTGCCAAGTCCCTGTGCCTCGCCGACCTCACCATCCAATGCCTGGCCGCCCAACCCCCGAGGGCGGACCTTCCATCAGGTCTCCAGTCTGAGGCCCCTGAAGGATTTATTGAAAACAATGGGCAGCTCCACTACTTCTCCATCCCCCTCCAAGGCGGCAGCAATGACCGCCGCATCGCCCCCTACATCCAACTTCTCGATGGCCCCGTTCCCCGTGCTGCTGGTACCCTGGGAGGCCCTGACAACCCTGTCTTTACTACAGAGGTCTACGCCCAGCCCAGCTCCAATGTTGGTGTTGCCAATCTGCCGGTACCCAAGTGGCTACTCCATGCCATCGACGGGGACTCCAAGATCTTCGAGGCCTTTGCACTGGAGGTCCAGGATACAACCCAGGACTGGGGTCTCTACACCGACATCTGCTGCTACCACCATGTCAACACCAAACTCACTCACATCGCCACCCGCATCCGCGCCCTCGAAGCTGAAGAGGCTGAGACCCGCAACACCCTTGCCAACTGCCGCCGCCGCCTTCGTGCAGCCAACGCCGGGGAGACCCTTGCCCACCTTGCAGGCAATGACGCCAGTCGCCACAACCAGCACCATGGGGAGGGGATCATCCGCTATGCCATGCATGGTCGCGCTCGCATCTAACCGGAGGGTGATGTTACCGTCCCCTCGACCCTGGAACTTCCCCCCCTCGATCGATGGGGACATCAGCCGTGCGGACAACCCGATGGAGCTAGATGACCCCGAAGGAGTGGTACGTCTGGATTAGGATATATGACTGTATGCCTCGTTGGATGTGGATGGACTACATGAGTCGCTAGTGACTCAGCCCTATATACATGCATTTCGGTGCCCCCCTAGTTGTGTTCCGTACCCTGTGCCCCAGTACCCCTGTATTCCGTATAAGTACGACTCAACGGTGACTCTAGGTTGCTAAGTTGAGTCTCCTGTCCATCTTACATGGACAATATCATCTATTTTCCACACCCCTAGCCAGAAGGCGGCCGCTAAGAGCCTTGTCACTACCACTCGAGTCTATACATTATCGTCGCACAAGCAGCGGTGACATCAGGTGGTGGCCTCGTGTAGTTGGGCCCATGCATCATGGTTTCGCGATAAGGGGTCAGTAGCGAGGCATGGAATACATCATGAATGGTCCAGGCCATGGGTAGGTCGAGTTTATAGGCGACTGGTGACACTTGCTTGGTGATGGTGAAGGGTCCATGACATTTAGGGGTGAGTTTGGGCACTTGATAAGGGAGGGCTAGGTGTTTCTCTTCGAGCCAGACTTGGTCACCGGTCTTGAATTGCTCGATCGGTGTTCCTTGGGCGGTCTTGGCTAGTGCTGCTCGTGCTTGCTCCCTTCGCTTAGCCATTTCTTCTCTGCGGGTTTCAACCCTTTGATTGGACGATAGGGGGGTCGCTTCTGGTGTCAGCTGTGGGAGATAGCCGAGTAGGGCCTGGAGGGGGGCCATCTTGATGGTGGCATTGGTCCTGCTGTTGTGTACGAGGGAGGCGATCGGGAGCCAGTCGCTCCAGTCGTCTTGTTGTGCTGTTGTTACAAATCTCAGGAATTGTTCCACCCATTGATTCTTTCTCTCTGATAGTCCGTCTGTTTGTGGGTGGTATGTGGTCGAGATGTTTTGCTTTGTCTTCAGTCTTTGGCATAGTGCAGTGGCGAAATGCGACATGAACCTAGGGTCTCGGTCCGTGATCACTTTCTTGGGTATTCCAAACCACTGATAGATGTTCCTCAGGTAGAGTTCTGTGATCCCTTCGCCCGTGATTGTGGTCGAGCAAGGGAGAAAGAGGGCTGCCCTAGTGCATCCGTGGTCCACTATCGTTAGGATTGCGTTGTGTGGCCCATTCTTGGGGAGTTGTGTGATTAGGTCCATTGCTACTTCTTCGAAGGGGTTTGCTGTTGGGTGGGGAGCGATGCGATATGTTGGGGTGTGTCTCTGGTGGGTCAGGTTTTTGTTCTGTTGGCAGGGGGCGCATCCTTTCACATAGTTTTCCATCCAGGTGTTCATACCCAGCCACCAGTACTGTCTTTTGACTGTTTGGATTGTTTTGTCTCTTCCTGGATGTCCTGCCGTTGGAGCATCGTGGAGGTAGTTCAGGATGTCTCTTCTTATTTCTGTGTTGTCAGGGACTACTGGAACAGTGTCCTTGAGCCACTGGGGGTCCGCTGGATGCTTTGATTGTGGTCAGTGGGTGAGTTTGTGTCTTTTTGCCCATGCTTGCATCTCTTTGGGTCGTCGCCTTTGCTCCTGTGCCACTTTGAGTTCTAGGGTTTCGTCCACTGAGTCAGGGTCTTTGCTGGCATGGAGCCTGATGAACATTTCTTCAGGGAGGAGGGTTAGGTTGTTGTTGTTGCTTTCGCCCTTGTTGTCCACTAGGGGTCGGGAGAGCATGTCCGCCGCCGTGTGCAGTTTGCCCGGTATGTGTTGGATTACTAGGTTGTATTCTTGTAGTTCTCCAAACCATCTGGCTACCCTCCTGTTCACCTTTTTCGGGGGTTTCCAGTGGTTGAGGTTGGCATGGTCGGTTAGCACTGTGACCGGGGTTTCAGTGGCGGCTAGGTGGGGTCTCCAGTGGTGTAGGGCCTTCATTACCGCTAAGAGTTCTCTCTCGAAGATGTCATAGTTTCTTTCTGTGGGGGTGAAGGTAGCTGAGTAGTATGCAATTGGGTGTTGCATGGTTTTGTGTGTTCTTGGGTTTATTTCTCCCTCCTGTGAGAGTACGGCTCCCACGCCATAAGCTGAGGCATCTGTGGCTAGGAAGAAGGGTTTGGCGTAGTCTGGTTGTCTGAGGATTGGTCTTGCACACATCAGGGTTTTGAGGGTTTTGAATGCTTTGATTTGTGCTTCTCTCCAGTGGAATGGGGTTGTCTTCTTTGTGAGTTCGATGAGGGGGCATGCTATTCTGGAGTAATTGGGTACAAAGTATCAGTAGAACCCTGTGAATCCTAGGAATGCTCGGACGTCTCTGACATTTTTGGGGGGTGGCCAGTCTGCGATTCCTTTCACCTTTGTCGGGTCCATCTGCACCATTCTGGCACTTAAGATGATGCCAAGGAATTCCACCTTTTTCTGCTCAAACTGGCATTTCTCCGGTTTGAGGTAGAGGTTGTGGTCTTTTAGTTTGGTTAGTACCTGGTGGACTCGTTTCCTATGGGTCTCTGGGTTGTCTGGTGTGTGGATTAGGATGTCGTCCATGTAGATTGTCAGCCAGTCCTTTCTCAGTTCTTCGATGAAGATCACATTCATCATCGTCTGGAAGGTGGCTGGGGAATTGGTGAGTCCGAAGAACATGACTCTCGGTTCGAAGAGTCCTTCATTGGTGATAAATGCCACTTTCCACTGGTCCTGTTTCTTGATACAGACGTTGTTGTATCCCCATTGTACGTCGAACTTTGAGAATAGGGCGGCATCTTGGGCTTGGGCTATGAGTTCTGGGATAAGGGGGAGTGGGTAGCGGTTGTGGATGGTGTGTTTGTTGAGGCATCAGTAGTCTTGTACAGGCCAAAGCTTCCCGTCTTTCTTTTTAATGAAGAAGAAGGGGGCCACATAGGGGCTCTTCGAGGGGATGATGTATTTCTTTTTGAGGTGTTCCTCAACAAATTTCTTCAGTGCCTTTCTTTCTTCTTGGGTGAGGGCATAGATCTTTCCAGGTAGCATCGGTGGCACATCCTTTTTGAGTTCTATAGCGTGGTCCCAGATCCTTGGTTCCGGGAAGCGTTGGGCTTTCTCTTCGCTGAATACTTGGGCGTGTTGCTGATATTCCTTCGGTAAGGAGATGTCTTTTGGGGTGTCGTGGCATTCTGCTAGTTTTGAGGCTAGTGTTTGTCGCTTGTCCGCTGTTAGGGCTGTGATTACTAGCTTCCTTATATGCTGGGGGGGTGCTTCCTCTGTTGGCATCGTGATGGGGGTGAGTGTGATTGGGAGTTGGTCGTAGTCGATCCATCCTTTTGACCAGGTGATTCGTGGTTCCATTCCCGAGAACCAGGGGTATCCCAAGATGAGGGGGTTTCCGCCTAGATGTGTAAGGAAGAACCTCATGGTTCTTGTCCTTCCGCCTGTCCTAATGGCAGCATGATAAGCTCCGCCTCTGGTATGGAGAGAGGCGAGGTGTTTTACGGACCGACGGACTGGCTGGGATCACGTGATCCCATGACTCACATACGATACACGCGTGGCTCCTCGACTGAACTAGCTGACTGAGACTCTTACTGCACTGCTGACTGATGACCCTGGACTGGCTGACTCACAAGTGCATCATGCTTACTGTACAATAGGATAGATGACTGATCACTTACAAACCGGCTTAGCAACCGGTTCTAAGACTATTAGTCATACTAGGTTCGACTCTGTATATATACGACTCTGTACGACTGGTTGAGCCTTAAGCTCGACTTTGCTTTGCAATCGCAGCTCCTTGTACTCTCCTGTTCATTGTGCAGGCCCTCTCATCTCTTCCATCTACCCTTCGAGGTCCTTAAAGGCGGATCTCACCTTCGGAGCTTAGTGATTGTGCTATAACAATCAACGCACACCTCAGGAGTCTGATCGCGTGTCACGGCACGCTTCGGACCGCACACTTTCCTCTTCGGTCAAGTGTGCACGAAGCCCCGCTGCGGGCTTAACACAAGTCGAGCTTCTCTCAAGCCAAACTGGCTGACATACTACTCGACCTTGGAAGGAAATGAAAGCTCTCAAGGAGCCCTGACATCCGGTTCAGAAATAGAACCACCGACGACCTCCCTACAGAAATACAGGGAAAAGCCTTCTGGCTAGAATCACGGACCGAGGGACGATCAGCATATCACCTCAAGGAAGGGTTATACACATACCCTGTTGAATATATCAACGGAACTTGGTACAGAATCAGCTGGACCATCGACGAGTGCTACGAAGTTAGCAGAGAAGACGAGATCGTAGACCTCCACGAGTCAGGATTAGGAACTAAAAGCCAACCGTTCCTACTCACCCCAGATCTCGAACGAATCCACACAGAGCTCACACAAGGAAGTGACGAAGCACCCAAAGAGAAAACTACTTCACCAGCCTCAGATCCAGACATCCCCACGACCAACCAAGCTCATTCACCCATTATTGAACAACTCACAACAGCAATGGCAGCAATCGCCGTAGCTCACGTACAACCGGCACAAGTAGCCGGACCAGCACAGGCTCCACAACCCCCAGCTGGAGGAGGACAACCAGCAGGAGGAGGATTACCCCAACAACCACCAGCTGGAGGACAACCACCCGCCGGAGGACAACCAGGCGGCGGAGGAGGTGGCGGTGGAGGAGGCGGCGGAGGTGGTGGCGGCGGAGGCCAACCTGCAGCCAGACAAGCAGCAGCAGGACAGGCAGCAGCCGCACCACCCCGCAGCGAAGCCCTCAAAGGAATGATTCCCCAAATCTTCCAAGGAGACAGGAAAGACGCCGAACGCTTCATGCAACAATTCGGTGCATATCGCTTCCTTAACCGACACAACTCCACCTTTACAAACAAGGCAGAAAAAGTGGCCTACGCCATCACCTTTATCAAAGGACCGTTGGTCGATGATTGGGCATACGACATGGCAGACCAACTATCTATCAAGGTAGAAGGAAACCCAACTACGGGAGATCCCCCGACACATGCAGAAAACGACCCGGCGCTCTGGGAATGGTTCGCAAGAGCCTTTAGAGACGCCTTTACCGATTCAACCAAGAAACAGGATGCGTACTCTCGCCTCACAAAAATGGAATTAGACGTGGACAAAGTCGACTCTTCCATCACACTCTTCAAAAGGCTCATCAGGGAAGCAGGGTGGGGACCAGACGCAGAAGGAACGATTAAACTGTTCCAAGACATCCTGCCGGTCAGACTCCATCGAGTTATCCGCCAACGAGAAACCCTACCAGCAACTATGGAAGAGTGGTACGACGCCACCCGAAAGACGGTCCAAAGGTGGCAAGACCTGAACGATAACATCGGACCCAAAGGAGGACCCGGTCATATCTCAACCAGAGCCAACAGGATGCGGAGTTACCAAAAACCCTCTCCACCTAAACGACAAAAGGACCCGAATGCAATGGACATCGACGCCATCCGTACTGCTGGAAAGCTAACCGATGAAGAACGCACCAAACTAATGAAGGAAGGAAGGTGCTTCTGCTGCCGCAAATTGGGACACATGTCCAGAGCCTGCCCCAATAAAGGCAAAGGAAAGGCCCCAGAGCGACCCCGCAGCTCCCAAGGACAGTACATCAAAGAAAAACCCAAAGTCCGAGCGGCGGTAATCAATGAAGACAAAGAAGAGGAACAGCATAGCGAAGCTGAAACCTCGACCACCGCACCTCCTTCCTACACCAAAAAGGACGTCCTCCAGTACATAAGGGGGATGACTATTGAAGACCGAGAGAACCTCTACGAGGAGCTATCGGCCAAAGCGGATTTTTAGGAAGCTCGAAGCCGACGGTCTGGCTGAGAGCAACGGGATTGCAAGATACGATGTACATTAGGAAACTCTCGACTCTGAATATGAATGTTTCTTTTCGCACTTCGCAATCCAAGGCCGACGAATCCGCCCTCATAGATAGTGGCACAACCGACAACTTCATCGACGAAGACACCTGGAAACGACTTGGGATAGGACGCAAGGAACTGGCTAGACCAGTTACTGTCCACAATGTCGACGGCACTGAAAACAAACAAGGGAAGATCACCCATTACTGCTGGCTCCGTATCGTCAAGGGAGACAAACACATGCTCCAGAGATTCTACATCACAAGCCTAGGAAAAGATCGCATCATCCTAAGATACCCCTTCCTTTACGATTTCAACCCAAAAATCAACTGGAAGACAGGAAAGGTCTCAGGAGACCCGGTACAACTTCAAAGCAGCCGATACATGCATCTCGCCAAGAACATCTTCTTTATGCAGAGAGAGGCGATCAAACAATTAGGGAAGCCCAAGGAAGATGAAGCCATCTACGTGCGACGGACCAATATTGCACAAGAATGGGCCCAGAAGGTGGATAAAGACAAAATCCACCTTACCATCGATACCATCCCGAAAGAATACCGAAAACACCAAAAGGTATTCTCCGAAGAAGAAGCACAACGCTTCCCTCCGGCAAGATCGGAAGACATGACGATCAAGCTAACACCAGACGCACCAAGGGAGTTAAATTGCAAGGTATACCCCCTATCCAAAGACGAACGAGAACTTCTACAGAAATGGATTCTCGAAGAAGAAGGGCTAGGACGAATCTATGAAGGACCATCACCCTACACGGCACCAGTCTACTTCATCAACAAGAAAGACAGTTCGGAGAAGAGAATCATCATGGACTACCGACAGCTGAACAAGTACACAGTCAGAGACAACAACCCCCTGCCCAATATACAGTCCGCACTGGAAAGACTGCACGGCAAATTACTCTTCTCTAAGTTCGATATCTGCTGGGGATATAATAACATACGCATTGCTGAAGAGGACCAAACCAAGGCAGCGTTTAAAACTCCCCAAGGCACCTATGTTCCCCGAGTAATGTACTTCGGGCTCACGAATGCACCCCCGTTCTTCCAACGAACTATGCACCGAGATTTCCGCCCTCTACTCCAGAAATACCCTGAAAACCTGGGGAACTACATGGACGATTGGTGGGTGGCCACGGCCAATGATGAAGAAGGCCGCCAACTACACAAACAGATCGTCCACGACTTCCTTGACAAGATGGAAGAATGCTCTTACTTCCTCAAACCAAAGAAATGTCAGTTCGAAAAGGACGAAATGGAAATCCTAGGGTGGCTCGTCGGAGGAGGCCGAGTCCGCATTGATCCAGCGAAGGTCAAAGGCATATCCGAATGGCCCAGAACTCTCAAATCAGTAGAAGAAGTCAGGAAAACCCTGGGAGTGTTAGGATACCAACGTCCCTTCATCCAAGGATTCGCATCCATTGCCCGACCACTACACGATCTTACCAAGAAAGGCGCCCCCTTCATCTGGACTGAGCAGTGCACAAAGGCGTTGGATGAACTCATCACACGAGTAACCACCGAGCCGGTCCTCTGGCACCCGAACCCAGCAAAACCATACGAACTTGAAGTTGATGCCTCTGCTTTCGCACTCGGGAGCATCCTCTACCAAAGGGATGATGACAACAAACGACGAGCAGTAGCCTATCATTCAAAAGCACTAAACGCAGCCGAAAGGAACTACTCCATTGGTGACAGAGAATTCCTGGCCATCATAGAAGGCCTGAAACGTGTACGACACCTAGTGATGGGATCACCCCACAAATTAATCATCTACACGGACCACGACAACCTCCGCTACTACCGACACCCACAAAAATTGAACCGACGCGTCGCTAGATACATCGCATTCCTGGCTGACTTCGACTTCGAATTAGTCCACCTCCCGGGTAAGCGAAACCAAGCAGACCCTCTATCCCGACGCCCAGACCACGACGACGGATCAGCAGACAATGAAGAGACCACAGCTCTGCCAAACGAACTCTTCGCCAGAGCAATTGAAATCTCGATCCTGGAACAACAGGTCCATCAATTACAAAAGGCAAACAGCGAACTATGCCAACAGTGGAAGAAGAAGCACGGTATTTACCAAGACGAGTGGAAGGTCTGGTGGAAGGCAGGATCGTTAGTGATCCCTGAAGATACACAACTCCGACGCACGTTCCTCCAGGAATACCACGATACTCCGACATCGGGACATCCCGGAGTCTGGAAGACCTATCTGATGCTAAAACGGGATTACTGGTGGCCCACGATCCATAAAGATGTGGAAGACTACGTCAAAGGATGCGCCACCTGTCAGGCGGTAAAAACAATCACCCACCGCAACATGCCCCCTATCGCGCCAATCGGCCCTGGAGAAGACACAACGCCCTTCGCCACTATCACAGTCGATTTCATCACGAAATTACCCGACTCATGCAGCTGTGATACAATTCTCACCATTACCGATCACGACTGCACGAAGGCCGTAATTCTGATCCCATGTAGAGAAGACATGGGGAGTGAGGAGGTCGCGAGGCTCTTCCGAGACCACGCGTTTCCCTACACTGGAATTCCAAAAAGAATTATCTCAGACAGAGACACACGGTTTACCTCGCAATTCTTCAAGGAACTTTGCACCCAACTCGAAATCAAACAAAACATGAGTTCGGCCTACCACCCTCAAACAGACGGACAATCGGAACGAACGAACCAGACGGTGGAGACAATACTGAGGATCTTCTGCAATCACCAGCAGGATAACTGGGCTGACTGGCTCAAAGTCGCCCAGTATATGATAAACTCCCATCCTTCGTCAACCACAAAGAAACCTCCGTACGAGCTGTGGATGGGATTCATTCCCCGCACTCATCAACCCACGCGCGTCGGGAATGTACCGGCAATCGAAGAAAGAAAGTCCCAACTTCTAGAAGCTAGGAACAGCGCCCAAGAAGCCATCAGCAAGGCGCAATCCCTTTGGACCAAGAACCCACATTTCCAAAGGTACCGAGTGGATCAGAAGGTCTGGCTGGAAGGGACCCATCTGCGAACGACACACCCCACAATGAAACTAAGGGCCAAACGCTTTGGACCCTTCAAAATAACGGAAGTACTCAGCGCCGTAACGTACAGACTGGACCTCCCAGCCGCGTGGAGGATCCACAACGCATTCCACGCGGCTGTCCTCCACCCATATAAGGAGACGGAACTACATGGACCTAACTTCCCGGAGGCACCTCCTGACCTGATCGAAGGACACGAGGAGTGGGAAGTGGACAACGTGCTAGCCTCAAGGCGAACCGGAAAGGCAAAGACCCTGCAATACCTTATCCGGTGGAAAGGATTCTCCGAAGCACATGATTCCTGGGAACCAAAAAAGAATCTAGGCAACGCCGCCAGAAAGGTAGAAGAATTCTACGATAAGAACCCCAAAGCCATCCGGAGAATGGTTATAAACCCCCAGGGATCAACCATGGAGTCCTCACCACTCCCCGACATCACTACACTGTGTTCACAATTCGAAAACTTGTCTCTGATGTCCTCACAGTACAGCTCTCCCTCTCCTGCCACTCGAAACGCCATGCTGGCCGTCGACACAGAGGAAGTCGCCATACTAGAAGCCTCGCTACACCCCACCAACGAACCACCTCCACCCTTCCCTGCGGAACCCAATTATGCTCCACCAACCAGCACACCTCCCAGCTTCGGGCTGGAAGAATATTTGCGACTATCACCGTCGCTCTACAGCGTCCATGGACCAAGCCGCGTCCCTAGCCCCGAACCACTCCCCATTCCCCCTCGCACAGACCTCCTGCCCCAAAACGACCCTGACGACCCACGCAACCAGGTCTGGGGTCTGAGCAGCTTCGCCCGAGAAAGACTTTTCTATTCGATGACAGGACTGGCGGCGGCTCAGCTGATGCTAGAAAGACAGGAAGAGGCCGATCACCCCTTGATACGAGATTCCGAGACCAACCTCATACAGCGTGCGGCCACCCCGCTGTCTTCGGTCTCGAGCACGAGCTCGGGCTCCTCCCCCGCAACATCCATGCACAGTTTCCCGTCGCACTACACCCTTGAGATTGACGTCGACGATCTCGTACAGACGCATCCCGGCGACGACTGGATTAGATTCCAGTCAGAAATCCACCGGACCTCCATCAAAATCCCGGCAACCGAGGCAGAACCCACGGTCAAAGTAGATGCAAGGTACATACGCTTCCGCATCGACAACATCACGGGAGAACCCACCATCTACAGGGACCATGGGGAACGGGAGACCTATCTACACCAAAACCCTGGAAGCCGCTCCAGCATCTTGGGCGGCACTTGCTGACTACCGGGACGACCGACACTTCACGTTGCTAACAGAGGAGAGGATGATAGGAGGCCCGATGGAAAGGGCGATCGAAGATCTAGGGGATTACGGGGTCAAGGCGGATATCATCCGTCTTCGAAATCTTGAAGCTGACAAACGTAAGCTGGCCCTCTGCCTCCGCGAAGTCCAGGCCTTGGAAGCATATGCGCAGAAGAGGAGAGCCGAGTTCGGCATATACCAACTCGCTCACGTTGGACGAACCAAGGCGGTCCGTCAACGGCTCATCCGGGCCAACGCGCGAGAGCGACTCCTAGAACTCGTGGACGAAGATGATCAGAGAGGGGAACTGGCATGGCAACACCGACGCGTCCAACGCAGCACCGCACCTTACCACACCAATATCGTGACGCGCCCTGACTCTCGGTTAAGAGGAGGGGCAGGCAGCAGGGTCTCCTGGAACAGCGAGAACGCCACCGATGACGCCTTGGCACAGGACGAGTTTGAAGAGCGCAAGCGTTGCTCTTACTGTCCTTGGTACGATCACCTTTCCACTCATTGCGAAACGCCCCACCACCTCTGCTCGATCGCAGCATCGGGCTGGTGTCGAGTTCCCCGTCACCACTGCTTCTTCCGGAGCCAAATGCCGAACACCTGCCCCTATGGAGGCCGCCGCCGTCATGCCAACGGCCACTACCTCACCCGCCAACGCCATGCCCGCTACCTCACCTTGGGAGAGCAGGAGATAGAGTACGAGCACAACAACACGGGATGCGACGACCTCTGCAAAGGGGAACTCAGCAGCGCGGGGATTGCCATGCGCCAGGCAATCACTCAGGTCGTCTTAGACGAATTTGAGAACGCGGGCCCCTCCTATGCCCCTCGCTCCCCTTCACCGCCTTATGATTACGTCCCCAGCGACAACAAGGGATCCGACTAGCGCGTGGAAGCGCTTCTTTGAGGAGAGGGTGGTGATAAGCTCCGCCTCTGGTATGGAGAGAGGCGAGGTGTTTTACGGACCGACAGACTGGCTGGGATCACGTGATCCCATGACTCACATACGATACACGCGTGGCTCCTCGACTGAACTAGCTGACTGAGACTCTTACTGCACTGCTGACTGATGACCCTGGACTGGCTGACTCACAAGTGCATCATGCTTACTGTACAATAGGATAGATGACTGATCACTTACAAACCGGCTTAGCAACCGGTTCTAAGACTATTAGTCATACTAGGTTCGACTCTGTATATATACGACTCTGTACGACTGGTTGAGCCTTAAGCTCGACTTTGCTTTGCAATCGCAGCTCCTTGTACTCTCCTGTTCATTGTGCAGCCCTCTCATCTCTTCCATCTACCCTTCGAGGTCCTTAAAGGCGGATCTCACCTTCGGAGCTTAGTGATTGTGCTATAACAATCAACGCACACCTCAGGAGTCTGATCACGTGTCACGGCACGCTTCGGACCGCACACTTTCCTCTTCGGTCAAGTGTGCACGAAGCCCCGCTGCGGGCTTAACACAGCATCTGTGTAGTGAGTGATTGGTCCTTGTCGGTTTGGGGTTTTGTCCACATTGAAGACTTCTCTTGGGGTTTTGAGACGTGTGAGGGGGAGTCGAAGGGCATATGCGTGGTCAGTATCTATGAAGTTTTCTGTGGCGCCACAGTCCACTAGTGCGATGGTCTCAGTCCTCTTTCTGGCAGAATTAACATATACTCGAACTGTCATTGATCGTCGATTTGCAAGATATACATGTTCTGCACTATTGGTCCTAATCCAGACTGTACGAATTAGGCCTCCTGAAAATCCTCTGCTCCGAACTTTGCCATGATCTCTTCCATCTCTTGTTGCATCATTGATGCGATCTGGGCTTGGATGGCGTCATACTTGGTGCTGGAGGTGGACTCGGTTAGATTGTCACTGTAGGAGTCGTCCATGTTGATGAGGTTGGCTGTGGGGCGTCGTCCTGGAGGCCTTCCTCGGTTGTTGCAATGGGGGCAGTTCCTGGCGAAGTGTCCCATCTCTTGGCAGTTGAAGCAGGGGCCTGGTGGGGGCCTGGTGTGTCCTTGTTGGTTTTGGGGTTGGTTTTGGGTGTCGATCTCCATAGAACGTCCGTAGGATCGTTGGTTGGCATAGTTGTTTCGTCCCTGTCGGTTGGCTCTCGACCTGTCAAGGTCCATAGGGACATGGGAGTTGTTCATGTTTTGGGGGGCGTTCGAGGAGTTGTACTGGCATTGGGGGTAGTTGTTGGGTTGCTGGGGGCGTGGATAGTTCCAGTTTTGCCTCTGATACTGTGGCTGGGGATTCCCTTGCCTCTGTGGTTGGAAGAATCGTCCCGCTGTGTTCCCTAGGAGTGCCTTCAGCATCTCTTGGGATTGAGTGGCTTTGATGGCCATCTCTTTGTAGACTTGGTAGGTCCTAATCGGTTGTTGGGCCATGGCTTTCATTGTGTCGGTAAGTACTCCAGGGGAGAGGTGCAAGAGGAAGAGTTGGACACTTTCGGGGTGGTCCTTGTTGTACCCTGCTTCTCCGATGAGTTGTTCGAAGTCCACGATGTACTGGTAGATGTGGGGCCAGGTCATACATAAGCTGGTGAGTTTGTTCCTAGCCCTAAGTTCTTTTTGGGAGTCCATGAACTGGGTGCGGAATTGGGCAATGAATTGGTCATAGGTATCTTGATTGTCTGGTTGGTTGGCAAGCCATGCTCCCATGTTGTGTTTCCATGTGGCAGTTTGTGGCCCTTTGACGTGTGAGAGGGTGTAGGCCACCCTTGTGATCGCAGATTGGAAGGGGATGTGTTGGTGGTTGAGGAGGAAGTGGTCCATGACTTCGTCAATGAATTCTTCTACTCTGGTGCGATCGTCTTCGATGTGGACGGGTGGGGCGCCCATGAGACGTTCTCCATGGACGACCGGGGTTACAGCTTGTTGTCTGGCGGGTTGTCCTCCTCCTGCTGGTGGGTTGCCTCCAGGGTTTCCTCCTCCTGGATTACCTCTGCCTGGGTTGCCTCTGGGATTTCCTCCTCCAGGGTTTCCTCCTCCTAGGTTTCCTCCGGGATTTCCTCCGCCGCTTCCCCCTCCTTGGGGTGCGGGTTGGGTAGTGCCTTGTCCTCCGACTCCAGACATGGTGGTGGTCATTGCTGTGGCGAGGGATGTCTGGGCCAGCTGCTGGGTGAGTCGTTTGCTGTCAGTGAGGGTGTCACTGCTGCTTATGCAACGATAATGTATAGACTCTAGTAATGGTGACAAGGCTTTTGTTGGCCGCCTTCTGGCTTAGGGGTGTGGGAAATAGATGATATTGTCCGTGCAAGATGGACAGGAGACTCAACTTGGCGACTTAGGGTCACGGTTGAGTCGTACTTATACAGAATACGGGGGTACGGGGCACAGGGTACACAACACAACGAATCGGCGCTACAGACACGCGTACATAGGGCTGAGTCACTAGCAACTCATGTAGTCTGTCCACATCCAACGAGGCATACAGTAATATATACTACTCGAGGCTTACCACTCCTTCGGGGTCATCTAACTCCATTGGGTCGTCCGCACAACTGATGCTTCCATTGATCGAGGGGGGGAAGTCCCAGGGTCAAGGGGACGGTAACATCACCCTCTGGTTAGACGCAAGCATGACCACACACAGTGTAGCGGATGATCCCCTCCCCGTGGTGCTGGTTGTGGCAACCGGCGTTGTTGCCCGCGAGGTGGGCGAGGGTTTCCCCGGCGTTGGCTGTGTGGAGGCGGCAGCAGCAGTTGGCGAGGGTGCTGTGGGTCTCAGCCTCTTCAGCCTCGAGGGTGCGGATGTGAGTGGCGATGTGGGTGAGCTGGGTGTCGACGTGGTGGTAGCAGCAGATGTCGGTGTAGAGACCCCAGTCCTGGGTCATATCTTGGACCTCCAGTGCGAAGGCCTCAAAGATCTCGGAGTCCCTGTCGATGGCATGGAGTAGCCACTTGGGTACCGGCAGATTGGCGACACCAACATTGGAGCTGGGCTGGGTGTAGACCTCTGTAGTAAAGACAGGGTCGTCAGGGCCTCCCAAGGTACCAGCAGCGCGGGGAACAGGGCCATCGAGAAGCTGGATGTAGGGGGCGATGCGGCGGTCGTTGCTGCCACCTTGGAGGGGGATGAAGAAGTAGTGGAGCTGCCCATTGTTTTCAATAAATCCTTCAGGGGCCTCAGACTGGAGACCCGCTGGAAGGTCTGTCCTCGGGGGTTGGGTGGCCAGGCGTTGGATGGTGAGGTCGGCGAGGTGCAGAGACTCGGCTTGGGTGTCATGCTTGAGTTGGAGGTTCCTGGCTCCGAGGGCAAGGATGTCACGCTGGTCCTTGCTCTTTTCAAGCTCCATGGCTTGTTCCTCGGCCATGATCCGAACAGCCTCCATCCAGTCTTTGGTGCGCTTGGCGGTGAGGACAAGACCGCGGACCATGCGGAGGAGAACTGGAGCCGTGAGGGCATTGGCTTGTCCTTCGACAATAGTGCTAATGGCTCGGGGTGATAGGGGTAGGCTGGCTGCACAGTGCCAATGGCGAGGTCCACTGCAAGGACCCTTGCTGTGTTAGTGGGTGAGGTGTCTTCAACAAGAGGAAGGGTTCCAGTCGGACTGGTCGTCTGGTAGGGGCCCATCAGGAAAACTACACATACTTCGTCTTTGCAAATTTGTCTTTTTCAGTCCTTTTTGTACTTTGTCTCTATAAAGTGAACTTTAGCTTTTGACTTTGTGTACTTTTAGATCTTTTACTTTTCAATCCTAACTTTGTGTACCTTTCAGGATCAAATATGACTTTTTAGACTTTTCTGAATTAAATATGACTTTTCAGACTTGTTGACATGGAAAAATAGTGACAAGGCAGTGGTGTGGGTATTCCCATAGGTATTGGAACTCCGACCTATACTGTTGTGAACTGTACACACTTTTATCTGTGCAGGAAGCACAGGTGTAAGAGGGTAGTACCCATGCATGTGGCTCCTCGAGTTGCTACTTGCTATAGTACTGTAAAACTTGTATAAAATTTTTAACTACAACAAGTACCGTAATTTTAAGTTATGTCTACCGGACTACCACAATAAATGTGGTGCATGTCGAGGGTGTGCACACATGCGTCGACCCAGTGCGAGGTGTCCTGCATATGCGTCGACCCAGCATGAGGCGTCCTGCATATGCGTCGACCCATGTCCTGCATACACGTTGACCCACATTCTGCATACGTGTCGACCCAGTGCGAGGCGTCCTGCGTATGCGTTGACCCAGTGCGAGGCGTCTTGCGTATGCATAGGGTGTGTGTGTGTGTGTCGGCCCAGTGCAAGTCGCTGTTGTGTGTGTGTGTGCGTTGAGGACAAGGTGTCTTGCATGGCATCTTGTGTACACGTGTGCATCGAGGGTGCACATCGATCGTGTGCGAGGCGTCTGGTGTGCATGTGCGTGTGCATGTCGATGGCATGCGCATGAGCGTCGTGGGCGAGGGTGAGGGAATGTTTGTGAGCTAGTAGGGTGTGGTTGGGTGCGAGAGCAAGAGGTAACTTACAACATTGGGAGTGCCTCAGCACCCGATGTCCTCAAATACCTGGAGAGCAGTCTGGGAAGCTTGGGAGGGCCGGGCATGCATGCATGCATGTGTATGTGAGTGCATGTTGGTGTCGGTGCTGGCAAGTCGTTGTGTCCAAATCACGTGAGTTGTTGTGTCATGACCGTGACTGTCACGGTAAACCTTTGTGTCGGTGTTGTTTAGGGCCAGCCTTTGAACGCACTTTGAGACATGCTTGACGTGCTCGAGGTAAAGAAGCGATGTGTCACGTGGTGCAGTTCAACACTCTGTCGCCACCTCTGCCTTACCTGTTGCTGTTCGTCGCTCACTACACAAGGGGGATGCTTTTTTCTCTCCTTCAAACACCCCTGTCTCTTGCCCATCTCTCCCTCCCACGAAACATGGCCTCTCCATCGTTTAGGACCCCAGGCATGTGGCCTTCTATGTGTGAGGTAAGCACGTTCTCTCACCAACATCACGGCTGACCACTCTACACACCGCACCACTTCCCACCTATTGGCATTGAGTGCCCTCTCCAACGCTACCATATAGTCCCGCAAAACCCCCTCCCTGTCCAAATGGCATATGAGGGGTTCATTTGGGGCTAGGAAGACCCCAGGCCCTTGAGGCCCACGATTCCCCAAGGTAAGTGCCTCTCACCATCTCACGACACTCCGGGCCTGGCAACTCATACCCTTCTCACTGTCTGTAGGTGCACCACATGCTCCTGACTATGCATGTGCCCTCTCGTTATTGACAGCCATGTGCGTGCCTTTATCATGAACAAGCACGCAGACATTGTCGACATCCATGCACGTGCATGTGCACTCATCATTAAAACGTGTGCCTGTGCCTGTGTCGACAAGCGCACGTACATTGTCGATGCCCATGCATGCCCTTGCCCATTCCAGCTCCACGACATAGGAATCATTCATGCTATCATCCAAATCATTGCAAGTCAGGGCAGGACTCTGCATACTGCGGAGGCAATCGAGCTGGGTCGATATTGTGCTGACGTGTGTATGTGCATCTTGCTTCTGGCATGCTGCAGTCTGCAACTCGTGTTTGGTCTGTTCTTGCAAGTGCGTGTAATGTGCCAGATTTGTCTCCAATTCTGCCACCCAGAAGGCTGTCTCACTCTGGGCCTTTGCCAGTAGGTTGTCATTATTGAGCATGATGTTGTTGCAGGCATATGAGCTCAGCTCAGCAGTGCTGTGGCAGAAAGCCGGCACACATGCAAGGATCTCACTTCACACAAGTCAGAGTTGTCACTGCTCTTAGACCATTGGACAAACTTATAGATAGTAGTAGTAGTAGTTGCAATGTATAATGGTGTAAGTAGTAAAATAAAATAAAATAAACATATGAGATTTTTTTTTTAAACATATGAATTTGGAAAACATATGAAATTGGAGAAAAACATATGAAATTAGAGAAAAACATATGAAATTGGAGAAAAACATATGAAATTAGAGAAAAACATATGAAATTGAAAAACATAAGGAATTGAAAAATATAAGGAATTGAAAAAAGAAAAGGGTAGTAGTCTTTGGCTGTCTTTTAAAAAGGAAATATGTCTTTTCTTGGGCTTTAAAAGTGAAATATGTCTTATTTTAGTAAATGGACTGGGCATTAAAAAGACCAGATGTCTTTTGTCTTTTGGTTCTTTTTGGTCTTTTTGGTCTTTCAAAAGACCAAAAAAGACCAAAAAAGTATGTGTAGTTTTCCTGATGGGGTCCCTGGGGCAGGGATGTAGAGGGCTTCGGTGGAGGCATGGGACTCGGTGGGTGAGGCTGGGAAGTAGTCGGTGAGGTCTTCAGCGGCAGAGATGTGTATGGTCTGGTGAGGCATAATGGTTTGAGGTGTGGGGAGAGGATGGTAGTTTGAGTCCTCAAACCTCTTCTTTTATGTGGTTGGGCAAGGGGGCACCCCTTGTGGTATGACTCGATCAGCGTGGGGGCATGCACTTGGTTGGCTGGTTCCCACATGTTGTCCGCATGTGGGTACCCCTTCCATTTGAGGAGGTATTGCAGGGTCTTTCTTCTCCCATAGAGACAGTGATTAACAATGGCCTCGACTTCGTACTTGTGTTCCCCCTCGATCAGTTCAGGGGGTGGTTTGATGTAATTGGGTCTGTGTTGTGGAGTTTCGTGATATACTGTGAGGAGGCTGGCGTGGAACACATTGTGGATTTTCCAGGCATCGGGTAGTTGGAGTTGATACACCACCGGCGATATCTGTTTGGTGATGCAGAAGGGGCCGTGTTGTTTTGGGGCTAGTTTGGGGGTCTGGAAGGGCAGTTGAAGGTTCTTGGCCTCGAGCCAGACCTCCTGACCAGTCTGGAACTGGGGTGGTGGCATCTGACAGGCAGTGTGATTGATGGCCTCGATCGCTTGTGCACGCCTTTTGAGGGCAGTTTGCTTCCTGTCTTCCATGTGTTGGTTAAGCAATGGAGGGGGGTCCATGGGGTGGAGGCAAGGCATATAGCCGAGTAGGGCCTCTGGGGGGTGATGTTGATGGTGGCATTTTTGTGATTGTTATGCACCATGGTGGCTATCCCCAGCCAGTCGCTCCAGTCGGTCTGGGCGCTGTTGATAGTCAGGTGGAGATATTGCTCCACCCATTGGTTTGTTCGCTCTAATAATCCGTCTGTCTGGGGGTGGAACGCTGAGGATACATTTTGTTTGATTCCTAGTTGTTGGGCGAGGGCTTTTGGAAAGAGGGATGTGAATCGGGGGTCCCTGTCGGATATGATCTTGCTGGGTAGGCCGAACCATCGGTAGATGTTGTTGTAATATAGTTTTGCTACTTCTTGTCTGGTGACTGTTGTTCTGCAGGGGAGGAATACGGCTGCTCTCGTGCATCTGTGGTCTACTATCATAAGGATGGCATTGTATCCGTTGCTGGTCAGGAGTTGGGTGATCAGGTCCATGGCTACAATTTGGAAAGGGAGGGCGTCGGTTGGTGTGGGGATTCGATAGAGGGGTACCTTTGTCCGTTTCGTGAGGTTTTTATTCTGTTGGCATTTTGCACATCCTTTCACATATTGTGCGATCCATTTGTTCATGTTTGGCCACCAGAAGTGTTGGCAGACGGCTGCGATGGTGGGGTCTCGTCCTTGGTGTCCTCTGGTTTCCAGGTCGTGGAATCGGTGGAGGACTTCTTTCTTTAGGGTGTCGTCTGGTGGGACGGCGATCCTCCCCTGTACGCGCCAATGTCTCAGGTTGTTGTCGTTAGGCAAGTGGCTCGTGACCGCTTGGTGGTGTTTGATCCATTTCGCGATCTTAGAGGGGTACTTCCGTTGTGTCACCCCTATCCGTTGTTCTAGTTCCCACCACTCGTCTTTGGGGTCTTTGGTGGTGGACAGTCTGATGAATGTGTCAGGGTGGAGAAGGGTCATGTTTTCGTTGTCTGCATCGCCTCTATCTACTCCTGGTGGTCAGGAGAGTAGGTCTGCCAAGGTGTGGAGCTTCCCTGGTACGTGTTGGATTTTTAAGTGGTATTCCTGGAGTTCCACAAACCAGCGTGCTACTCGGCAGTTTACCTTCTGTGGGGATTTCCAGTAGGTGAGGTTTCTGTGGTCAGTGAGGACCATAACTGGGATCATTGACCCTGCTAGATGGGGTCGCCAGTGGGCCAGGGCTTTCATTAGCGCTAGGAGTTCTCTTTCGTAGATGTCATAGTTGCACTCGGTTGGCATGAATGTCGCAGAGTAGTAGGCTATGGGGTGCTTGGTTGGCAAGGTTTTTCTGGGGTGTTTTTCTCCCTCTTGTAAGAGTACAGCTCCCATGCTGTATGCGGACATGTCTGTGGCTAGGAAGAATGGTTTGGTGTAGTCAGGCTGGCATAGGATTGGGTTCTGGCACATGTGTGTTTTGAGGGTTTCAAAGGCTTTGACTTGAGCTTCTTCCCACATGAATGGTGTTGCCTTTTTTGTCAGGTGGATCAAGGGTCTTGCGATCTTCGAGTAGTCTTTGATGAAGTATCAGTAATACCCTGTAAAGCCTAAGAAGGCTCTGACATCTCTAACTGTTTGTGGGAGTTTCCAGTCTGCCACTCCTTGCACCTTGGCTGGGTCCATGCAGATGGTGTTGTGACCTAGGATGACTCCTAGGAATTCGACCTCTTTCTGTTCAAAGATACATTTCTCCGGTTTGAGGAAGAGGTCATGTTTGTGTAGCTTGTCGAGGATTTGGTGGACTCTTGTTTGGTGGTATGGGAGGTCCGACTTGGTGTGTATGAGGATGTCGTCCATGTAGATTGACAGCCAATCTTGGCGGAGTTCTTCCCTGAAGAGTGCGTTCATCATAGTTTGGAAGGTGGCTGGTGAGTTGGTCATTCCGAAGAACATTACTTGTGGTTCAAAGAGACCATGGTTGGTGATGAATGCTGCCTTCCATTGGTCTCCGTCGCATATCCACACATTGTTGTATCCCCAGCGAATGTCGAATTTGGTGAATAGGCTGGCTCCTCGGACTCTTGCAATGAGTTTGGGGATGAGTGGGAGTGGTGTGGCGTTTTGGTGGGTCCATTCGTTGAGCTTTCGGTAGTCCTGCACTGGTTGGAGTTTCCCATCTTTCTTTTTGACGAAGAAGAATGGGTGTTACTGCCGGCAGCTGCACTTGGCCAGTGGGAGGTCAAGGGGCAGCATAAGCAGAGGGTGAACCGGCCCCAGGTGAGTTACCGCTTCTGCCAGGAGTTGAACCCGGAGTTGCGGCATGACAGAGGACCCTGTGATTGCATGTCTTGACCCAACCCCTTCCTGTAGCATGTTCTGGACGCTACCTATCCCCCCCATGACTCATAGTATCTCTGACGCGTTGATGATCTCATTGTCCCGACCCTCCCCTCGTGTACGGACTAATCGCAGGCACTGTAGTGAGAATGATGTCTTTATGACGTCGATCCTAGTATTGTCGTAGTAGGATGACACGCCCCGACGTCATCCCCATACCTCTAGCAGTTGGTGACTCGTTCTAGGCCTCGTAGCTGTACTTGTATAAGTAGGACTCGTCTTAGGTCTCTAGGACTCTAAGTCGAGTCTCCTCGTCTCACAATCTAGCCTGCTATCTCCTATCCTTCGAACAGAGTGAACACATCACTGTCTTCTTCCTTGCCCTTCAACACAATATCCTCAGGAGTCTAAGTGTTGCACCCTACACCGGTGACATTAGACTCGACTTCTTTTATTCACAACATTGCAACTACTCGCCAAACACCAACAGCAATCGAGGCAATTGAGCAAGCAGGCATCAAAAGTAACACTTCCCATCGAACAACAAGCATCAGACACTAGCACAGATGACATCGACAAGCCCCGAGAGCCCACGAGGACCCAAGAAGTCCCCGAAGACGTAAAGAATCGCACCTGGATCGCACTCTCCTTCCAGGAATCCCAGAAAGAAGCAATGGCCATGCAGACACTCAGTACTCACACCCTCTTTGACAGCAAACAACTTGCTCGACAACTGGCCCAGACAACCCTCGCTACAACCACCACCCTGTCCGGAGTCGGAGGACGAGGCACTACCCAACCCGCACCCCAAGGAGGAAGCAGCGGAGGAAATCCCGGAGGCAACCCAGGAGGAGGAAACCCTGGCGGAGGTAACCCTGGAGGCAACCCAGGAGGAGGAGGAGGCAGAAACCCACCGCCAGCAGGAGGACAACCTGCAGGACAGCAAGCCGCCCCTGCCATCCATGGAGAACGACTCATGGGTGCCCCTCCCGTCCATTTTGAAGGCGACCACACCAGAGCAGAAGAATTCATCGACAAAGTCACGGACCACTTCCTCCTCAACCACCAACACATCCCCTTCCAATCAGCCATCACCAGGGTAGCCTACACCCTCTCCCACGTCAAAGGACCACAAACCGCCACATGGAGGCACAACATGGGAAGGTGGCTCGCCACCCAACCAGACAACCAAGACACCTATGACCAATTCATCGCCCAATTCTGCGCTCAGTACATGGATTCTCAGAAAGAACTCAGGGCCAGGAACAAACTCACCACCTTGCACATGACCTGGCCCCACATCGACCAGTACATTGTGGACTTCGAACAGCTTATCAGAGAAGCAGGGTACGACCAGAATCACCCCGAAAGCGTCCAACTCTTCCTACTACACCTTTCCCCAACCGTACTAGCCAACACCATGAAGGCAATGGCCCAGCAACCAGTTAGGGACTACCCAACCTACAAAGAAACCGCCATCAAAGCAATGCAATCCCAAGAAATACTGAAGGCACTCCTAGGGAACACGGCAGGACGATTCTTCCAACCCCAGAGGCAAGGGAACCCCCAACCCCAATACCAGAGACAGAACTGGAACTACCAGCGCCCCCAACAAAACAACAACTACCCCCAGCGACAGTATAACTCCTCGAACGCCCCCCGAAGCATGAATAACACCTATGTTCCCATGGACCTTGACAGGGCGAGAGCCAACCGACAAGGACAAAACAATTATGCTGACCGACGATCCTATGGACGCTCCATGGAGGTAGAAACCCAGAACCAACCAAGGAACCAACAAGGGTGCACCAGGCCCCCTCCAGGCCCTTGCTTCAACTGCCAAGAGATGGGACACTTTGCCAGGAACTGCCCCCACCGCAACAACAGAGGAAGGGCCCAAGGACAACGCCCCACCACTAACCTCATCGACATGGACGACTCCTACAGCGACAACCTAACGGAGTCAACCTCAAAATATGACGCCATCCAAGCCCAGATCACATCAATGACACAGCAGGAGATGGAAGAGATCACAGCAAAGTTTGGAGCAGAGGATTTTCAGGAGGCCTAATTCGTACAGTCTGGATTAGGACCAATAGCGCAGAACATGTATATCTTGCCAACCGACAATCAATGACAGTTCGAGTATACATTAACTCTGCCAGAAAGAGGACTGAAACCATTGCCCTAGTGGACTGTGGTGCCACAGAAAATTTCATAGACACAGACCATGCCTACGCCCTTTGTCTCCCCCTTGTCCGACTCAAAACCCCGAGGGAAGTCTTCAACGTAGACAAAACCCCGAATCGACAAGGACCAATTACCCACTACATGGATGCCGCCATCAGAACAGGAGGGAGAACAAGAGTCATGAGATTCTTCCTCACCCACTTAGGAGGGAACCCCCTCATTCTCGGATACCCCTGGTTCTCAGGAATGGAACCGAGGATAACATGGTCCAAGGGATGGATCGACTACGACCAACTCCCCATCATGTTCACCCCCATCACGTCAACAGAGAAAGAAACACCCCCTGAGTATGCCAGAAGACTGGTAATCGCGGCCCTAACAGCGGACAAACGGCAAACCCTAGCATCGAAACTGGCAGAACACCACGACACCCCAAAAGACGTTTCCCTACCGCTGGATTACTGACAACATGCCCAAGTATTCAGTGAGGAGAAAGCCCAACATTTCCCGGAATCAAGGATCTGGGACCACGCAATAGAGCTCAAGAAAGACGCCCCCCCGACGCTACCAGGGAAGATCTATGCTCTCACCCAAGAAGAAAGGAAAGCCCTCAAGAAGTTCGTCAAAGAACACCTCAAAAAAGGATACATAGTACCCTCAAAAAGCCCCTACGCCGCCCCCTTCTTCTTCATTAAAAAGAAAGACGGCAAACTTCGACCAGTGCAAGACTACCGCCGCCTCAACGAGCATACCATCCGCAACCGCTACCCACTACCACTCATCCCAGAACTCATAGCCCGAGCCCAAGATGCCGCCCTGTTCTCAAAGTTCGATGTACGATGGGGATACAACAATGTTCGCATCAAGAAACAAGACCAATGGAAGGCAGCCTTCATCACCAACAAAGGCCTCTTCGAACCAAGGGTCATGTTCTTCAGCCTCACCAACTCCCCAGCTACCTTCCAGACCATGATGAACGCGATCTTCATCGAAGAACTGAGGGAGGACTGGCTCACAATCTACATGGACAATATCCTAATTCACACCCAGAACAACCCAGAAACCCACAGGAAATGAGTCCATCAAGTGCTAACCAAATTAAAGCACCACAACCTCTACCTTAAACCAGAGAAATGCCAATTCGAACAGAAGAAAGTGGAATTCCTTGGTGTCATCCTAAGTGCAGGGACAGTACAAATGGACCCAACAAAGATAAAAGGAATCACAGACTGGCCACCTCCCAAGAACATCAGAGATGTCCGAGCCTTCTTAGGATTCACAGGATTCTACCGGTACTTTGTCCCCAACTACTCCAGGATTGCATGCCCCCTCATCGAGCTAACGAAGAAAACAACCCCATTCCACTGGAAAGAACCACAAATCAAAGTGTTCAAAACCCTCAAAACCCTGATGTGCACCAGACCAATCCTACGACAACCAGATTACACCAAACCCTTCTTCCTGGCCACGGACGCCTCAGCTTACGGCGTGGGAGCCGTACTCTCACAGGAGGGAGAAACAAACCCAAGAACACACAAAATCATGAGACATCCGATCGCATACTACTCAGCGACCTTCACACCAACGGAACGAAACTACGACATCTTTGAAAGGTAGCTACTAGCAGTCATGAAAGCCCTACACCACTGGAGACCTCACCTAGCCGCCACAGAAACCCCAGTCACAGTGCTGACGGACCATGCCAACCTAAACCACTGGAAGATGCCCAAAAATGTGAACAGAAGAGTGGCTCGATGGTTCGGAGAACTCCAGGAATACAACCTAGTAATCCAACATGTACCAGGCAAACTGCACATGGCAGCTGACATGCTCTCCTGACCCCCAGTAGAGGACAAGGGCGAAGGCGACAACAATGACCTCATGCTCCTCCCTGAAGAAATGTTCATTAGACTTCAAACCAGCAAAGACACCGACCCAACAGACCAAACCCTCAAACACAAGATCGCACAAGCGCAGAGGCGACGATCAGAAGAAATGAAAGCATGGACAAAGAAACATAAACTCACCTATCACCCACAACCGAGGTCTTCGGCGAAACCCCAATGGCTCAAAGGCACCACCCCAGTGATCCCCGACGACTCAGAGACATGCAAAGACCTCATGGACCACCTCCACAACGCCCCAACAGCAGGACACCCAGGAAGGGACGAAACAATCCAAGCAATCAAAAGGCAATACTGGTGGCTGAACATGAACACCTGGATCGAAGAATACGTGAAAGGATGCACTCCCTGCCAACAAAACAAGAACCTAACTCACCGAAAGAACACCCCACTGTATCGCATCGCCCCGCACCCGAAAGCAAACCCATTCGAAGAAGTAGTGATGGATCTAATCACCCAACTCCCCAAGAACGGCCCCTACGACGCCATACTAACCATAGTCGACCACAGATGCACGAGAGCAGCCCTCTTCCTCCCCTGCACAACCACCATCACGGGCGAAGGCATCGCCGAACTATACCTCTGCAACGTCTATCAGTGGTTCGGAATCCCCAAAAAGATAATTACGGACCGAGACCCCCGATTCACCTCCCATTTCGCGACGGCCCTGTGTCAAAAGCTGAAGACCAAGCAGAACATATCAACGGCCTACCACCCACAAACTGACGGATTATCAGAGAGAAAGAATCAATAGGTAGAACAATACCTTCGATTCATCACAACAGCCCAACAAGACGACTGGAGCGACTGGCTCCCAATCACCTCCCTCGTGCACAACACCCGGATCAACACCACCATCAAAATCGCCCCAATCCAAGCATTGATCGGCTACCTCCCCGAGATGACACCGAGTCACACACCCTTATCAACCAATCAAAGGGTCGAAGAACGAGGAGAAGAGATAGGCAAACGAAGGGAACAAGCACGAACAGCGCTAGCCCAAGCTGCCTGGAGTATGCCAATCAAACAATACAAGACTGGAGACCAAGTCTGGCTGGAAGCAAAGCATCTAGCCCTCCCTTATCAGGCGCCCAAGCTAGCCCCTAAATGTCATGGACCATTCACTATCACAAAGCAGGTGTCACCCGTCGCATACAAGCTCCAACTCCCCATGGCCTGGACCATCCATGACGTCTTCCATGCCTCCCTGCTGACCCCTTATCGCGAAACCACGACACATAGACCAAACTACACGAGGCCACCGCCTGACCTTATCGCAGGAGAAAAGGAGTACGAGGTCGAGAATGTCGTTAATCACCGATATCACGGAAAGAAACACAACCTCCAATACCTCATCCATTGGAAGGGGTATCCCGATGCAGACAACTCGTGGGAACCAGCAGGACAAGTCCATGCCCCGAGGCTTATCGCAACGTACCATCGTAGGAACCCCCTGGGCAGTCCTCAAACACATAAAAACCCCCAGAAGCGACGGAAAACAACCATCTGCACCACTCTCCTCCCCACTCAGCAATGTCCACTACCCCCATCGATAACTCCATCGTCTCTCTCGTCCAAGCCCGCCTGTTACCGTCCCCTCGACCCTGGGACTTCCCCCCCTCGATCGACGGAGACGTTAGCCACGAGGACAGCCCCATGGAGTTGGATGAGCCCGAGGGAGTGGTAAGCCTCGATTAGTATGTACGAATGTATGCCTCACCTGATGTGGACGGACTACATGAGTCGCCTTGTGACTCAGCCCTATGTACATAATTCGTAGCCCCGTATCATTGTGTTTCTTGTGCCCTGTGCCCCGTACCCTGTAGTAGTATAAGTACGACTCCATAGTGAACCTAAGTCGCTAAGTTGAGTCTCCTGTCCGTCTTACGACGGCAATATCAGCTATTCTCCCCACTCCTAGCCAGAAGGCAGCCGCTAAGAGCCTTGTCACTACCACCCCGAGTCTATTCGTTATCGTCGCGTAAGCAGTGGTGACATTAGACTCAACTTTCTTATCATCACGGAGGCCCCACCTAAAGAATACCTCACGGACTTTGGAGACGACGACAGGCCACCAAAGAACGCACACCTGCGCAGAATCGACAAAGGAGTCATCCCCGGATACGACGGGATAGCAATACTATACCATCCTGATACGACCAAGAAGGCACAGGACTGCATAGACGGAACCCACATCTGGATACACAACGAGAAAGGATTCCTCACTCAAGTCTACCTAGAGGAAGACAGAGACAAGTTCAAACTAGTACGAGGACCCAGAAGACCAGACATTGAGGCTCACAACGAGCTAAACGCACGAGAGAGACTCCGCCGCAGACACGAAGGAGGGACATTCCTACCCATCCCGCCTGACTCCGACGACGACAAAGACAACAGCCGACCTCCATCTCCTGTCTCCACAGACCAACAACCCAACTCGCCCACTACAGACGAGGAACCCACAGAGGACCACACCAACATCACCATCAGAAACTCCCCACTTATTGACATCCGACCATTCGCCACACTAGCACACGAGCACACCATGGCAACCACCACTGCAACCACTGCCACCACCACAACCACTAAACCTAAGATAGCGGCCTCCGTGCAGAAGAAGCTAGACACAGCAATGAAGCGACAACCGAGCAATAACCCCGGAGGAGGAGGAGGCAACCCCGCAGGGGGAAGCAACCCCGGAGGAGGAGGAGGCAACCCCGGAGGAGGGGGAGGCAACCCGGGAGGAAACCCCGGAGCCCCCAACCCCCCGGCAGCACCACCCATGCCCCCGGCAAACCAAGACGCCCGCCTCATGGGGAGCGCCCCCACGGAGTTCGATGGAGATCGAGCGAAAGCGGACCAGTTCATAAACGAACTGCGACACTACTTCCGCGTAAACGCCACGGTCCCCGGCCTCCAATCCTGGATCCGCCGAGTAGCAATAGCACTAACCTTCATCAAAGGCCCGACAGTAGACAAATGGGCCCTCAACCAAGGAGACTGGGTGGACCGATTGGACCCACTCCTTGAAGACGTTCCCGACGTTTGGGTACACTTCCTAAACCAATTCCGAAACCAATTCCAAGACACGCAAGCCGAAGAACGAGCACGTCTTCAGATAGAAAGCATGAAGATGAAATGGCCCGACGTCGATCAATACATCCAAGACTTTGAAAGGGTCGCCCGGAAGGCCAAATACCCGCTCACAGCACCCGCGACCGTCAGATACTTCCTGAAGGGACTAACCAAATCCATCGTCAACAACATAGTCAAACCCCCCAAAGTCAACACCTACACAGAGATCAAACAACGAGCGATCGACAGCGTAGCGTCCCAACTCCTCATCTATGAGATGTTCAAGCAGGACAAGGGGACCACGAACCGACCACCGTCATTGCAATGGAATCGGTTTGCACAACCCAACCCTACCAACCAACAGCCTAGCTGCCCCAACATCCGAGGGTATAATTCCACCAACGCCCCCCGCCACTTGAACAATGCCCCCGTCCCAATGGACGTTGATGCAGACCGAGCATGTGCTAACCGAAATAATAACTGGAGGAACCGAAACCCCCAAGGAAGGACGGTCCAAATGCAAGACGAACAAGGAAACATCTACCAAGTGAACGTCGCCCAAACCCAACCAACCGATAGGAACCCCCGCAGCACCGACCGACCCCCCCGCGGCGCCTGTTACGAATGCAACCAAGTCGGACATTTCGCACGCAACTGCCCCAACCGGAAGAAGAAACCGCACGTAGCCACGGCACAACTGGTCGACTGGATGTCAGACACCACGACCACTAACGAGAACCCAGTGGACGAAATAGCCACCAGACTGGCGGCCATGTCCACTGACCAACGAGACCAAGTAGCGGTGCATTTCGGAGGAGGGATAGTAGCAGCCAAGGAAGAGGGTTTTCAGGACGCCTAACCAGTTCGGCCTTGGTTAGGGCATTAAGTACAAGGAGCGTGTATCTATCGAACCATCGATCAATGACAATTCGCGTATATCTAAACTCCCTGTTTAAGAGGGCCGAAACCTCCGCACTACTAGACTCCGGCGCTACGGAGAACTTCATCAACCCCGCCTACGCAAGAGAACTCAAACTGCCGATCGAAGAACTGGCAGAACCACGCAAGGTGTTTAACGTGGACAGGACACAGAACCGCCACGGCCAAATCACCCACTACACCGTGGTGCCTGCGATAAGTCCATACACGAGGGGGAGGTCAAGACAATGAGATCATAACTACGTCAGAGATACGAGGCGAGACAAGGGCAGGTAGCATCCAGAACGTGCTACAGGAAGGGGGAAGGCCGAGACATACAACCACAGGGTCCGCCGTCATGGCACAACTCTGGGTTCAACTCCTGACAGAACCAATAGCTCACCTGGGGCTGGTTCACCCTCTGCTTACGCTGCCCCTTAACCTCCCACTGGCTAAGTGCAGCTGCCGGCGGTAACAACACACTTGGTCATTGTTGAGGTGCACACAACGAGTATATATTGGCCTGGACACCTCAAGGGTTTCGGTGCTTGGGCTGATGCTAGTGGATTTACACAGGCAAGTGACTCACTGCCTTGCATTCACGAACACGGATTGTTTGCTTACTGTAACTGCACACACTCGTTTTGCTACTTTTTCCCTTACCTATCCACGCACGCCTACTGATCCTTCCGCGAATCTTGCAACGTAAGTCGATATAGGTCCAGGACCTCCTCTGGATTTCGCTCGCTGCTCCTCCATACCCCTTTGATGTATGGTGTCACGCGCCTGCGTTCCGTCTTCTCACCACGCTCACAGACTTTTGCTGCCAAATGGTACAGACCGAGTTTGCATATATTTTGCGGATTGGAAAGAAGGGGGGGCACTTGTCGGCGGGACTATTTCAGAGGGTGCACGAATCTTGCGAGAGGGACGAGCAGGGCCATGGAAGTGGTATGGGCCGTATGGCGGCAAATTCCTCGGAAGGAAATTGTGGCAGTACGCGTACCATTCGCCCGTTAAATCGCTCTTTATTCATGCAGTCGAATGCTGCGATTGGCACATGTTTACGGTAAGGGTGTATTAGGTGCAAAGCAATTCCTTTACCCCACATATTGAACGCTATATATGGGGCCATTTCACGTACCCTGGACTCTACATACACAGATCCATTCGTACTTTTCTCTGTCATATCATCAACCCACGATTTCAGATTGTCCCGCACTAATCCCGTAATAGAGACCCAAAAAGATACATGCAAGAGGCTTCCCTCTAAGCTGCGCTGTCACTAAGGACTAAAAGCGAAGTGCCAATCAGACATACGCATTTAAACCATAAAAGAATTTACTTGAACCTTGCTATGCCTGGACCATGCTCCCGGAGTAAATCTGCAATATCTCGATGTCCATATGCTAGAGATAGTTGGTATGGTGTTTGACCGTAGCCATTTGGTGCATCTATGTCCGCGTCACGTTCAAGTAACAGTTTCACAATCTCGAGGTGTCCATTTTCAGCTGATATGTGCATGGGGGTGTAGTGGTAACGCTGCCTTGCGTTTATGTCTGCCCCGTGATCAATGAGCACCCGTGAGACTTCGAGGTGTCCGTATATTGATGCAAAGTGCAGCGGTGTCCACCCAAAGTCATCACGTGAATCCACCTCCGCGCCCCGCTCGACGAGCAAATGTACAACATCGAGATTCCCCTTGTCCGCCGCTCTGTCTAATGGAGTCTGGTTAACTGAATTGCGGCAGTTGATATCTATTCCCGATTCGAGCAAAGACTTCACGACGTCAATATTCCCTTCTTCGGCGGCATCGTGCAACGAAGCCTTTCCCTTATACTTCCCATCTTCATCGGCGCCATACTCAGCTGTGTCCAAAGTAGTCGACCGTATCCTGTTTTGAATGCTTGCATCTGCTCTGTACATGGCAATGAACTTTGAAACCTCGGCTTGGCCATTCTCCAATGCAAATTCGGCTGCAGTTTTATCGGCCTTGTTGAGCACATCGACATCGACACCCCGCCGAAGCAACAGCTTTACAATGTCGAGGTGCCCACCTTGCGATGCTGCGTGCAACAGACTCCATCCACTGCTGTCTGCAATATGCAGATTCGCTCCGTGGTCGATCAGGAGACGGACGATCGCAACTTGCCCATTCCTTGCTGCTTGATGAAGTGGAGTTTCTTGCTTCTCATTGAAAATATCGACAGTTGCGCCACGCTGCAACAGCAGCTCGGCGATCTTTAGGTGTCCATTGGCCGACACAAGATGTAACGGGCTCCAGAAGTCATCGCGCTGGATATTCACATCGGAACCGTGGTCTAGTAACAGCTGTGCCATGTCAAGATGCCCATGTCCTGAGGCGAAGTGTAATGGAGCACTGCCGTGGTTGTCCCGCACATTAATATCGGCCCCTTGCTCGATGAGAGAGTGAGCGACTTCCACTTTCCCCTTGCTCGACGACAATGCCAACGGGGTCATTTGAGTATCGTTCCGAATATCAACGGCAATGCCGGTGTCGATTAACATTTGTACGACGTCGAAGTGCCCGTTTTCCGACGCGATGTGCAGTGGATTCTTGTCGTTTGCATGGATATCTGCGCCATGCTTGATTAGGAAACGTGCAACATCGAGTTTGCCGCTGCCGGATGCCAGGTACAATGATGTCTCTTCGCTTCTGCTCCGAATGTCGACATCGACGCCACACTCTAGCAAAAACTTCGTGACACGGAGATGTCCGGAGAACGATGCCTGGTGGAGTGGTGTCCAGCCTTTGTTATCCTGGGTAGACACGGCCGCACCACCCTCGACCAAGTGTGAGATGTCGAGGTACCCTTTCCATACAGCGCGGTCCAAGGGTGTCTCCTCCATGTTGTTCTGGTTGTCAACATTTGCACCTCGCTCCACCAGTAACTTTACGATATCGAGGTGCCCATATGCTGAAGCGAGATGCAAGGGTGTCCAGCCATCTTCTTTGTGTGGGTTCACATCAGCGCCACGGTCTATCAATAACCGCGCAACGTCAAGAAACCCATGCCGTGACGCAGTGTGCAGGGGAGTCCGACTTTGTGAGTCGCGTACATTCACATCAGAGCCACGATCTAGCAACAGCCGTGCGATGTCAACGTGTCCATATCGTGACGCCCAATATAATGGAAGCATGCTCTCCCGGTTCCGGGAGTTGATGTCGGAGCCTCGATCTATGAGGAAGCGTGAAACGTCAAGCTTCCCACTAACACAGGCCATGTGTAACGGTGTGTCTTCATCCTTATCCCGAACATCGAGACTTGCGCCAGATCCAACCAGCAGTTCCGCAATCTCACGATATCCACTTTTTGCTGACGTATGTAGTGGAGTAAGGCCTTCATCGTCGGTGACATTTACGTTTGCACCACAATTTAGCAGGAGTCGCGCAATCTCGAGTGATGACTGCGCCATGACGAGCTGTCCGCCCTGTGAGACCCTGTGAAGCGGAGCCCTGCCCAGATCGTCACAACAGTTAGGATCGGCACCATTTTCGAGGAGTAGTGATGCCACTTCTAAATGTCCCTTCATTGAGGCCGCATGTAACGGAGTCGTGTGAGAACCGCCTCGGCTATTGACGTCTTCAGGATGGGCAGCGATCAAGTGCTCCACGAGACCACAGAAACCAGACAGACTGGCATAATAAAGTGTCACGGCATCTGGCCGCATCGGGTGTACCGAGGACATAGGCTTTATCCAATGACGGTCAATATCGTGTAGCCAGACCCACGCCGCAAAATGTGGCTTTGCAGCATCAAATAGGTGCTTCATGACCTCCTCAAGGTGCGAGGACACATTCATAAATTGGGCATGGTCAACCCAGTACCGCGCTGCATACAGGGCGAGGGGGAAGTGACCTATGGTATCGCTGTCGATCTTGTCATCGAGTTGGAGAAGAACACTTAGGCCAGCGCATGCAAGGATGGTATGCGCAGGTTCGGGGAGAATGTGATAGTATGAAAGCCGTTCTTCTGCCGTCGCGAGTCGCTCCGATGTCAAGAATTCCTTGGCGGAAAAATGCGAAAATTGTACAACTCGGCTGCCTCCCCTATCAACGACGGCAATGAGACTCGAACATGCCGAGATCACTGCTTCTTCTGCATTTTCTGGACGCCAAGCCGCGTTGAATGTAGGGTGTTCTGCCTCGTCGAACCGAACTGCAAGAATCTCCGCGAGTTCTTGGATACGAAGAGGGCGAATAGACACCGTAAGACATTGGAAGAGTCGCTGTGCATATTCTCGTTTCTCCTCGTCGATCCCCAGCAGTGTACGCCCATATGTTTCATCCAACGTCTTCGGCAAGTCATTCAACACACTCCGAATACTCGCAGGAAAAGTGCGACGGAGCCTGTCAACCTGGCAAACAACCCATCTAAACCTGCAAGATCAGGTGAGCGTTCATTATGAAACCCAAGACGAAAGACGAAGTACGAGACGACTTACATGCCATCCGCTCTGTCGGACAGAGTATCGACGACAAGTTTCCTGTCCTCTTCTTTCCATCTTCGCATGCTCCGGTCTGAACGGACAACATACTTGATGTACTCGATTATGTCCTTCTTTTGCCCGCTCTCATCATGAAGACAAATCTTGAGAGACGTCAACGGCTCAAGCACCCTTCGGATATCCATCTCCGGCCGGCTAGCCACACATAGATGTACGTTCGGAAGTTTCAAATCAACAAGTTCTTCCATCACCCCCAGGACCTCCTCACGGGCGGACGGCGTCCCCGACAAATTCGGACATTCGTCGACACCGTCGACAATGATGTAAGTTGGGGCTTGTCCCTGCAGACTGAGCATGTCCGTGATGCATTTCTGGAGAGCGTCGATATCGGGCTTTTCTATGCCACGACCGTGGTCTGAATATAACTGGGAGAAGATGTTGAAACAAAAATCCGATTCCGCAGAAAGCTGCAAAATGAGGGAGGAGAGGAGGCCATAGCAGTCTTGCTTCTTGACATCCCGAAAATCAAAATAGTAGTAAGCCATTGTGGCCAATCCGGCTGCATGCATGTCCTTGATGTCCTGAATGATTGCGGATCTAATTGGCATTATGGATAAGCTCGAAGATACGCATTGAATGATGACATACAGAAGCGTGCTTTTTCCCGCCCCCGCTTCAAAATCAATAAGCTATTAACGCAAGGCCCTCGTTGGGGGTGCGAAAAACATACGTTTACCATGAATCCACAAGAGAGATCCCGTCGTTTTCCATGCTGTTAATGCATTGCTCTCGAAGAACCACGCTGCAGTCCCGCTATGTCGTGCTTTCCGAACGAAGTTGTGATTCGTCGATGGGTCAGGGGGAGAGAGCCAGTGTTGAACTTCCCGTCGGAGATGGCCACCTACAAGATACCATCGGTCTCAGAAATGAAAAATTAGGAGATAACGAACGTTTCACTAGATCTACATCGTTGGCCGCCTGTTTGATGACTTGCTTTGCTTCCTTCCCGTCTGAGAGGTTCAAATTGAACAAATCTCAGGCTTTGCTGGAAATGATTTGCGCACCATGAACGACCTTGGCGACCTTGTCATCGACGACCACAACTCTGTCATCAACACTAGTCACCCTAGCGTCGATGCCCTTTACTTTATTGTCGATGCTGGCGACCTTATCATTGACACTGGCGACCTTATCATTGACGCTGGCGACCTTATCATCGACGCTGGCGACCTCATCATCGATGCTGGGGACCTTATCATCGACGCGGGCGACCTTATCATCGAGGATGGTCACTTTATCGTCGACGCTGGCGACCTTATTGTCGACACAAGCAATTCTATCATCAACCCTGGCCATTCGGTCATCAACGCCGGCCACCCTATTGTCGATGGCTACCGCCATATTTGCGACTCCCCTCACTCTCTCATCAACAGTGTGCGTCGCCTTCAGGTTTTGTGCAACAGCCATTTGAGCCTCCTCTTGTGTCAGCTTGTCTAATCTCTTCAGCGCATCTTCCATATCCGTCCCCCCGATGAGCTTCTTCCCTATCTTTTCTGAGCATCATTCAGTCAACGGTGACGTGCTCATAATGGATTACTCACTCATTCGGCCTTGTTTGATCTCCTTTGTCGCAATCCCAAGTATCGAGAGAACCTCGACCATTATTCGAATGATAGTATCCATCATTTCCGTGGTCTGCCGCACGTTTGTGTAGACCTCGAGACGTCGGATAAAACTTTCCATGCGCTCCAAGACATCAATGAGTGTATCTTGGTCTCCCCGAACATTCTTCGCTGCCTATGAGATGTAGGTGTTATGTTGGCTTCGCAGAAGTATTAAGAAGGACGCGCACTAAGAGAAGGACACCGACTCCCGCAAATATAACTTTGGCAGGCGAGAATACCTGCCATAAATGAGCTCGCAGATCTCAGACAAGTTCATTTGCTGAGGCTTACGAGGGCAACACCCTCTCCAAGTGTCTCGGAGAGGGCATAGAGGATGCTCACAGTTGGGTCGAGCCACTTAGTCCATCGCTCATTGCCACTTCGGGACTGATCTAACCCCTGGACATTCTGCTGAAGGGTGGCGAGAATGTCGGCGGGAGAGTTGCAGGCCTGGAGCTGCGCTGCGAGTGGATGGGCGATTAGATCCTTCTTTGTGTGTGTTTCGTAGGCCTTCAGGGCGTTATTGATGATTAGTTGGAAATTGGATGTAGAGTCGGCGGTGAGGTGAGAGTGAGACATAAGGGCGAAAGCGAGAAGTTTTGTTTGTGCGGAGGGGGCGATGGTGGTTGGGGCGATAATTGGGAACGGTTCACTGGGCGCAACCCAGCCTCGTGTGCATGTGCGTGAGTATTCCCAGGAATGTCAGACGTGGCGCTAATGGGAGTGATAGTAGGCGCGCGAAACACTTAATATCCATGAAAGTGGCGGACATGAAGGCTAGTATTGCAAAGGCAAGTGTAATTGAAAAGCAGAGCATATCGTTGTGTAGAGTGACCGGAGTTGTTCAGTTGAATGTCCCAGGGGCGGTCGCAGACCTGACCGAGAGAGACTTACGGCATATATTTATGCATATTTATGTCTGATAAGGGATTTGAGTGGGAATTGTAACTCCCCTTACCGTGCACTTCCAAGAATCCCAGTTATCTCTGCTCTTTATGCGATATCCGTGTGTGCTGTTTTATAAGTTCTCACCCTCGTTGCTTTCAAGTTCGAATCCGATGCCATGAAACCGTTGTTTACGACGTGCTCGCTCATTTCCAACGTCCTCTTCTGAGTCTCAAGCCCGACTTCGGTCAAGAGGAACCGCCTTGCCCGCGTCGACTCATCCGTCTTTGATATTTTATGATGCTGCAGAAGGACGAGATGGCCTTTATCTACAGTAGATGGTGCGTCTTTCTCCTTCTATTTACTGATACCTCTTTTACAAGCAGTCGTCGCAGCACTTAATATCGCGGACGAAAAAACAGACATTTACAGCCAATTCTCAAGCCCCTGGCTCCCAAGGAGATACCAAAGGTTATCCAAGGTATGCGGCAAATCCAAGGCCGCAATGTTCTTACGCAATCTAATCAAAGTTGGTCTTTTTAGGTTCGTTCGTGTGGATTCCGTTGACTGTTCGACCTGTAGACATCTGAGGACCAGTCTGCTTTTCGTCAGACAATGCGATTATTAAAGTCCAATCTCGTGACAAGCATCATGTATGACTACGAAAAGAACCCCGAAATCCTCATACTCGTGCGTCCCTTTACTACTCTTCGAGCTCGAAATTTAAGAATGAATGGGTTATAGACTGCATGACTACATGGCCTTTAATATTACGCAACAAGTCCGAAAACTCCGAAGTCAACGTACCTGTTCGGAGATGTACGGAGTCTGACAAGTTCCTGCTCAAGAAGGCCGCTGAAGACATGTATGGTTTTTCTTAGTTTATAGTTGGTCGTGCTGACGTTTTCTGCTAGCTTCTGGACAAATGGAGCATCCTGGAGACTGCCTCTCGAATTACCGAGGGGCATGAAGGCCGTGGGTCTTATCTCATTCTCATCTCTTGTTGAATATACCTAGCGAGGATCCAGGCGATGACCGGGCGTTACCTCCATCTCGGCGTCCGAAGATCGCCTGCAGAAGCTCTCCTAGCCGGACGATTTCGTCGAGGTCGAGTGTGCCATCAAGCCGCTAGCCTTCTCGTCCATCAGGTCATTCAACCACAATCCGCATCCGCATCCGCACCCACCCCCCGGGCTCCGGCACGATCCAGACCTTCTCCGGGTCAAGGAATGGCGCGTCTTGCGCACCTCGAGCGCTCGAGCGCTCAAAGGCAGAGACGGCCGCGATCATCGCTGCTGCGGCAACCGCGCAGAAGGCGATGGAAGAGCGCGTATTCATGGAGGCGGCCGCTGCCTCGGAGGAACGTAATACAGAATGGGAGCGGCTGCGGAAGTAACGGAGAGGGTGCGCTGGAAGAAGCGCGGTCATGATCAAGGGGATAATCGCGAGAAACGCCTGCTAAAACTTGTTGGTGCCGAGACGATGTTGAACAGTTAAAGTACTGGAAGTGGATGGACGTCAACACGCTTATACATGCGAAAGAGGTCCGCAGTCTAACCCCTCCTCCGGGCTGATTTCGCTTACTTAGCTGGGATGGCTTACAGCGCACATCATTGCGGAGGAGAAAAGTCGTTGAGATGCAAAGACAATACGCTCGATGGTCTCTCAGACGAGAGGGACAAATATCAAAAAGTTCGCGCGGGAGTCTATCCACAAGGCCCTACACAAACTCGAAGAGCAAGCGCCACCCACCGGGTTCAAACATGGGCGCGTCTGCGCAGTTGCGGAAACACCACCCTCCACACAGACACGACAACATCGCCGTTAGCGCCATCGTCGACTCCGTCGTTACAGGAAGAGGGAGGAGGCGATGCAGAGATGGAGGTGAGCATGTAAGAAGCGATGGATCTCAGCGGGGACGGTGCTGGACGTGGACGCTGATGAGAATGACGAGAGATTGTCACACCCACACAGGCAAGGGGATTGTATAGTAGACTTACCAGCAAACCGAATCAACAGGAAAATGACAAGGCACGTCAGGCCGAGTAACGACACGGTTGTCATGATTGCAAGCAAGCACCCTAAGCACCACTTATGCAACATCTCACTGACCGACCCTTTTTACCCCCAATCTCCGACTATCCGCAAAACAGCCTCCATGTAACCTCGACTCCAACCCATGGCACCTCTTAGCTCACGTAGACTGCGGGACGAAACCGAATTCGTATTACAAAGCCGGGGAGCAACCGATCGGGAAGACTGCGGCCGAGGTCACTTGTGCGTCAGTTCGTCCGCCAAACTAAGCGCCCTTTCGATTCCGAAGTGACTCTTGGAGAACGGTGGCCTGCTACTACAATTAAAGATGAAAGGAATACTGAGAAGGCGCGAAATCGGCAGTTTGTGGAAATCAGAGAAATACGGCGTCGAAAGTGCGACGACAGGAATACTTGAGGGTAATGCAATTGTGTCGTCGTTGACGTCCAGGGGCCAGGGCAAGGAGATATGATTGAACCCGGTTGTAATTCTTGAGGCGGCAAGATATGACGAGGTTCAATGTGAGCCAAACCACGAAGAGACGATCGACTATCAACAAGAACGGGTTGGAATTGCTCTAAAATGAGAGGCATTCGATTGACTGTTGCTGTTGCGTAGCCGTTTGCTTGTCCAACTTCCACATCTCGTGGGTCGTCTGTGGGATGGTAGGCATTGGTAGCCGACTACAAGTTCAGCCTCGCTTCGCTCCGGCAGTGGGATGTAATAGGCACAAACAGACGGAAAGACTAAGGCAGAGGACATCAGGAACCGACACCCCTTTACATAAGCAGGAGTTGACCATCGTCCACATCCCTTCTGCTCTCCCTCATCACAAGTAAACCCAATTTTAGCTCCTGAGAATGATAGATAGGATCATTCTTGATGATTCCCAGGAGTTATATTTTTTTTAAATGTCACACAGAATGAGAAGAAGTAAAAATACTTTATTATTATTGTAAGTGTGTTATTTCGACTATAGAACTCAAATGGTAACTTTTTGAAAAACGGGGTCGATAAAATTGAAACATCATGTGATTGATCACATGATTGTTAAGCATTTATTTTCTGTTATTCAATGCCTTACACAGTAACTTAACTCACTTGGGAAAAAGAATATTTATTATTAATACAAACTATTTAAAAAGTACAGAGATAAAGGAGGGCAACGCCTGCAAGGTGCAGCACAAGGGACAAGGGAAATGGCAGCATGAAAGAACAAAACCCCTTAGGGGGTGCCAGCAGGGAGTGGGAGAAGGAGGGCACTGAGGAACATGTGAGGGAGGGGAGTGTGTCAAGCATCACCACATCACCCTCTACTTGGGGGAGGGCATGGCATAGGGGGGGGTGAAAGATGCCATCCATTGCATTTGGAGTGAGTGAAGGGGTTGCAGCACTGTTGACATCAGCAAGAAAAACAAGGAACCCCACTTTCTCGTGTTTGGGCTGAGGGTGGGGCCATGGGCGATGAAAGAAAACATCTCACACTTGCAGCAAGGGCAGCAGCCATGCGAACTGCAAAATAAAACCCCCCACATTTGGAGCGAGGGGGTGCACTTAGCAGGGAGAGTGGGGGACTCAGAGGCACCTCCAAGAAAGGGGACCCCTCCATCTTGCATTTGGGGCGAGGAAAGGGCCTTAAGGGAGCATCTTGGGGAGCACAACTTGAACGGGTAGCGACAAAAAAATCTTTGGCCTCTGCATGTGTTACCGTCCCCTCGACCCTGGGACTTCCCCCCTTCGATCGACGGGGATATCAGCCGCGCGGACGACCCAATGGAGTTGGATGACCCTGAGTAACGGTAAGATCGGACTAGTGTTATTAGTATACGCCTCACCTGATGTGGATGGACTACATGAGTCGCCTCGTGACTCAGCCCCTATGTACGTGACTCGCAGCCCCGTATCCTCATGCCCCGCGCCCTGTGCCCAGTACCCTGTACCCTGTAACAGTATAAGTACGACTCCCTAGTGACTCTAGGTCGCTAAGTTGAGTCTCCTGTCCGTCTTACGACGGCAATAGCATCTATTCTCTACTCCCAGCCAGAAGGCGGCCGCTAAGAGCCTTGTCACTACCACTCCGAGTCTACTCATTATCGTCGCGTAAGCAGCGGTGACATTAGACTCAACTTTCTTATCATCACGGAGGCCCCACCCAAGGAATACCTCACGGACTTTGGGGACGACGACAAACCACCAAAGAACGCACACCTACGTCGAATCGACAAAGGAGTCATCCCCGGATACGACAGGATAGCAATACTATATCACCCCGATACAACCAAGAAAGCACAGGACTGTATAGACGGAACCCACGTCTGGATACACAACGAGAAAGGAGTCCTCACCCAAGTCTACCTCGAGGAAGACGGAGATAAATTCAAACTAGTGCGAGGACCCAGAAGACCCGACATCGAGGCCCACAACGAGTTAAACGCACAAGAAAGACGCAGACGCAGACGCGAAGGAGGAACATTCCTACCCATCCCCCTTGACTCCGACTCAGACGCCGAAGACAACACCCGGCCACCGTCCCCTGTCTCCACAGACCAACAACCCAACTCGCCTACCACTGACGAAGAACCCACAGAGGACCACACCAACACCGTCATCAGAAACTCCCCACTCATTGACACTCGACCATTCGCTTCACTGATACACGAATACACCATGGCGACCACCACAGCAACCACCACTACCGCCACCACAACCACCAAACCTAAGATAGCAGCCTCCGTGCAAAAGAAGCTAGACACGGCAATGAAGCGACAACCAAGTAACAACCCCGGCGGAGGAGGAGGAGGAAGCAACCCCGGAGGAGGAGGAAGCAACCCCGGAGGAGGAGGAGGCAACCCCGGAGGAGGAGGGGGCAACCCCGGAGGAAACCCCGGAGCCCCCAACCCACCGGCCGCGCCACCGATGCCCCCGGCGAATCAAGACGCCCGCCTCATGGGAAGCGCCCCCACGGAGTTTGACGGAGACCGAGCGAAAGCGGACCAATTCATAAACGAACTCTGACACTACTTCCGCGTAAACGCCACGGTCCCCGGCCTCCAATCCTGGATCCGCCGCGTAGCAATAGCACTGACATTCATCAAAGGCCCAACCATGGACGAATGGGCCCTCAACCAAGGAGACTGGGTAGACCGATTGGACCCACTCATTGAAGACGTCCCTGACGTTTGGATACACTTCCTGAACGAGTTCTGGAACCAATTCCAAGACACTCAAGCCGAAGAGCGAGCACGCCTTCAAATAGAAAACATGAAGATGAAATGGCCCGAAGTCGACCAGTACATCCAAGACTTCGAAAGGGTCGCCCGGAAGGCCGAATACCCGCTCACGGCACCCGCAACCGTCAGGTACTTCCTGAAAGGACTAACCAAGTCCATCGTCAACGACATAGTCAAACCCCCCAAGGTCAATACCTATGCGGAAATCAAACAGCGAGCGATCGACAGCGTGGCGTCCCAGCTCCTCATCTACGAGATGTTCAAGCAGGACAAAGGCACCACGAACCGACCACCATCTTCGAGGTGGAATCGATTCGCACAGCCCAACCCCACCAACCAACAAACCAGCCGCCCCAACATCAGAGGGTACAACTCCACCAACGCCCCCCGCCACCTGAATAACGCCCCCGTTCCAATGGACGTCGACGCAGACCGGGCACGCGCCAACCGGAACAACAACTGGAGGAACCGAAACCCCCAAGGAAGGACGGTCCAAATGCAAGACGAACAAGGAAACGTCTATCAGGTAAACGTCGCCCAAACCCAACCAACTGACAGAAACCCCCGCGGCGCTGACCGAGCCCCCCGCGGCGCCTGCTACGAATGCAACCAAGTCGGACACTTCGCGCGCAACTGCCCCAACCGGAAGAAGAAACCGCGCGTAGCCACGGCACAACTGGTCGATTGGATGTCAGACACCACGACCACTAACGAGAACCCAGTAGACGAAATAGCCACCAGATTGGCAGCTATGTCCACTGACCAACGAGACCAAGTAGCGGCGCATTTCGGAGGAGGGATAGTAGCAGCCGAGGAAGAGGGTTTTCAGGACGCCTAACCAGTTCGGCCTTGGTTAGGGCATTAAGTACAAGGAGCGTGTATTTATCGAACCGTCGATCAATGACAATTCGCGTATATCTAAACTCCTTGTTCAAGAGGGCCGAAACCTCTGCACTACTAGACTCCGGCGCCACGGAGAACTTCATCAACCCAAACTACGCAAGAGAACTCAAGTTACCGATTGAAGAACTAACAGAACCCTGCAAAGTGTTCAACGTAGATGGGACACAGAACCGCCACGGACAAATTACCCACTACACCGACCTAGACGTACGAACGGGCGACCAAACGCGCACCATGCGCTTCTTCCTCACCAACCTAGGCGAGCAGAAAGTGATCCTAGGCTACCCATGGTTCGCCGCGGTCCAACCAGTCATCGACTGGGCCAAAGGATGGATCGCCTATGAACAACTACCCGTCGTCATCAAAGCCAGAATCAAACGAACCACAGCGAAGATCCACACCGCCACAGCAACAGACCGGCAAACACTAGCGTCAAAGCTAGCTGAAAAACACGCGGTCCAACCCCCACCGATCCCAAAGGAATACCACCGACACTCATTCGTGTTCAGCGAAGCAGAATCAAAGCGATTCCCGCCACCACGAGAGTGGGACCACGCCATAGAGCTAAAGCCAGGCCACCCAGAAAACATGCCAGGAAAAGTGTACGCCCTGACCCAACCAGAACAAGAAGCACTCGCAACGTTCCTCCAAGAACACCTCGACAAAGGATACATCACCGAGTCCAAGAGTCAGTTCGCGGCCCCATTCTTCTTCGTCAAAAAGAAAGACGGGAAACTCCGACCAGTACAGGACTACCGAAAACTCAACGAGTGGACCCGCCGAAACGCCACACCACTCCCACTCATCCCCGAGCTCATCGCGAGAGTCAGAGGAGCCAGCCTATTCACCAAATTCGACATTCGCTGGGGATATAACAACATACGAATACGCGATGGAGATCAGTGGAAAGCAGCGTTCGTTACGAACCACGGCCTCTTTGAACCACAAGTAATGTTCTTTGGGATGACCAACTCCCCAGCCACCTTCCAGACCATGATGAACGCGCTATTCAGAGAAGAACTCCGACAAGACTGGCTGTCGATCTACATGGACGACATCCTCATACACACCCGGTCAGACCTCCCGTACCACCGAACAAGAGTCCACCAAATCCTCGACAAGCTGCGCAAACACGACCTCTTCCTCAAACCAGAGAAGTGCGTCTTCGAGCAAAAGGAAGTCGAGTTCCTAGGCGTCATCCTAGGCCACAACACCATACGGATGGACCCAGCCAAAGTACAAGGAGTGGCAGACTGGAAATCCCCACGAACAGTCCGAGACGTCAGAGCCTTCCTGGGATTTACAGGATACTACCGATACTTCATCAAAGATTACTCGAAGATCGCAAGACCACTAATCCACCTCACCAAGAAAGCGACACCATTTGCATGGGGAGAAGCCCAAGTTAAAGCCTTCGAGACCCTCAAAACACATATGTGCCAAAACCCGATCCTACGCCAACCCGACTACACCAAACCATTCTTCCTCGCCACAGACGCGTCCGCGTACGGCGTGGGAGCCGTACTCTTACAGGAGGGAGACAAACACCCCAGAAAAACCGCACCAACTAAACACCCCATAGCCTACTACTCCGCAACATTCACCCCAACCGAGCGCAACTACGACATCTACGAAAGAGAACTCCTAGCACTGATGAAAGCCCTAGCCCACTGGCGACCCCACCTGGCAGGATCAACGATCCCAGTCACAGTCCTCACCGACCACGCAAACCTAACCTTCTGGAAGTCCCCACGCAAGGTAAACCGCCGGGTAGCACGGTGGTTCGCGGAACTCCAGGAGTACCACCTCAAGATCCAACATGTGCCAGGGAAACTCCATACCTCGGCAGACCTCCTCTCCCGACCCCCAGGAGTGGACAAGGGCGAAGCAGATAACCAAGACCTAACCCTCCTACACCCAGACGCCTTTATCAGACTATCTACCACCGAAGACCCCAAAGACGAATGGTGGGAGCTAGAACGACGGATAGGGACAACACAACGAAAGTACCCCGCCGAAATCGCAAGGTGGATCAAACGACACAAGGCAACCATGATCCACTCGCACAACGACAACAACCTAAAGCACTGGCGCGTACAAGGCAGAATCGCCGTCCCACCAGATGACACCCTGAAAAAAGAAATCCTTCATCGATTCCACGACCTGGAAATCAGAGGACACCCAGGACGAGACCCCACCATCACAATCATCCGCCGACACTTCTGGTGGCCAGACATGAATGAATGGATTGCACAATACGTAAGAGGGTGCGCCAAATGCCAACAAGGCAAGAACCTTACAAGACGAGCCAAGGTCCCCCTCTACCGCATTCCCACACCGACCAACGCACTCCCATTCCAGATCGTAGCAATGGACTTGATTACCCAACTCCCGACCAGCAAAGGATACGACGCCATCCTCACGATAGTAGACCACGGATGCACGAGAGCGGCCGTATTCCTCCCCTGTAAAACAACAATCACCGGACAAGAAGTGGCCAAACTATACTACGACAACGTCTATCAATGGTTCGGCCTGCCCGATAAAGTCATATCCGACAGGGACCCTCGATTCACGTCCTTCTTTGCAAAGGCGCTCGCTCAACAACTGGGGATCAAACAAAACGTGTCCTCAGTGTTCCACCCCCAAACAGACGGACTATCAGAACGAACGAATCAATGGGTAGAGCAATACCTCCGCCTGACCACCAACAGCGCCCAAACCGACTGGAGTGATTGGCTAGGGGTAGCCACCACGGTGCACAACAACCACAAGAACGCCACCATCAACATCGCCCCATCAGAAGCACTCCTCGGCTACACGCCTCGCCTACACCCCACAGACCCCCCTCCATCACTAAACCAACACGTGGAGGACAGGAAACAGATCGCCCTCGAAAGGCGTGCACAAGCGATCGAAGCCATCAATCGCACCGCCCATCAAACGCCACCACCCCAGTTCAACGTGGATCAAGAGGTCTGGCTAGAGGCCAAGAACCTCCGACTACCCTACCAGACCCCCAAACTAGCCCCTAAGCGACACTGGTCCTTTCCGCATCAGTAAACAGGTGTCACCGGTGGCGTATCAGCTCCAATTACCCAACGCCTGGAAGATCCACAACGTGTTCCACGCCAGCCTCCTCACCCCTTACCGCGAGACCCCGCAGCACGGCCCCAACTACATCAAACCACCCCCCGAACTGATCGAGGGTGAGCACGAGTACGAGGTCGAGGCCATCGTTAATCACTGTCTCTACGGGAAGCGGAAGACCCTGCAATATCTCCTCAAATGGAAAGGATACCCAGACGCAGACAACACATGGGAACCGGCCCCCCAAGTACACGCCCCCGCACTGATCGAAGAGTACCATCGAAGACGCCCGCTCGACCAACCGCATAAAAGGACCGGCCTGAGGACTCGAAGCAACATCCTCTCCCCACATTCCAAACCATTATGTCCCACCAGACCATCCATCTCTCCCCCGTCGAAGATGCCAACTACGCTCCCGCCTCGCCCACCGACTCCTATGCCTCCACCGAGGCCCTCTTCATCCCTGCCCCAGGAACCCCCTACCAGACGACCGGTTCCAATGGAGCCCTTCCTCTTGTTGAGGACCCCGCGCCCACTAACTCAGCACGGGTGCTTGCAGTGGACCTCGCCGTCGGCGCTACGCAGCCAGCCATACCCCTATCACCCCGAGCCGTTAGCGCTATCGTCGAAGGACAAGCCGACGCCCTCACGGCTCCAGTTCTCCTCCGCATGGTCCGCGGTCTCATCATCACCGCCAAGCGCACCGAGGACCGGATGGAAGCCGTTAGGTTTACGGCCGAAGAACAAGCCGCGGAACTGGAGCAGAGCCGGGATCAACGCGACATCCTCGCCCTTGGCGCCAGAGCCCTCCAGCTCGACTGTGAAGCCAAGACCGAATCCCTCCGCCTCGCCGACCTCACCATCCGCCGCCTGGCCAGCCAGCCCGCAAGGGCGGACACTCCGCAGGGTATTCAGTCTGAACCCCCTGCCGGCTTTGTCGAGAATAACGGCCAGCTCCATTACTTCTCCATCCCCCTCCAAGGCGGTAGCAACGACCGCCGCATCGCCCCCTACATCCAGCTTCTCGACGGCCCCGTTCCCCGCGCCGCTGGTACCCTGGGAGGCCCTGACGACCCTGTCTTTACTACAGAGGTCTACGCCCAGCCCAGCTCCAACGTCGATGTCGCCAATCCGCCGGTACCCAAGTGGCTACTCCGTGCCATCGACGGAGACTCCGAGATCTTCGATGCCTTCGCATTGGAGGTCCAAGATACGACCCAAGACTGGGGTCTATACACGGAGATCTGCCGCTACCACCACGTCGACGTCGAGCTCACTAACATCGCCTCCCGCCTCCGCGCCCTCGAAGCTGAAGAGGCCGAAACCCGCAACGTCCTCGCCAACTGCCGCCGCCGCCTCCGCGCCGCCAACGCCGGAGAAACCCTTGCCCACCTTGCCGGCAACGATGCCGACCGCCACGACCAACGTCACGGGTCGGGGATCATCCGCTACGCGACGCGTGGTCGCGCTCGCATCTAACCGGAGGGTGATGTTACCGTCCCCTCGACCCTGGGACTTCCCCCCTTCGATCGACGGGGATATCAGCCGCGCGGACGACCCAATGGAGTTGGATGACCCTGAGTAACGGTAAGATCGGACTAGTGTTATTAGTATACGCCTCACCTGATGTGGATGGACTACATGAGTTGCCTCGTGACTCAGCCCCTATGTACGTGACTCGCAGCCCCGTATCCTCATGCCCCGCGCCCTGTGCCCAGTACCCTGTACCCTGTAACAGTATAAGTACGACTCCCTAGTGACTCTAGGTCGCTAAGTTGAGTCTCCTGTCCGTCTTACGACGGCAATAGCATCTATTCTCTACTCCCAGCCAGAAGGCGGCCGCTAAGAGCCTTGTCACTACCACTCCGAGTCTACTCGTTATCGTCGCGTAAGCAGCGGTGACAGCATGAGACCCCTGCAGTTTCGGTCCCCGAAATTTGAAACATCACATGACTTTAAACCCTAGGGTTAGTGCTGACATAAGGGGTGTCGGTTCCTGATGTCCTCTGCCTTACTCAAAAGAAAACACGATGTGCATCACAGTAAACAATATAATTTCATTATAAGTACTGTAACATTTGTGCTAGCCTAGGACCCAGTTTAGATGCCACACTGGCTTGAACAGTGCAGCGTGTGAGGCTCTGGTTCACACCACCCACTGCAAGTTCTCACACTTGTCCTTTGGCACCATAGGTTAGTTGATTGGATATATATTCGGTGATACCCTTACCTGCCGCTGTACACGTTAGCAAATGGGTTCGAGCTGTGTTGAGTCCGCGAGGTTGCTGTACCTCCAGTCCGGGCATTCCTTCCTAATCGGGATGCATTCAGCCACACGGGGCTAGCAACACGAGAATCGAATATTTGGAGCTCGCACGGGAGCTCCTGCTGAAGCCAACGGTATGGCTTCGGGCTGGTCGGGATGGGGAGACAAAAGGGAAGAGAAACTGAGAGAAACAAAAGGGAAACATGAGTGAGAACAGGGGAATCTGAGGGGCATGGCCCTCGGCTGGAATTGCCCGGCAACTGTCCAGGAATTGAACTAACAGGGAGTTAAAAAAACTACTGTAAGACTACTACATACAATATAATATACTGTCCTACATGGCTCATGCATTTTGGGGTGTTCTGCATTGGCCGATGGGGTCTGCATTGTCTGATCTTCATGCGCTCTAACACGCTCGCTCCTGGGCCTGGTATCTTGCTGCCGGATGTCCTGCATCATCCTGCATCGTGGGGTCGATGTGGCAGAACTAAACCCCTTTGGGGGCGTGCTTTGTGAGCTGTCCGAGGTGTCTGCACGTGCTGTGGGAGTCTTGAGTAGCCCTAAGCCTTTTGTGGGCTTATTGAAGGGCTAGCACAGCAGTGGCGCTCTTGATTTGTTGGGGCTGAGTCATACCACTCTTGCTCGATATTTCTGTGGAGTTTCGTGACGTGTTGTGCTGGTGGAGGAGGCATGCGCGGCCGTAGGGGAAGGAGTGTGGTTGGGCTCGCACATTGCTGTGCCACTGGCCTCCTGGGCCGCCACACTGCCATGTGCTCTAAGTGAGTGCTGTGTGCATTTCTATGATATGCATGTCAGCATGTGATCATGTTTGAAGCAACTAATTACAGTCTATAATTACCATGGCTCCGAGCAGACAGGCTGGTGCCAAACAGGACTGCTAATCCCAGCTGGTACAGTAGTAGCATGACTATGAGGGTCAACTATCAAGCTGCCAGACCCATGCACGGCTGAAGCACTGAGCAGGGCCAAGCAGCCCCCTCCAGTGCACCTAACTGTGAGCGGGAATGGGCCCGATTAGGCCCTGTGTTACTGTCCCCTCGACCCTGGGACTTTCCCCCCTCGATCGACGGAGATGTTAGCCGCGAGGACAGCCCCATGGAGTTAGATGAGCCCGAGGGAGCGGTAGGTCTCGATTAGTATATATTAGCGTATGCCTCACCTGATGTGGACGGACTACATGAGTCACCTCGTGACTCAGCCCCTATGTACATGCCTCGCAGCCCCGTATCATTGTGTTTCCCTACCCTGTGCCCTGTACCCCTGTAGTAGTATAAGTACGACTCAACTGTGACTCCAAGTCACTAAGTTGAGTCTCCTGTCCATCTTACGATGGCAATATCATCTATTCTCCCACTCCTAGCCAGAAGGCGGCCGCTAAGAGCCTTGTCATCACCACTCCGAGTCTACTCGTTATCGTCGTGTAAGCAGCAGTGACATTAGACTCAACTTTCTTGCCATCACAGAGGCCCCACCCAAGGAATACCTCACGGACTTTGGAGACGACAACAGACCACCAAAGAACACACACCTCCGAAGAATCGACAAAGGAGTCATCCCCGGATACGACAGGATAGCAATACTATACCATCCTGATACGACCAAGAAGGCACAGGACTGCATAGACGGAACCCATGTCTGGATACACAACGAGAAGGGATTCCTCACCCAAGTCTACCTCGAAGAAGACAGAGACAAGTTCAAACTAGTGCGAGGACCCAGAAGACCTGACATCGAGGCTCACAACAAGCTAAACACACTAGAAAGACTCCGCCGAAGACGTGAAGGAGGGACATTCCTACCCATTCCACCTGACTCTGACGACAACAAAGACAACGTCCGGCCCCCATCCCCCGTCTCCACAGACCAACAACCCAACTCGCCTACCACAGACAAAGAACTTACAGAGGATCGCACCAACACCCTCATCAGACACTCCCCACTCATCGACACCCGACCATTCGCCTCGTTAATACACGAGCACACCATGGCAACCACCACAGCAACTACTACCGCCACTGCAACTACCAAACCGAAGATAGTGGCCTCCGTGCAGAAGAAGCTAGACATGGCAATGAAGCGACAGCCGAGCAACAACCCCGGAGGAGGAGGAGGAGGCAACCCCGGAGGAGGAGGAGGCAACCCGGGAGGAAACCCCGGAGCCCCCAACCCCCCGGCGGCACCACCCATGCCCCAGGCAAACCAAGACGCCCGCCTCATGGGGAGCGCCCCCACGGAGTTCGACGGAGACTGAGCGAAAGCAGACCAGTTCATAAACAAACTGCGACACTACTTCCGCATAAACGCTACGGTCCCCGGCCTCCAATCCTGGATCCGCCGTGTAGCAATAGCGCTAACATTCATCAAAGGCCCGACAGTGGATGAATGGGCCCTCAACCAAGGAGACTGGGTGGACCGACTGGACCCACTCCTTGAAGATGTCCCCGACGTCTGGGTACATTTCCTGAACGAGTTCCGGAACCAATTCCAAGACACACAAGCCAAAGAACGAGCACGTCTTCAGATAGAAAGCATGAAGATGAAATGGCCCGACGTCGACCAATACATCCAAGACTTCGAGAGGGTCGCCCGGAAGGCCGAATACCTGCTCACAGCACCTGCGACTGTCAGATACTTCTTGAAAGGACTAACCAAGTCCATCGTCAACGACATAGTCAAACCCCCCAAAGTCAACACCTACGCAGAAATCAAACAACGAGCAATCGACAGCATAGCGTCCCAACTCCTCATCTACAAGATGTTCAAGCAGGACAAGAACACCACGAGCCGACCACCATCATCGTGTTGGAACCGGTTTGCACAGCCCAACCCTATCAACCAACAACCCAACCGCCCCAACATCCGAGGGTATAATTCCACCAATGCCCCCCATCACTTGAACAACGCTCCCGTTCCAATGGACGTCGATGCAGACTGGGCATGCGCAAACCGGAACAACAATTGGAGGAACCGAAACCCCCAAGGGAGGACGGTCCAAATGCAAGACGAACAAGGGAACATCTACCAAGTGAACGTCGCCCAAACCCAATCGACTGACCGGAACCCCCACAGCGCTGACCGAGCCCCCCGCGGTGCCTGCTACAAATGCAACCAAGTCGGACACTTCACGCACAACTGCCCCAACCGAAAGAAGAAGCCGCACGTAGCCATGGCACAGCTGGTCGATTGGATGTCAGACACCACGACCACCAACGAGAACCCCGTGGACGAAATAGCCACCAGACTGGCGGCCATGTCCACTGACCAACGAGACCAGGTAGCAGCACACTTCGGAGGAGGAATAGTAGCAGCCGAGGAAGAGGGTTTTCAGGACGCCTAACCAGTTCGGCCTTGGTTAGGGCATTAAGTACAAGGAGCATGTATCTATCGAACCGTCGATCAATGACAATTTGCATATATTTAAACTCCTTGTTTAAGAGGGCCAAAACCTCCGCACTACTAGACTCTGGCGCCACGGAGAACTTCATCAACCCCAGCTATGCGAAAGAACTCAAATTGCCAATCGAAGAGCTGGCAGAACCCCGCAAGGTGTTCAACGTGGACGGAACGCAGAACCGCCACGGCCAAATCACCCACTATACCGACTTGGACGTACGAACGGGCGACCAAACGCGCACGATGCGCTTCTTCCTCACCAACCTAGGCAAGCAAAAAGTAATCCTAGGCTACCCATGGTTCGCCGCAGTCCAACCAGTCATCGATTGGGCAAAAGGATGGATCGCCTACGAACAGCTACCTGTGGTCATTAAAGCCAGGATCAGACAGACAACGGCGAAGATCCACACCGCCACGGCGACTGACAGACAAACGCTGGCCTCAAAGCTGGCCGAAAAACACACGGCCCAACCCTTACCTATCCCAAAGGAATACCACCGACACTCCTTTGTATTCAGCGAAGCAGAATCAAAATGATTCCCACCACCATGAGAATGGGACCATGCCATCGAGCTAAAACCAGGCCACCCAGAAAACATGCCAGGGAAAGTATATGCCCTAACTCAACCAGAACAAGAAGCACTCGCAACATTCCTCCAAGAACATCTCGATAAGGGATATATCACCGAGTCCAAAAGCCAATTCGCAGCTCCATTCTTCTTCGTCAAAAAAAAGACGGGAAGCTCCGACCAGTGCAGGACTACCGGAAGCTCAATGAATGGACCCGCCGAAACGCCACGCCACTCCCACTCATCCCCGAACTCATCGCAAGAGTCCGAGGAGCCAGCTTGTTCACCAAATTCGACATTCGCTGGGGATACAACAACATATGGATACGTGATGGAGACCAATGGAAGGCGGCATTCATTACAAACCACGGCCTCTTTGAGCCACAGGTAATGTTCTTCGGGATGACCAACTCCCCAGCCACCTTCCAGACCATGATGAACGCACTGTTCAGAGAAGAACTCCGACAAGACTGGCTATCAATCTACATGGACAACATCCTCATACACACCCGATCGGATCTCCCATACCACCGAGTGAGAGTCCACCAAATCCTCGACAAACTGCACAAGCACAACCTTTTCCTCAAACCAGAAAAGTGCGTCTTCAAGCAAAAAGAGGTCGAATTCCTAGGCGTTATCCTAGGCCACAACACCATCTGCATGGTCCCAGCCAAAGTACAAGGGGTGGCGGACTGGAAACCCCCACGAACGGTTCGAGACGTCAGAGCCTTCCTAGGGTTCACAGGATACTATCAATACTTCATCAAGGACTACTCGAAGATTGCAAGACCACTGATCCACCTAACTAAGAAGGCGACACCATTTACATGGGAAGAACCCCAAGTCAAAGCCTTCGAAACCCTCAAGGAACACATGTGCCGGAACCCGATCCTACGCCAACCTGACTACACCAAACCATTCTTCCTAGCCACAGATGCGTCCGCATACGGTGTGGGAGCCGTACTCTTACAAGAGGGAGACAAACACCCCAGAAAAACCTCACCAACCAAACACCCCATAGCCTACTACTCCGCAACGTTCACCCCAACCGAACGCAACTACGACATCTACGAGAGGGAACTCCTGGCACTAATGAAAGCCCTAGCCCACTGGTGACCCCACCTGGCAGGATCAACAATCCCACTCACGGTCCTCACCGACCACGCGAACCTGACCTTCTGGAAATCCCCATGCAAGGTAAACCGCCGCGTAGCACGATGGTTCGCAGAACTCCAAGAATACCACCTGAAAATCCAACATGTGCCAGGGAAGCTCCACACCTCGGCAGACCTCCTCTCCCAACCCCCGGGAGTGGACAGAGGCGAGACAGACAACCAAGACATAACCCTTCTCCACCCCGACAGCTTCATCAGGTTATCCACCACCGAGGATCCAAAGGACGAGTGGTGGGAATTAGAACGACAAATAGGGACAGCACAACGGAAGTACCCCGCCGAAATCGCAAGGTGGATCAAACGCCACCAAGTGACCATGACCCACTCGCATAATGACAACAACCTGAAGCACTGGCACGTACAAGGGAAAATCGCCGTCCCACCAGATGACACCTGGAAGAAGGAAATCCTCCACCGATTCCACGACCTAGAGATCAGAGGACACCCAGGACAAGACCCCACCATTGTGATCATCTGCCGACACTTCTGGTGGCCAGACATGAACGAATGGATCGCACAATACGTGAGAGGATGTGCCAAATGTCAACAAAGCAAGAACCTTACGAGACAGGCGAAAGTACCCCTCTACTGCATCCCCACACCAACTGACACACTCCCGTTCCAAATTGTAGCAATGGACCTGATCACCCAGCTTCCAACCAGCAACGGATATGACACCATCCTCACGATAGTAGACCACGGATGCACGAGAGCAGCCGTATTCCTCCCCTGTAAAACGACAATCACCGGACAAGAGGTAGCCAAACTATACTACGACAATGTCTACCGATGGTTCGGCCTACCCAACAAAGTCATATCCGACAGGGACCCCCGATTCACATCCTTCTTTGCGAAGGCACTCGCTCAACAACTGGGGATCAAACAAAACATGTCCTCAGCATTCCATCCCCAAACAGACGGACTATCAGAACGGACAAATCAATGGGTGGAACAATACCTCCACCTGACCACCAACAGCGCCCAAACCGACTGGAGCAACTGGCTGGGGATAGCCACCACGGTGCATAATAATCACAAGAATGCCACCATCAACATCGCCCCCTCGGAAGCACTTCTCGGCTATACGCCTCGCCTACACCCCATGGACCCCCCTCCGTCACTCAACCAACATGTGGAGGACAGGAAGCAGACCGCCCTCGAAAGGCATGCACAAGCGATCGAAGCCATCAACCACACCGCCCATCAAACGCCACCACCCCAATTCAAGGTGGGCCAAGAAGTCTGGCTCGAGGCTAAGAACCTCCAACTACCCTACCAGACCCCCAAACTAGCCCCTAAGTGACATGGCCCATTCCATATCAATAAACAGATATCACCGGTGGCATATCAGCTCCAACTACCTGACGCCTGGAAGATCCACAACATGTTCCACGCCAGCCTTCTCACGCCGTATCGTGAAACTCCACAACACAGGCCCCAATTACATCAAACCACCCCCCGAACTGATCGAGGGTGAACACAAGTACAAGGTCGAGGCTATTGTTAATCACCGCCTCTACGGAAGAACTAAAACCCTGCAATATCTCCTCAAATGGAAGGGATACCCAGACGCAGACAACATGTGGGAACCAGCCGACCAAGTGCATGCCCCCACCCTAGTCGAGTCATACCACCAAAAGCGCCCCCTTGCACAACCGCATAAAAGGAAGGGTCTAAGGACTCGAACCGCCATCCTTCTCCCACATCCCAGACAACTATGTCCCACTCCATCATCCACATCTCCCCCGCCGAAGACAACTACGACTATGTCCCTGCCTCGCCCACCGACTCCTATGCCTCCACCGAGGCCCTCTACATCCCCGCCCCAGGGACCCCCTATCAGACGACCGGTTCCACTGGAACCCTTCCTCTTGTTGAGGACCCTGCGCCCACTAACACAGCACGGGTCCTTGCAGTGGACCTCGCCATCGGCGCTACGCAGCCAGCCATACCCCTATCGCCCCGAGCTGTTAGCGCTCTTGTCAAGGGACAAGCCGACGCCCTCTCGGCTCCAGTTCTCCTCTGCATGGTCCGCGGTCTCGTCCTCACCGCCAAGTGTACCGAGGACCGGATGGAAGCCATTAGGATTACGGCCGAAGAGCAAGCCACGGAGCTCGAACAGAGCAAGGACCAGCGTGACATCCTCGCCCTCGGCGCCAGGAGCCTCCAGCTCGAGTGTGACTCCAAGACTGAGTCCCTCCGTCTCGCCGACCTCACTATCCGCAGACTGGCCAGCCAGCCCACGAGAGAGGATATTCACCAGGGTATCCAGTCTGAACCCCCTACGGGCTTTGTCGAGAACAATGGCCAACTCCACTATTTCTCCATCCCCCTCCAAGGCAGCAGCAACGACTGTCGCATTGCCCCCTACATCCAACTTCTCGATGGCCCCGTTCCCCGCGCCGCCAGTACCTTGGGAGGCCCTGGCGACCCTGTCTTCACTACAGAGGTCTACGCCCAGCCCAGCTCAAATGTCGGTGTCGCCAATCTGCCCGTACCCAAGTGGCTACTCCGTGCCATCAACGGGGACTCCGAAATCTTCGATGCCTTCGCATTGGAAGTCCAGGATACGACCCAGGACTGGGGTCTCTACACCGACATCTGCCGCTACCACCACACCGACGTCGAACTCACTAACATCGCCACCCGCATCCGCGCCCTCGAGGCCGAAGAGGCCGAGACCCGTAACACCCTCGCCAACTGCCGCCGCCGCCTCCGTGCTGCCAACGCCGGAGAGACCCTTGCCCACCTCGCAGGCAACGACGCCGACCGCCACGACCAATGCCACGCGGGGGGGATCATTCGCTACGCGATGCGTGGTCGCGCTCGCATCTAACCGGAGGGTGATGTTACCGTCCCCTCGACCCTGGGACTTTCCCCCCTCGATCGACGGAGATGTTAGCCGCGAGGACAGCCCCATGGAGTTAGATGAGCCCGAGGGAGCGGTAGGTCTCGATTAGTATATATTAGCGTATGCCTCACCTGATGTGGACAGACTACATGAGTTGCCTCGTGACTCAGCCCCTATGTACATGCCTCGCAGCCCCATATCATTGTGTTTCCCTACCCTGTGCCCTGTACCCCTGTAGTAGTATAAGTATGACTCAACTGTGACTCCAAGTCGCTAAGTTGAGTCTCCTGTCCGTCTTACGACGGCAATATCATCTATTCTCCCACTCCTAGCCAGAAGGCGGCCGCTAAGAGCCTTGTCATCACCACTCTGAGTCTACTCGTTATCGTTGCATAAGCAGCGGTGACACCCTGTGAGAGGTACTGGGCAAAGCAACCAAGACAGAGCCATAGGAGCCAATGAATAGGAGCAAGAGCAAGAGCCAAAGTGTGAAAGAGATTATTCATGAGAGTCATCGACTCGGAGAGAAGAAAAGGGGAAAGAAAGATGTTAATTTGTGCAATGATTGATTGCCGCTATATAACACATGGGAGTTCTCGGATCATGAATGAACAATAAGAATAACAATAAAGTACTTGAGGAGAAAGTGCTTGAATTGGAAGCATGTACCATCTTGATTTTCAAATTAATGTTGATATTCATAGTATGTACAAATAAATATCAACAAATTTGGGCCATGTTTCAATTTGCAAATCGATTTTCAAACCTTTGTTGACAAACATAATATGTACAAATATGTATCAACGAAATGGGGAGACCTGCGTAATATAGTAGTAATAATATGTCGCGAGGCAGTTCAGGCCTTTGAAGAAGAAAGTAACAATTGGTAGGCACCAGAGCGATGACGAATTGCTTGAAGTGTTCGTATTTGAAGCTCGGGTTCGAAGTGAGAGGAAAGGGCGGAACTGAAAGCCGAGTCGTTTAGGCTTGACTGCATCTCCGCGGCTCAGAATTGAGCGATGTTGAGCCTCTGCCGCGGTATCGGCCACGGTAAGGGCTCCTGCACTCGCTAAGTCTCACTTACCTGGCCACATGCAGCCATTACCAGGTGGTCCGACGACTTTGACGATAACAGCAACCTTCTTCGCATATCAGCGCATATCCGCAGGTGTTGTCAACTTAGATCGTGCACATGTTTCCGCCACTACTCGCTAGAAGAGAAACAGATGGAAAACATTGCTGGCCGTCCACGGAGCCTGTCCTGGCTCTACCCGTGTTGGATTTTCATTATGGAACCCTGGTCATCTAATGCGAAAGGCGCTGAGCTGTCGATCTCTGAGAGTTCCGACTCATTGCTGGGGGAATCGTAGGACGCTCTGAGCTCTGAGTGTCTCAGAGTCAGTCCCGACGCGATGATGAAAGCCTCCAAGACCAGGAATATTAGATCAATTTGTCTGAGCACCGGCAGCGTACATGGACCTCTGATCAAAGGAAATAGTGCGAGTAGAGTGGGTTACAATAATGTCAACCTTGTTGAGGAGCGCGCGGTTTCGTGGTTGAGGTCGGAACCGCGCCTTCTCGACTTCGGCAACTCCCAGTGGAATTCAAGTCGAGGGTTGTTCGGCCCGGCCAAGGAGATCAGTATCGATTAGTCCCAGCTTGGTCTTCAAGTCCATACAGAAATTTATGTTCATGTTCAAGAAGCATCTTTCTGGAGGTGGGAGGTAGAACCAGAAATGTACAATTTGATATTCGACATCCTTCATCGCGTCCAGCAAGAGTAACACCTTGCTGCCAGTGCATAATCCCAAAGATGTCATACCGTCTTGGCCTCCGACGCAGCCACACAGCACGTGTGGAATTTCAAACATTCAAAACCGCAGAATGCCCTACTACTCGAGCTACAGCCGGAGTACAGTACGAAAGTTCCGTCAAAAGCCTAAGCATAAGTGTCGCTTGTATTAGAGGCTTTTTTCGGAGAAGAGCAGAGATAAGCCCAGATTTGATACTAGAAATAAGTACATTGGAAACAGTAATTGAAACACGCATAACATACAAATTCCAATTCATTGTTCCCAAAGGAACAGTGCAAAGAGCAAGCACCCCACAGTAATACAACGCCAGTGCGAGTACAGCATCATCATCGGTCAATGAGTGGGGACGGGTAGCCACGCTCTTGACTGGAAAAGGCGCAGCTGGCGGTTCGCATGCAGTGCACATGAGCATGAGTGAGTGACTGGAATGTCATGGTACGTACGCAACACAACAGCTGAAGGAGAAACGTAAAATGTCCCTCGCACGCGCCGCTTGGGATCGGAGACGCGTACGACCTGTCAACGTGCGCATGGACATGCGGACTGTTAGTAATACCAATACTGCTGGGGGAAAGAGAAGCCTCACGTCAAAGCTGAGCAGGAGCAGTGCGGCATCCACGCGGTTCCTACAGCGACGGTTGCAACTGGTACTATAACTGCAGTCTTCGCTGTCGCCGATGCCAGTGTTGTGTGTGGTGGTCGGTCTACCGCACTCCGATTCACGCTGCGCAAATGTCCAGGCGTAGAATTACCCGCCCGACTGCGGTCCGAGAGGGATTGGTGACCATGGAGAACATCTGTGGCCATTTCGTCGTAGGTTATCGGCCCTGGGTGTGGATCGAGCAGTGGCTACGTAGATCGTATGACGGACTGCAAGTGAGTATTCGATGAAGCCATATGAAGGAGGGACATCGGAGTCAACACTGGTGCTAATGGTGATGTTGTCATTGTTGTCGTGTCCGTGTGGAATTGATGGTGTCTCCACAACCGCGCGGACGAGCCCGAGTCCGATTCTGGCGGGTGGCGCTTGCCCTTCTCGACTCTACTATGTAGGACCTTGTGGATATACTCACGCGCGAACTTTTTGATCTTTTACCTTCTATTCGTCCGAGAGAGCGTCGAGCTTAATTGTCCTTGTATATCGACGTCATTTTTTCCTTCTCCGCAATGATAACTGATGTGTAAGCTTTATGCTGCTTTAAGCCATCCCAGCTCGGAGGAAGAGGAAAGACTGCGTACCTCTGGCACGTATGAGCGTGTCGACGTTCATCCACGTCCGGTACTCTAACATCCTCCGAACGACGACGGCACTAACGAGTTTTAGCGGGCGGCGTTTTTGGCGATTAGCCCCCCGATCATGATTGCGCACCCTCCCCGTTCCTTCCGCTGCCGCTCCCATTCCGCATCATGTTCCTCCGCGACAGCGGCCGCCTCCATAAATGCGCGCTGTTCAGCCGCCTTCTGCGCGGCCGCCGCAGCAACGATGATCGCGGCTGTTTCCGCCTTTGAGCGCTCGAAACGCGCAAGGTGCGCCGCCTGCCTTATTTCCTTGGCCCGGAGGATACACGGATCGTGCTGGAGCCTGCGGGGCGGGTGCAGATGCGAATTGTGGTTGAATGGCCTGATGGGCTCCCCTTGGATGGGAAGCCTAGCGGCTCGATGGACTCGACCTCGACGAAATCATCCAGCTTGGAGCGCTTTGCCCGGCGATCTTCGGGCGCTGAGATGGAGGTAACACCCAGTCATCGCCTGGATCCTCAGCCGGAGTTGGGCTGGGTAAATTGAACGAGAGGTGTGAATGTGATGACACTCACACCTTTCATCCGCTTCGGTCTTTGAAAGGCAGTCTCAACTCTCCAGGATGCTCCATTTTTTCAGAAGATAGGAGAAAACGATAGCACAACCAGTTATAAACTGGAAAAAAACCCAGGTATTCGCCTTCAGCGGCCTTCTTGAGAATTGTCTGACTCCATACATCTCTGAACAGGCACGTTGACCTTGGAGTTTTCGACTTTATTGCGTGATATGAAAGGCATGTACTTGTGCAGTCTATGGCGTATCCATTTCTAAATTTCAAAAGGGACACACGAGCATCAGAGTTTCAAGGTCCTTTTCGTAGTCGTCCATGATATTCGTCATGGGACTGAATCCCCATAATCGCATTGTCTGACGAAGAGCAGACTGATTCTCGAACAGTCAACGGAATCCACACAAACAGACTCAAAAAGACTAACTTTGGTTAGAATTAAGAACCTCGCGGCTCTGGGTCTGCCGCATACCTTGGATAACCATCGGTACCTCCTTGAGAGCCGGTGCGGCTTGAAATTTGGCTGTAAATGCCGGCTGTTTAGTGTTTATCATCCGGTACTCATCCGATTTCTTGCTCATCTTTTTATAGGAGCAACCTTCTTCGCATCTCAGGCTCTCAGCAGAGATCTGCGGGTGTTGTTAACGCAGTTAAACGCATATCTTTGCCCCACCACTTGCTAGAAGAGAAGCAAATGAAGGATGTTGTTGACTGTCCACAGAGCCTGTCCTGGCTGTACCCATGCTGGATTTTATGGCACCTCCCAGTCATCTAACGCAGAAGGCGCTGGTCAATCTCTGAGAGTTCTGATTCATTGGCAGAGTCATTCCTGGGGAAATCGTAGGACGCTCTGAGTCTGAGGCAATCTCGACGCGATGATGAAAGCCTTAAAGACCAGGGATACAAAATCCGTTCTTCTCACTCAACACCGGCAGCATTGAAAGATATCTGATCAAAGGTGATAGTGCGAGTAGAGTGGATTACATGTCGACCTCGTTGAGGAAGGCACGGTAACGACTTCGGCAACTTCCACGTTGGGATTTGAACACTCGGGGCGCGACCTTTCCACCAGCTTGGTCATCTTCAAGGTTCGTACAGAAATTTACATTCGCGTTCAAGAGGGTCATCTTTCTGGAGGCGGGAGGTAGAACCAGGACGACAGAATGGTACAATTTGATGTTCGACATCCTCATCGCGTCCAGCAAGAGAAAGGTCTCCCTGCATAATCATGAAGATGCCATACCATCTCGGCCTCCGACGCAGCCACACAGCACGCCCGGAATTTCAAACGTTAAAAAACGCAGAACGCCCTACTACTCGAGCTACAGCCGAGTACAGTACGAAAGTTCCGTCAGAAGCCTAAGCCTAAGTGTCGCTTGAATCAGAGGCTTTTTTCAGAGAAGAGCAGAGATAAGCCCAGATTTGATATGAAAAACAAGTTAATTGGAAACAGCAATTGAAACACGCATAACATACAAGTTCCAATTCACTATTTCCGAGGAACAGGGCAAAGAGCAAGCACGCCACAGTAATACAACGCCAGTGGCAAAACGCGAGTACAGCATCGTCATCGATTGATGAGTGGGGACCGGTAGCCACGCTCTTGACCGAAAAAGGCCCAGCTGGCGGTTCGGATGCAGTGCACATGAGCATGAATGAGCGACTGGAACGCCATGGTGCGTACGCGACACAACAGCTTGTATGTTTAGATGGTAGACCAATGCGGACCTCGCAAGGAGCCGGAAACAGTCGGACAAGACGACCTCCTGGTCAACTTGACGAGATCTCAGGGGCCGCAAAACTACGACCAAGAAAGAGTGCCGTCGCAAGTCAGCCCCCAAACACCCACAGGTGGAATCTCCTGCTCACCAAGGACCTTCCCCAGGATGTACGATCTACGAATATGTGGCTGTTCCAGTGGCAATCGGCCTACACCTACTTCCCAACCTTCGTCCACTGCGTGCTCACCTCTTTCCCTCTCATTTTCACTATTTCTATCGCTTCCGATTTCCACCCGTCGCGCATCGATCCCGGCCACAGAATAAGATTGATACATGGATGAGCAAGAGTAAATATGATAAGGGTGGTGGGGACGAACGTGGTCGCATGGGGAGAGATAGATGTCGTTGGAGTAGCGGTGGTGGGGGAAGGCGTCTTCAAGGCGGAAACGTCGAAGAGCGGAAAGGGCAAGAACCCTTTCGGCGCGCAAGGGAAAAACACATTATGTCCCTCGCACGCGCGGTGCTTGGGGGTCGAAGACACGACGATCTGTCAACGTGCGCGTGGACATGAGACTATTCGTAACACCAATACCGCCGGGGGAAGAAGAAACAGGAAGACAAGCGTCACGCCCAAGCTGAGCAGCAACAGTGCGGCGTTCACTTAGTTTCCGCAGCGACGCTTGTGACTGGTACTACAACTGCAGCCTTCGCAACCTTTGCCGACGCCAGTGTCGTGTGTGGCACCCGGTGGCACCAGAACCGGAACCTGGTCGGTCTACTGCACTCCGATTCACGCTGCGCAAAATGTCCAAACATCGAATTAGACGAATTGCGCTCGTTGGCGAGGGCGACATCGGGAAAGGTTGCGAGGCCGCCCGCCAGGCCCGAGAGGGAATGGTGAACCAGAGGAAGTGGAGAACATCCGTGGCCATTTTATCATAAGTCAGGTCATCGGCCCTCTGTGGGGACGAACAGTGGTTACGCAGTTCGTATGACGGACCGGAAGGATGAAGCCTCATGCACGAGGGACAGAGCGACACAACACTCACTAGGATCATAGGATGTTGGAAGCTCGCTGGGGCCTGACTGCCCGAGATCACAGAGGGAGGCTTTGACGGTACCAATCTCGCTTCATCCAAATAGCACGCTATGAGTCACCGGTGAAAAAAAAGGGAAAACACGCCATTCTGTCCATGGAGCCAGCGGACCTGCCCTAAATGACATGCACGTGGTACCTTATCTAAGCGTGGATCTCCGTGTCCAAATATTCCTTAATGCACGACTGCCCACGCGTCACTTCTTCGCGTACTGTACAACAACCTGAGCGGGCTTCCCACTTCTCTCAAGGCTCTCTAGACCGACCGTCCTGTCCCGAAGGAAGGCAATAACGACGCGCGTGTCAAGAGCGTGTACAGAATGGATGACGCCGTTCTGCATCGCGCTCGATTCCATGTATGTCGTCTTCGCTTGTGGATAACACACACATGTTTATCGACAAGGTGGACACGACAAGTATATATTGGCCTGGACGCCTCAGGATAGTTTCGATGCTTGGGCCAATGGACTTATACAGGCAAGTGACTCACTGCCGTGTATCTTGCCGTGTATTCACAAACACGGATTGTTTGCTTACTGGAATGGCACGCACTTTTTTTGCTATTTTTTCCCTTGCCTAACAACGCACGCCTATTGATACTTCCGCGAAGCTTGCAACGCTGGTTGAGATATGTCCAGGACCACCTCTAGATTTCGCTCGCCGCATGATGCATGATTGATGATCCTCCATACCCATTTTTGGTTTCACGCGCTTGCGTTCTGTCTTCTCATCTCCCTCACGGACTTTCGCTGCCAAATTGTACAGACCGAGTTCGCATATATCTGCAGATTGGAAAGAAGGGGGGAGCGCTTGTCGGCGAGGCCATTTTAAAGGGTGCAGGCATTTTGGGGGGAGGGACAAGTAGGGCCATGGAAGTGGTATGGGCTGTATGGCGGCAAATTCCTCGGAAGAAAAATGTGGCTGTATGTGTACGATTCGAGTGTAGAAATGCAGTAGTAGTCGAGTGCTGTGATTGGCACATGTTTACGGTAAGTGTGCAAGGCGATCCCTTTAACTCACATAGTATTGAGCGCTATATATTGAGCCCTTTCGCGTACCGTGGACTCTGCATACAGCATCAAGGATCCATTCGTACTTTTCCGTCAAATCATCAACCCACGGTTTCAGATTCTAAATTAAACTAATCCTGTAAAAGATACCAAAAACAGATACGTGCAAGAGGCTTCCCTCTAAGCTGCTCTGTCACTGAGGACTAAAATCGAAGTGGCAGTCAGACATCGCATTTGAGCAATAAAAGGATTTCCTCGAACCTTGCTATTCCCGCACCATGTTCCCGGAGTAAATCTGCAACCTCTCGCCAATCATTTGCCAGCGATACTTGGTATGGTGTTTGACCAAGGCCACTTAGCGCATCTATGTCCGCGCCACGTTCAAGTAACAGTTTCACAATCCCGATGTGTCCATTTTCAGCTGAGAAGTGCATCGGAGTGTAATGTTCCCGTTGCCTTGCGTTCACGTCTGCCCCGTGGTCGACGAGCACCCGCGAGACTTCGACGTGTTCATATCTTGAGGCATAGTGTAGCGGAGTCCACCCATAGTCATCACGTGAATCCACCTCCGCGCCCCGCTCGATGAGCAAACATACAATATCGACGTTCCCCTTGCGTGCTGCTCTGTTTAGTGGAGTCTGGTTAATTGAATTGCGGCAGTTGATATCTATTCCCCATTCGAGCAATGACTTCACGACGTCAATGTTCCCCTCTTTTGCGGCAGCAAGCAACGAAGCCTTTCCTTTTTTCTTCCCATCTTCATCGGCGCCGAACTCAGCTGTGTCCAATATATTTGCATCTGTTTTATACTTGGAAAGGAGCTTCGCAACCCCAGCTTTGCCATTCTCCGATGCTAATTCGGCTGCAGTTTTATTGGCCTTGTTGAGCACATCCACATCGGCACCTCGCCGAAGTAACAGCTTTACAACTCCGAGGTGCCCACCTTGCGATGCCACGTGCAGCAGAGTGTGGCCATTGCTGTCCGCAGTATGTAGATCCGCTCCGTGGTCGATCAGGAGACAGGTGATCGCAACTTTCCCATTCCTGACTGCTTGATAGAGTGGCGTTTCTTGCTTCACATTGAAAACGTCGACGCTTGCGCCACGCTGCACCAGCAACTCGGCAATCTTCAAATGGCCATTGGCTGACACGAGATGTAACGGGCTCCAAAGGTCATCGCACTGGATATTCGCATCCACGCCGTGGTCTAGCAATAGCCGTGCCATGTCAAGGTGCCCGCGTCCTGAGGCGAAGTGCAATGGAGCCCAGCCCAGGCTGTCCCGCACATTAATATTGGCCCCTCGTTCAATGAGGAATTGGGCAACTTCCACTTTCCCCCTCTTCGACGACAATACCAACGGGGTCATTTGAGTCCTGTTCCGAATATCGACGGCAATTCCAGTGTTGATTAACATTTGCACGATGTCGAAGCGTCCCGTTTGCGCTGCGATGTGCATTGGATTATTGTCGTTTATGTAGATATCTGCGCCATGCTCAATTAGGAAACATGCGACGTCGAGTTTGCCGTTGCTGGATGCCAGGTACAATGACGTCTCTTCACGTCTGGTCCGAATGTTGACATCGACGCCACACTCTAGCAAGAACTTCGTGACGTGGAGATGCCCAAAATACGATGCTGTGTGGATTGGAGTCCAGCCTTGATTATCCCGGGCAGACATTGCCGCGCCACTCTCGATCAAGAAGCGTGCAATGTCGAGATACCCTTTCCCTGCACCGCAGTGCAAGGGTGTCTCCTCGTTGTTGTTCCGGCCGTTAACATTCGCACCTCGCTCGACCAGTAACTTTGCAATGTCGAGGTGCCGAAAGGCTGAAGCGATATGCAAGGGTGTCGAGCGATCATTTTGCGCAGGGTTAGGATGCCGATTTCGTAACGCAATGTGCAGGGGAGTCCGAGTTTGGGAATTCCGTGCGTCCACATAAGAACCACGGTCTAGCAACAACCGTGCGATGCCAACGTGTCCATATCGTGACGCCCAATGTAATGGGATTAAGCCCTTCTGGTTCCGGGAATTGATGTCGGAGCCTTGATCCATGAGGAAGCGTGAAACGTCAAGCTTCCCATTATAACAGGCCACATGCAACGGTGTGCCTCCTTGCTTATTCCGAACATCGAGACTTGCGCCAGCTCCAAGTAATAGTTCCGCAATCTCACGATGCCCACTTTGTGCTGCCGCGTGTAGCGGAGTCCAGCATTCACTGTCGCTGACATTCACGTTTGCACCAGAATTCACCAGGAGCCGCGCAATCTCGAGTGATGACTGCGCCATGACCACCTGTCCGCCCTGTGATGCCCTGTGGAGCGGAACCCTGCCCGCATCGTCACGGGAGTTAGGATCTACACCATTTTTAAGGAGTAGCGATGCCACTTCTAAATGTCCCTGCAATGAGGCCGCATGTAGGGGAGTCGTGTGAGAGCCACCTCGGCTATTGACGCCTTCAGGATGTGCAGCGATCAGGTGCTCCACGAGACCACGAAAACCAGACAGACTGGCATAATAAAGTGGCACCGCCTCAGGCCGCCTCGGGTATATCGAGGACATGGGCTTTGTCCAATGACGGTCGACATCGTGTAGCCAGACGCATGCCGCAAAATGTGGCTTTGCAGAATTAAATAGACGCTTCGTGGCCTCCTCGACGTGCGAAGATACGTTCCTAAATCGGGCATGGTCGACCCAGTGCCGTGCTGCATACAGGGCGAGGGGGAAATGACCTATGGTATCTCTGTCGATTTTATCATCGAGTTGGAGGAGGACACTCAGGCAAGCATGTGCAAGAATGGTATGCGAAGGTTCGGGGAGAATGTGATAGTATGAAAGTTGTTCTTCTGCTGTCGCAAGTCGCTCCGATGTCAAGAACTCCTTGACGGAGAAGTGCGAGAAGTGTACAACACGGCTGCCTTCCCTATCAACGATGGTGACGAGATTCGAACATGCGGAGATCACTGCTTCTTCTGTATTTTCTGGACGCCAGGCCGGGTTAAATGTTGGGTGTTCTGCCTCGTCGAACCGAACTGCAAGAATCTCCGCGAGTTCTTCTACGCGAAGTGGGCGAATAGACACCGTAAGACATTGAAAGAGTCGCTTTGTATACTCTTGTTTCTCCTCGTCGATGCCCAGCAGCATACGGCCATATGTTTCATCCAACGTCCTCGGCAAGTCGTTCAACACACCCCGAATACTCGCAGGAAATGTGCGACGGAGCCTGTCAACCTGACAGACAACCCATCTAAATCTACGTTTAGATCAGCTGAGCGTCCATTGTGAAACCTAAGACAAGAGACGAAGTACGAAATGACTTACATGCCATCCGCTCTGTCGGACAGAGTATCGACAACGAGTTGCTTGTCCTCTTCTTTCCATCTTCGCATGATCCGATCTGAACGGACAACAGACTTGATGTACTTGATTATGTCCTCCCTTTGCCCACTCTCATCATGAAGACAAATCTTGAGAGAGGTCAACGGGTCTAGCAACTTTCGGATATCCATCGCCGACCGGCTGGCCACACATAGATGTACATTCGGAAGTTTCAAATCAACAAGTTCTTCAACCACCCCCAGGACATCCTCACGGGCGGATGGCGTCCCCGACAAATTCGGACATTCGTCAACACCGTCGACGATGATATAAGTTGGGGCTTGTCCTGGCAGACTGAGCATGTCCGTGATACATTTCTGGAGCGATTCGATATTGGGCTTTACTATGCCGCGACCATGGTCTGAATATAACCGGGAGAGGATGTTGCAACAAGAATCAGATTCGGTAGAAAGCTGCAAAATAAGGGACGAGAGGAGGCCATAACAGTCTTGCTTCTTGACATCCCGAAAATCAAAATAGTAGTAGGCCATCGTGGCCAGTCCGGCTGCATGCATGTCCTTGATGTCCTGAACGATTGCGGATCTAATACGCAGTGTGAATAACGTCGAAGATACATAGAGTGACGACATACAGAAGCGTGCTTTTCCCCGCACCCGCTGTAAGATCAATAAGTTATTAGCGCAAGGCGCTCTTTGTGGGTGCGAAAAACATACGTTTACCATGAATCCATAAGAGAGACCCCGTCGCTTTCCATGCTGTTAATACATTGCTCTCGAAGAACCACGCCGCAGTCCCGCTATGTCGTGCTTTCCGAACGAAGTTGTGATTCGTCAACGGGTCAGGGGGAGAGAGCCAGTGTTGAACTTCCCGTCGGAGCTGGTCACCTACAAGATGCCATCGGTCTCAGCAATGAAATGTTAAGTGATGACGAACGTTTCACTAGATCTACATCATTGGCTGTCTGTTTCATAACTTGCTTTGCTTCCTTTCCATCTGAGCAGTTCGAATTAAACAAATCTCAGGCTTGACTGAAAATGACTTGCGCACCGTGAATGACTTCGGCGACCTTGTCATCGACCACCACAACTCCGTCATCAACACTAGCCACCCTAGCGTCGATGTCCTTTACTTTATTGTCGATGTTGGCGACCGCCATATTCGCGACTCCCCTCACTCTTTCATCAACAGTATGCGTCGCCTTCAGGTTTTGTGCAACAGCCATTCGAACTTCCTCTTGCGTCAGCCTGTCCAATCTCTTCAATGCATCTTGCAAATCAGTCCTTCCGATCAGCTTCTTCCCAAACTTTCTGAACATCGTTCAGTCAACAGTGACATGTTCGTACTGAATTACTCACTTATTCGGCCTTGTTTGACCTCCTTTGTCGCAATCCCAAGTATCGAGAGAACCTCGACCATTATTAAAATGATAGTATCCATCATTTCCGTGGTCGCCGGCACTTCTGTGTAGATCTCGAGACGTCGGAAAAAACCTTCCATGCGCTCCAAGACATCAATCAGTGTATTTTGGTCTCCCCGAACATCCTTCGCTGCCTATGAGATGTAGGTGTTATATTGGCTTCGCAGAAGTATAAAGAAGGACGCGAACCGAGAGAAGGACACCAACTCCCGCAAATATAACTTTCGCAGGTGGGAATGCCTTCCAGAAATATGAGCTTGCATATTTCAGACAAGTTTATGTGCTGAGGCTTACGAGGGCAACACTCTCTCCAAGTGTCTCGGAGAGGGAATAAAGGACGCTCACAGTTGGATCGAGCCACTTTGTCCACCGATCATTGCTACTTCGGGACTGATCTACACCCTGAACTTGTTGCTGAAGGATGACGAGAATGTCGGCGGGAGAGTTGCAGGCCTGGAGCTGGACTGCGAGTGGATGGGCAAGTAGATCTTTTCTCGTGCACTTTTCGTATGCTCTCAGCGCGTTATTGACGAGCAGCTGAAATTTGGCGGACGAGGAGGTGGCGAGAGGAGAGTGAGACATGAGGGCGAAAGCGAGTAGTTTTGTTTGTGCGGAGGGGACGATGGTGGATGGGGCGATAGTTGGGCAAAGGGGAAGCTCACTGGGCGCAGCGCTGCCTCGTGTCGAAGCATGTGAGTATTCCCAGGAATGTCGGACCTGGCGCTCATGGGGGGTGATAGGCGCGCGAACACTTGATAAGCATGAAAGTGACAGACAGGAATGTTAGAGTGACAAAGGAAAGCGTGATTACACTGTAAGATGCAGAGTGCAACGGTTTCGTCGTGTAGAGTGACCGGAATGTCCCAAGAGGCGGCGGAAATGACCGAGTGAATAATTTTACGGTAGATTTATGTCCGATAAGGGTTACTTAAGGGTTTTGTAACTCCCAATCTTCCCGATCACCCTAACCCTATTCTCTCTTCTCTCGCACACGCCAACATCGAGCATTCGCTGCAAGGTTTCCTTCCAACTTCGCCGTCACCTTTATCACTTACGGATTCTGACTAAGCTCAGTATGTGTGACTCGATGTGTATATAAACCCGCCTTCCAGCTCGTTGTAGAAGGCATCAGTTCTCAAGAATCCCAGTTTGTCTCCTCTGTTCTTTATGCAATCTTCGTGTGTGCTATTTTTTAAGTCCTCACCTCCGACTTCGAATCCCATGCCGTGAAACCGTCGTTCACGACGCCCTCGCTCATTTCCAGCTTCCTTTTATTTGTCTCAAGGCCGACCTTCGGTCAAACTGTCCACAATACCCTCGTCTTTCTTACTCCCTCTTCCAGGATGACTCATAGCTCACAAATACAAGTGTCGTATGTGCACAGGAACCCCCAGGGAACTGTCTCTCCTGGAGGTCGCTGATAGCACACAAAACTCACGATAGGAATTCAAAGAAATGTCAGCCCGAAGGCCAATCGAGTGTCGATTGCAGTAACAACGACTACCTTGTCATGACTTTTTTGAACATATACTGTAGTTTGAATATCGGATATTATGAAGTAGATCATCAAATTATCAAACAGAGAGCAGTAGGGACGCACATGTATTATTCAAGTCGCGAAGCCCCACCTGGTTGCCGAACCCCGTCTGACTCTCCGACGTTGCCTTACTGTCTAGTTGAACCCCATGTGAACGGAGCTCAAGCACGGTGTTGGTGCAAGGTAATCACACGGCTCATGGATGAGAATACCAGGCAGGATCAAGAAATGGTGCCATCCGCACGGACCGCCCGATCGGGCCGATCCTAGTCCTCTTTGTTTGTCGTGGTGGTCACGTCTATCATCGTGCACAAGGAAGGATGAACCGTACTGAAGGAGATCGGCGAGGAGCTCGACTACCTCCTTTGAGAACAACCATCTCAATTGGGGTGAATGGGTTCTGGTGAGTTTGGGATCAGATGAGCTCCTTATTGACACGACTTTTTATGTCAACCTAACGGTGTCGAAAATTTCTTCCCCTTGGAAATGGACTGCGAGGCGGTTCATCGCCACCGATGTCCCCGAACTCGCGGCCAATATTGAGAAGGTTTGGTCTTGGACCATCTTTGACGCCGTGTATTTCCGGCTATACTGACAAGCCAAGCCACGGCAACGGCAACACCATGAAACTGCATGCATAAAACGAAGGATTGGACGCCCTATTTTATTCTTCCTTAATCTAGAGTTTCGTAGCTAAGTACGCCATCATATATTTTGTAGCCCACCGCACTTCAATCTTCTTGAACGACTGAGGTATATTGCGTTCGAGCCAATGTACAGTACTTGCCAACATGGAAATAGAAACTACTCGACCTCTGTCTCCTGTCTCCTACATTTCACACTTCTTTATTGACACGCTCTTCTTATAAGGTTGACTTAAATATAAATGCACTTCAAACTTTTCTCTTCCAAAGGCTGAGCCTCGCTTTGCCTACAGCGCCAGCACCGCCCGAAGGAGCGGGAAGGAGCATCCGAGAAGTGGCGATTTTCCTCATTTCTCTTCCAGGCCACACTCGACATCCGCGTTGAGGCTCACTTCGTGCGCCTTGTAATTCCCCTGCGTGTCTGTACCGATGTACGCGCCAGAACGATTCATCTGTGACGTCGGGTACTGGTCGCATTCCGTACGCACGGTCACCTCCATCTTGTTGAGCGGAATGGGCACCGAGCAAGGCACCGAGCGGATCCGCGGCACTGACCCTGAGCGCCCACTTCCCCCTGGAGTCTCGAGTGAACTAGAACGATTATCGACCACAATCAGTGGTGTCGAGGAAGAGTTGAGAGGAAATGCCTTACCTGTTGGCACAATTGAAGTTTGTGAGAGAGCGATACACCCTTGTCGCAGCAATTGTCACTATGATCATACCGGGTGTCTGGGTCATCTGGTTTGTTGTAGAAAGGCGTAAGGGATCAATAACCTAACCTCCCCTACTGGTAGCAAACAAGGACGTACGAGGTCGAGAGACACTGATGGTTTCATCCAAATAGAGTTCAATCAATACCCATCTTTTACGGATCATTAGAGGGAATGAAACAAATACCATTCAGATTCAGACCTATGAGCGTCTGCGATGTGAAATAGCGATGAGCAAAAAGGAAGGGTGCAAAAGAATGGCCAGACTAACTGATGAAGGGACATCTGCGAGGGCGGCAAGCAAGAACCAAAGGAGACCCTTACGAACAGAAAATTACATTAGAGAATTCGGGAGTATCACGGACAGCGAGAACTGCCGCCACCGCACCTGCTTCCATAGGAAGGCTCCCAAAGCAAAGTTACCGCCTGCCCTGAGGCGCATGCGGAGCAAGCCAACGAGCATCATGATACATAGCGTAGCGTCGGTAACGAGTGTGGCGATAATACTAGGTGCAGTGTTTTCAAAGTTGGTCAAAACGCAGGTATTTGCCGCAGGCAACCACGTAGAGCGGATCTGCGGTTGTCGGATAAGCCGAGCAGGTCCAAAATAATCAAAATTGAAAATTCACCGTTATTATACCTATGGTATCACCAGGTATACAGGAGATCCTCCCATGATCTGCAAGGGGTACTTACCATATAGGAGGAGTGCGAGGTCTGTCAACCATATGGACATTGTGATTGCAATAATAATCTTCGACCTGTTCCAAATTGCGATTCTGCGAAGGTTCCTTGAGCCCTTTGCTTCGGGAGGAAGATCATGACGCATGGGAGACGCACACGCGAAGCAGAAGCAACAGCGACGAGAGAGAAAAGGAGAAGTAAGCAAAAACCTAGAATAAAGAGGATGAGGTATTGCGGCCTGGGCACGTAAAAGAAGGCGCTCACGACCGCAAAAATGATCCAGACCTTGGAAACATGTTAGATCAGACAGTATAACGGGAAAGACAGGGAACCACGACAACTCACCTGGCAGTTTATTTCGCTCGTGGCATCAAAGCCGATCATGTTGAGAATTACGGCCAAAAAGGTGACCACGCGCGTACTGGAGTAAATCTATAGCAGATCCGAGTCCTCAGTCGTGTTGCTGGGCAGCGATGAGACACAAGATCACGAACCCATATCGTCCATCGGTAGGGGCGCTTCCCTCGGATGACTTCCCACTCATAGTCAAGGGTAGTGAAAAATTCCCAGCTAGAAGTGGAGGATCACGGTTGAGTAGTCAAGTAGGGGCTGGAGGTTAGCGAGGTAGGACGTGAAGACTCACATAAAAATACCATCTACGAAGTGCCAGAAATTCATGACACCCACTGTTTAAGAGACAGACGATAAATCAGGCTGCTAACCCCTTAATCCAGATGGAAAAGTGTACGCACAGTAATCCCGAGCGATCGTAGCTGGGTCATGGAAGTTCACCATTCTGACACGAAAGTTTGATGGAACGACTAGGGTGGATAGAAGAGCGATGGATTTGAGGGACAGAGACCCTTAGCTGGCGACAGGCAACATCTACAGCTTTATAATAAATCCTAAGACCACGTACTTTCATTCCTAAATGAAAATGACACTTTAATTGCGCCGCTAGAGTCTAGACCTGATGTCTTTTTTTTTCTGATGATCGACAAACCAATGTGTTTCTGCTGTACAGACAGTATCACAGTAGAGTATCATGTGCTGAGAGCAAAAAATCTGTGATGATCGGTGGTGAATTACCGATTGTAGTTTGCGTTGACGGATGCGACTCCTTTGCCTCCCCGAGATACTTAGGGCCTGATCGGGTCCCCGGTCCCGGCCAAAGCTGTCAGCCAAAATGATAGTGTTAACAAGCCGTGCGCTTTAGGAAGTAGGAACTATGAATTGGGATCCCGAGCTTATGCCTTCATTTTTGCAGACAGCTTTGGCCGGGACCGGGGACCCGTTCGGGCCCTAGGTTTCCCTCCGTTGTTCCCGGCCCCGGGTTGACCAGTTCCGCCAGAGAAAAGTTGAAGTGGATGGGCCAATTTGACTTTAGTTAGAGCATGTGACGCATCCGGGTGCTAGGCTTGCTGGCTGAATAGTCTCAGAGTGACGCTGAGCGACTGGGTGGCCGAACCTTGGGCCGAACCCAAGTGTAGTAGATTGCCTCAGGTCACTAGCCGGCAAATTGATTCGGAACAGACAAGATCACGACTGGTAAATTGCCAAAAAACCCCTACTTAACTTAGTCAGCCAGAGCCATCGGCGCCACTCGGCGCCACTCGGGGGTAGCGCGACTCGCGAGCAAACCAGTTGAAACCACTCGAGGACTCAGAGTACTGCAATGTTGCACAGTGTTCCTGAGGGTTGGAAGGAGTCAAGGTCCCAAAGACACGCTCATCCATAAGCCTTGTCGCAAAGTATCGTAGCGCGGAGAAACTGTCAGTGAGTAAGCAGACTACTACTAGTAGCTACTGTAATTTACGGATCGTTCGGTTTTTGCACCCTGATCGGACGATCAATTTGTTGTCTGAGTCGGAAGGCATCAAAGATGGGGCGGAATGTTGGAGGCCCAGGTACCGTATGGTGGCAGCATTAAATGACTCTCATGTGGATGATGCCAAGGGTGAATCTAGGTGATGCACCTGTGCGCAGATTTTCTTACCTATCAACCTGAAGCCAGGGTTGGAGCCGACAATTTCGACCAGCAAGCGAAAGAAAGCGCGTTATCACAAGGTACTGCATATCTCGTTCTTCCATGCTACAATCCTCATCCTACCTCACAGGTCAACAGCTGACGTCTGGGTCTGTCACCTCACTCCTGCTATATCTGTATCCCACGAGCCACGGAGCATACGCACCTCACAATGTGCCAGAAACTGCTGGGCACTGCCAAGTCGAATCTTCGGTGTCGTAGAGGATGTTTCAAGGATTTTCAAATTCAGAGATGGACCCACCTAGAAATGAAAAGGACGACAATGAATCGAGGAGGTGGGCGTAAGCCTTGATGAAAGAGGACAAGAAAGTAGAAAGGCATGGAAGGCGTTTCTCTACGGAAGACAGGATGTTCGGTAAAGATATGCGACGCATACCAGAAGGAACTGCGTGTTTATTAGGAGCCCTCTGCACAGTTTGGGGGAGTGAACCTTGGACGGGGAGAGCGCGAAGCAAGAAAGAAGCGTTAGCGCCAATGCTGACGGTAACCAAAAGGAAGAAGGAAGAACGCCTGTCAGAGAGACGGAAGGATATGGCTAGGAGTAAAGAGGGCAGCATGAAGGGACAAGATAGGGTCAAACAAGACTCACTCGAGGCGGCTCGTCCGTCATCTGCGCCAGAGAACTCGACGAGGAAACATCTAATAAACAATACAAAAACGAATAAGTTAAAACGTGGTGCGGCACAACACGAGTTGGGTAAAAGAGCCTGCCAGTGAGCTGTCGCGGTCGGCTGGAACACAGCGCGCGTCCCAACCACGTCGCCCTGAGATTGGGCTCAGAAGGGACAGCGCTCGGGTCGACTGGTACCCAGTCGGTCGGGTTTAATGACTCGAAAACATGGATGCAGGCAGGATAAGATGAGTCGACTGCGCAGACGCGTTAAGCTTGGGAAGATGGACAACCTTGAGGTAAAGACTGGCGGGAAGAGCATGCCAGTGATGGGTGTGCTCGGAGTTGCATCTGCGAATATCCATGGGTTCTATAATTAGAGAACGTGAATGATTGACCCACATGATGCATGATGTGAGGTGTGAACTACAGTACATCAACGACCGGCCGCACGCATAAATAACCTTAACCCTAGTGTCATTTGATGGTGGTATCGAGAACGGCGAAGTCATCGAGATGAGAGTATGTCTTGTGCTATGTTGTACATTCAGCCTTACACTGCGAAGGGTTGTTTTGGATAAAAGGGTATTTCATGCGCATTTCTTCACCTAATGACACATCCCGAACTGAGCCAGAGAATGTTGGCGCAATCTTAGACAATTAGAACGCATAGGTAGGAATAGCGTAGTGCGTCTGAATAGTGAATGCGATGGTGCAAGTGATGCTCAGAGCCTCCCCCGGCGCGCCCCATCACTAACTAGAGCACAAATCGTGACCCGCAATGTCTGGTGGATAAGCGTGGGGTTATGGTTTCGGAAGGGAGAGCAGTGATTACGTCAAGGTCAGGATGGCATGTCGCAGCGCCTCTAGATTATTCGATATGTGCTCCCCGCCCCAGCATTGCCAAAGGTATACATATAGGCAGTTAACTACAACCTTTCCCCAATCGATGTGTTGCGATGGGCAGAAGACATGATTATCCTTCATCACTTCACGCGCTCTCCTTTCGATGCCGCGATGGTCATTCGATCCAACGACTGAGGGTCTACCCACCAAGTAGATTGAGGCAGTGTACTGGGACCATGTTGTTCGTGAGCTGAGGTCGTCAGTAATGGGAAAAGTTGCGTGAACAGTACACGAGAGGGCGAAGGCAGGACCAAAAGTCTTACATGTACTTCTCCGAAGTTCGCACGCAAGCACAAAGGGAACTGATTATTTGATCTTTCTGCCGTGTGATAGGTGTTGAACAATCTTCACGATAATATAGCGAACTGAATGAAGATGTGGGAGATTACAGACTTACAGCAAGACGTATACCCCTAACCTGGGGATTGTATCTAGCGCGCCAGCACTGCTGGCGGCGAAAGTGCTTGAGTTTACGCGCTCACCACTCCCGTGCAACAGTGCTAGAAACGCCCAATACACATTGCGTGCAGATGCGTCCCAGAACAGTCCCGGAACGTTGGAACTCTCCCAGTACTCTTGCACAGTTGTTTAGATGCGTAGAAGTCTTAGGTCATCGTCTTAGTCGCCGCTTCCACACATCACTCCCCCATCGTTCTCGCCCGCGTCCACGCCAGGACCTTTATTGCGCATCCTCAGGATCCGGATCTTGAAACAGCAGCACCGCGACAGCCACGCCGACGACTCCACATGTCTTCCCCTTCCCCGACATTCACATGATCTATGAAAATGAGGCTGCTCCCGTGGGGATGCGCCTGCACCTACTTCCCAGCCTGCGTCTGCTGTGCGCTCACCTCTTTCCCTCTTGTATTCACCATTTCTATCGCTCCCGATTTCCACCCGTTGCGCATCGATCCCAGCCACAGAGTAGAATTGATACATGGATGAGCGAGAAGTAAGCAGAATAAGGATGATGGGGACGGGTGTGGTCGCATAGGGAGAGATGTCGTTAGAGTGGCAGCGACGGGGAAGGGGAAAAACGGAGATGTCGAAGAGCGGAGAGGGAAAGAACCCTTTCTGCAGGCAAGGGAGAAACATATTATGTCCCTCGCACGCGCGGCGTTTGGAGATCGGAGACGCGTGTGACCTGTCAACGTGCGCATGGACATGCGGACTGTTCGTAATACCAATATCGCCGGGGAAAGAAGAAACAGGAAGAGAAGCCTCACGTCCAAGCTGAGCAGGAGCAGTGCGGCATCTGCAACTGGTACTACAATTGCAGCCTTCGCCGTCGTCGATGCCAGTGTCGTGTGTGGCACCGGAACCGGAACCTGGCCGGTCTACCGCACTCCGATTCACGCTGCACAAACGTCCAGGCATAGAATTAGAAAAATTGCGCCCGTTCTCGAAGGGGACGATGAGGGGAAAGGTTGCAAGGCCGTCCGCCCGACGCGATCCGAGAGGGAATGGTGCTTGGAATGGTGACCATAAGAAGAACATCTGTATCCATTTCGTCCTAGGTCATCAGCCCCGGGTGGGGGCGAGCAGTGGTTACGTAGGTCGTATGACGGACTTGAAGTAAACATTCGATGAAGCCTCATGAAGGAGGGACAGAGCGATACAACACTTACTAGGATGTTGGAGGGCCTGGCTGCCCAGGATCACAGAGGGAGGCTTTGACGGTACCAATCTCGCTTCATCCTAATAGCACGCTATGAGTTGCCGGTGAAAAAAAAAAGAAATACACGGAGAATGACCAGTGTCCATTCTGTGCTTTGGCATCGTTTAATGGTCGTAATGGACTGCCTAATAACATGCACGTGGTACCTTATCTAAGCGTGATCCCCATAGCTTGGCTTCTACTTCCCCTTCCTGCAGGACAACCCAAGCTGCGCACGCACGATTTCGTGCTGCCTCCAGGAACTCGAAACACGATGCTTTATGTCCCAAACATTTACTCCTTAGTGCACGACTGCCCGCGTGCGTCATTTCTTTGCGTACAACGACCTGAGCGGGATACGCGCTTCTCTCGGGGCTTTCTGGACCGACTATCCTGTCCTGAAGGAGGGAAAGAACGATGCGCGTGTCAAGAGCATGTACATCATAGATTACACGGCTACAGGGTCGTTCTGCAATCCCGCTCGATTCCATGTACGACGTCTTCAAGTTCGCTTGTTGATAACACACACCTCTTGACACACCTGGTCATCGACAAGGTGCACACGACGCTTATATATTGGCATGGACGCCTCAGGATAGTTTCGATACTTGGGTTGATGCTAATGGACTTACACAGGCAAGTGACTCATTGCCGTGTATCCACGAACACGGATTGTTTGCTCGCTGTAATTGCACGTACTTGTTTTGCTATGTTTTCCCTTTCCAAACCACCCACGCCTATAGATCCTCCCGCGAATCTTGCAACGCAAGTCGATATACGTCCAGGACCACCTTTAGATTTCGCTCGCCGCATGATCCTCCGTACCCCGTTTGGTGTACGATGTCACGCGCGTGCGTTCTGTCATCCCATCTCGCTTCGCTGCCAAATGGTACAGTACAGAGCCGTACAGACAGAGTTCGCATACATCCGCAAATTGGAAAGAAGAGGGAATGGCTGTCAGGACTATTTCAATGGTGCAAGAATCTCGCGGGAGGGACGAGCAGGTCCAAGGAAGTGGTATGGACCGTATGGCTGCAAATTCCTCGGAAGAAAATTGTGGCGTTACGCGTACGATTCGATTGTAGGAATCCAGTCCCAGCCCGTTAAATCGCTCTTTAATCATGCAGTCGAGCGGTGCGATTGGCACATGTTTACGGTAAGCGTGTAATAGGTTCCTTCAACCCACACATTGAGCGCCATGATAGCTCATATATTGAGCCCTTTCGCGTACCCTGGACGCTACATACACCGTCAAGGATCCATTCGTTCAAATCATCAACCTACGGTTTCAGAATGTCCTGCACAAGACCAAAAACAGATACATGCAAGAGGCTTCCCTCTAAGTTGCGCTATCACTAAGGACTAATATCGAAGTACCAGTCAGACATCGCATTTGAGCCATAAAAGGATTTCCTCGAACCTTTCTTTGTCCGCACCATGCTCCCGGAGTGAACTTGCAACATCTCGATATCCTCTTGCTAGCGACATTGTATGGTGTTTGACCAGAGCCGTCCGGTGCATCTATGTCAGCGCCACGTTCGAGTAACAGCTTCACAATCCTGAGGTGTCCAAATTCAGCAGAGAAGGGCATCGGAATGCAATGGTAACGTTGCCTTGCGTTCACGTCAGCCCCATGATCGACAAGCACCCGCGAGACTTCGAGCTGTCCGTATCTTGATGCAAAGTGCAGTGGTGTCCACCTCCTCTCATCGCGTGAATCCACCTCCGCGCCCCGCTCGATGAGCAAACGTACGACATCGGGGTGCCCTTGGCATGCTGCTCTGTCCAACGGAGTCCGCCGAATTGCCGCTGTTGACATCTCCTCCCCATTTGAGCAATGACTTCACAACCTCAACGTTCCCCTCTTTCGCGGCGGCGTGCAACGAATCCTTTCCCTTTCCATCTTCATCTTCATCGGCACCGTACTCAGTTGTGTTCAAAGTAGTCGACCGTATCTTGTTTCAAATATTTGCATCTGCTTTGTACATGGCAATGAACTTTGCAACCTCGGCATGGCCGTTCTCCAATGCAAATTCGGCTGCAGTTTTATCGGCCTTGTTGAGCGCATCGACATCGGCACTCCGCCGAAGCAACCGCTTTACAACGTCGAGGTGTCCACCTTGCGATGCAGAGTCCAACGGACTCCAGCCATTGCTATCTGCACTATGCACACTCACTCTGTGGACCAGGCTGTGATTCGTCAGGAGACGGACAATCGCAACTTCCCCAGTCTTTACTGCTTGATAAAGTGGTGTTTCTTGCTTCCCATTGAAAATACCAACACTTGCACCACACTGTACCAGCAACTCGGCCACCTGCCAGTGAAGGTGACCATTAGCTGATACGAGATGTAATGGGCTCCAGAGGTCATCGCGCCGGATGTTCGCATCAACACCACGGTCTAGTAAGAGCCGTGCCATGTCAAGGTGCCCATTTCCTGAGGCGAAATGTAATGGAGACCACTGGCAGCCATTGTTGTCCCGCACAGTAACATCGGCCCCTCGCTCGATGAGGAAGCGAGCGACTTCCACTTTCCCCTTGGTCGACGACAATGCCAACGGAGTCATTTGAATCCTGTTCCGGATATCGATGGCTATACCAATGTCGATTAACATTTGCATAACGTCGAGGTGCCCGTTTTGTGATGCGCTGTGCAGTGGATTGTCATCGTTTGTGTGGATATCTGCGCCACGCTCGATTAGGAAACGTGCGACGTCGAGTTTGCCGCTGCTGGACGCCAGGTACAGTGACGTCTCTCCACTTCCGGCCAGAATGTCGACATGGACGCCACACTCTAGCAAGAACTCCGTGACGTGGAGATGTCCAGAGAACGATGCGTCGTGGAGTGGTGTCCAGCCTTTGTTATTCCGAGCAGACACGGTTGCACCACTCTCGATCAAGAAGCGTGTGATATCGAGGTACCCATTCCTTGCGGCGCGGTGCAAGGGTGTCCCCTCGTTGCTCCCGCTGTCAACATTTGTACTTTGTTCGACCAGTAACTTTGCAATGTCGAGGTGCCCATAGGCTGACGCGAGATGCAATGGTGTCCAGCGATTTTTTAGTTGTACATTCACATCGGCACCACGGCCTATTACTGTAATAACCGCGCAACGTCAACATGCCCATATCGTGACGCAGAGAGCAGGGGAGTCCAACTTTGTGAGTCGCGTACGTTTACATCAGAGCCACGGTCCAGCAACAGCTGCGCGATGTCAACGTGTCCACATCGGGACGCCCAGTATAATGGAATTATGCTCTCCCTGTTCCGGGAATTGATGTCAGAGCCTCGATCTATGAGGAAGCGCGACGTCAAGCTGTCCACTATAACAGGCGACGTGCAACGGTGTGTCTTGAGGATCATTCCGAAGTCCGAACATAGAGACTTGCGCCGGATCCAACCTTGGATCCAACTAATAGTTCTGCAATCTCACGATACCCACTTCGTGCAGCCTCGTGTAGTGGAGTCCAGCATTGACTGTCGGTGATATTCAGGTTTACACCAGAATTCACCAGGAGCCGCGCTGCCGCGCAATCTTGAGTGATGACTGCGCGATGACCACCTGTCTGCCCTGTGATACCCTGTGAAGCGGAACTCTGCCCACCATCGTCACGAGAGTTAGGATCGGCTCCATTTTTAATGAGTAGTGATGCCACTTCTAAGTGTCCCTTCAATGAGGCAGCATGTACCAAGGGAGTCGTGTTAGAACCGCCTCAGCTATTGACATCTTGAGGATGAGCAGCGACGAGGTGCTCCACGAGACCGCGGAAATCAGTGTAGCGCGGGGGGACGTGCCGAGTGAGTTCCGGAGGAGAGAGATTAAAGGAGGGGGGGAGGAAAGGGATAGGAAAGGGTTCGGTACGCGTGACGGCTCGGTCCTCCGTTTGGTGTCTGGCTCGGTTTAGCGTCCAGAATCCCTGAGGGGAAGAGTAAAAGATGGGTAGAAAGAAAGAGGGAAAGGGGGAAGAGTAAAGAAGGGTCTTCGCGCGCACAAAGAGAGAATCAAAAGAAGGATAAACTGTCTCTTTTTTTTAGCGAGTGTCTGAGAGCGACTTTATATACATGCTTTCCCTAGTGACAGAGGGGTAATCTTCAAGTTAGGAATGTACGCTAAGAGAGACTAACCACGAAAGGGATCGTCCGTGCACGCGCAGCCGCGCTGCCCACCTTACATCGGCCTTTGTCTCCTGTCTCCTACATTTCACACTTCGGTATTGAAACGTGCCTTAGCCTCGCCCTTCCTTCAAGGATAACTTAAACATAAATGCACTTTAGCTTTTCTCTTCCAAAGGCTGGGTCTCGCTTTGCCCACAACGCCAGCACCGCCTGAGGGAGCAGGAAGGAGTATCCGAGAAGCGGCGATTTTACTCATTTTTCCTCCAAGCCACACTCGACATCCGCGTTGAGGCTCACTTCGTGCGCCTTGTAATTCCCCTGCGTGTCTGTACCGATGTACGTGCCAGAACGATTCATCTGTGACGTCGGGTACTGGTCGCATTCCGTACGCACGGTCACCTCCATCTTGTTGAGCGGAATGGGCACCGAGCGGATCCGCGGCACTGACCCTGAGCGCCCACTTCCCCCGGGAGTCTCGAGTGAACTAGAACGATTATCGACCACAATCAGTGGACTCGAGGAAGAGCTGAGAGGAAATGCCTTACCTGTTGGCACAATTGAAGTTTGTGAGAGAGCGATACACCCTTGTCGCAGCAATTGTCACTATGATCATACCGGGTGTCTGGGTCATCTGGTTTGTTGTAGAAAGGCGTAAGGGATCAATAACCTAACCTCCCCTACTGGTAGCAAACAAGGACGTACGAGGTCGAGAGACACTGATGGTTTCATCCAAATGGAGTTCAATCAATACCCATATTTTACAGATCATTAGAGGGAATGAAACAAATACCATTCAGATTCAGACCTATGAGCGTCTGCGATGTGAAATAGCGATGAGCAAAAAGGAAGGGTGCAAAAGAATGGCCAGACGGACTGATGAAGGGACATCCGCGAGGGCGGCAAGCAAAAACCAAATGAGACCCTTACGAACAGAAAATTACATTAGAGAATTTGGGAGTATCACGGACAGCGAGAACTGCCAGCACCGCACCTGCTTCCATAGGAAGGCTCCCAAAGCAAAGTTACCGCCTGCCCTGAGGCGCATGCGGAGCAAGCCAACGAGCATCATGATACATAGCGCAGCGTCGGTAACGAGTGTGGCGATAATACTAGGTGCAGTGCTTTCAAAGTTGGTCAAAACGCAGGTATTTGCCGCAGGCAACCACGCAGAGCGGATCTGCGGTTGTCGGATAAGCCGAGCAGGTCCAAAATAATCAAAATTGAAAATTCACCGTTATTATACCTATGGTATCACCAGGTATACAGGAGATCCTCCCATGATCTGCAAGGGGTACTTACCATATAGGAGGAGTGCGAGGTCTGTCAACCATATGGACATTGTGATTGCAATAATGATCTTCGACCTGTTCCAAATTGCGATTCTGCGAAGGTTCCTTGAGCCCTTTGCTTCGGGAGGATGATCATGACGCATGGGAGACGCACACGCGAAGCAGAAGCAACAGCGAAGCGAGAAAAAATGAGAAGTAAGAAAAAGTCTAGAATAAAGAGGATGAGGTATTGCGACCTGGGCACGTAAAAGAAGGCGCTCACGACCGCAAAAATGATCCAGACCTTGGGAACATGTTAGATCAGACAGTATAACGGGCAAGACAGGGAACCACGACAACTCACCTGGCAGTTTATTTCGCTCGTGGCATCAAAGCCGATCATGTTGAGAATTACGGCCAAAAATGTAACCACGCGCGTACTGGAGTAAATCTATAGCAGATCCGAGTCCTCAGTCGTGTTGCTGGGCAGGGATGAGACACAAGAAGATCACAAACCCATATCGTCCATCGGTAGGGGCGCTTCCCTCGGATGACTTCCCACTCATAGTCAAGGGTAGTGAAAAATTCCCAGCTAGAAGTGGAGAATCACGGTTGAGTAGTCAAGTAGGGGCTGGAGGCTAGCGAGGCAGGACGTGAAGACTCGCATAAAAATACCATCTACGAAGTGCCAGAAATTCATGACACCCACTGTTTAAGAGACAGACGATAAATCAGGCTGCTAACCCCTTAATCCAGATGGAAAAGCGTACGCACAGTAATCCCGAGCGATCGTAGCTGGGTCATGGAAGTTCACCATTCTGACACGAAAGTTTGATGGAACGATTAGGGTGGATAGAAGAGCGATGGATTTGAGGGACAGAGACCCTTAGCTGGCGACAGGCAACATCTACAGCTTTAAATCCTAAGACCACGTACTTTCATTCCTAAATGAGAATAACACTTTATTTAATTGTACCTTCACCGCCGCTAGAGTCTAGACCCGATGTCTTTTTTTTTTTGATGATCGACAAACCCATATGTTTCTGCTGTACTGACAGCGTCACAGTAGAGTATCATGTCGGCTAAGAGCAGAAAATCTGTGATGATCGGTGGTGAATTACCGATTGTAGTTTGCGTTGACGGATGCAATTCCTTTGCCTCCCAGAGACACTTAGGGCCTGAATGGGCCGGTCCCGGCCAAAGCTGTCAGCCAAAATGATACTAGCGTTACAAGCCGTGCACTTTAGGAACTGAATGAATTCGGATCCCAGCTTTGGCCGCGGACCGGGGACCCGTTCGGGCCTTAGGCCTTAGGTTTCCCTCCGTGGTTCCCGGCCCCGGGTTGACCAGTTCCGCCAGAGAAAAGTTGAAGTGGATGGGCCTGTTTGACTTCGGAGCATGTGACGCGTCCGGGTGCTGGCTGAATAGTCTCAGAGTGACGCTGAGCGAGTCAGAGCGACTGGGTGGCCGACCCTTGGGGCCGAACCCAAGTGTAGTAGGTTGACTGTCACTAGCTGGCAAATTGATTCAGGGCAGACAAGATCACGGCTGGTAAAAAAACCCTACTTGGCTTAGTCAGCCAGAGCCATCGTCGGACTCGGGTAGCAAACCAGTTGAAACCACTCGAGGACTCAGAGTACTCAGATCTGACCGGGGTTGCAACGTTCCATTGCACACAGTGTTCCTGAGGGTTGAAAGGAGTCAAGATCCCAAAGACACGCTCATCCATAGGGCCTTGTCGCAAAGTATCGTGGGGATTCGTGGCAGGCTAGCAGAGTAACTGAGTAAGCGCTACTGTAATTTACGGATCGTTTAGTTTTGCACCCCTGATCGGACGATCAATTTGTTGTTGTCGGAGTCGGAAGGCATCAAAGATGGGACGGAATGTCGGAGGCCCAGGTACCGACCAGGTACCATATGGTGGCAGCATATGAGATCACAGTAGACGTTTCGGGGCCGTTTCGAGGCCGTTTCAGCTTTTGTTTTGAGTCCGTTTTTGAGTCCGAAGTTTTCGAAAACGAGCAAAACGAAATCAACTTTTCAATTCTGTTTTTGGCGGAGTTTGAATAAGAAAACACACGACGCAGGCTGGGGTCATCACATGATCAAATTGTGATTTTGTGTGACATTTTGCTGGATTTACCCCCAGTTGGGCTTTCCCAGTGTGCATGACTTCAAATAAAAAACGGGGATGTTATTTCTGGCAGGAAAATAAAACAAAAAATGGGTTAGCAATGTGGATTATAATGCGATATGTAAGTATTTTTTGCATAAACAAGAAGTAAAAATATAGCCAGCATGTGGGATTGAACCCAGAGCCTCGACATTCCACACACCACAGCGCTGACCGCACTCTACCACTGAGCTACCAGCACTTGTATTAACTAGACAATATGTAACTTATAATTAGCTAGTCTGAAAGATTCACTTTGTCAGCTTTTAGTTACTAACCGTTCTGTTTAAATGATGGGCTCTTGCAAGCGCGCTCCCCCACAGCACAGACTGCCTCCAGCGGTAATATCATTTTTGGACGCATCACTCTTTAGTCATCATAATGCGTCATTTGCAACACTCTTGTTCAGTTCTTGCTCCCTTGCTCAGTTCTTGCTCTCGGGTATGTCACAGGAATATCACATGTCATGTGATGACTTGTTGCACATGGGGCCCTGCGATTCAAACTCCGCTGGCACAATCCGAAAACAGACTCGAAAATGCTATCAAAGTTGATTTCGTTTCGCTCGTTTTCGAAACCTTCGGACTTAAAAACGGACTCAAAACGAAAGCTGAAACGGCCTCGAAACGGCCCCGAAACGTCTACTGTGATCTCCCCCTGTGATCTCCCCTATTGGCACATGTTTACGGTAAGCGTGTAAAGGGCGCAATGCAATTCCTTCAACCCACATATTGAGCCCTTTCGCGTACCCTGGATGCTACATACGCCGTCAAGGATCCATTCTTTCAAATCATCAAGCCACGGTTTCAGATTGTCCCGCACTAATTACTATTAAGACCAAAAACAGATACATGCAAGAGGCTTCCCTCTAAGCCGCGCTGTCACTAAGGACTACAATCGAAGTGCCAGTCAACATACGCATTTAAGCCATAAAAGGATTTACTTGAACCTTGCTATGCTGGCACCATGCTCCCGGAGTAAATCTGAAATCTCTCGATATCCTCTTTGTAGTGATAGTTGGCATGGTGTTAGACCGTAGCCGCTCAGTGCATCTATGTCCGCGCCACGCTCGAGTAGCAGTTCCACAGTCCCAAGGTGTCCATGTTCAGCTGAGAAGTGCATTGGAGTGTAATGTTCTCGTTGCCTTGCGTTCAAGTCTGCCCCGTGATCGACGAGCATCCGCGAGACTTCCAGGTGTCCGGATTGTGACGCGAAGTGCAGCGGTGTCCACCCAAACACAGTACGTGAATCCACCTCCGCGCCCCGTTCGATGAGCAAACGTACAACATCGACGTTCCCCTTCTCCGCTGCCCTGTCCAATGGAGTCTGGTTAAATGAATTGCGGCTGTTGATATCGATTCCCCATTCGAGCAGTGACTTCACGACGTCAACGTTCCCTTCTTCTGCGGCAGCGTGCAACGAAGTCTTTCCCTTATCCCACCCATCTTCATCGGCGCCGTACTCAGCTGTGTCCAAAGTAGTCGACCGTATCTTGTTACGAATATTTGCATCTGCTTTGTATTCGGCAATGAACTTTGCAGCCTCCACTTTGTCATTCTCCAATGCCAATTCAGCTACAGATTTATTGGCCTTGTCGAGCACCTCGACATCGGCACCCCGCCGAAGTAAAAACTTTACAACATCGAGGTGCCCACATTGCGATGCCGCGTGCAACAGACTCCGGCCATTGCTGTCTGTAGTATGTAGATTCGCTCCGCGATCGATCAGGAGACGGGCGATCGCAACTTTCCCCATCCTCACAGCTTGATAGAGTGGAGTTTCTTGCTTCTCATTTAATACATCGACACTTGCGCCACGCTGCACCAGCAACTCAGCAATCTTCAGGTGACCATTAGCCGACGCGAGATGTAATGGGCTCCAGAGGTCGTCGCGCTGGATGTTCGCATCAATGCCGTTGTCCAGTAACAGCCGTGCCATGTCAAGATGCCCATGTCCTGAGGCAAAGTGTAATAGAGCCGACCCCTGGTTGTCCCGCACATTGATATCGGCACCACGCTCGATGAGGAAGCGAGCGACTTCCACTTTCCCCTTGCTCGACGACAACGCCAATGGGGTCATTTGAGTCCCGTTCCAAATATCGACAGGAATGCCTGTGTCGATTAACATTTGCACGACGTCGAGGTGCCCGTTTTCCGATGCGATGTGCACTGGGTTGTTGTTGTTCGCGTGGATATCTGCGCCATGGTCGATTAGGAAACGTGCGACGTCGAGTTTGCCGCTGCTGGATGCCAGGTACAATGGTGTCTCTTCACCTTCGCTCCGAATGTCGACATCGACACCACACTCGAGCAAGAATTTCGTAACGTGGAGATGTCCAGAGAACGATGCCTGGTGGACTGGTGTCCAGCCCGTGTCATCCCGGGTAGACACGGCTGCGCCACTCTCGATCAAGAAGCGTGCGATGTCGAGGTACCCATTTCCTGCAGCGAGGTGCAAGGGTGTGTGCTCCTCGTTGTCCCGGCTATCAACATTCGCACCTCGCTCGACCAGTAACTTAGCGATGTCGAGGTGCCCATATACTGACACGAGATGCAAAGATGTCCAGCGATTTTCTATGCGTGCGTTTACATCAGCGCCACGGTCTATCAATAACCGTGCAACATCAAGATACCCATATCGTGACGCAACGAGCAGGGGAGTCCAACTTGGCGGTGACTTGCGTACGTTCACATCAGAGCCACGGTCTTGCAACAGCCGTGCGGTGTCAAGGTGTCCACATCGTGACGCCCAGTATAATGGAATTATGCCCTCCCGGTTCCGGGAATTGATGTCGGAGCCTCGATCTATGAGGAAGCGTGAAACGTCAAGCTTCCCACTATAACAGGCCACGTGCAACGGTGTGTCTTCATCGTTATCCCGAACATCGAGACTTGCACCAGATCCAACTAACAGTTGCACAATCTCACAATGCCCACTTTCTGCTGCCGCGTGTAGTGGAGTCCAGCCTTCACAGTCGGTGACATTCAGGTTTGCACCACAATTCACCAGGAACCGTGCAATCTCCAGTGATGACTGTGCCATGACCACCTGTCTGCCCTGCGACACCCTATGAAGTGGAGCCCTGCCAAAATCATCACGAGAGTTAGGGTTGGCACCACTTTTAAGGAGTAGCAATGCCACTTCTAAATGTCCCTTCAATGATGCGGCATGTAAGGGAGTCGTGTGAGAACTGCCTCGGCTATTGACGTCTCGAGGATGGGCAGCAATTAGGGCTGTGCACCGTGCCCATACCTCACGGGCTGGACGGTTCTGTATGACGGGTGCCGTGCCTGTAGCCGTAGGCACCCTTGGCAGCTCCATATACGGACGGTGGATGGGCCGGACTACACCCGTTTAAGACCGTCACAGTACAGCCATCATGGGCATTCAACGGGTTGGACGGGGTGGGTCCGAAAAAACTCCCAGGCAACGAACTGTCTTCGCACCACGGCAATTCCATGCGATCATCGATCATCACTCATGCAATTCATTAGTATTTCTACAAAAACCTTGTCGGCACTTGTACAAGCCCTGAAAGTTTAGAAAGTATAAAGACAACAAGCCGGGTCTATTTTTTGACAAGTCATTGATTTTTTTCTATTAACAAGTTGACAAGGGCACACAAGTTAGGTCTTTCCAGGGATTTCGACTTATCAGGCTTATTGCTGACTAATATGGCTTGTTTCCCAGCTTATTTTGGCTTCAGTATGTTTTTTCTTATGTTTTAATTTTATTCCAATTCCTCATGTTTTTTGTTTCAATTTCATATGTTTAAAACATAATATATTTATATATCTAATATTACAGTGGTATTAAGAAAAACATAAGAAAAAAAATAAGAAAAGAAAGGGGCAGCCAATAGTGCAGCGCATAGGGCAGGTGTCGACACAGGGGAGGGGGGAATCGATGCAGAGGTGAGGGGAGTGAAGGGAGGGGGCGATGCGCGTGAGGGAGGAGGAGGGGAGGGGAGTTGCGAGGGGAGGGCAGGGTCAGCTGATGCGAGGGGAGGGGGCGTCGACAATGCGGCGGGAGGGGAGGGGAGGGGGTCGATTGGTGTGATGCGAGGGGAGGGAGGGGTCGAATGATGCAAGGGGAGGGGGTACGCATGTGGTCGTGATGGGTGCGAGGGAGGGTCAACATGATGCAAGGGAGGGGTCGATGTGGGTGAGGGGAGGGGGGGTCACATGTGAAGGGAGGGGGTCACGTGGTGTGAGGGGAGGGGCATCGACACAGGGAGTAGGGAATTGATGCAGAGGGGAGGGGGTGTTGACACAGTGAAGGGAGGGGGCAGGGAACAATAGGCAAATAAAATGTTAGTGAGAAAGAAGAAAAAAAATTTTGCGACTCACGGGCAGGTTGAGAGGGGGAGCAAGGAGCAAATTACAGACGTGGGGGCAGGGGGCAGTGTCCACTGATTCTCATGGCAGCTGATACAAGTACTGTATAGTGAAGGAATCAGTGAAAAGAACAAAGAAAATAAAAGAAAAACTTACCCTGTCATGGTGCATCGTGCATCGTGCACTAGAATTCGTTAAGTCGATTGTTGACACCGGCAAATGTTGAACTTGGGTCAGGTGACTTCAGGTCACCTGACCCAAGTTCAACATTCACACGTTCACTCTTTCAACATGTTCAATCACCTTCAACACGACGGTAAGTTTTCTTTTTTTCTTTTTTCTTTTTTGACTGACACATTGTGCCAGCTGCCACAACAACTCAAGGAGTCAGTGGACACCGCCCCCTGCCCCCATGTCTGCAATTTGCTCCTTGCTCCCCCTCTCAACCTGTCCGTGAGTCACAATTTTTTTTTTCTTCTTTCTCACTAACATTTTATTTGCCTATTGTTCCCTGCCCCCTCCCCTTGCCGTGTCAACACCCCCTCCCCTCTGCATCGATTCCCTCTCCCCTGCATCGACACCCCTCCCCTCATGCCATGTCGACCCCCCTCCCCTTGCATCACGTCGACCCCTCCCTCCCCTCACACCACATTGACCCCCCTCCCCTCGCATCATGTCGACCCCTCCCTCCCCTCGCATCATGTCGACACCCCCTCCCCTCACACCATGTTGATGCCCCCTCCCCTCTGTGTTGATTCCCCCTCCCCTGCATCGACACCCCTCCCCTCACACCATGTTGACCCCCCCTCCCCTCCCCTCGCATCACATTGACCCCCCCCTCCCCTTGCGTCACATCGACCCCTCCCTCCCCTCGTGTCACATCGACCCCTCCCTCCCCTCGTGTCACATCAACCCCTCCCTCCCCTCGCATCACATCGACCCCTCCCTCCCCTTGCATCACGTTGACCCCTCCCTCCCCTCGTGTCATGTCACATCAACCCCTCCCTCCCCTTGTGTCATGTTGACCCCTCCCTTCCCTCACATCACATCGACGCCCCCTCCCCTCAGGCTGCATCGATTCCCCTCCCCTCGGCATCGATTCTCCCCCCCCTGCATCGACACCCCTCCCCTTGCTGTGTGCACTGCACCTGCACCTGTTCTGTTAGGGTTAGAAATATAATGTAATTAGATTAGATTAAATTAGATTAGAAATATAATTTGATTAGATTACAAATCTGGTGTGATTAATTGTGATTTGATTATAAATCCAGTGTGATTAAATTGTAATTATAATTTTATTTATAATTTTTATTTTGACTTAATTAAAGGGTTATGTATAATAAAGAAATAATTGTCTTTGATTTTATATTACTTGTCAACTTCCCTGTACTTGTGGCCTTTTTGCTTGCTGACCAGCAAAAAAGCACTGAAAGTGGCCTGAAAGCTAGCAAGCATTTTGCAGAAACACTGATGTTCATTTCAAGACCTTTCTTTCTTGTCTTCTTTCTGTTCCAACCCACATGGACAAGATTGTGGACACAGCTCAAAGGTGCTCAAAATAGGACTACCATCCCCACTTTAAAGTGGAGAAGCTGGTCCTATTTCAAGCACCTTTGACTTGTTGACTTGCAATGCACAGAGTATCTTAGTATCTCCTTTTTTTGGGAGGAAGCCCAGGCCTTGGCCTTCCAGCCACGATTTGCTAATGTCATTTGAAAACACAAAAGCAAAGCACAAGTCGCTGCACGACAAGCAAGCTTGGGTATCAAGGTCCCAGGGATGATGAGAGTGCTGCTGCCACTTTTGCCAATAAATATGTCTTTGGTAGGTTTGGTTGATGCTCACAGTGCTCGCACCTCCCCATTAGTCTCTAATTCACATGACTGATCAGGCTGCTCTAGGACCAGATGGCCAGCTGCTCGACACATCTAAAATTGCCTGGTTCAATGATCCAGATGATCCCAAGCCAATTCAACCGTGCACCACAGCAACACCGTCAACTAGCAGTGTCCAAGGTGCCGTGATCACATTTCTCTTGTGTTTGTCATTGATTACTGGTACTGATTAACGTGTTCATTTGTCCTCTCAGGACAGCATTCACGTCCAGTCCGCATCACTGCTGGTTCATGACTAGCAGATGCCCTTGCTGCCGAAAACTCGATGAGTTTGGAAAACCCTCACATTCTAGTCGCCGCAGCCTCAACCACCCTCTCAACTGAAGAACCACTAAACGCAAGCAAACAGCAGATGGTGCTCAGCCAGATGCTGATACTGATATAGAAGACAAGGACTTCGGGGATTCTCTCACAGAGAGTGGTTCAAATGGATCTGACGACGGCTTGGACAGTGATGACTTGGAAATAGGAAATGAAGAGGTATGTCACATTCACACCTGATTTCGGTACACGCACTGCAATCTAACAATTTAAAGCTAGCTGATATGCTGCCGTCCAAAACCATACCTGAGGTCAACAATCAAAAGGGCCGCATGTTGAAGTCCAAGACAAAGCTCAGACCGACAGCAGGCCCTGCCAGAAAGAAGGCGAGAATCTCTTCAGATGATGACATTGAGGAGGTTGAAGCCAACAAAGTGATAAGTGACACCACTACAAGAAATGTCCCGGCCACCATTTCTCCGGCAAGCTCATTCCAAGTTGTGCATTCCACAAAGGTATGTTGCATTGTTGCCTCTCATAATACACAGTACTGGCATTCTAATCAGGAGCATAGAATACAAGAATGCCAAGAAGTACAAAGAAGAACCCTGTTGTTATGTCACCGCTGCTTACGCGACGATAACGAGTAGACTCGGAGTGGTAGTGACAAGGCTCTTAGCGGCCACCTTCTGGCTAGGAGTGGAGAATAGATGCTATTGCCGTCGTAAGACGGACAGGAGACTCAACTTAGCGACCTAGAGTCACTGGGGAGTCGTACTTATACTACTACAGGGTACAGGGTACGGAGTACTGGGCACAGGGCACGGGGCATGAGGATACGGGGCTGCGAGTCACGTACATAGGGGCTGAGTCACAAGGCGACTCATGTAGTCCATCCACATCAGGTGAGGCGTACACTAATAACACTAGTCCGATCTTACCACTACTCGGGGTCATCCAACTCCATCGGGTCGTCTGCGCGGCTGATATCCCCGTCGATCGAGGAGGGGAAGTCCCAGGGTCGAGGGGACGGTAACATCACCCTCCGGTTAGATGCGAGCGCGACCACGCGTCGCATAGCGGATGATCCCCGCCCCGTGACGCTGGTCGTGGCGGTCGGCGTCGTTGCCGGCGAGGTGGGCGAGAGTTTCTCCGGCGTTGGCGGCGCGGAGGCGGCGGCGGCAGTTGGCGAGGGTGTTGCGGGTCTCGGCCTCTTCAGCCTCAAGGGCGCGGATGCGGGAGGCGATGTTGGTAAGCTCGACGTCGGTGTGGTGGTAGCGGCAGATGTCGGTGTAGAGACCCCAGTCCTGGGTCGTATCTTGGACCTCCAGTGCGAAGGCGTCGAAGATCTCGGAGTCTCCGTCGATGGCACGGAGTAGCCACTTGGGTACCGGCGGATTGGCGACACCGACGTTGGAGCTGGGCTGGGCGTAGACCTCTGTAGTAAAGACAGGGTCGTCAGGGCCTCCCAGGGTACCAGCGGCGCGGGGAACGGGGCCGTCGAGAAGTTGGATGTAGGGGGCAATGCGGCGGTCGTTGCTGCCGCCTTGGAGGGGGATGGAGAAGTAGTGGAGTTGGCCGTTGTTTTCGATAAAGCCCGCAGGGGGTTCAGACTGGATACCCTGGTGAATATCCTCCCTCGGGGGTTGACTGGCCAGGCGGCGGATGGTGAGGTCGGCGAGGCGGAGGGCTTCGGTCTTGGCGTCGCAGTCGAGTTGGAGGGTTCTGGCGCCGAGGGCGAGGACGTCGCGTTGGTCCCGGCTCTGTTCGAGTTCCGCGGCTTGTTCCTTGGCCGTGAGCCTAACGGCTTCCATCCGGTCCTCGGTGCGCTTGGCGGTGATGATGAGACCGCGGACCATGCGGAGGAGAATTGGAGCCGTGAGGGCGTCGGTTTGTCCCTCGACGATAGCGCTAACGGCTCGGGGTGATAGGGGTATGGCTGGCTGCGTAGCGCCGATGGCGAGGTCCACTGCAAGGACCCGTGCTGAGTTAGTGGGCGCGGTGTCCTCAACAAGAGGAAGGGCTCCATTGGAACCGGTCGTCTGATAGGGGGTTCCCGGGGCGGGGATGAAGAGGGCCTCCGTGGAGGCATAGGAGTCGGTGGGCGAGGCGGGGGCGTAGTTGGCATCTTCGACGGGGGAGAGGTGGATGATCTGGTGGGACATACTGGTTTGGAATGTGGGGAGAGGATGCTACTTCGAGTCCTCAAACCTGTCCTTTTATGCGGTTGCTCGAGTGGGCGTCTTTGATGATACTCTTCGATCAGTGCGGGGGCGTGTACTTGGGGGGCCGGTTCCCATGTGTTGTCTGCGTCTGGGTATCCCTTCCATTTGAGGAGATATTGCAAGGTCTTCCGCTTCCCATAGAGACGGTGATTAACGATGGCCTCGACTTCGTACTCGTGTTCACCCTCGATCAGTTCGGGGGGTGGTCTGATGTAGTTAGGGCCGTGTTGTGGGGTCTCGCGATAAGGGGTGAGGAGACTGGCGTGGAATACGTTATGGATCTTCCAGGTGTCGGGTAGTTGGAGTTGATACGCCACCGGTGACACCTGTTTACTGATGCGGAAAGGTCCGTGTCGCTTGGGGGCTAGTTTGGGGGTCTGGTAGGGTAATCGGAGGTTCTTTGCCTCGAGCCAGACCTCTTGATCCACGTTGAACTGGGGTGGTGGCGTTTGATGGGCGGTGCGGTTGATAGCTTCGATCGCTTGTGCACGCCTCTCGAGTGCGGTCTGCTTCCTGTCCTCCACGTGTTGATTCAGCGATGGAGGGGGGTCTGTAGGGTGTAGGCGAGGCGTGTAGCCGAGGAGTGCTTCTGATGGGGCGATGTTGATGGTGGCGTTCCTGTGATTGTTGTGCACTGTGGTGGCTATTCCCAGCCAATCGCTCCAGTCGGTCTGGGCGCTGTTGGTGGTCAGGCGGAGGTATTGTTCTATCCACTGATTTGTTCGTTCTGATAGTCCGTCTGTTTGGGGGTGGAACGCTGAGGACACGTTTTGTTTGATCCCCAGTTGTTGGGCGAGTGCCTTTGCGAAGAAGGATGTGAATCGGGGGTCTCTGTTGGATATGACCTTATCGGGCAGGCCGAACCATCGGTAGACGTTGTCGTAGTATAGTTTGGCCACTTCTTGCCCGGTGATTGTTGTCTTGCAGGGGAGGAATACGGCCGCTCTCGTGCATCCGTGGTCTACTATCGTGAGGATGGCGTCGTACCCTTTGCTGGTCGGGAGTTGGGTAATCAGGTCCATTGCTACGATCTGGAACGGGAGCACGTTGGTCGGTGTGGGGATGCGGAAGAGAGGGACCTTCGCTCATTTCGTAAGGTTTTTGCCTTGTTGGCATTTGGCGCACCCTCTTACGTATTGCGCGATCCATTCGTTCATGTCTGGCCACCAGAAGTGTCGACGGATGATTGTGATGGTAGGGTCTCGTCCTGGATGTCCTCTGATTTCCAGGTCGTGGAATCGGTGGAGGATTTCTTTTTTCAGGGTGTCGTCTGGTGGGACGGCGATTCTGCCTTGTACGCGCCAGTGCTTTAGGTTATTGTCATTGTGTGAGTGGGTCATGGTTGCCTTGTGGCGTTTGATCCACCCTGCGATCTCGGCGGGGTACTTTCGTTGCATCATCCCTATCCGTCGTTCTAGTTCCCACCATTTGTCTTTGGGGTCTTCGGTGGTGGATAGTCTGATAAAGGCGTCTGGGTGGAGAAGGGTTAGGTCTTGGTTATCTGCTTCGCCTCTGTCCACTCCTGGGGGTCGGGAGAGGAGGTCTGCCGAGGTATGGAGTTTCCCTGGCACGTGTTGGATCTTTAGATGGTACTCCTGGAGTTCCGCGAACCACCGTGCCACTCGGCGGTTTACCTTACGTGGGGATTTCCAGAAGGTTAGGTTTGCGTGGTCGGTGAGGACTGTGACCGGGATCGTTGATCCTGCCAGGTGGGGTCGCCAATGGGCTAGAGCCTTCATTAGTGCCAGGAGTTCTCTTTCGTAGATGTCGTAGTTGCGTTCGGTAGGGGTGAATGTTGCGGAGTAGTAAGCTATGGGGTGTTTGGTTGGTGAGGTTTTCCTGGGGTGTTTGTCTCCCTCTTGTAAGAGTACGGCTCCCACGCCGTACGCGGACGCGTCTGTAGCTAGGAAGAATGGTTTGGTGTAGTCGGGTTGGCGTAGGATTGGGTTTTGACACATGTGTTTCTTGAGGGTCTCGAAGGCTTTTACTTGGGCTTCTCCCCATGTAAATGGTGTCGCCTTCTTGGTGAGGTGAATCAGTGGTCTTGCGATCTTCGAGTAGTCTTTGATGAAGTATCGGTAGTATCCTGTGAATCCCAGGAAGGCTCTAACGTCTCGGACTGTTCGTGGGGGTTTCCAGTCCGCTACTCCTTGTACCTTGGCTGGGTCCATCCGTATGGTGTTGTGGCCCAGGATGACACCTAGGAACTCGACTTCCTTTTTCTCGAAGACGCACTTCTCTGGTTTGAGGAAGAGATCATGCTTGCGCAGCTTGTCGAGGATTTGATGGACTCTTGTTCGGTGGTATGGGAGGTCTGATCGGGTGTGTATGAGGATGTCGTCCATGTAGATCGACAGCCAGTCTTGTCGGAGTTCTTCTCTGAATAGCGCGTTCATCATGGTCTGGAAGGTGGCTGGGGAGTTGGTCATCCCGAAGAACATCACCTGTGGTTCGAAGAGGCCGTGGTTGGTGACGAACGCTGCCTTCCATTGGTCTCCATCGCGTATTCATATGTTATTGTATCCCCAGCGAATGTCGAACTTGGTGAATAGGCTGGCTCCTCTGACTCTCGCGATGAGTTCTGGGATGAGTGGGAGTGGTGTGGCATTTCGGCGGGTCCATTCGTTGAGCTTCCGGTAGTCCTGTACTGGTCGAAGCTTCCCGTCTTTCTTTTTGACGAAGAAGAATGGAGCCGCGAATTGGCTTTTGGATTCGGTGATGTATCCCTTGTCGAGATGTTCTTGGAGGAACGTTGCGAGTGCTTCTTGTTCTGGTTGGGTCAGGGCGTACACCTTTCCTGGCATGTGTTCTGGGTGGCCTGGTTTTAGTTCTATGGCGTGATCCCATTCTCGTGGTGGCGGGAATCGCTTCGATTCGGCTTCGCTGAACACGAATGAGTGTCGTTGGTACTCCTTTGGAATTGGTGAGGGTTGGGTTGCGTGTTTCTCGGCTAGCTTTGAGGCTAGTGTTTGTCGGTCTGTCGCTGTGGCGGTGTGGATCTTTGCCGTCGTTCGCTTGATTCTGGCTTTGATGACGACGGGTAGTTGTTCGTAGGTGATCCATCCTTTTGCCCAGTCGATGACCGGTTGGACTGCGGCGAACCATGGGTAGCCTAGGATTACCTTCTGTTCGCCTAGGTTGGTAAGGAAAAAACGCATTGTGCGCATTTGGTCGCCCGTTCGTACGTCTAGGTCGGTGTAGTGGGTGATTTGTCCGTGGCGATTCTGTGTCCCATCCACGTTGAACACCTTGCGGGGTTCTGCCAGTTCTTCGATTGGCAGTTTGAGCTCTTTTGCATAGTTGGGGTTGATGAAGTTCTCCGTGGCGCCGGAGTCTAGTAGTGCAGAGGTTTCGGCCCTCTTGAACAAGGAGTTTAAATATACGCGAATTGTCATTGATCGACGGTTCGATAGATACACGCTCCTTGTACTTAATGCCCTAACCAAGGCCGAACTGGTTAGGCGTCCTGAAAACCCTCTTCCTCGGCTGCTACTATCCCTCCCCCGAAGTGCGCCGCTACTTGGTCCCGTTGGTCAGTGGACATGGCCGCCAGTCTGGTGGCTATTTCGTCCACTGGGTTCTCGTTAGTGGTCGTGGTGTCTGACATCCAGTCGACCAATTGTGCTGTAGCTACGCGCGGTTTCTTCTTCCGATTGGGGCAGTTGCGCGCGAAATGCCCGACTTGGTTGCATTTGTAGCAGGCGCCGCGTGGGGGTCGGTCAGTGCCGCGGGGGTTTCTGTCGGTCGGTTGGGTTTGGGCGACATTTACTTGGTAGACGTTTCCTTGCTCGTCTTGCATTTGGACCGTCCTTCCTTGGGGGTTTCGGTTCCTCCAATTATTGTTTCGGTTGGCGCGTGCTCGGTCTGCATCGACGTCCATCGGGACGGGAGCGTTGTTCAGATGGCGGGGGGCGTTGGTGGAGTTATACCCTCTGATATTGGGGCGGCTGGGTTGTTGGTTGGTGGGATTGGGCTGTGCGAATCGATTCCACCTCAACGATGGTGGTCGACTCGTGGTGCCCTTGTCCTGCTTGAACATCTCGTAGATGAGGAGCTGGGACGCCACGCTGTCGATTGCTCGCTGTTTGATTTCTGCATAGGTATTGACCTTAGGGGGTTTGACTATGTCGTTGACGATGGACTTGGTTAGTCCTTTCAGGAAGTACCTGACGGTTGCGGGTGCCGTGAGCGGGTATTCGGCCTTTCGGGCGACTCTTTCGAAGTCCTGGATGTACTGGTCGACTTCGGGCCATTTCATCTTCATGTTTTCGATTTGAAGGCGTGCTCGCTCTTCGGCTTGGGTGTCTTGGAATTGGTTCCGGAACTCGTTCAGGAAGTGTATCCAAACGTCCGGGACGTCTTCGATGAGTGGGTCCAATCGGTCTACCCAGTCTCCTTGGTTGAGGGCCCATTCGTCCACGGTTGGGCCTTTGATGAATGTCAGTGCTATTGCTACGCGGCGGATCCAGGATTGGAGGCCGGGGACTGTGGCGTTTACGCGGAAGTAGTGTCGAAGTTCGTTTATGAATTGGTCCGCTTTCGCTCGGTCTCCCTCAAACTCCGTGGGGGCGCTTCCCATGAGGCGGGCGTCTTGGTTCGCCGGGGGCATCGGTGGCGCGGCCGGTGGGTTGGGGGCTCCGGGGTTTCCTCCGGGGTTGCCCCCCCCTCCCCCGGGGTTGCCTCCTCCTCCTCCGGGGTTGCTTCCTCCTCCTCCGGGGTTGCTTCCTCCTCCTCCGCCGGGGTTGTTACTTGGCTGTCGCTTCATTGCCGTGTCTAGCTTCTTTTGCACGGAGGCTACTATCTTAGGTTTGGTGGTTGTGGTGGCGGTAGTGGTGGTTGCTGTGGTGGTTGCCATGGTGTACTCGTGTATCAGTGAAGCGAATGGTCGAGTGTCAATGAGTGGGGAGTTTCTGATGACGATGTTGGTGTGGTCCTCTGTGGGTTCTTCGTCAGTGGTAGGCGAGTTGGGTTGTTGATCTGTGGAGACAGGGGACGGTGGCCGGGTGTTGTCTTCGGCGTCTGAGTCGGAGTCAAGGGGAATGGGTAGGAATGTTCCTCCTTCGCGTCTGCGTCTGCGTCTTTCTTGTGCGTTTAACTCGTTGTGGGCCTCGATGTCGGGTCTTCTGGGTCCTCGCACTAGTTTGAATTTATCTCCGTCTTCCTCGAGGTAGACTTGGGTGAGGACTCCTTTCTCGTTGTGTATCCAGACGTGGGTTCCGTCTATACAGTCCTGTGCTTTCTTGGTTGTGTCAGGGTGATATAGTATTGCTATCCCATCGTATCCGGGGATGACTCCTTTGTCGATTCGGCGTAGGTGTGCGTTCTTTGGTGGTTTGTCGTCGTCCCCAAAGTCCGTGAGGTATTCCTTAGGTGGGGCCTCCGTGATGATAAGAAAGTTGAGTCTAATGTCACCGCTGCTTACGCGACGATAACGAGTAGACTCGGAGTGGTAGTGACAAGGCTCTTAGCGGCCGCCTTCTGGCTAGGAGTGGAGAATAGATGCTATTGCCGTCGTAAGACGGACAGGAGACTCAACTTAGCGACCTAGAGTCACTGGGGAGTCGTACTTATACTACTACAGGGTACAGGGTACGGAGTACTGGGCACAGGGCACGGGGCATGAGGATACGGGGCTGCGAGTCACGTACATAGGGGCTGAGTCACAAGGCGACTCATGTAGTCCATCCACATCAGGTGAGGCGTACACTAATAACACTAGTCCGATCTTACCACTACTCGGGGTCATCCAACTCCATCGGGTCGTCTGCGCGGCTGATATCCCCGTCGATCGAGGAGGGGAAGTCCCAGGGTCGAGGGGACGGTAACATGTTAAGCCCGCAGCGGGGCTTCATGCACACTTGACGGTTTAGGAAGGTGTGCGGTCCGAGGCGTGCCGAAACACGTGATTCAGACTCCTGAGATGTGCGTTGATTGTTATAGCACAATCACTAAGCTTCGAAGGTAAGGTCCGCCTTTAAGGACCTTAGAATGTAGATGGAAGAGTAGAGAGGAGCCGCACAGTGAACAGGAGTGAACAAGAGGCTGCGATTGCAAAGCAAAAGTCGAGCTTAAGGCTCAACTGTCCGTATGAAGTCGTATATATACAGGTTCGAACTTGTCATGACTAATAGTCCTAAAACTGGTTGCTAAGCCGGTTTGTAAGTGATCAGTCATCTACCTATTGTACACTGTCAGCATGATGCGCATATCAGTAATCAGACCAGGGTCATCAGTCAGTGTTACAGTCAGAATCTCAGTCATCCAGTCCAAATCGATGGGCCATGCATGTATCATAAGGAGTCAGGGGATCACATGATCCCAGCCAGTCCGTCAGTCCGTAAAACACCTCGCCTCCCTCCATACCAGAGGCAGAGCTTATCACCTGTATATTTATTCTATGAAGTTGTTGCCAATGGGGCGGATGGTACTCTGGGATATGATGGCAATGTCCACTACCACTGTCTCCACAAAGCTCACAAGGTTTGCACTATCAAAAGGTCGATGCAAAGCAACCTGAATGGTGCATGCTCTTTTTTCTTTTGCTCAATTTTCCTTACTGATCGTGACCTCAGTTCTTGTGAATAACCTACACGTCCATGTTAAGCCCATGTACCAACTGTATTCGATCCTGAAAGATTGAGATGAGCCCCCGACACGTGCTGAGATAGATGTTGCATCTGCAAAGCGGCAACTCGATGGGAATCAGGAACATGAATTCCTGGAGAAACTCAACAGATCGTCAGGGAACATCAAGAAAGTGTTTCAAGACCAGCAAGCTCAGGCTGTTGTAAGTGATAATTACCTTTACCTTTGTATGCAACTCATTAAGTCACAACAGGGGCCATGGAACCAGGAGAAGTTTGAGAAAGCCCTTATGGAATGGATCATTGCATGTGACCAGCCATTCGATGAGGTGGAAAAACCAGAGTTTATCGCCCTAATGATAATCACACATCACACCAGTGGTCCATTCAAGATCCCCAAACGCGATGGCATCAAGCGGTGTGTGATGAAGATGGGTGAGGAAACAATTGAAGGTGTTCAAGAAATGTTTCAGGTATTGTCTGCCTTTATTCCAGTGTGTGTTATACTAATTATATGGCAGACACTTGAGGGAAAGGTCTGTCTTTCCCTCGATGCATGGACATCCAGTAATCAACATGCATTTATGGCTATTGTTGCACACTACATCACCAACAATGGGCAACTTGGTTTGTCTTTCATTTGACTTTACAACTGGATTCATGTTGACAGGCCACAGAGGAGCTCCTCATTGATTTTCGTGAACTCGTTGGGGAACATTCGGGAGAAAATATGGCAGAGGCAGTTTGGGCAACACTGGAGCTGTATGGGCTCATTGGAAGGGTAGCTCTTTATTTCATACCTTACTGACACACTCACTAATGCTAACATGTTCTCAGATCATTGCTATTGTCATGGACAATGCCAGCAACAACAACACAATGATGACATCACTGGAGCGGCAACACCAAAAACAAGACATCTATTTTTCGGCCGAAGATGCTCACATGCAATGCATGCCCCATACAATCCATCTGGCGGCAATTAAGGCATGGATTTTTTGTGTTCTTGGTTGGTGCGAATTGTATCTAACCCTTGATCATTTAGCTCCTAGAAGGGATCAGAGCAATGTCAACAGCCGAAGCCAAGAAGGCTACCGCTTGCAGCGGCAACTATCAAGATAATGTTACTGCCCCCCTTTCTCAAGATCACAATAATGATGCAACGGCTGCTGAAGATCCTGATGAGGATCTGCGCCTGTCGGATGATGCTAATGATGACAGTATCCCTGCAGTTGAAAGGGTAAGCACAACACATTCTCTCATGAATTGAGCTAAACATATTTATTATTAGCTTCGGAAGATCATCAGGGCCATCCATTCAAGCCCTCAGCATTGTCAGACATGGGCTCATGAAATTCAAATCATGCAGCGTGAAGATAGCAAGGTTTCAGACAACTGCAATGCGGCCAATGCACTGCTTATGCTCATTCTGGATGTGAGGACTCGATGGGCATCCACACATCAAATGCTTCATGTGTTGCCATTCTTATTTATAGTCCCTGGCTCACAGACTGCAGGACACACACTTGACTACCGTGATACAATTGATTCTTTTGTTTCAAGAAACAAGGAGCTCCATTCCCTCGAACTCAGTGATGATGACTGGGAGTCCATCAAATTAGTAGCATCATGGCTCAAATCATTTCGGTCTGCGACTGTAGAAATGTCTACAACCAAAATTCCTATGTTATCAACAACCCATGCAATCTTTTGAGGTTTACAGGACGACATTAAAGACATCATTTGTCACCTCCCTGACTCAATATCGCCTGGGATCAGGCTTGGTCTCACAGAAGCACATTGCAAGCTAAGCAATTATTACTACTTGTATGACACATCACCATTCTACACCTGGGCTGCATGTATGTGATTTATTATTGTCGCATATCTCACTTCCTGATTGCACCTTACTAGTGCTCGATCCCCGGATCTCATTCGAGGGCCTGAAGGACGATTACAAAGGCGATCTCCTTCTTCAAGATCACCTTGAGAATTCAAGAAAAAGCCTTTTGGCTTATTTCAATAGCCATTACATGGTCGCAGAAGCACTGACATTGTTGACACCAATGCCTTCCGAATCACTTGCAACACTGCCCATGGAGGGCTCACCTCAAAAATCTTTCACAGCTCGATATCGCCAAAAAGAGAAAGCCACTACAAATGAACTGGAGGAATATTTTAAACTGCCAGTAGAAGACTTCGATGCTTGCAACCCTATTCGCTGGTGGGTGAGCTGACAAAGCCAATTTCTGCGTCTCTTTCAACTAGCACACAACATCTTGTGCATTCCTGGTGAGTCATTTAACAAAGAAAAAGTGCATGGTTGCTCAAGCATTCTAGGTTCTGCTGTTGCTGTCGAGAGGATATTCTCAGGTGGCCAAGACACAATATCTCTCCAGCATGCAAGTCTCAACACCAATATGATTCGAGTGCTTATGATTGTCAAGAAAAGGCTACATCTTGCCTGTGCAAAGGCCAAAGCTGCCCAGCCTGCGCTCTATTACTAACTTCAATGATTCCAAGCTGTTCTTAACCGACCCAGATCCCCTTTCCTTTCTTGCTGTTGCTGCAACACCAACAACCTCCTTTTGCACACACCAGTTGATTTCCATCACCTGCAGCCACCCTCAAACAACAGCAATGTGACCCTGCACGTCATCAAACTCAGTTGCCGATGTCTGCATTGAATGCAGCGATGTGGTTGCAGAGCGCTTCAGCTGCACTTGGGGGTAGAATACATGTTGCAAAGTATATAATACAAATATAATGTGCTGCTTCAAGTCCATCCAGCACCGTACACCATATGACAGCCGTCCCTGTAACCTGTCCGTAACTGTTGGGGTGTGGAGAATGGGACTTAACAGACAGTGGACGGTGGGACTGTGCCCGTTACATGACCGTCAAAGTGTATGGCCGTACCCGTGAGACGGTACAGTGCACAGCCCTAGCAGCAATCAGGTGCTCCACAAGACCACGGAAACCAGACACAGAGGCATAATAAAGGGGCACTGCCTCAGGCCATGTCTGTTGTATCTTCGACATGGGCTTTACCCAATGACAATCAACATTGTGTAGCCAGACCCATGCCGCAAAATGTGGCTTTGCAGCATCAAATAGACGCTTCATGACCTCCTCAATGTGCGAGGACACATTCATAAATTGGGCATGGTCGACCCAGTGCCATGCAGCATACAGGGCGACGGGAAAGTGGCCTATGGTATCCCTGTCGATGTTGTCGTCAAGCTGGAGGAGGACACTCAGGCTAGCATGAGCAAGGATGGTATGTGCAGATTCGGGGAGAATGTGATAGTATGAAAGCTGTTCTTCTGCTGTCGCGAGTCACTCCGATGTCAAGAACTCCTTGATGGAAAAGTGCAAGAATTGTATGACCCAGCTGCCTTCCCTGTCAACAACGGCAATGAGACTCGAACATGTGGAGATCACTGCTTCTTCTGCATTCTCTGGACGCCACACTGTGTTGAATGTAGGGAGTTCTGCCTTGTCAAACCGAACTGCAAGAATCTCTGCAAGTTCTTTGACGTGAAGTGGGCAGATAGACCCTGTAAGACATCGGAAAAGTCACTGTGCATATTCTTGTTTCTCCTCATCGATCCCCAGCAGTGTATGGCCATATGTTTCATCCAACATCTTCGGCAAGTCGTTCAACACACCCTGAATACTTGCAGGAAAAGTACAACGGAGCCTGTCAACCTGGCAGACAACCCACCGGAACCTACAAGATCAGGAGAGCATCCATCATGAAACCTAAGACAAGAGACTAAGTACAAGACGACTTACATGCCATCCACTCTGTCAGACAGAGTATCAACAACAATCTGCTTGTCCTCTTCTTTCCATCTCTGCATGCTCTGGTCTGAATGGACAACAGACTTGATGTACTGAATTATGTCCTCCTTTTGTCCACTCTCATCATGAAGAGAAATCTTGAGAGATGTCAATTGCTCAAGCACCTTTCAGATATCCATCTCCGGTCAGCTAGCCACACATAGATGTATGTTCGGAAGTTTCAAGTCAACAAGTTCTTCAATCACCCCCACAACCTCCTCACGAGCGGACAGTGTCCCCAACAAATTCGGACATTTGTCAACAGCGTCGATAATGATATAAGTTGGGACTTGGCACAGCAGACTGAGCATGTCTGTGATACATTTCTGGAGCACATTGATATCGGGCTTTTCTATGCCGCGACTATGGTCTGAATATAACTGGGAGAGGATGTTGAAACAATACTCTGATTCGACAGAAAGCTGCAAAATGAGGGACAAGAGGAGGCCATAGCAGTCTTGCTTCTTCACATCCCGAAAATCAAAATAGTTGAAAATAGTAGTAGGCCATCGTGGCCAGTCCGGCTGCATGCATGCCCTTGATGTCCTGAATGATTGCAGATCTAATGGGTGCTATGAATAAGCCCGAAGATACACATAAAATGATGACATACAGAAGCATGCTTTTTCCCACCCCTGCTTTAAGATAAATGAGTTATTAGTGCAAGTTGCTCGTTGGGTGTTTGAAAAACATATGTTTCCCATGAATCCACAAGAGAGACCCTGTTGCTTTCCATTCTGTTAACATATTGCTCACGAAAAAACCACACTGCAGTCCCACTATGTCGTGCTTTCCGAACAAAATTGTGATTTGTTGATGGGTCAGGGGGAGAGAGCCAGTGTTGAACTTCCCGTCGGAGTTGGTCACCTACAAGATACTGTCGGTCTCAGCAATAAAGTGTTTAGGTAATGACAAACATTTTGCTAGATCTACATTGTTGGCTGTTTGTTTGATGACTTGCTTTGCTTCCTTTCCGTCTGAGTGGTTCAAATTAAACAAAACTCAGGCTTGACTGAAAATTCTTTGCACACCATGAAGGACCTCGGCAACCTTGTCATCGACTGCCACGACTCTGTCATCAACACTGGTCATCCTAGCATCGATGCCCTTCACATTATTGTCGATACTGGCAACCTTATTGTCAACACTGGCCACTTTGTCATCGACTCTGGCCACTTTATCATCGACTCTGGCAACCTTATCATCGAGGATGGTCACTTTATTGTAGACGCTGACGACATTATTGTCGACACAGGCCATTCTATCGTTGACCCTTGCCACCCTATTGTCGACCTTGGCCACTCGATCGTCCACACCGGCCACTCTGTCGTCAACCTGGGCCACTCGATCATCAATGCCAGCCACCCTATTATCGATGGCTACCGCCATATTTGCAACTCCCCTCACTCTTTCATCAACAGCATGGGTCGCCTTCAGGTTTTGTGCAACAGCCATTCGAGCTTCCTCTTGTGTCAACTTGTCTAATCTCTTCAATGCATCTTCCATATCGGTCCTTCCTATGAGCTTCTTCCCAAAGTTTTCTGGACATCATTCAGTCAACAGTGACATACTCATAATGAATTACTCACTCATTTGACCTTGTTCGATCTCCTTTGTTGCAATCCCAAGTATCAAGAGAACCTCGACCATTATCAAAATGGCAGTATCCATCATTTCCGTAGTTAGCAACACTTTTGTGTAGATCTCGAGATGTCGAAAAAAGCTTTCCATGCGCTCCAAGACATCAATAAGGGTATCTTGGTCTCCCCAAACATCTTTCGCTGCCTATGAGATGTAGGCATTATATTTGCTGCGCAGAAGTATTAAGAAGAATGCACACCAAGAGAAGGACACCAACTCCGGCAAATATAACTTTGGCAGGTGAAAATACCTGCCATAAACATGAGAGCGCAGATCTCAGACAAGTTCATGTCCTGATGCTTACGAGGGAAACACCTTCTCCAAGTGTCTCGGAGAGAGCATAAAGGACGCTAATGGTGGGATTGAGCCACTTTGTCCATCGATTGTCGCTACTTTGGGATTGATCTAGTCCCTGGACTTGCTGCTGAAGGATGGCGAGAATGTCAGCGGGAGAGTTGCAGGCCTGGAGCTGGGCTGCGAGTGGATGGGCGAGTAAATCTTTCTTGGTGTGTTTTTCGTACCCCTTCAGCGCATTATTGATGATTAGTTGAAAATTGGATGTCGAGTCGGCAGTGAGGTGAGAGTGAGACATAATGGCAAAAGCGAGGAGTTTTGTTTGTACGGAGGCAAAGGGGAACTGCTGCCTCGTGTCCACGGATGGGAGATTCCCAGGAATGTCAGAACTGGCGCCTATGGAAGTGATAGGCACGCGGAAAACTTGATAACCGTGAAAGGGACAGATATGAAGGCTACATGTAGTACGGTAGAGGAATAAGATGCAGGGCACAATGGCTTATTGTTGTGTAGAGTGACCGAAGTGTTGTTCAGTTGAATGCCCAGTGATTTTATGGTGTTTGATAATTCCGACCGTAGGCCGAAGGCCGAAGGGAGGCTTACCATGCGTTCCCTTCTCCATTCCTAATATGCTGCGTGACGAGGGTACGTGGGACATTCTTACGTCATATGGCTCGTCCTGTCCTCCTCCCCTCCAGTACTGCTCTTTCCTCGGACTTGCTTCGGTTTTCTCTGTATTCAGTCAATTCAACAATAGCTATGAACCAACCTGTAATGATGCCGTTTATGGATCCAGCACATACAATACTCTACACACCCTCCCTCTCTGCATGTCGGACTCCAACTGCCCCCGCACGGTCGCCGTCTGATCCCGCCATTCCGCGATCGCCCAGCTGCTATCGCCCCTCTCAACTGCACTCACTCTACTTCCCATCTCCCTAGCCACTTGTGCTCCGCTTTATGGTGGGAACCGCTCGCAAATCACCAAACACTTGCAACCATCGCGCTCAGCAGGCCTGCCGACATCGTCGACGCGGCGGGGCCATCCACTCGGGCGAAGGGAAAACGCAAGGCTCCCGCCTGAACGTTTGCAGCGAGCTGGTGCGTGATGTCGATCGTGTCAGACAGCGCTGATATCTGTGAGTCTGTCTTCCTCGCCCGATCGACCAACTCATGGACGATGGGGACAACGTGCTGCCTGCTGCCCTGCCTTCGTACTTGCGTCTTCACCGGCAAGAGATTATTCACGCCTTCCTCTATCGCGTGGACGACATCGGAGACGACGTGCAGAAATGTGCACCGTGCTTGGAGCGCATCTCGTGTCGTTGCCTCCTTCCCAACCCCACTCGGATCATGCCGGTCCAACACCAATAGTGCGACGCTCCCAGACCTGGACCCACCCACCATCGCTGACATGGCGCCCTCGACACGCTCGAAAGGCAAGCGCAAGGCAGATACCTCACGGTATCGCTGGAAAACGCGCCGCTCCATCCAGTGTACGTCTTTGTGAGGTGACATACTGCATCATGACTTGTAACCCTACTTGTACCGCCCACATGTACATGTATCTGCATCAAAAACTGTTTTCCGTATCTACATGACTGAACATCATTATGCAAGTGTCCAAAGCTTTCTGTCCTCGCTCGCAGGTTGCCAGCTTCCAACAGTATATGTCACAGTACTCGTGTTGACTCTCGCAATGCCTGCAGGCCTGCAGCTCGAGGCGTGCCAGATGTATCCAGCGGTCGGACCTTTGCCGCGTCCCCGGGGCACCCTAGTTATGTTTGATAAGGGACTTGTACCTCACCAGCGTAGTCTGAGCGCTAGCACAAGATGAAACGCAGCAACCCTTCCCTAGCTAGCTTCCCTTCTTCCTCTTCCGCCTCACCGCCTCACTCCCTTTCTTTTCCCAATTATCCCATCCACTCCCCACTTCACTTGACACAGGAAATTTGGAGGTTCTCACGAAGCACATCCAGCTCGGCGGCGACGAAGTCGCGAAAACTAAGGAAAGTACCGGGTCCGAAACGCTCTCGATGGCATACCACTGGCACATACGCGGTGCAGAATTTGCAATCTAGGTCATTAAGAGTCTCGCGGGTGAAAGGGCCTCTCCGCTCCTAACCATTTACTATGTATACTTCGATTTCGATATGGAAGGATGAATCGTACTGAAGGGGAGCCGCGACGAGCTCGACTACCTCTCAACGAACGTCTTTCTTAATTGGGGTGAATGGGTTCTAGTGAGTTTGGGATCAGACGAGCTCCTTAGTGATACGACTTTTTATGTCAACCTAACGGTGTCGAAATTTTCTTCCCCTTGGAAATGGACTACAAGACAGTTCATCGCCGCCGCTGTCCCCGAACTTGCAACCAATACTGAAAAGGTTTAGTCTTGGATAAGCTTATCATCTTTGACGCCGTATATCTCCGGCTATCTCAGCCGACTGGTGGCTAGCCAAGCCACCGCAACGGCAACACCATTAGACTTGAATGCATAAAAATAAGGATTGGATGCCCTACTTTATTCTTCCTTCATCTTGAGTTCCGTATCTAAATACGTCTTCATATAATCCAATATTTTGTGGCCCACCGCACTTCAATCTTCTTCAACGACTGAGGTATATTGTGTTCAAGCCAATGTACTGTACTTGCCAACATGGAAATGGAAACTACTCGGCCTTTGTCTCCTGTCTCCTACATTTCACACTTCGGTATTGACACATGCCTTAGCCTCGCCCTTCCTTTAACGATAACTTAAATATAAATGCACTTTAGCCTTTCTCTTCCAAAGGCTGGGTCTTGCTTTGCCCAAAACGCCAGCACCGCCCGAGGGAACAGGAGGGAGTATCCGAGAAGCGGCGATTTTCCTCATTTCTCCTCCAGGCCACACTCGACATCCGCGTTGAGGCTCACTTCGTGCGCCTTGTAATTCCCCTGCGTGTCTGTACCGATGTACGTGCCAGAACGATTCATCTGTGACGTCGGGTACTGGTCGCATTCTGTACGCACGGTCACCTCCATCTTGTTGAGCGGAATGGGCACCGGGCGGACCCGCGGCACTGACCCTGAGTGCCCATTCCCCCCGGGAGTCTCGAGTGAACTAGAACGATTATCGACCACAATCAGTGTTGTTGAGGAACAGTTGAGAGGAAATGCCTTACCTGTTGGCACAGTTGAAGTTTGTGAGAGAGCGATACACCCTTGTTGCAGCGATTGTCACTATAATCATACTGGGTGTCTGGGTCATCTGTGTTGTTGTAGAAAGGCGTAAGGGATCAATAACCTAACCTCCCCCACAAGTAGCAAACAAGGACGTACGAGGTTGAGAGACACTGAAGGTTTCATCAGAATAGAGTTCAATCAATACCCACTTTTACGGATCATTGGAGGGAATGAAACAAGTACCATTCAAATTCATAAATGAGAGCGTCTGCGACGTTAAATAACGATGAGCGAAAATGAAGGGCGCAAAAGAATGGCCAGACGTACTGATGAAGGGATTTCGGCGAGGGCGGCAAGCAAGAACCAAATGAGACCCTTACGAACAGAAATTTACATTAGAGAACTTGGGAGTATCACGGACAGCGAGAACTGCCGCCACCGCACCTGCTTCCATAGGAAGGTTCCCAAAGCAAAGTTACCGCCTGCTTCGAGGCGCAGGCGGAGCAAGCCAACGAGCATCATGATACATAACGTTGTGTCGGTGACGAGTGTGCCGATAACATTAGGTGTAGTGATATCAAAGTTGTTCACAACGCAGGTGTTTGCCGCAGGCGACCACGTAGAGCGGATCTGCGGTTGTCGCCGGATAAGCCGAGCAGGTCCAAAATAATCAAAATTGAAAATTCACCAGTATTACACCTATGGTGTCACCAGGTATACAGGAGATCCTCCCATGATCTGCAAGGGGTACTCACCATATAGGAAGAGTGCGACGTCTGTCAACCATACGCTCATTGTGATTGCAATAATAATCTTCGACCTGTTCCAAATGGCGATTCTGCGAAGGTTCCTTGAGCCCTTTGCTTCGGAAGGATGACCATAACGCATGGGAGACGCACACTCGAAGCACAATCAACAGCGAAGAGAGAGAAAAGGCGAGGTAAGCAAAAAACTAGAATAAAGAGGATGAGGTATTGCGGCCTGGGCACGTAAAAGGAGGCGCTCACGACCGCAAAAGTGACCCAGACCTTGGGAACATATTGAATCAGACAGTATAACGGGAAAGATACGTAACCACGACAACTCACCTGGCAGTTTATTTCGGTAGTAGTATCAAAGCCGACCATGTTGAGAATTACAGCCAAAAGGGTGGCCACGCGCGCCATGGAGTAAATCTAGAGCAGATCCAAGTCCTCAGCCGTGTTGCTGGGCAGTGATGAGACCTAAAAAAGATTACGAACCCATATCGTCCATCGGTAGGGGCGCTTCCCTCGGATGACTTCCAACTCATAGTCAAGGGTAGTGACAAATTCCCAGCTAGAAGCGGCGGGTCACGGTTGAACGTTGAGCAGTCAAGTAGGGTTTGGAGGACAAATGGAGTTTAGCGCGGCAGGACGTGAAGACTCACATAAAAAGACCATCTACGAAATGCCAGAGCTTCATGACCCCCACTGTCAAAGAGACCAACCAGTAAATCGGGCTGCTAACCGCTCAATCCAGATGGAAAAGCGTACGCACAGTAATCCTGAGCGATCGTAGCTGGGTCATGGAAGTTCACCATTCTGACACGAAGGCTTGATGGAACGATTAAGGTGGATAGAAGAGCGATGGGTTTGGGGATAGAGCTAGAGGCCTATAGGGCCCGGCGACAGGCAACATACAGCTTTAAAGTCTAATACCATGTACTTTCCTTCCTAAATGAAATTGACACTTTAATTGCGCCCTCACCGCCGCTAGACCTGATGTCTTCTTATTTCTGAGGATCGACAATCCAATCTGTTTTCGCTGTTTCGCTATAGAGACAGTGTCACAGTAGAGTATTTTGTTGGCTGAGAGCAGAAAATATGTGATGATCGGTGGCGAATTACCGACTGTAGTTTGCGGCGTTGACTCGGATGTGACTCCTGTGCCTACCCGAAACACTTAGGTTTCCCTCCGTGGTTCCAGGGCCCCGGGTTGACCAGTTCCGCCGAGAAAAGTTGAGGTGGATGGGCCAGTTTGACTTCAGAGTTTACATGTGACGCGTCCGGATGCTCGCTGAATAGTCTGAGAGTGATGCTGAGCGACTGGGTAGCCGAACCTCGGGCCGAACCCAACAAGGAACCCAAGTGTAGTAGACTGCAGCGAACAGTTGATACCACGCTGACTCGCTGAGAGCTCAGAGCACATCAGGATCCCGGGCCCACGTCGCATCCGGGTTGCCTCGGGTCACTAGCTGGCAAATTGATTCAAGACAGACAGCATCACGCGACTGGTAAATTGCCAAAAAAACTTACTTAGCTTAGTCAGCCAGAGCTATCGGCTCCACTCGGGTTTAACGTACGTTTAACGCTTAACTGTACTATATGCACGGAGGTACATGGCGCGAGCAAACCACTCAAGGACTCGGATCTGACCAGGTGGCAACATTGCATTGCACACATAGTGTTGGAAGGAGTCAAGGTCCCAAAGACACCACCGCTCATCCATAGGGCCAGAGTGAGGCTCAGTGAGCAGACTAGCGGCTACTGTAATTTACGGATCGTTCAGTTTTCGCACCCCTCCGGGGTTGTCAAAGAAATTTTGACCAGAAGATGTCACGAAGCCGTGTATGATCCTCAAGATCATCCTCGCACAGACATATGCTTTGACATTAGTCCTCTGATCGGAAGATTAATTTGTTGTTGTCGGAAGGCATCAAAGATGGGACGGGTTATTGGAGGCACAGGTACCGCATGATGGCAGCATTAAATGCGGATGATGCCAAGGGTGATGTACCTGTGCGCCGATTTTCTTACCTATCAACCTGAAGCCAGGGGTTGGAGCCGACAATTTCGACCAGCAAGCGAACGAAAGCGCGTTATCACAAGATACTGCATACCTGGTTCTTCCATGCCACAATCCTCATCCCACTTCACAGGTATACAGCTGACGTCTGGGTCTGTCACCTCACTCCTACCATATCTGTATCTCACCCCACAAGTGCCAAAAATTGCTGGGCACTGCCAAAAGTTGAATCTTCGGTGTCGTAGGGGATGCTTCAAGGATTTTAAAATTCAGAGATGGACCACCTAGAAATGAAAAGGACGACGATGGATCGAGGAGATGGGCCTTAGCCTCGAGGAAAGAGGACAAGAAAGTAGAAAGGCACGGGAGAGACGGGAAGGCATTTTCTACGGAAGACAGGATGTTCGGTACGAGTATAAGGATATAGCAGGGTAAGGAACTGCGTGTTTATTAGGAGCCTTCTGCACGGTTTAAGGGAGTGAGCTTTGGACGGGGAGAGCGCGAAGCAAGAAAGAAGCGTTAGCGCCAATACTGACAGTATTCAAAAGGAAGAAGGAAGGCCTGTCAGAGGGACGGAAGGATATGGCAAGGAGTAAAGAGGGCAGCGTGAAGGGACAAGATAGGATCGAACGAGACTCGCCCGAGGCGGCTCGTCCGTCATCTGCGCCAGCGGGAGCGCACGAGAACTCGAGGAAACATCTAATAAAACAAGACAAAAACGAATAGGTCAAAAAGCGGTGCGGCATAACAAGGGGGCGGGTAACAAAGCCTGTTGTGGTGGTCGACTGGAACACAGCGCGCGTCCCAACCACGTCGCCTTGAGACTTGGCTCAGAAGAGACGGCGCTTGGGTCGAGGTGGCACACAGTCGGGTTTGATGACTTTACAACGTGGACTGTATCAACAACCTATATCTGCATATCCGCGCATACATAACCTTAACCCTAATGTTGCGTGTAGGGTGGAATCGAGAATGACGAAGTCATCGAGGCTATGTCTTGGGCTATGTTGTACGTTCAACCTTACGCTGCGAAGGGTTGTTTTGGATAAAAGAGTAAATCATGCGTATTTCTTCGCCCAATGACATGTCCCGAACTCGACATCGCCCCACCATTGATCAGTAGCACGTCGAGCCGGAGAACGTCGGCGCCATCTTAGATAATCAGAACGCATTAACGTAGTGCGTCTGAATAGTAAATGCGATAGTGCGAGAGAGGCACGCTCAGAGGGGCGAGGTGACTTGAGACCAAAGACTCAATCACGGAAAAACAGGAAAAAAGCATGCTTGGACTCGGAGGATGGGTGGAAAGTCATGCAGTTTTACCCATTTTTCTGTGAAGGAATTTCTGTGCCCTTCCACTTCGTCTCGAGTTGTCTCGCATCATGTGAAATGCCAATCAAATTGGAGCTTGTCAACAGCAAGGCCCAGGCCGTCCTCAATCATACCATCGGCCAGAGATTACTATAAGCTTGAAAAGTCGTCAAAGTAGTACCAGAGTCAATCGCAAGTAGGCCCGCTAGCATGGCGTTATCAGAAACCAGACAGTAGTGTATAGTTCCCAGATGACTAGAGACGCATCAAAACCTCAGGCTGGGATGAAAGGGGACAGTATGAACGTGGAATGGCACAATCGATGGCATGCTTGAGGTTGGCAGACCCATCTTGACCAACGCTAGCATCTCTGATCCTTGGGACGAGGAGTCGAGGAGTCATTAGAAGAATAGTCCAGATGAAAAAATTTCAGAGAGACACTGACTACGGAGGAAATTTTTTTTCCCTGTAAGGTGAGGGTTTTGGGGCATATATCTTGGGCAATTATATCACTTTGTCACGATTTCGCAGGTGGGTGAGCAGTGCGTGCGCGAGGAGGCCATCTACTCAGAAAGCTTCAGTGTCGAGGGACTTGGGGGTTGCCAGGAAGTGTGTCGTTGTTGAGGGAGTCATTTTCTCGGCAGTTTCCGACACGTCTGATGCCAGGACGCCACCTCCAAAATAGGACGAGCCGAGCCAGGCAGACCGCGGTTTGCGAACCGTCTCGAGCCGTCCTTATTTGGATTCTTCCTTTTGCCTCAAGCCGCAAATCGCCGAAGAGTCGCTGCCGCGTTTCCAGCTGACCGAAAAAGTCTTTTTGCAATAGTCCGTCGTGACCTCCGTCTCGCAGTTCTCGCGCTCCTCTTTGCCCCCCATCCGAGCCCTCGTCGTCACCCTCTACGTTGCTCTGGTCTTGGGTGTCTCCAGGCTCATCTAGCTCTTGTCTCCTAACTCTCCTTGTTGTCGTCATCGGCCACGCCGCCATCGCCCCGTTCACCCTTGCTCCGGCCCCCTCGTCATCCCAACCTTGCTCCTGCCCTCGTTGGCCTTGCTGTTGCTGCCGCCTCCGCCGATGTTGTCCTCGTGACATGGCTGTAACTGTCACCGTCCTCGTTGAGACGAAGCAGGGTGCAGCGCGACAAACTTTGATGTGTGCGTCGATTGATGCAACCCCACGTTGCTGTTGGTGTTGACGTTGTGCGAATCGTGCGGTGTGCGGTGTGTGCAAAGTTCTCCTTACATCGATCTAAGATGCAACTCATAAGTTGGAAATATGAAGCGACGATCTAGTAGACTTGGCAATATATATAGACAAGGGATCCTACCGTCAGTAGATCAATGCTAGTATCATCTATGGTTTGGCCTTTGGTATTGCCACGAGAGTTCCTGAGGCGCTTGTTTCCGTCATTTTTAATCCCCTGCTTCGGTGAACCGGGAAAATAAGCGTCAATTGTCTGGTAGGTTATTCGGTGTAACGACATCGGATGTCGTACGCGCATCCAGTTCCGTCTAGGCTATGTTGGTCTCTCAAACTCGCTGTTCCGGTTGGTGGTAGCCACTCCGATGTCACGGTATGTTTGACTTTTTCCGCGCCATATCTACCTCATTTATGTGCGCGATCAGATCGTACCCCTCCTTTCCCAATCGTCCCATCCGACCCCCGCTTCGCATGACATAGGAAAACTGGAGGTGCTCGCGAATGTCTAACCTAACCTATCTGTTGCGTGCGACTAAACCTCACATTGTACTATTTAGTCTTTATGAGGAAAATATAGCGTCCATATGATTTCCTTACCGACTTGAATCCACGCAGACGATTGCTTGAAGACAATTTCAAGCTATGCTGCCTTCTCTCGCGTCATTCAGACTCGTTCCCCTTCTCCGTGTGCTGCACGTCAACAATGAAAAGGCGAAAATCATCTTTCACCTTGGAAAATACCATCACCGAGCCCCACCTCGTATGGCAGACTTTGTCTGTCTTATGACCAATAGGTAAAGGTAGAACTCGCAGCGGTTACGGAAACCGGAAACTTTGTCTTCTGCGATCTATCTTTCCTAGAATGGCGCGGCGCGTTGGCCACAGCTGGGAACGCCAGCGGCATGGGTGGGGGGGAATCCGAGTCAGTCGTCTGGTGGCTAGCCAAGCCGCGGCAACCCTACTAAAACTGGATAAGATCATAAGAGTACTAGTCTACTTGTAACCATCACATCTTAGCCTTGTTCTTACATGACTGAAGCATAGTACGTTCAAGCCTATGTACTTTCTAACATAGAAATGGAAACTACTCGACCCTTTCCCGTACATTTCACACCTTGATATTGACACATGCCTCTATACGGTTATATAACTACACCTTAATTTTCTCTTCAAAAAGCTGAACCTCACTTCCCTGCCCTCAGAGCCAACACCGCCTGAAGGAGAAGGAAGGAGCATACCAGAAACGGTGGTTTTCCTCATTTCTCCTCCAGGCCACTCTCTGCATCGACGTTGAGGCTCACTTGAGTCACTTCGTGCGCCTTGTAACGTTCCTGCGGGTCTGTACTGATGTACGAGCAGGAACGACTCATTGGTAACGTCGGGAACTGGTCGTTTTCCGTACGCACGGACACCTCCACTTGGTTGATCTGAATGGGCACAGGGCGGACCCGCGGCTCTGACATCGAGCGCCCAGTTCCCCGGGGAGACTCGAATGAACTAGAACGATTATCGACTACAATCAGCGTTGTCGAGGAAAGAATGAGGAGGAATGCCTTACATGTTCGGAGAGTTGAAGTTCGTGAGAGAGCGATAAACCCTTGTTGCGGCAATTGTCATTATGATCATACTGGGAGTCTGGGTAATCTGTTTGTTGTAGAAAGACGTAATGAATCGATAACTTAACCTCCCTCACTAGTAGCAAACAAGGACGTACGAGGTTGAGGGACACTAATAGTTTCACCGGAATAGAGATCAATCAACACCCGTCTTTGATGGATCATCGGAGAGAATGAAAAAACTACCATTTAGATTCAAAATCGCGAGCGTCTGTGAGGTGAAATAGCGATAAGCGAAAAGGAAGGGTGAAAGATGAGCCAGACGTACTGTGGAAGGGACCTCGCTAACGGTAGCAATCAAGAGCCAAATGAGACCCTTACGAACAGAGATTCACATTAGAGAACTCGGGAGTATCACGGACAGCGAGAACTGCCGCCACCGCACCTGCTTCCAGAGGAAGGTTCCCAAAGCAAAGTTACCGCCTGCTTCGAGGCGCAGGCGGAGCAAGCCAATCAGCATGATGAGAAGTAATCCAATGTCGGAAACAAGTGAGACGATGCTAGTAGGTAGGGTGCTATCAAAGTTGACCAGGATGCAGACGTTTGCCTCAGGGGACCACGTAGAGCGGAGCTACGGTGGTCAGGTAAGCCAAACAGATCCAGTCCAGTCAAAGTTGAAAATTCACCCGTATTAAACCTATGGTATCACCAGGTATACAAGAAATTCCCCGTTATCTGTAGGAGGTACTTACCATTGATGAAGAGTGCGATGTCTGTCATCCACATGCCCATTGCGATTGCAATAATAATCTTTGACCTGTTCCAGATGGCAATTCTGCGAAGCTTCCTTGAGCGCCTTGCTTTGGGAGGATGACCGTAACGCATGGGAGACGCACACACGAAGCACAATCAATAAGGAAGAGGAAATGAAGGCAAGGTAAGCAAAGAACTAGAAAAAAAGAATGCGGTATTGGGCGTTGCAGCCTGCCAGTGAGCACATAAAAGGAGGTGCTTACGGCTTCAAAAATGATCCAGACCTTAAGAATATAGTTGATCAGAGAGTATAACGAGCAAGATGTGGGACACGAAACTCACCTGACAGTTTATTTCGGTCGTAGCATTAAGGCCGACCATGTTGAGAATTACGGCCAAAAGGGTGGACACGCGCGCAACGGAGTAAACCTACGGCAGATCCTCGGTTGAGTGTCTGGGCGGTAACGAAACTCAAAAAAAGGCCACAAACCAATATCGTCCATCGGTAGGGGCGATGCCCTCGGATGACATCCCATTCATAGTAAAGGGTGGTAAAGAATTCCCATCTAGAAGCGGAGGGTCACAGTTGAATAGTCAAGCAGAGCCTAGGCTGGCGCAGCAGGACATGGAGACTCACACGAACACACCATCCATAAGGTGCCAGAACTTCACAATCCCCCCTATCGAAGAGACAGACCGAGCAGTAAATTGGGCTGCCAGCCCCTAAAGCCAGACGGAAAGGCATACGCACCGAAATCCTGAGCGATCGTAGCCGGATCGTGGTAGTCTACCATTCTAGCACGAAGCTTTGGTGAGGGTGAAGATGAGCGATGGGTCTGGGGATAGAGGCCGGGAAACAAGCAACCTTTAAAGCCTTAGACGATTTCTTCCTAAACGAGAATGATACTTTAGTTACAACCTCGCGGGAACTAGACCTAAAGTTTTTCGGGAGGAGGTGGACAAACCAATCAGTTTCCGCTGTACGGCCAGTGAAGTATCATGTCCGCTCAAAGCAGCGGTAATGAATTACCAATTGTAGTTTGGGGTTGACTCGGATGCGACTCATCTTGCACCGTTGCTTCCGCGAGTCATTTAAGTTTTCCGCCCGCCAGAAAAACTTTGAGGTGAATACGCTTTCAAGAGTTTGATTTTATCCCGAAATGATTGAATAGTCTCAGAGTCAGAGACACGCTGAGCGACAGGGCAGCCGAACCCAAATGTAGTACTGTACAGTGGCTGGAAACAGTGATTAGTCGATTACATTAGTCGATCACCGTTGAGAGCACACCTGCACCTGGGCCCACATCGCCTCCGAGCCTCAGGTCACAAGCCCTGTTTAGCGTCGGATTCAAATTGTGGGGTCTTGATGGGTTCTTTGATTATGTTATGATTATGTTAGAGACTATTCACGTGATCCCCTGGTCCATTAAACAAACATTGTCAATGGCACAGACCTCCTGTACAGTACACTTCGTTCTCTCATACTTGTCTCATTGCATATCATTTTGGATGGGGGATTGAAGGCGGCTGTTTTGTGATGGAGCGGCAGCATGTGGTTCAACATTGTTGACAGCTATCACATGACCACGGTCCATGGTCTTGTAGTTGGCGTTGCCTCCGACAGGAAAACGACAATAAGTAAATTACAGGAACGATAGGGCACCTTCTGTAAATTACCACAGATTTCCAGGCTGGCAAGTATATAACTGGAAAAAAGTTAGCGAGGCTCAAATGAGTGAGATGTCGATCAAGTGCCGGCTTGACCAAGTCACCAAGGGCTTGACATGGAATGCTGACTACACGGTTGGTTGTATCAAGTTGATCTGCGACACCCAGGTCAGGGTTAGCGCGGTAACGTTCAACATCTGCATGCCTTGGAGGCGCTGTTTTTTCTACTGGCCTCTAGCGAGTAGTAGGCAACTAAGGCGGAGCCGAACCACTGGAGGACTCAGACGTGACCGCGATCACAAGCGCGATCAACGTTCCATTGCATGTCTAGTGTCCCCAAGGGAGATGGGAAGTCCAAAACAAGGACATGCTCATCGATTGTCGCAGAGTCTAGTAACAGCTATTCGTCCACTCCAAGCAGACTCAGCAGAGAATCAAGAAAAGGCAGCAAAGTCGGCGTACTGCGATTTTGTTGTCGCAATCAAGTACTGTAACCATGTACGGCGATCACGGATCGTTCAGGTTTTGTATCCTCCAAGAACCCGAGTATGTCAAAGAAAATTTGGACGTCAGGCCGCCAGCAGATGTCTTGTGCTGTCACTGTTCTACTCCAACCTAGGCCACATTTGATCATTGCGCAGGCAGATGCTTCGACATCTGTCCTCTGATCGGACAATTGTGTTGACAATGTGTCGGAATGCATCAGAGATAAAGCGGAGTGGAACGTTTAGAGCCCCCTTCATGCGGATGATGCGTCATTATTTATTTTTCTCCAGGGAGTCGCTTTTTATTTCTATAGATTCGGGCGGAACGCAGCAGTGATGTGACACGTCGTAGGAGATGGGAGAAAATTATACCGCGGGGACAAAACCGGGGTGGAAAGGCGCATCAAGGCACAATCGGCCCCTGCTGTCTCGGTCGCTCGGCGATTGGGCAGGACCCCGATCGGGCACCATAGCGAGTAGTCGCCCGCTGAAATAGCGGTACATATCTTATAGCAGTCCTCTTGGTTCACTCAGCTGATAGTCCGACAAATTCTGTACACGCACCTGTACACGCACCTGCAACCCAAGGAAAGCGCGCCACGAGGTACACCCTCATCTTACCTCACAGGTATGTCTGGCATCTGAGTCTGTCACCTCACTCCCACTATATCCCACGCATACGCACCCTACAATATGAAAATTTCCGGGCACTGCCAAGTCGAATCTTCGGTGTCGCAGGATTATCGAATTCAGAGATGACCTAGAAATGATAAAGGACGACGATGGAGATGGGCGTGAGGAAAGAGGACAAGAAAGTAGAAAAAAGTCACGGGGAGAGACGGGAGGGGATTTTTCCAGGGAAGACAGGATGCCCGGTAGGTATAAAGATATGCAAAGCTTACTAGGGTAGGGAATTGCGTGTTTAATTGGAGCCCTTTGCAGGTTCCAGTGAGTGTCCTTTGGACAGGAAGAGCATAAAGCAAGAGAGAGTCAGCACCAATTTTGACGGCGGTCAAAAAGAAGGAAGAAGCCCTGTCAGAGAACGGAATATATGGCAAGGAGTCAACAGGCAGCGTGAAGGGTCGAGATAGGGTCAAGCAATACTCGAGGCGGCTCGTCCGTCATCTGCGCCAACGGAGCGCACGAGAACTCGACGAAGTAACATCTAACAAAACAAGAAAAAAGCGAACAAGTCATAAAGTGCGGCACAACAAAGGGGTGGGAAAAAAAGCCTACTGGTGAGCGCCGGTGAGCTGTAGCGGTCGGTCGGACCGCGGCGAGTGTCCCAACCACGTCGCCCTGAGATCTGGCTTGGAAGATACAGCGCTTGGGTCGAGTGCCCCCCAGTCAGGTTTGATGACTTCGACAAGGTGGGCGCAGGTAGGATAAGAGGAATTAGCTGCGTAGATGCGTTCTTTTGTTAGGAAGGCGGACAGCCTAGTGGAGACCGTGGGTAAAAGCAGGCCAGTAATGAGTGTGCTCGGAGTTGCATCTGCCAGTATCCATGAGTTCCAAAATTAGAAAAGGCGAATGGTTGACACGATGTTCTGGACATGATGTGGACTGCACGGCCGCATTAATCCTGTGGTTATCATTAGGCATACAGAACCTTAACCCTACTGTCGCACGTAGAACGGCGAAGTCCGAGAAATAATGCTATTCATAAGGATTCTTTGGCCAAAGAAACATTTCATCCCGCGTAATGACACGCCCTGAACTGGGCAACGTCTCACCATTGGCCAATAACATATCGAGCCGAAGAACGATGGTGCCATCCCGGTCAATTAGAAAGCATAGGTGTAGTGCATCTGAATAGTAGATGCGATGGTGCGAGACGTCCACTCAGAGGGGCGAGGTGACTTGAGACCAAAGACTCCATCACGGAGAAGCAAGAAAAAAGCATGCTTGGAGACCATATGGAAAGTCATGCAATTCTCTCACTTTTCTGCGAAAGGATTCCTGAGCCTCACCACTTCGTCTCGAGTTGTCTCGACAGTCTCGTGTCATGCGAAATGTCAATCAAATTGGAGCCAGTCAACAGCAAGGCCCGTTCTCGATCATATCACCAGCTAGAGATTACTATAAGTTTGAGATGCCGTCGGAACAGTACCAGAGTCAATCGCAAGTAAGCCTGCTAGTACTGCGTATCAGAAGCTAGAAAGCGTGTTTCCGAATGACTAAAGACGCATCAAAATCTCAAGTTGGGATGAAAGGGGCCACCATGAACGTGGAACGACCCACCTTGACCAGCGCCAATATCTGTACCCTTGACGAGGGATCATTATGATTGCCCACACGCAAAAAATTTTCAAGGAGAAAATTGACCGGGTAGGGTAAAAATAAATTTCCTGCACAAGCGAGGATTCTCGGGAGAAAATTTCGGGGCATACAGTATATCTTGGGCCTATATCAACTCTTTGACGATTTCACGGATGGATGGGCAGTGGGTGTGCGAGGAGGGTCCCTCCTAATCAGAAAGCTAGAGAGTCGACTCGGAGCGGAGGGGAAAGGAGACCTTTTCAGCTTTATCTCGGCAGTCTCCGTCAAATGCGGCTCCGCTTGGCGCCAACTCGTCCCGAGGAGCCGGAGCCGAGCCACCGTGGTTTGCGGCTTGAGCGCTTGAGCGCTCCAGCAGGCCATCGTCATCGTCGTCGTGAGTCGTAATACAGACTAGAGGCCAAGGGCTCCAGCTGCTCCAGGCTTGCCTTGCTCAAGTTGTTCAAGCCACAAACCATATGGCTCGTCGAAGACTCGCTGTCGCCAGCCGACAGAAAGAGTAGTCCGTGGTGGCCTTCAAGTTCAGTGGCCTTCCTCCTCGCGCTCCTCTCCCTCGTCCTTGTCGTAGCCCTCTACGTTTATCTGGTCTGGGATCTTCTCATGCTTATCTTGTCGTCATCATCGCCACCCCATCGCCCTCGCCTTGGCTGTCACCATCGCGCCATTGCCACCGCCATCTCCCTCGCCTTCCTGTCGCTGTCCTTGTCCCTGTCGTTATCTTTACCACCGCTGTCGGCCTCTCTGCCATTGCCCTCGTCGCTGCGCCGCGCCGCGCCATCGCCTTCACCGCTTCCTCACTCTTCCTTGCCCCTCGTCGTCCTAGCCTCGCACCTGCCCTCGCTGTTGGTGGCCGAAGTCACGGCATGTCGGGCTTTTTTCGCGCGCCATATGGACTTTGATCGTGCCCTCCTTTTCCTAGTCCCATCCGCTCCCCGCTTCACTTGACACGGGAAACCTGGAGACGCTCAGCAAGCGCGTCCAATTCGGCAGAGGGGAGGTAACCAAAGCTATAGACTGTACCGGGTCCGCAATGCCCTTGATGGCACACGCTGGTGCAGAATTTGTGATTAAGGTCATCAAGGCTTTCTCGAGCGAAAGGGCCTCATCGTCCTCGAGCTATGCATACCTCGATATCGATAAGGAAGGAGGAACAGCAGTGAAGGAGATCGGCAAGGAGCTGGACTACCTCTCAATGAACGTCTATATTGGAGTGAATGAGTTCTAGGGTGTTTGGGATCAGATGAGCTTCTTATCTATCCAAGTTTTGTAGCCAGCCTAACTGTGTCGAAAAATTCTTCCGCTTCGGAAATGAACGACGAGAGACAGTTTGTGACCAATACTGTGAGCTCAAATCGTACAAAAAGTGGTCTTGACAGGCATGTTGGGAAAGTGTTTTAGAGACGCGTGTTTCGCTCTCGTCGCTCTTAAACATCCCGGCGGTGATTCTGGGCGTCGGCGCCGAGGCACCCCAAAGCGCTAACGATACCCCGTCTCGCACACATCGACGTCTCATTTATGGGCCTAAGCCAGATTCCTGAGTTCGCTGCCGTGGATGTGCCGGAAGAGGTGCAGCGTCAGCGTACGGGAGAGACTAAAACGGGATTCAATAAAGAGACTGGACGCCCTGCTTTATTCTTCCTTAAGCCAGAGTGCCGTGGCTAAATACGTCTTCACATATAACCCGGTAGTTTGTAACCCATCGCACTTCAGCCTTCTTCGTACACGACTGAGGTACAGTATATTGCGTTCAAGCCGATGTACTTGCTATGGAAATGGACCCTTTCTCCTACATTTCACACCTTGATATTGACACGTGCCTTGGCCTCTATAAAGTTAAATGTGAATACTCTTTTATTTTGTCTTCCAAAGTCTGGGCCTCACTTTTCTGCCTACAGCGCCAACACCGCCCGAAGGAGCAGGAAGGAGCATTCGACTCGGAGAAGCGGCGGTTTTCCTCATTTCTCCTCCGGACCACTCTCTACATCGACGTTGAGACTCACTTCATGCGCCTTGTAATTTTCCTGTGTGTCTGCATCGATGTACGAGCCAGAATGACTCATCTGTGACATCGGAAACTGGTCGCATTCCGTACGCACGGACACCTCCACCCGGTTGAGAGGAATGGGCCCAGTGCGGACCCGTACCTCCGACACTGAGCGCCCAGCTCCCGGGGGAGATTTGAGCGAACTAGAACTATTATCGACTACGATCAGCGTTGTCGAGGAAAGAATGGGGAGAATTCCTTACATGTTGGGAGAGCTGAAGTCTGAGAGAGAGCGGTACACCCTTGTTGCAGCAATTGTCGCTATGATCGTACTGGGAACCTGGGTGATCTGTGTTGTCGTTGAAAGGCGGAAGGCATCAATTACCTAACCTCCCCCCACTCGTAGCAAAAGGACGTACTAGGTTGAGAGGCACTGATAGTTTCATCGGAATAGGGTTCAATCAACACCCGTCTTTCGATGGATTGGAGGGAATGAAAAACTACCATTCAGATTCAAAAGCGCGAGCACCTGTGATGTGAAATAGAGATGAGCGCAAAGTAAGAGTGCAAAAGAATAGCCAGACGTACAAGTGAAGGAGCCTCGCTGGCGGTTGCAATCAAGATCCAAATGAGACCCTTACAAACAGAGATTCACATCAGTTAGTATCACGACAGCGAGAACTGCCACCACCGCACCTGCTTCCAGAGGAAGCGTCCCAAAACAAAGGCACCGCCTGTTTTGAGGCGCAGGCGGAGCAAGCCAATCAGCATGATGAGAAGTAACCCAATGTCGGAAACGAATGAGACGATGATGGTAGGTAAGGTGCTATCAAAGTTGACCAGGATGCAGGAGTTTGCCTCAGGGGACCACGTAGCACGCATCTACGGTTGTCAGGTAAACGGGCAGGTCCAAAATAGTCGAAATTGAAAATTCACCCGTATTAAACCTATGGTATCACGTATACAAGAGATTCTCCCGTGATCTGTAGGAGGTACTTACCAGTAATGAAGAGTGAGATGTCTGTCAACCATATGCCCATTGCGATTGCAATAACAATCTTCGACTTGTTCCAAATGGCGATTCTGCGAAGCTTCCTTGAGCGCCTTGCTTCGGGAGGATAATTGTAACGCATGAGAAAGACGCACACACGAAGCGCAATCAACAGCGAAGCAGTAATAAAGGCAAGGTATGCAAAGAACTAGAATGAGGTATTGGGGGTTGCAGCCTGGGCACATAAAAGGAGGCGCTCACGGTCATAAAAGTGATCCAGACCTTGAGAATATAGTTGATCAGAGAGTATAACGAGCAAGACGTGGGACACGAAACTCACCTGACAGTTTATCTTGGTCGTAGTATCAAAGCCGACAATGTTGAGAATTACGGCCATAAGGGTGGTCCAGCGTGAAGCGGAGTAGATCTAGAGCAGATCCCCAGTTGCGTGGGTGGGCGGTGACGAAACTCAAAAAAAGGTTACAAACCCATATCGTCCATTTGTGAGGGCGATGCCCTCGGATGACATCCCACTCATAGTCAAGGTTGGATACGAATTCCCATCTAGAAGTGGTTGAGTTGTAAAGTAGAGCCTAGGCTAGCGCGGTAGGACAGGGAGACTCACATATATATACCATCTACAAGGTGCCAGAGCTTCACAACCCCCTCTGTTGAAAAGACCGACCAGTAAATCGAGCTGCCAGCCTTGAAGCCCGACGGAAAAGTGTACGCACCGGACTCGCTAGCGATCGTAGCCGGATCGTGATAGTTTACCATCCTAACACGAAGCTTTAATGGAATGACTGAGGTGGATAGAACGATGGGTCTGGGGACAGAGACCTCTAGTACCCGGCGACAGGCGTCATTTAAAGCCTATCGCTTCCCAAATGAGAATGACATTTTAATTGCACCCTCGCAGCAGCTAAACCTGAAGTGTTCTGGAGGGAGGAAGACAAACCAATCTATTATGTCCGATCAGGGCAGAAAATTGGTGATGGATCGGTGAATTACCAGTTGTAGTTCGCGGATGTAACTCCTGTTGCACCTTTTCTTCCGAGAGACACTTGGGTTTCCCTCCGTTTGCGCCGCCCAGAAAATCTTTCAAGTGGATACGCCTGTCATTTGCGACGGTTTGACAGTTGACGCAAATTTACGGTTTGACTTCAGACTTTTGATTTCAAACTGGGTGCCCAAAATGGTTGAATAGCCTCCAAGTGACAGTAGTACAGGTAGGGCGGCCGAACCCAAATGTAGTGCAGTACCGGAAACAGTGATGAGTCGATGTTGAGAACACCGCGCGTCGCCTCCGCAAGCGCCTCCGAGTAGCCTTAGGTCACTTGGTGAAAAAAAATCTCTGATTATGTCAAACGAACTGAATGCCATTGAACAATTCTGGGTGGTTCCGGGTGGCGATATTTTTCAAGGATATTTTTGACTTGAGGCATGCATACATGTCAAGTTGTCTGAGCGAGTGGAAGGAAGTGTGATACAGCGGACAGCTATCACATGACCTCATGGTCCATGGACTTGCAGTTGGACTCTGTATCTGCTTCTGATTCCGCACTAACCAAAATTTTATTCAGGGCGCATTGATTCAGGGCATTTTCAGTCGGTTACTACAGATTTCCACAAGGGAAGACACGTATCTATACAGTGGAGACGAGTTCTGACGAAGTATAACTATGTAAGAGGTAGGCTGGCCGCTGGAGAAGCTCAAATGAGTGAGATATTGACAATCTGCCAACTTGGCAGGGAACTCGTTGGTGAAGTACGTGCCGCAGAAAATTGTGCCTTGAACGCAAACCCATTTCGATTTCAAGTTCGTTTGCACTCAGGTCAAGGTTTAACGTACAGTACATCTACTGTACGTGCCTTTCCGCTGTTTTTGAGACGATATTAACTTACTGGCATCTACAAGGCAACTAATTGAAGCCAAACCACTCGAGGACTCGGACCTGACAGCGATCGCAAGCGCGATTACTGTAACGTTCCATTGCACACCTAGTGTCCCTGACGGACTCACGGAGATTGGAAGGCCAAAACGAGGACACGCTCTCCGATCGCCGCCGAGTCTCGTGGCAGCGATTATGGTGGCGATTCGCCCACTCCGGGCAGAGAATCAAGAGAAAGCAGCAAAGTCGGCATGCTCCAGTTTGGTTCTCGTAGACAAGTAGTCAAGGGCGATTTCACGGATCGTTCAGGTTTTGCACCCTCCGAGCTTATAGTCTCGTGCTAGCATAGTATCACCGTTCTACTCCACATCATTTGATCCTCGCACAGGCATACTATACTTTGACATTCGTCCTCTGATCGGGCGATCGTGTCGATACTGTAGGGGCTTGTCTCCGCGAGACAGCCATTGGGTGATCGGAGATCGGGTTCCGAATCTGACTTTCGGGCCTAGCCGATTGCCGCTCCGCCTTGGCCTCCGCTGCCAGAGTCTCCGAAGTTGTCAAGGAAATATTTGAGAAAGAAAAGGGGACGGAGAAAAGGAAGAAGAGAATTACAAACTAAAGGGCTGGTCCTTCATGTCTCTGGGAGTCTGGGTACGCGGACCTTGCTGCCAGTCTGAAAGTGCCTCATCAAAAGCTGTGATGGAAGGGCCCCATGCATGATACCGTACTCTGTGTGCCCTTGAAGACGCTCCTTTCTATTCTAAATGTTCCGGAAGTCATCGTTGCCGTGTTTGGAATCGGTAAATTGTGCACCTTACTGGCGTTCAAAGTTTCTTGTCCCAGATGTTACGTCTCTGCGATACAGAAAGTACACACATAAAAGTGCACACATAAATCATCGACTCCCTTTGACTAATACCACCGAGTGTAGATGAGACAGTACAGCTTCGAACTTCGAGGAATTATTTGCAAATCAGGAGCGGGAAATTGATTCACTTGCAATTGATGAATATAAGGGCCTATGATATCTATCTAACTGTCAATTCACTTCGTCGTACCGTACAGCACGGCGCGACGCAACTACACAGTACAACATCACACGGGTATCACCACTCTCGCATCTGGTCCCCTGCCATAAAAATTATATTTGTCGATCGCGACGATCCCCGCGCCGCATAACATCGACCCTCCGCATCGCCTCACCAACAGCCGCCTCATCCGGGACGTTCTCCACGCCCACCCACTCTTCCATCCACCGCACCAAACGAACATACTCCCCCCCATCCTCCCGGCGGCGTCGGCTGCGGAGCCGCTCCAACAACGGCGCCCCGATGCTCACCTCGGCCCAAAATACAAGCGCGTACGCCAGCGTGCGCACACGGGGCACGACTCCCAACGCGCGCATCCACGCCAGGGTCTGCGGTATTTGACTGGCGCATCGCGCTGTGCCCAAGAGGAGCACTGCTGCGCGGAACGTGGCATCGTCCGGTGCGAAAGAAGGGTATGCGCCACGGGGGTGGATGGGAAGAAGAGGCGTGAAGGGGAGGTGGTGGGAAGGGTCATCAGGTAGGGAGAAATATCCCTCGAGATCGTTTTTGTCATCGTCGTCGGGCTTGGCGGAGTCGGGTGGTGGGAGAAGGAAGCTCTTGAGGTCGCGGAGTGGAGAAGTGGCGGGATTTTCGCCTGATGAGCGTATGGCGCGCGCTGGTGCTCGCACGTCTGCGAGTGCAGGCCACCCGGCTAAAAGTGCGCTAGTAAAGATCCTGTGTGCGCGACGCCATGCACGCTCGCCGCCCCACATATCGCCCTCGTTGACAGCGAGCGATCTTTCGAGTTTCGCGTAACTTCTGCCACGTGCGCGGTCGAGTGACTCTGCGTCCGCAGTGGTAGACGATACCATCTCCGATCCCGATCCCGATCCCGATACCGTCGTCCTATCGGGTTTAGCGAACGGTAAACGGAAGCGCAGGTCAAAGCCTAGCTCTTGCAGCGCGCCGGCAAAGCTATCGCCATTGAGCGTCGCTTGCCGCGCGGCGTCAAGCATGATGGTGAATGACAGCGTGTCTGGCGTGGTGGAGTATAGTATACCCATATGGTCCCACAGTTGCAGCGCAGAGCTGGGGTTGGTCATACTGAGGACGCGCGCGAAGCGGTTCACTAGGGACATGGGTACCGTCGGTCTCCTCGCGGTGTGAAAGGGAGGCTTTGAAGTGCGACATTCCCTGGGCCGCCCATCCACCAGGCTATCGATCAGGGCAAGAGCACGGTCTGGATGCCCTGCACGAGTCAATACTTCCACGCCGACACCAAGAGCAACGGGGTCGAGGTGCAACTTGCGTGTACCGTGCCTCCGATAGCGCCCCCAAACTTCTAACGCAAGAGCATACGCCCGTTTTTGAAGAAGGCCGCGGAGAACGATGGTATATGAAAGGGTCGTGTGGGTGCGGAAGGGAAAGCGTTGGGCATGTGACCAGTCGAAGAACGCGACGAGGCTCTCTGGGGAGAAGGACCAGGTACGCGAAAGGCTGAGGAGACGAGCGGCCCAGGCCGCTGCACTGGTGTTCTGCTTGTTGAGAAAACGGTGGGATAGCCCTGTCTTCATGAACCGCAACCATTCTGCATCTGCATCAAACTGTGTGCGCTGGGAATTCTCGTGTACCAGGTGGGTGAGATACTCGACGGTGGTAGATGGTACAATCTGGCCTGTTTCAGATCCAGGAGGTCGAGTTTGTTTAGAAGGTGCTAAATGGGGCGGCTCATCCTGCCTTGTGTCCAGGCGATGGATAGCGCGGGCGTAGGCGGTAGCATCATGCGCGGAGCCGTGGTGCGCGAAGACGCGAAGAAGGGATTCCAGATGAACGCGGTCTGGGACAATATTGTCGCGGATCATACGTTGACGCAGCTCTTCGGTGAGTTCCATCGTGACGTAACGGTTTTGGAGAAGTGAGCGATATGTCTTTCTGGTGAGGGAGAGTTCGCGTTCGGTCATGGTTTTGAGAAGCAGAACTGCGAGGCGAGCTACGTAGCGACCATCGGTGGGGGAATCCGTGTAAAGTGTCAATGCTCGCAAGAGACGATTGAAATGCCAATATTCGTAAAAAATTGGGAGCCCAATGAAGAGCTTCACAATACGGTCTAGTGCAGGAAGGACTTTATGAGTAGATAATATGTGAACCACGAGGATGAGCACGGGTGGACGCAAGTCGGGGGGGACATAAGGCAGATATGTGATGATCAAATGTGAAGCCTTCTCCGCATCTGCCGGAGACCTCACTTTAGAGCAGAGTCTGACAAGCAACCAGGTTGGTGGGGGGTGTGTTGCACTATGTAGTGAGGGGAATAGGGCATAGTCTTCTGGGAGAGCCGAGCTTGTGATGGATTCAAGACGGGCGACGGCAGAATCAAGGGTAGGAAGACTTGTAACCGAGCGCCAGGGCTGGTCTCCATATGTGTCGTGGTGTCCGATGAACTTGAGAAGGTGGGATATGCGCAGTTGGAGGGCGTGTGTGCTATAACGGCGGAATGATGCAGCGCGTTGGACAAGGATCATTAGACCGTGGACCGGCCCGAGGTCCTGTTATTTGTCCAGTGTGTACTCCGTCACAACAGACACAAACAGACCCACGGCGTTCAAAAAGAAATTGGCCGCTTTTCTCTCTTTCGTGTCGTCACCCATGCCTCGTATCCTCTTTGTTAGCGGCTTTCATCCTGCAACTCGTGCTCGTGACCTTGCTTTTGAGTTTGAACGGTACGCTTTGTCTCCCTTTTTTCTTGGAGACCTCAGACAAACGGAACACTGTCTCAGATACGGCCCTCTAATTCGTTGTGATGTTCCGGCCCCTCGCAATCCTTCCGCACACTCCAATCCGTATGTCATTTCGCGCTTTGTTTCTTCCTGCTCTTCCGCTGCAGCGCCACGAGTGCCATCTTCGCCGCACGTTCGCCCGTCGTCTCCGCACGCACACGCATGCACGCATCTTTTTGATTCGAATTCGAGCGCCGTCGTCTTTCCGCGCCATTCGACCTCGCGTCGAGTCCGAACGAAAGCTCAACGTCCCTCGACTGTCGCAGTTACGCATTCGTTGAGTTTCGCAGCACCCGCGATGCCGAGGATGCCTATTATGACATGTATGACCCATATTCACCCCTTTCTTTCAACACCTGATCCTCGTTTTTTTTTCTCAGGCACGGACGCATGTTTGAGGGTTCACGCCTAGGCATACAAGTGAGTCACTGATTTTGAGTTTGGCCATGTGCGGCTGGTTTGCTCACCGTCTTCTTTCAGTGGGCCAAGAACCCTCCATCGTCCGTGTGGCGAATTGATAGGCGTTCACCTCCACCACGCCGAGAACGTTCCCGTAGTCCTCGTCGCCGCGGTGGCCGCGACCGTGAGCGCGAGCGAGACCGTGACCGAGGCGAGAAGGACCGAGGCGAGAAGGACCGAGGCGAGAAGGACCGAGGCGAGAAGGACCGAGGCGAGAAGGACCGAGGGGAGAAAGACCGCGACCGCGAGCGAGACCGTGATCGTGACCGGGATGATCGCGATCGTAGGGATAGGGGAGATCGCAGAGAAAGGGACCGTGACTATCGAGATAAGGAGAAGGACGACCATCGTCGCAGCAGGAGTCCCGACCGCAAGCGCAGTCTGTCGCCCGCCCTCATCAAGGAAGATGACGTCTCTAGGTCTCCGCCTCCAGTCCGAAAGGGTGAAGGTTCTGGCATGTCTCCTATCCGTGTGGATTAGAGCAAAAATGGCTTCGTTGCTTGTCTTGTCGCGGTCTCTGCCTTGCTCCTCAATTTTGGTTCTGTCTCACAAAATGTCTGATGTGTGCTCTGTTGCGCTGTTGGACTTATGATTCGTATTTTACCGTACTAGCGTAAGGTAGCCCAATGTTAGTTCTTTGTGTGTGCCTTTGTTACCTGCAATGGAGAATGCCGCCTTCGTTTGCGCCGCAGTAAACGTGTTCGCTAAGGCTGACTCGGCACCACCACTCTGCCCTCATGGACCAGACGTCCGAAGACTCACACGAGCCGACAGTAGACGACCTTCGGGTAAAGCTCTGCTACATTTGTCGTGAAGAGGAACGCCACGATAGTGCGCTATTATCATCCTCGTGCATATTCTCGACTAAACATACACTAGGACCACCTCATCCACCAACTGTCTGGACACACCCATGCAAATGCACTCTAGTTGCACACGAGAATTGTCTCCATCACTGGATCAAGACCCAACAGCGCGACTTTGGTCGCTCACGGGGCGAACTCAAGTGTCCTCAGTGTGGCGAGCTCTACGAATTTGAGGGCTTCAACCCTGTCATCCTGCGGATTTTCAACGCTGTAAACCGCGCACTATCTCGCTCTGGCCGTGCCATAACTGCGTGCTGTGTCGGCACCATCGTTCTCTCCTCCGGTGCAGGTGAGTTCACCAACACCACCGCAACCCTTCGTTCTTCTCCCTTTCACCTGAGCTGAGCGAACAACCAGGTGTCTACCTGACTTGCGTGACTTACGGCGCCTTTGCTGTGCGCGAGTTCCTCGGCCCAGATATCTTCCGGACATTATTGACGACCAATCCGATGAACTGGCCTGTGCACGCATGGTTCTATCTACCCATGATCCCATTTTCGCTCATCGTCTCGCGCACACCGCTCGTATTCTGGTCCACATCCCCGCTCGTCCCGCTCCTCTTCCCGTGGCCCTCTACCATCCCCGTCGCAGCAGCACTGGCGCAAAGCAGCAGCCGGAGCATGCGGGTCGGCCGGCGAGCGTTGTGGCCCCCACCGCCCGCGCTTGTATGCGCGTTGTTCCCTTTTGTCCGCGTGCTGTATGGCCGCTTGCGCGATCGCATTATCCGGTCGATGGTGCAGGATCTTGTCCCGACTAGGGCTCAGCTCGCACAACGACGGCTGCAACGGAGGATGCAGCAGGGGAGACAGGAACACCAGCGTCAAGGAAACCAGCAGGATCAACCGCAACGTCCGCAGCAGCAGCAGCAGCCGCAAGAACCACAGCACCAGCAACAACAGCCACAGCAGCTACCGCAACCACCACCACAGCAGCAGCCGATACCTCCTGGCGCTGCGCATCGTTTCCAGTTCCAAGTGGGTGACCAGTTTGCCTTCGAAATTGCACACATCGTCCTCGATCGCAATGCCCCGGCGCCAGCGGACGCGCCTGGTCCTGCTCCCGCCGTCCCTGCTGTCGCGGTAGGCGATATTGCAGCTAACGGCGACGGTGGGGCTCCAGTGGATAATCCTGCAGATCAACAGCAGCAACAACAGCCGCAACAACCCGCTCAAGCGCGACGACCTTTACCTCTACCTCCAGTACATCCAGAGCGACAACGACAACAGCCTCCTCCCCCGGAGCCGCAACAACAAGACGGTCAGCAGCCGCAGCAGCCGCAGCAACCACAACAACGAGCCGAACCTGGACAGGAACCAGTGCAAGAACCAGCCCCAGTGCGACGGGACGCAAACGACCTCGGCGCAGTAGCAGCACGCGCAATCCGCGTGACAGGCGCCAGCCTAGGCCGTCTCGTCGGCGGCGCGCTCCTAATGCCCACCATCGCACGCATAATGGGCTCTATGCTACTGCACATATCGCACGCCGTCCCTTTAATCCGCACCCTCATCGCCCCGCTGCCCCCGCCCTTGCCGCTGCCGCCCCCACCGCCGCCTACTGGGCCGATCGGCGCGCTCGTCGGGCTGATTCGGGGCACTCGGGATGCTCAGCCGGACATTGCATTGCGTCGCCCTTTTGGCGCGACGCGTGTTGGTTATGGTACTGCTGTGCTTAGGGGGGTTCTCGCGACGAGTCATGAATGGGCGACGAGCGACCCGGTTTGGTACGTGATTTAGCGCCTGGTGTGACCTGCTTTCACTTACTGGTACTACTTTTACCATGTTTTACTTGTATAGGTGGCGAAATGCTCTCGGACTTGGTGTTTTCCTTGTGGTCAGTTATGCTTTATTTTTCTTGCAGATGTTGAGGACTGAGGCGCTGTTTTTTTTTCTAAGGTGAAGGATGGACTGAAGATCCTCCATTTGTGGCTTGCGAAGAGAGAGCTCGAGGAAAGGCACATCAAAAACAAGTCTTTTGCTGGCATTGACTTGGCGGAGCTTGACCTCATCGAACGGAACAAGTAGAAGCAGTTGTCGTTTTAGTAGGGGTAGAGTTGAAAGTCCCAGCTCACGCATTACAGTCATCTTCCTTTGCCTTTCCCCACTCGCCCGTTATCATAGTCACTCTGTCTCAACCCACCTTTTACGACTGCCACTCTGTCGTTGTTTTTTTGATACGCATGCTCCTCAGATTGTTGAATCTTGATATAACCTAACTTGATAACCGCAAGGGGGACACAGTCCATGCAGACGGCACCGTAAAGTGAATGAGGATGTTCCGTCGATTCAAGATACAACTGCTAATCGACTTCTAATACAGTCCCACGTTGCACACTTCCCCAACCTGTGACGGCAGCCTGCTCAGCGACAAAAATAGGAGGACGACTGTGTGTGTTTACCAACTAGCCGCCAATGCTTCTCGATCCGGCGCGAGAGCGCGACCTTCTCCCCGATTTCCGTGCACGCGGGCGACGTCAGCTGGATCTTGGCCAGGTCCGCCTTGACGCTCAAAACGCGTCCGCCGGTGGACGTCGAACCGATGTTGATCAGGAGGAGCTCGCCCTTGACCAGCTTCCCCACCTTGGTCTGTTTCTTGTCCTCCGTTTTGACGCCTAGCAGTCGACGAAGCAGGAACAGACTGATCTCCAGCTCTGCACGTACGGAAAAAAAATAGTTTATTACAAACTCGCTTTTTTTGAACGTGTCGTGACGTACCGGTGAAGATTTGGGGCAGTTTGCCTACGGCGCCGAGGACCTGTCCGACGAGACGATCCGCACGGCATAGCGTCGGGTCGATCTTCGTGCCTACGCCGATGAGACCGCCTGGCACCGCGAACTGCAAATGGTTCATCTCGGCGTGGAGCGAGACGATGCGCGAGTAGATGGGCTGGCAGCGATTACGCCCCGCGCTGTCCTTCGTGACGATCCCGGGCCGAATCTCGACTTCCATCCCGAGGCGGAGCACGCCCGTGAGGATGGACCCGCCCGCGACGCCGCCCTTGAGCTCGTCGACTTCCGCGCCCGGCTTGTTCACGTCGAAGGAGCGGATCACGATCAGTCGCGGGTCGGAGGTGAAGTCCCGCACGGGGATCGGGATGCGCTTTACGATGTACTCGTTCACAGCGTCGATGTTGTATTTGAGCTGTGCGGAGATTGGGACGATGGGCGATGCCTCTGCCACGGTACCTAAGGAAGGAGAAAAAGGAGGGGAGAAACGCTCGGTCAGATGTTGCGGATAAAGGTGGGAGCCGATGGATAGATGGATGGATGGATAAGTGAATAGACACCTTTTACAAACGCTGCTATGCTTTTTTGATGCTCTAGGGCTTGCGCCTCTTTGATCAAGTCGACCTTATTTTGGAGAATGATGAGATGTTCGAGTTTCATGATCTCTACGGCCGCCAAGTGCTCCGATGTCTGGGGTTGCGGACACGTTTCGTTGGCTGCGATGAGAAGGAGTGCGGCGTCCATGACCGCTGCACCGTTCAACATGGTGGCCATCAGAATATCGTGCCCTGGACAGTCGACGAATGAGACGTGACGGATGAGTTCCATCCGGTGTCCGCAGCCTGGTCGTTCGCATGGTGGGTTGTCCTCTTTGTCGGAGCGGTATGAGCGGTAGTTTCCCGGTCGTGGACAAGCCTCGTTTTCGCATTTGTAAATCTAAGAGTACGTCAGGAACATGCACCCCCTCCTCTACACACCCAAGGGTGCAAGCGCGCAACAGAGCATAGGCACATACCTTCGCGTTAGCATAGCCCAACTTAATCGTAATATTCCGCACGAGCTCGTTCTTGAATCTGACGGTCATGACCCCTGATATTGCTTTTACGACGGTCGATTTGCCGTGCGCGACATGTCCTATTGTGCCTGCATCCGACTATGAGTCGATGGCTCCGCCGTCAATAACTGGTCATGCGCACCAAGATTTATGGTAGCCTGAGGACATTGCTGAGAAAGAGAGCGAAATGCGAGAGCGATCCGCACTCACTTGTTTTGAAATGACCTCGGGGGATAGCGGTGTCAATTTTGAGACGTCAATGTCGACCTTTGGGGCAATCTCAACCTCCTCTTCTTCCTCCGAATCCGATTCTTCGTGATCTTTTCGCAGTTTCGCGTCACTTGGCATATTGAGAAGGTGATTTGTTGTATGTGCGACGGTTTCGACTAAAAGACGATAATAACTGACTCGATCGGTCAGATCTCTGGCACCAAATACGTCCAAACACCTTACCCTATTGTCTAACTAGCGTGGATGGCACCAAGGATGGCACTGATGGGTGGCATTCCTTTGACGCCTCTACTGTGTTGCGAAGACCCTGGCTGGAAATCAAGTAATGGGTGCCAGTTCCCAATGCTTTCGTGACCTCCGCCGCAGCTCGCGATCGAGGCGACCCACACATGACGTTACGCAATTTTTCCTACTGTACCTACTCGCCCTTGTGCGCGCCTGCTCAACCCTCCCACCTAATGTGGTTGCCGCAATTTCCCTTCTCATTTCTGCGCCACACTCGTCACGGCGCTTCTGGCGGTGATGTCCATAACAACGGTTCTGGCGACCGCTTGTCGTCACCAACCGAGTGACTTTACCTTAGTCTCAGCCGCGGTACCTCCCGGCGCCCCTCCCCATGTTGGCCGTTCAAGGTTTTACGTTCCAAGGACCTTGGAGTAACACCAAATTTGTTTTATTCAAAGCCGTCACCTTATCTCTGTCCGACATTTTCAGTGCGCCAGGTGAGTGGTGAAGTTTACAGAAGTAGGTTGGATGATACGTCGATGTACTATTGTGCGTGATCTTCAGCACTGGGCCTCAAGGTTCAAGAGTTGTTATGGGCAATTTAATTACGTCTTCTCCGTGGAGACCTCGTATTTCGGCTCGTAATTTTTGACAGTTCCTTTTTATCAAGCGTTGGTCCTAGGTTGCGATAGAAGCTATCCGTCCCTGTGTAGCCGCCTCTAGCCGCCTCCGAGTCTAATTAATTTTTTAGCACGGCGGGTTACAACGCCACGCGAAACAACATTGGATCGTGTTTGCCTTAGTCCACGTCCCTCAACACCGCAGATCACCGCAAAGCGTGGGCGTAATTGCGTCTGAGGTTCGCGTAGGACATGGAGTTCCGCGTGTTTCCGCCCGCTTGTTGAGAGCCATTTCCTATAACACAGTACGCTAGACATCGAATCCCGAGGATCACCCTTGGCTGAAGGTGTAACCCTCTGCGCCCAGTTGTTCGTGCTGTCTGACCCCAGTGAGACGTCCACCGCTTTCCAAGTGATGCGGAATTGACGCTATTGGATGCGCTCGCTACTGTACGTGGCCACACTATTAATTAATCGTTCATTAGGTAACCACCAACTGCGATCATGACGCGCTCGACCCCATAATCGTACCTGGCCAGGTCCACACTTTCATCAACTTCTGCGCCAAATTTCGGACTTCGGGCGATAACCGGGAGCCGTGTAATTGGGTACTTTTTTCGTGACCATCTCTGGTCATTTGACAGGTTCAGGTGCCTAGGGTTGGTATACAAATCCTGGTTCGGATGTACTTGTACACTATGTTCTCACCCTCTGCCCAGATGGAATTAGGGACGCAATGGTGGCTCCAAAAGGACTCATGAAGGTACGATCAGTCGTACTCGCCGTGTCAGTGAACATAGTGACACAGTACAACCATATTACAAGGAGGACTCTTGTAATATCATATTCCGTGGGCTTGTGCACCGTCAATTTTTTGGAAGGGTACATCTACACCGCAGGCAGCGCATTTTTTCTCGAGTGATCCCCTGTGCTTATGAATGCTGTGGTCGTCCAGAACCCTCTGGAAAGATCTCATCGGAGAGCATTTCCTTCTCTGATGTGACACGAGGTCCGACAAGGTCACACACGGATCGTCGAAGTTATCGTGCATCCGAGCGGTGGCAAGGTAGGTGACCCTGGCCACCAAGGTCACGGACACCTACGTTCCCACCCCCGGGATGTGCGATGACTTCGAAGGTCCGTGAATGTGAGTGTTCAGTTCAGTCCCGCATGGATAGGGGTTACTTTTTCTGTCATGCAGTAGTCCCCTTTATTTCTCTGTCTCCCTAGTACTGTACGCTCAAGATCGGCGCAGGATTGGTTTCTGACGTAGGACGTAAGACAAGGGCCGCGGGCCTATTATTTACCTCCCTTTGGTCATCACACTAACGCGATTAGTTGACCCTAGCAAGGTATCCTATTCCAATATCGTGGCATCACGACCTTGAAGAGTGGAGCATTACTTTTCTTGCGGGAAGCATGGAAGCCTACTATTGATTAATGCTCCTGTCTGCTTCTCCCTCAGTCGCATGCGCCCTCCGCCAATGCTTACGATCCCCCACTCCGCAGGTCAAGTCTTAGATGCCCCGGTAAGTCGATCATTTTGGTTCCTTGGCCAAAAAGGCCGACGTCGGCTTAATGGTTGGGATGTCAGTAATCATCCGCTTGGTGAAGTTTTGCCATATTATCCCTTTCGTTACGATTGCGATCTAAATAATTTATTTCCGAAGGCGTACCTTGTCTGTGGTCCCCCTACGAATATCTCAGCGTCAATATGAACTCAGTGTCCCTGACTTCATATCTATGCTGAGATATTCGCAATGGTGCAGATTCCTTACAGGCCAAGCGTTTGCATGAATAATAGTTGAGGTGGTCCGATGCCACCCTTTTCAGACCCGGCATCATCGAGCACGAATCTGCATGATCAAGACTTGACCAAATTTACGGTATCTCCCTCATGATTCATGTGCCCCCGTCATTGTCACTCTTCTGACCCCATGCTCGAGTTTAATCACCATAGTCGACAAAAAAATTTCCCGAGTTGTGCAGTTCTCGCGTTTCTCTGTCGATGAATTCTTGACCTCGGCACACGCCTGACTACTGCAAGTCAAGATGTCTTGCGTTCTCATATCGTTCTTGGGCCTGCCCATACGATCATGGCATAAGCTTGCCTAAGTATTTTACGACAATCTCATTGGTTTTAGCAGCGTCGAGAAGTGGATATGCTGCCGAAAACCGGGTCCGTCATGCCCAGTTTGAAGATGTGACGCCACGCATCAAAGGGATAGATAGATGATCTGGACAGACCATATTTTGCGGCTTGGTGCGACGTAGACACTAATCCCAGTTCCGGTTCAACGCTTCACCAATTCACGTCTATTTCGAAATCGAACGCCGTTTCCCCAATGCTACCGCTGCGCTGTGTGGATTCCAAGAACTCGTAAAATATCTGATTCTCAAGCATGTGAACGCTGGCCATGGTGACACCGCTGACGCCACTGCATTCTGCAGCTTACTATGGGACATACTCAGATGGTTCGGGTATTATTTGAATGCAAGGTAGATGTTAGGCAGATGTTAATTTCCCGGGATGCTCCTGGGGAGACCCCATTACATTATATGTCGAAGGGCGTCTGGGAAGGCCCCGATCTCGCTCGATTTTTGCTTGAACATGGTGCAGACGTAATCGCGCGTAGAAATGACCACTCTACCCCATTGCATATGGAGCGATGGCGGGGGTCGAGGTCGTCTCAAGCATGGTGCCGTAATACTGGGTGGCGTCGTCGATGGATACTCCGATCAAGACTCCGATAGTATTAAATTGTTGTCAGAATGTGCCAAGTGAGGGCATGATGTTGTAACCTCATTGTAGATGTCTACTCTACAGTTATTTCAGAGAGAAATTTTTCCTTTTGTTCTATAATATTCTAACCCGATCAGAAGACAGTCGAGGCCTCCTATTTTTATAAAATTCGGAATCGACGTTGCACGAAAGAAAACAAATAAAGCATGTGATATGTAATTCTTTGCCTTCCATGCTTGCGCTTACCATCTTTTCCACCGAGCCCGTTCGAGGCTACAGGTGGGTCGCGAATAGCTGTGACGCAGCGCGGTAACCTACGGCTGGATATCTGAACCTAGCGACGGCCGACTGAGCGGGTGGGTACGTAATCGGGGGACCACCTGACCACCTTCTATACACAAAATATTGTAGGACAAGAAGTGTAGGGTGTAGGTCCCCCCTCTCCCCCCCCGTTCGGCATCATTTCTGAATGTCCAATTACACTGTCCGGGAACGCGAAGAGGAAACGTGGACACGAAGTGTTGCCAGTGTGCGTTGACTGACCATTCGAAGGGCAATAGAGAAGATCCAGCGCTGCGCAAGTAGGACCACGCAAGAGACCACGGTACATTTTTCTGGCGCGAGGGTAAAAGGGCATTGCCGTTTTTTGTTTGTTTGAAATCCGCGTCTGTATATCGCGACATGCATACAACTACAGGGCATTGCGTTGAGTAACTTCCAAGTGTCACTCAGGAGGAGGTATAATGACGTACAGGAGAGGGTTTGTAACCACGGCGACTTTTTCAAGTCGGTGCTCAGACCTTTGACCTAGTCCCCCCCCTACTTCGTACTGGAGGACGTAAAAGAGGGAAGTGACAATTGAATGCGGTCGCGCAGGTGCAAGATCCCCCATGCATGTCGTGCTTCTGCACTGGCGCAGCTGCAGGCGTGAAGAGAACGTGATGTCGATCAGGGGTCGAGCACTGGCGAGTAAAAATTGAATCGAGCACTCTTGATTCTAAGCCTTGGACAGAGCCTGGAAAGGGATATGATCGTGCCTATTAGCGTCGGTCTCCCCATACATTCCCAACTGGCAATCTGGCATCGACTCTGACTAGCAGTACTAGTCGCTGCGGGCATCCACGAGTGGTTTGGTGGTTTCACGGCAATTTATATGCTGCTAGGCCACTGCTGGGGTTATTCGACGAGGTAATGTGGAGGGACGGAACTAGTAATGAGAGGTGTGTAATTATCGGGAACGCGTCGATATACTCCACCGTATCGACGCGGCTTAGGACATGGGATGGCTGAAAGGGATACTGGGCCTCTTCAGATACCTGGTCATCTTGTGCATCTTCGCATGCACTCGATTAACGAAGACTAGGAAAAAAAAAAAGAACGCCGCACCTCCACATGGGGAACTTAACAGGGCATTCCCATAGGGTTAAACGAGAGTCCGAGTCGGGGGCCAAAAGACCGCTGGAGACATGTGCTCGTTCCATCTACGTATGCTAATCAAGCAGGTCAGAATGCGAGAGGGGAGAAAATAGGGCCGGGTGCCCCCGTTTCATTTTCATTCAATACAATGCTGACTCAGACTCAGAGAGAGACCCAGCTAAAATTGCGTTTCATTTCAGACGTCAAAGCCAAAGACCGACGAAATCCGAGTCGCCCGAAGATCAGTCTGACTGATTGTTACTGTACTGCATGGAACCAATAACTTTGAACTTCGGATTGGCGCGCATAGCCTAGGAACTACTCGGGCTGTGGAACCAGTCCCTTTACACCGTCATCGAATCTTCGCTTTAAGGACACAGGGAGCGTGCGGCAGGGACGACATGAAGCTAGTAGGGCAAAGGTCGTGGAAGTTTGGCGGACGGCGGTGCCAATATGGCCCGTGGCGCAGAAATTAAAACAAACCTGTAAGCATTAATCCTGTGTGGGAATGAACCGCATAGAGTTGGCACCGACAATATGTGAGTACTGTATGAACGTCATGATGGGCCCTTGTTCATTCATCCTTGTTCTGGTTTCTGTTCGGGCGCTTGGAACTTGGAACGGGTGACATGGACAACAGGGCTGATCACAAACACAAATAAGGGAGACGCCCATCTGCCCTTTCGCGCCGGTGTTTGGGTGGCCGAATGCCGGATGTTGATTGCCGCCATTACGGCCATACAGTACTTTACTGTACCCTCAAACCCAACCACAACGTTCTGGACGCCTGGAGATCCCACGAGCGGAGTTCTAGGCGGGCTATGATCGTAATAACTCTCAGGATTTCCGCAAATGGTCCCCCAGTCGCGCCGGCAGCAGTGGCGCTTTTTCAAATTGCGGTGTGCCAAGCTGCCTGTTTGTGTTCAAGTTAGCATTAAGTCGGGGTAAGGTACTGTATCCCCAGTCGACTTACGGACGTGCCTCGCAATGGTCACGCCACCTTACAGTCCTGCCTTTTTTTTTCTTCTGGAATTCCAGTGCCACCACGTTTTACGAAGGTTTTTGATGATGTAGTGGCGCCCATGTCAAACGATAGGCGCTGGCCTGGAACCTGGAGCCACGAGGCACCAAACCATATTCCGCGTTGGGAAGTCAATCACTCGAAAAAAAAATATCGACCGAGCCAGGAGCGTACGAAAACGACGAGCAAATTTTTAGTCTTTTTAAACCCCAAAGCTTGAAGCTGCTCAGAAATTTTATTGTCGGGAAGCTTCGAACAACTCAGGCACCAAGACAACTTTGTTCTATAAAACAATGTCTAGATAGTGGTAACTTTGCCACGGACTATTATTCTACAGTCAACGCCGGCGATTTTTGTGTATTCACCTAGAATTTAGCAACCGTAATCAATTCGCCCGGTCATTGCTAAGCGTCTGACCGTCAGGGATGCGTGGTCTAACATGGCATATATATCTCCGTTTAGGCACAGGAAAAAAAAACAAGCAACTTGAGTAGTACCGCACTCGTCGGAATTGGGTTTGTCGAAATATTAAAAAATTTGGGGCATGGGCACCGATAAAGGAAGCAGCTGTCCAGAACCGAGAGCAGCTAGTGGCGGTTGGCGAGTCCAAAATTATTTCGCTGTTCCGGCCATCACGACCGGTTTATTGTAAAACAGTACGCTTTTGTTGACACTGACAGAAATGTGAGGAGGCGCCGATCCGATGTATACAATAATTGCTGTTCCACTTCCTTATCAGGGTGTGGTGCATATAGATACAAAAAAAAGTGTAACCGTGAGGAATGCGCACTCGCGCGGCCCTGCACAAACGCCGCACGAATGGGTCTACTCTACGCCGTCTGAGCAGGCGCCCGTTGGACGCTCCTGGATTGGGGGGGAGGGGGGCACGCGTGCACGATTTAGGGACTCGATCGTGGAACCGTCAGACCCCTGCGACGCCCCCCACCGGCACCCCCGTTCGCCGCCGTCAAGAAGATACCAAAACGCTGCGACCTCCTCTGTGCAACGACAGGGGGTGGTGGTGTCGGCTCCACCCGAGCCACCGCTAGCCGCGGCTCTGGCTCCGGTCCTCCCGGCTCTGCTTGTGGATCTGCACATGGAGGTGGGGGGCGAGGGGTGCGCGTGCGGGCCATCCGGATCACGCCGGAAGTTTGATTGGTGTGGTCCGCCTGGAGTAAATGCCAGCCTCGTGGTGTGGTGGAGGACGGCTGCTGGAATCGGTGAGGCAGTGACGATGGCGCTGCGATGTGGGTGACTCATTAGCCAATACCATTTTGGGGCAGAACAATGCGACCACGGAAGAGATGACGTACGTGGCATCAGTTCCTCCGCCGCCGCTGTGGCAGGATGCGTAGTAGTTGCAGGGGGGCGCCGAATGTGGGAGGACTTTCTGTGTTGAAGGTGAAACGTCTCCGGTGGTAGGGGAGGCGTCGCATCTCTGTTTAGAGACGCGGGGGTGGAAAATGGTGTCGCAGACGAGGCGTCCCCCTGGTGGATCACAAGCCAGGTTGAGAGGGGCATCAGCAGGCGGCTGACGCGGTCTGTAGCCGCATGTGAGTGGGTGACGATCGTGGGACCCACAAGGCAAAGGTTCTACTACCTCGGAGATTATCACAGTCGACTATGACGTCCTGACGCTCCCGAAGCGCTCGCAGAATGTCGAAGTACTGTGTTTTATAATTCCGCAGAGCCGGGACGCAAGAGGTAAACGAGTACAACTTCAAGCCGGCGCGAGTCAGAGTGGCTCGCGAGATCTGAAACACAAACGAGGCAGGTTAAATAAAGCTTTTGCCGCAAGGCGGAGGCGAGGAAGGGAAGATCAGCCCATCGAGGAAAAAGAAATGCAGTATCTAACCTCGACAAGTGTGACAATCTCGCAAGTGGGGATTTATCGGTTAATATATCGTCTACGGGCCAAGCGGACGGACTTCTGAGCCTACCTTCCTGTTATGTCGCAGCAAAATTTCGGAGCTCAGATGATGGATGATGTCTAAGAGTTCCTGAGCGGCAGGCATGAAATGACTCAAGTAACCAAGGCGATGGGCGAGATCCCCCGCGCGCTGTCGCAAATCTACTACTGTATCGACGGGCATGTAGAAGGGAGAAGAGGGAGTCCGAAAAAAAAAGCGAGAGGGGGGGAGGGGGGGGAAGGGAATGGGAGGGAAGGGAGGAAGTCGGCTGTGGCGTAAGTAAGAAGCGGATGAAATTGGGGGCGTGCGGCAGGCGCAAGGGAAGTCTATAAGCAAATGAATGTGGGCCCAGAATAAAGCAGCTGTAGTCAGAGGATTGGTACCCACTCGACGGCGCAGCCAACACGGTATGTTCCGGAATATTCCCCACTCCTCCCTTTTATGTTTATTTCCTCCAACAGGGGGAGTCATCACCCAAACACTCACGTTATGTGTCAACCCGGCTCCTCGAAGCAACCAGCGTAACGTATCCAACCCAGCTGACTTATCTACGCCGGGTTCGCTGAGTGTCGGCAGTGCCCGACCGGAAGTTGACGCGCACACATGAGGTCAACACGCGTAAATAACGCGTCCGCCTACTCCTACTTAGCTTGGCACGCCGCCTTCCTACCGCGACACGACACACGCCCCCTCTCCTCATCAGCAAACGTAACCAAATGGAGTCTGCAGCTAGCAGAGAGCAAAGGGAGCTGCTGAGGCAGCAATCCATCCAGCGCCAGATCGCCCAACTTCAAGCTCAGCTTTCGGATCCGAATGCACCCTCATCATCATCATCGGCATCAGCGCATGCCCCCAGCCTCGAGGAATCCACCAAGAGGAAGCGACCAGACACGGCCATATTAGCGCCAGCTAGCCCCCAACACAGTAAAGGGCTTGTCCTCCTTCCCTCGATCATGAATTATAATGAATAACTCATGGCACCTAGAGAAGAAGCGCGGGGCTACTACTACCCCTGTCGTACAGCACCGTAAACCGGAAGGCAGAGGCACTGATGGGCACCATCGGAACCTCGGCGAATCCCATACAAGCGATAGAGACGGTGGTAGTGTTCTGCCACCACAACCAGGACCTTCAAATGTCCTCTCGAAACTGTCCGCACTCTCCAAACGCGCGCCCTCCCCGATCGAGCCGGATGCGCCCATGCGCACGTCCTCATTCGCCGATAAGCCCAGGTGAGCGCCCGTTTTGGGAAGTGATATCAACCCGCTCATACAATGAAATTATGCAGTGGAGTCCCAATCCCAGCACGTGATGACCGTCTTATGCTAATGGAGGAACTCGAGCCTGGGCCTTACGAACACAAGCCACCGTTTGACGATCCCCTTTTCGGGCGCCTCGAGCCGCATTCTAGCATTCGTTTAACGTACGTTGCCAGCATTCCTTCGTAACAGCATCATCGTCTTTGGCTCTCTCTCTTTTTGCTATTTTAAAAAAAATTGGTGATTTAAACAACTGGAATTTATAGGTCTCGCGATCTGTCGCACGAGGACTTGCAAGCTTACATGACTGGGCGGTATTACATCTCCCCGTCTAGGTTATATTCCGTGTTGCGCGCGCAACCGGGCAGTGCCGCGGGAGCGCGGGGACAGGCGTATGACGTGCCCGTTGTTGGTGATTGGGTGACCATCGCCGTTGTCGCCGAGCGAAGTCCTGTTCGTGTCAGCCGTGCGCCTGTGGCAGTTGGGCCAGGCGAAGCCCGGGATGCCGATGATCCGGACCCTACGCCAACCTCATCTGTTCCCCCAGCTACTGCCCGAAATCCAAAATCGGCGGGGAGAAAAGGTCCAGAACCGCCCCCTCGCGTGGGGGGGCGTAAGTATGTGAACATGACGCTAATCGACTTTGGCGCAAGCGGCGGCGGCGGCAAGAAGGGCACCGTTCGCGGCGATGCGGTGTTGTCGTTATTGCTCTTCGAGGCCGACTCGTATGATACCATGTCAAGGGGTGATGGCCTACTGCCGGAAAAGATATACAAAGGTGGTAGTCGCGGCGCTTTTGAGACCATGGCTAAACTGCGCGAGGGAACTGTGATTGCTCTGCTCAATCCGCGGGTACTCAAGCCGCTCCAGGTAAGCGTTATTTTTGCATACAAGTGTCCCCAACTTGGTGTTCTTTGGCCGCCACTAAAGCCAGGATTCATCTTCTCTCCCTTTGGGATATAACGCAGAAATCTGGTGCACCCAATATACTTGCGCTCACGCCAGACGGTGCAGGTTCGGTGGCTATCATCGGTACAGCTCGTGACCTAGGGATGTGCGGCGTTGTGAAGCGCGACGGCAAGCCCTGCGGTAGTTGGTTTGACAAGCGCATCAGTGATGTTTGTGATTACCACGTACAACAAGCCGTCCAGCGGTGCCGCGCAGGACGTCCAGAATTCTCCGTGGGGTGCGTCTTCTGTGTCTTTATATTTTCTACCTCATTAACTTCTCAAACTCTGAACCTGTGTGGGAAAAAAAATTTAACAGGACGTCAGGCATGAGCGTGGGCTCGGGTTCACAAAAGCACAAAGCAGCGTATGATCCACAACGCAAGTGGGGGCTTGCTCCTGCCAACAATGGCTCGGCCGCCTCGTCATCTTCCTCCCAAGTGGATGCGGAAGGACCTACATACGTTGTGGCTGGACATATCGTGGCCGGTGCTGCCCGCGGGAAACACGACATGTTCCTGAAGGAGTCGCTCGGGCGGGAGGCGCAGGCGCGGGCTGCGCGTCGGACCAACTCTCATGATACGGACGTGGCGTTGAAGCGGCTGCTTACGCGCGATAAGGAGGGGATGAGGGCTGTGCAAGAGGCGCGCAGATTTGCGAAGAAGGCGAAGAAGAGGCAGCGGGTAGCGGGCGGAAACGTCGTAGGAAAGGAGGGGGAGAGCGACGACGGCGACGATGACGATGAGAGCAGTGGGGGTTACGAGGAGGAGGAGGACTGCGGGGATGATAGGCCGAGACTGGCGGCGAAGACAAAGACGACGAAGAACGCGTACTCGGCACGGGTGATCAAGGAGTTGGGATTTGATCCTACGGCTAAGTCTTCCCGCGGTCGACGACGCAGAGAAGGACAAGATGGACAAGAAGAAAAAGAAAAAGAAGATTCCCGAAACAAAATATATTCCGAGGTTCTGTCTGTTTCATCTCTATCAACGGCTTGCGCAGGGTGTTCACGCAAATCTTTTTCTTTTTCTTTTTTTTCTTTGGGCGGCAGCTGAGGGAGCTAGCGTCATGTCGGCAGCTTGACAGGATTAGGTTGGGTCCGAGGCCGGGCGGACGAGTGCGATCGGTCGTCTCTGCGCCGAAGGAGGCAAAGGAGAAATCGAAGGTCTTGTTCTCCGAGAGAGGAGGACACGGTGGCGGGATGGTGGACTTGGACGAGAGCAGCAACGACGAGGAGCATAACAGTCGAGAGCCCCTTCACTCTCAGGTATTGGACTGAGTTGCTGGCTGGCTAGGGTGGGCTTCAGTTGCCTGATCTGGTCATGTACTGTAGGGAAGCTGATCGCTGTCAGCCGAGGATCTGCGATGGGATATTTACGTTACTGAATTTGTACCATGTCCGATCAAACCCAGTACAGGAACTTCCCTTCAACTTTCTGTTCCTTTCGGGCATACAGTACCGGGCTACTGTACGCCCACCGACTGTACATGATATGGTTCTCCTTGCTTTTGGACAGTTGTCGTTGGTGGCCCATCTGAAGAGTCCCCTCTCGGCGGGTTTCAAATGTCTACATTGTGTATACTATATCGTAACCGTGAGACGGTATCCTAAAAGAGCCCCAAATACAGAGAAGAGAAGAGACAAGAGAAAGACAAAAATAAAATGCGACATGAACGTAATTCTGCAAGCTGCGAAAAAGACTCTTTAGCGCACAATCTGACTCTTCTCTCCCCCCACCCCAACCGATCCGATAAAGTCAGTCAGGATACATCACCAACTTCCGCTGCAGTGTTGCAGGATCGAGCCCACGAAGACGCAAGCAGCGTTGGAACAACCTCCGATCGATGGGATATTGCAACCGGCTCGCTAGATGCTGCCCAGAAACGAGCGCCTTGACTGTGCGTGCCACGAGGCGCTGTTTGTGCACGTTGATCAACGGCTCAAGATGCATGGAAGGCGGAAGTGGTGGGAGAGCATCGAACACCTCGGGATGTGCTGGCGCCGAAAAGTTGCCAGACACAGGCTCAATGCTCACCAACTCTGTGGGCGCCGTAGGATCAATCAGGTCCGGTAGACGGTATACTCGTTGTAACGGAGCAAGGTAGATTCCTACACATACCCGCCCAGTCAGCTCTATGAGGAAATAAGACAGAAACACTCAAAGAAAGGACACACCGAGGAAGGGTACGCCCGTGGCGGCCTTCCCATCGAGCCTCCCACGCGCTGAGCTACGCACGGAGGTCGCTTCTTCGGAAGCGCCGGTGGCAAGCTTGGGGTCAGCCAGCTGGGCAACCGCTCTACGGATATGCTTAAAGTCGTCTGCTGGATCAGCGAAGGACGTAAGATCCTTCAAGATACGAAGGTTGTACACGTTCACACGGTCCCACCCGCGCTTCATCGCCCGCGACACCAATTCACTTCGTAGGCCAGCAACGATCGCCACGAGCGTGTTGAAGCTGTTCAACTGAAAGCATTTCTTTTGATGTGGGACCAAAAAAATGGGTATACGTCAGTCAAACTGGACGTCAACACAGAAGCGTGCAAAGTCTCAACGCACCCAAGCGACGCGGATGAACTTGGCAGCGAGTGAGGCACGCTCCGCAGGTAACGTGTCCACAATTTCCGAAACCACGAAATTCGTCAGGAGATTGAATCGCGCACGGGCAGCAACCAGGGCGCTGGTCGGGTATCCCTCCACGCCCTGAGCTTTTAAGCGGGCTCTGTCCTTCAGGAACTGGCCCCAGTCGAGCACATTCGCAGCTTGCGCAGCCTCGGGGCTCCGCCAATCGTCCGACACCAGTTCCTCAAACTTGATAGCGAGGAACAGCTCCCGGTCAATCATAGAGAAATGAATGGCAAGGGCCACCGTAGGAACTCCGAGTACCCACGAGCGGCGATTGTCCGTCGTGCGTGTTCGTGCGGGGGTGGAGGGTAGCTTGACCGGGGCTGTCGGAACGGGAGCTGGCGCGGTGAGACGTCCTTTGAGAATCTCTGGCGGCAAAACATCCTCGACGGCGGGTCTATGGTCCACTGCCGAGCGCGACAATGTGGTGGGAGCTGGTGCCAACTGCGAGGACTGGCCGGGACCGGGCGTTGGTGTCGAGCTGTCCATTATCAACCCAAATGATGATACTCGCCGGACCGATGCCGGAGAGCCCGGCCGCGACGGCGACGACACTGCGCTAAACGATACAGAACCCCGTGTTCCAGCATCCTCACCCATCTCCGCCTCACTCGCTTCCTCATCGGAGAGGTAGCGTGGAGCTTCAGCTCCATAATCGCCAGCGGCAAGACGATCTCGGATCGTCCTGACCCAGTTATCAACCTTGGTCTCTTTGGCGCGCTGCTTTTGAGGGTTCATCTGGCCTTCGAGGCGACGTAACGCATCCTCGACATCACCATCGTCTTCATCCTCGCTGAGGGAGTCGATCAGCGCATTCACCTGCCACTGTTGAATGGTATTTCCCAGTGCGGTTTCCAGCACACCCGACACCGCACTCGAGCGTCGCGAGTTGGAGGCGCTCGCGCCTGACTCATCTTGCGAAGCAAATCCCATCGATGATACGCTCTCACGATTTCGGTTCACGAACTCGAAATCTCGCCGTAGCGGCAGTCGACGTGGTAACCTCCGTAACCCTGGCTGCGCCACGGGCGCCTCCGACGTGTCCGAGGACGTATCAGAGAAGTCGAGGTCGTCAATGGAGACGACATCCAACTGCCACGATCGGTCCTGACCTGAGCGCCGGTAACGGAAGGTCGACTGGGGTGCGACGGGCATGCCGTAGCTCGAGGAGGAACTGGTGGAGCTCGTCGAGACGCGGCTGTCACGCAGCGAGGACTTGGCAAGAGAGGTCGTACTTAACAAGGCTCCCTGCGCCACGCCCGCAGTTTCCTCGGTGTCAGTAAGGGAATTTCGTGAGGGCAAATTTCGTGAGGGCAATGCATCAGGTGGAATGGGCTCCGACTCATTGGCGTCAGCAATGTCCGCGACCGGCGGAGAGAAGGGTCGAGTCGGATGAAGAATTTCCAAGGAAGACGGTGGATCCAATGAGTTGTGAAACGAGGATACGATCGGGGGCAGCGGAGGTGTAACACTCATTGGAACTCGAGGTGTCCCAATATTGAGATACTGTTCCATTCCGCCATGAGCGTGGAGAAAGTCCACTTCCGGGTTTAGCTCCAGGTCAAACGCCGAGATTACCGTGGACCCCGGTTTGCCCGCATGTCGCGAGCTAGAGTTCAGAGCGCGCTTCCAACGACCGAGCCGGCCAACTGTATTCGCAAGAGCACGTGACAACGCACTAGGGTGGTGTGAAGGCAATACAGCAGTGGTGGACACACTTGCTGACAGCGAAGGTCGATGTTCCAAAATGGCTCGGTGCAGGGGCTGTTGGATCATAGCTGCGCCATCTGCGCCAGTGGCGCCCTTGGCCTTCCCGAAACTCAAATTTCCAGGCGGCGAGGTGGGTTCAGCTATAAAATCCAAGTCCAGGTCCTCATCAATGCCCGAAGATGACTTCCGCGACGCGCCGTTTGGAGTACCGGTGCCACTGCTCGGCTTGGAAATCGACGCTCGGGGTCGCTGTGAATACGCCTCCTTGGCGTCCCGCGCGACCGACATCAACTTGCGCACGATGCTCTTCATCACAGTCATCGTCAGGACCCGTTGACACCGAGAACAGAGCATGCAGTCTCACCGTCGCGTCGGTATGCTTCTTCAATATTGGATCCCTCCGGAGGGTGTTCAACCAGCTCGCCAACAGAAGGCGGAGCTCACGGTTTGGCACAAAGTCGACGGCAAAAAAAGTCAATAGCCAGTAGCGAATCGCAACGAAAGTCCGAACACGGACAACCCGACGCACCATCTCGTCTCCGCCACTTGCGCTCCGCCCGAGCGCCCAATGAAAGCGGCAGGTGAGCAAGTGGCAGAGGTCGAGGGCACTGATATAGGAGCGGTATGTCAGAAAAAATACAAGCAGTTCATCATAATCCAGAGCGCTTGTGAGCTGAGCCAACCACCGCTCGATCGTCGCGGCCACAAGCACGCGCTCGCGCTCCGGACCGTCAGTAGTTATCCGCAGGTGTACAAACTCGCTACTACTCCGCCGCGATGTCTGAGACTCGTCCGCCCGGGGTTCGGGTGCGATCGTTCCCCAGATGACAAAGCGTGGATCATTACGTGGCGCAGCGTTGTCTTCGGCGGTGAGGGTCATTTTGATCACAGCGGTATCGGCAGGATCATCGAGAAGTCGCTCAAGCACAGGCAGGCCGCGGTATGTTTGCAATACATCAAACACTTCGCTCGAATAGCGTGTGTGCACCGTGGTCTCCTCCATGGGTAGATACGCGGGATCGGAGTATTTTAGGCGCGGAAGCGAGAAAAAGGTTGAGGATGAGCAGGCTGGAGACAACTGAGCCGCTTCTGTATCTTCCTCGGAAACCAATGGCAAAGGTCCGCTATCCTCGCTATCCAATGGGTCGAGCCCCGGAGGGAAAAAAGGTGCTTCATCAGCGACCGACGAGTCGCCGGTAGTCAGTGAGCTCATCGGAGCCAAGCCACTTGTGGTCGCTATCCTTAGAGGTGCGTCCGCTCTAGCTGTCATGCCGGATTCAAAGGACTGCATCTCCCGCAGCAGGGGTACATGGAGGTAGTCGGAGGAGGATTTGGGAAGTGCGGGTGATTCAAAGGATACTCCTGAACCGAATGGGTTAAAAGGGCCGATGCTGGGTGCAAATTCGGAACCATGTGAGTGGGAGTGAGAATACGAGCTGATCGGGGACGACGGCCCGCTCTCAGCGTCCCAACGCATGACATCTGCGAAGCCATCACGTAGGATTGGAGCGCTTAGCATTGGCACGGGTTCACTAGGGGTCGAGTATATTGGTAGACGTGGGATGTCGGCTGCGGTGACACTTTGAGAGTGGCCACGCCCTGGGGCAGGAGGCAGTGGTAAGGGATCAACGGAGATCTGAGGGTTCGAGCGTGCTCTGCGGAGCTTGCGCAACGGCTGCGAGCGCGTACTCGCCGTTGTATCGCCACTGCGGGAGGCCACACTGGGAAACATAGTGCCTGGGAGGAGCGCGTGCATACTCATCCGGCTCTTACGAGAGGCGTTGCGCTCTGAACGCACAGTCAGGGCATGTGACCTACGACGTGCCTGGCCCTGTCGTGAATCGGGAGACGAGGGAGGTTGTTCAAGCTGCATCGTCGTGCGCTGTTCGGCGTCAGCCGCTGGGGCAGATTGTCCTCGGTGCCTGAGGCGCGCGGTCAGGTTCCTCGCGAGGATGAACGAGCAGCGTACGCACCCGACGCGATACATTTGCTTTCCATGCTGGTTTACAAACGCGGTGATGGCATATGGGGAGCGATTGTCTTTGTCTATTTTGATGAAACGATCATAGCGCTTCTTGAGTTCATGCGCAGCTGGGCCACATGACGTCTCCACAAACGAGCCATCAGCTGTATCGAGGAAGCAATCGTGCGGCGATGTCAGTAAAAAGAAGCAGGGAAGATGAAAAAATAGGACTAATTGAGAATAGTACACATCCTGTGACGTTTCAGCGCACCCACGTGGTCAAGCCCGAGGTAAATAACAAAAGGGGTGCCCGAAAATGGAAGCCCCGTTCGATACAGGAAGTGCGATCGAGCGCAAGGCATTCCACGGGAAGAGGAGTACGTCAACTATATACCGACGTACTCCCATTTCATAACACAATGTACCCAAGCACTGAGGTACGCTGTGCGACAAATGGCGATATATGCGCCCCAAAGACAGAGCCGTGAGACGGAAGTCGAGCACAAAAACTCACGCGCAATTGAAATGTCAGCAGAAGTGACCTCTGGTGGAAGATCATTAAAGTCTACGCCACTCCCATCCTCACTCACATCAACAAAGGTAAAGGAAGTCTGGGAGAGATTCGCGGATGGCGTGGGGATGGGAAGACGGAGGTGGGCACTACCGGGAAGCACCGAAGTTGGTCTGGTCGACTCTGAGGAAGTGCTCCCAGAAGGAAGAAGAGAAGCGGGGAGGAGGGGGGATGAGGGGGGATGAGTAAGGACGGGTGTTGAGACATGAGATGTGTCGTCGTCGTCATCGTCGGCTGAGAGACGAGGAGCCGGTGGCTGGGACATAATGATCGGTGAACGTGCGAAGGTGCGTGAGTAAGACGTTGAAAACTCAAGTTGAAGACGTGAAAATAGCCGTCTAGCAAGGCATAGGAAGAGGTGAATGATGTGGATGATAATGTCGCAGAGATCCCTTGCTGATTTTAGGCGGTACGAAGGACCGAACCGGGGAGAATCATGCCTCAGTGTTCAGTCCTCTGAAAATTAGACCCCAAAAGTTAGAAACAAGAGTCGATTCTGGTACAAAGGAAACTTACAAGAGTCGTGGCTTGTGGACGGATGTCCTTCAAGTTACCAAGCTTAGGTACGGTATTTGTCCAGAAATGTGACGCATGACGTCACACGTGACGAGACGCGATTTTTCGGTCACACCCCCACATTGATCGTGTTCCAGCAAGTCGCGCCCGTCCTAGATCCGTTTCGAGGCCCCTTGTATCATACCTCATCCTCTCACCTGGGCAGCAACATGTCGATTGTCACCATCAGAGTATAGGTTCATGGCCTTATCTCTCTCATTACTCGACTTATGCACACCCTTTCAGAACGTAGAGTTTCTCAACAACCCTGCTCGCTTTTTGGATCCCTATCACTTCCGCGTTACCTTCGAGTGTATAGCAGCTCTAAAGGAGGGTGCGTTGCATCACATAAATCATAATTCATCACAAGCTGATACGTCGCATTCAGATCTTGAGTGGCGTCTCATTTATGTCGCTTCGCCTGGCAATGCGGAACTTGATCAAGAGCTCGACGACTGCTTGGTTGGCCCTGTTCCTGTGGGTGTGAATGCGTTCGAATTCGAGGGATCCGCACCATCCCCACAAAGTATCCCGCCAGAGGATGTGCTGGGTGTGGCAGCTCTCATCCTGACAGGATCGTACTGTGATCAAGAGTTCGTCCGCGTGGGATATTACCAAAATACAGAATATGACAATGACGAGATGAAGTTGGCACCGCCGGAAAAGATCCAGTTTGACAAACTGGTAAGAGATATTAGCGCAAAGCCGAGAGTAACACGGTTTCAGATCAAGTGGTATGTGATTGTGATTATAGGTATCGCGTGTTGGACTGACACACCGTGGCAGGGACGTCTCATCACAGTCAGGAGCAGTTCCAGCAGCAGGGGCGGCAAGGTCAGCAGCTGTTCCCTCAGCAAACGACCTAGAAGGTGACGATGAACCTCGGTCGAACGGAGCAGCGTCTACACCGTAGTGGTCGTACTGCCCGGGATGGGCCCATTATATTGGCTTTGAAATACCCGCCTATTACAGCTGTAGTCATGTCATGTGTATCTATGAACTTGATGCGAATAGTGAGAGGTCCGGTCCGAGCTAAGATCCGACCCACGTTGCGTTGACAGGCCGCAGCCATGACGTCATTTCGTTGCGCGCCTTATAAGGGCCTCGCCTCGCCTGCCCCGCATTGCGCCACTCTAACTCTTGTCAATCAGACCATCATGGCCGACTCTTGGAGAGATGGTATTTTGCTCAAGGTTATTTCGCCCCTTTTTTCTGTAATTCCCGCTGACTATTACCCAGATCTTGAACGTACTCGTCTATTTCCTCTACCTTGGCCTGAACATATCCACCATCCCGGAGGGCGTGTACACCCACGGCAAAGAGACGTATATCACACCTGCCCCATGGGCATTTCTCATCTGGTCTGTACACCTGCATTCGTCCAGCGGTTGCTTATTTACCCTGACCCAGGTCTTTGATCCACCTACTCCTCTTGGGTACCATTATCTACCAATTTACCCCTGAAGGAAAGAAGGTCATAATCGATGGAATCTCCTGGCGCTTTTCGCTTCTGGCTGTTCTCAATTCCTTCTATGTGAAGTCTTGGGCTTCTGGCCACTATGTAGCTGGTGCGTGCAGCCCGCGTGGTGGATGTGCGTGATAGGCTAACACGAGGCGCGTAGCATTCATTTTTGCCCTCCTCGTCAGTTCTGCCGTTACGGTGGGTTGCGTTTCGAAGAGTCTCTGTGCACGCATTAGTCTCTAATTACAAATCTCTCAGCACATCTATTACGTCGTCAAGAAATTCCATGCTCCTTCAAGTCGCTGGGATGAACTCTTCGTCCATCTTCCTTTTTCTCTTTACCACGGCTGGACGACTGTCCTCGTCGTACTCACGGCATTCGAGGCTTTCGGTACTAATGCATTGAAACATCCCGCTGGTGTCTGGACGAAAGTTTTCGTCTTCCTCGGACTGTAAGCACCCTCGCCTTTATCCCCCTTCGCATCATTGATTTTTTTTCTCGTCGGAAGGTTCTTCTTCGAGGCCACTGCAGCTACATACGCATTCTCTACACCAGAAGGTGATCTCCCTGCCGCCATCGCGATCACGTGGTCGCTCTTCGCGATTTTCGAACATCAACAGACGCCTTTTATCCATTGGTCCGCTCTTGCGTTTGCCATCCTGTCCTTGATTTGGGTATTTAAGGGTGCCTACGGTCTCTTCGCTATCTGGAGCCGTGGAGGCATCGTTCTCGAAGACGAGGAGCGAGCGCCTCTTACACGCTGAAGATGAAGATTCTCCTATGAACTGTTGATCTAAACCTGTTGTGATGTCTCGTGTTCTTGTTTTTTTGTGATGATATGTACAATGTGTGTTCTCTGTGTCTGCGTAATTACCAGTGAAGTCCTGTAAGGGTGACGTTCACCCACCGAACGAGTGACAATCGGAACGATTCGGAAGAACAGTGGTGAACGGCTGATTTTGAAGCCTTTAAGTGGTAAATGTTCATGGCAAAGGGTTGTTTTCGCGGTGTTGCACGTTCGCTTTACGCGATTGTCTCGAACGTGTGCGGCTTCATAGTCACGAGACTATCACGAGGGTTGGTGTTGCTCCCACGTGATCCTGTTTATCGCGAGAGATGCGCGGGACAGCGGAGCGTGAATCCGTCACCCCTTCATACCGGACTCCCACCATCCCATTCTCCTTCCTCCCTTGTGAGTGGTTCTCACATCGATCGACCAAGTTCCGTTAGCCTTGGTATTACCGGGTCTATCTTGTCCCACGACCTTATTCCTTTTACTGTGTCAGGTGGGGTAACCGTACCTGTTAACGATGGCTCCAGAATGTCTTACGTGCCCTGGTTAGCAGTTTGCTCCAACATACTAAACAATGCCCCCCAAAGGCGCGAAAGGTGGCAAGTCCAAAGTTAGCGAAGCCATCACGGTTGAAGCCAAAGTCTTTCAAACCCGTAGTGCAAAAGCGGGCCTTCAGGTCTGTCATGTCCCCTTCGCACATTTACATCGGTATTAATATATCTCACGTGGATATCATAATAGTTTCCCGTTGGCCGAATTCACAGATATTTGAAGCAGCGCACGCAGAACAATGTTCGCATTGGCGCGAAAGCGGCGGTGTATACCTCAGCTATTCTCGAATATCTCACAGCCGAAGTCTTAGAACTCGCAGGTGCGCCATACCTTTCGGTCCATTTTTCCCATCTTGTGCTTATGGGCCCTGTGAGAAAGGCAACGCGTCGAAAGATCTCCGTGTCAAGCGCATCACACCTCGACATTTGCAACTCGCGATTCGGGGGGATGAGGAACTGGATACCCTCGTGAAAGCTACAATTGCAGGCGGTGGCGTTTTACCATTTATCCATAAGAGCCTGACGGGAGGGAAGGCTGGTATAAAGAAGCCAGACGGTATGCCAGCATGAGCAACTATGATGTCGTTTTCTGTCTTCGTGGTGGATTGACGGATCAAACGCGTACCGTAGTGCTTTGCTTCTTTTAACGTTACTGTAACACCAGGCTTAGGTTAGTGTTAGCTTATGTGAAACGCTTGACAAATCGAATGTTTGCTTGTTTTATCTCCTTACTCCTCTCTCAACACTGATCGCGCTCACGGTACAGGCATGTTATTATGAGCATAAAGCAAGAAACATAATCATATATGCCCACTTCCATATCGGTCTTACAGTAATCTCTAGTTTCTCGGTTGGACACCGAGCAACGCGTGAGAGATAGCTAGAACCTATCTTGCTCTTTTCATGCCCGCGATTGTTGAGTGGTGGTTCGTCGCGATGCGGAGCGTCCTGGAGGAGCACTGAGGCACGAGGTTCGTTCTCCATTTTCTACTCTCACCTTGTTTCTCCAATGCTTTGCTCATGTACCGGTTAAAGCGTGTCCAGATCGCGCTCTCCCACAAGCTCAATAGTACCTCTGTCACAGCGACGTCGACGTCTCTTGAAGAGCGCACCAAAATATCGTTGGAGGATGCTGCACAGACTCGGCTTGGCTTACTATGGCATCACATTCCTCAGTTCGATCTCGCAAATGACATCCCCCGTGGTGGTTTACAACTTGTTGTTGGCGGCATCCATTCCCTTCTCATGCTCCTTGCCATGTGACCCGTACTTCATGTCTGGATCCTTGCGGAGGATCGACCGATCGACAACCGTTTTCCCGCTTCTTGATTTTCGACATGACGTTCCAGGTCGGATTTTATCTTGGCCGATTGTCGTGGGACTCGGGATTTGGAGAGGCCCTCTTTGGGGAGATATGGTCTACAAATTGGCCGTCTACATTTGATTGAGGGGCGGACTTTGTGATTGGTGCCTCCTACCATCCACTTCGGTCAAGTTCGGTGCGACCAGTCAACAGCCGGAAGTGGCTGACGTCGACACGGTGAAGCATTCATGGCTTCCACCCACACCCACACACCCAAAGCACGCCATAGATGTCATCGGTTGCCTCTTCAGTACATCTTCGCGCGACGGGAACGAGGAACTGCGTTGATCTCTTGCGCTTCGTTCCAGTCCTTGGTCCGGATTTTTTCGGTAAAGGGTGATGGGAGTATAGGTATGTGGTGCTATTCAGATGGTTGAAATAGGTTGACAGCTCTCTTCATACAAGTCTGTTCGAGGAGTCTCCGCATTTGACTCGGGAAACGGGCTTGGAGACGGGCGTTCAACACTTTCAGTGAAGACTCGGAGTAGAGAATGGATGCCAAATATTCTGAAATGGAGGGGTCCCGTACCGTATAACGGCTACAGGCTCGAGTATTCGAACACCTCGTATGCGTTCTCTCTCTTTTTTAGCAACCTCTATGTAGTCTATCAGCCGAAAAAATCTCTCTTTTTTGGGTCTCCCAGGCCTCGCCGTGCCCACGCCTTCCTCTCTGGATATCGTTACCACAATCGCGCTGCTATCTGCACTGTCGTCCAGTGAACTCCGTTATCTCACACATCACCGAGCGCTTAATCATCTTCCCTCAATTACGCCCATCGTTTTAGGCAATCAGCTTGCGTAGACATGCGGCATCGATATCGACGACTCGGAGCCAGGCAGTGCTCCATTCCTCCATTTCAACCCTCTACCACGCAACCCATTCTCTCCCCATCATTTCTTCCTAGCGAACAATTCCCCTTCCCAATCCCACATTTCTTCCCCACTCCTAACATGACTGACCAGATCACATCGTCTCACTTACAGGTACTTTTTGAAGCTGCCTTGCAGGACTACGAAAAACAGACGGGCATAGCTTTGGCCAAGCATCCACTCGCTGACAAACTCCAGAACTGTGACTCCGTCGAGTCCGTTACCGCCGTTCTTGGTGAACAAGTACAAGCCTTCAGTGAATTTCGGGAAAAAGACAGAATTTTCAAGCCACTCAAGAAGGTCATATCAGTTCTCTATAATCTTTCTGCCATTGCCAATTTTGGTCGGGACATCGGCCTGGTACGTCCGTAGGTGACAGGGTTTTCGATGTTCCTCACCCTCATCCTATAGCATTTCCTGCCTGTGCCAGCAATACACACAGGCCTCGGTGTTCTACTCTCAGTATGTGCCTTTTTTTAGTCCCTAAGCGTGTACATCTTCGTGACATCCAAGTATATCAGGCGGTCAAAGGCACCATTGACAGCTATGATATTTTCATCGATTTGTTCGAGTCGATCGATCATTTTCTGAAGCGCCTCGACATCTATACCAAGATCCCTTCTACAGTCGCTATGAATGAGATGCTTGGCAAGATACTAGTGGAGCTGCTCTCCACCCTTGCGTTGGCGACCAAACAGATGAAGGAGGGAAAATCAAGTGAGTCAGTCTTCGCTGGGGTATTATATTACTTGACCCAATGAAACGCAGAAAAACTTTTTAGGAAGCTCCTTGGAGAGAAGGATGTCGAGGCGGTACGCCAAAGGCTAGACCGACTCACTCAGGAAGAGGCTCGGATAACCTCAGCACAAACTCTCGAGGTCGTCCACGGCCTTTTCCAGAATATGCTAAAGGTAATGGACGGTGAGCAAATACACTAGCCTTGTCGCCTGCTGAATGTTGAGGACTTTTTTCTTTAGACAGCGAAACATCGGTTGACCATCTAATGGATACCCTCAGTATGTTTTTCAGGCCACAATCGGGTGACTTCGCGTCTGACTGGGCATAAGAAATTATGCAGCAACTTGCGAGCGATCTGAACAAGTCGAAGCGTGAGTCATTTTTCAATGTTGCGATAGCTGACTGGGATCACCGAGATTGTCTGGCAGGCGACAGCTTACACAAAAATATTTCCAATTGGCTATCGCCGCCTGATCCTTGGAAGAACCACCATCTTGCCTGCAAATCACGCCATCGCCAATCCGCAGCGTGGTTCATTCAAGGCAACACATTCAAAGAATGGAAATTGTCCGAGGCCACGAGCTCCATTTTATGGGTTCATGGGAATCGTCCGTAATGCTCAGCTCTTGCGCTTTCGAGGAGACTGAATATTTCCTTTTCGTAGCGGGCGCGGGAAAAAGCGTTTTTTGGTACGATCAGACCTTTGATATTCCCTTCTCTGGAACTTATCGTGTTGGCTAGCTCCACAATCATCGAGGAAATTGATTCCATGCAGAAAGCCGGGCTCGCCTCATTAGGATTTTTCTACTTTGACTTTAGGGAGGATCAAAAGAAGGATCTACGCGGACTGCTCTCGTCCCTCTTGGTTCAACTTTGTCATCAATCTGACACCTACTATGATGTGCTTTTCAAGTTCTACTCGGAACACGCCAAGGGTTTGCGCCATCCCAGTGATGATGCACTTGTAGGGTGTTTAAAGGACCTACTTAAACTCCCTGGACTAGCCCCCGTGTACATCATTGTGGATGCTTTGGATGAATGTCCAAATACATCTGCCAACCCATCTCCCCGTGCCGAAGTCTTAAACCTCTTAGAGGACCTCATCGATTCACAATTTCCGGATCTGCGCATATGCGTCACTAGCAGACCGGAAACTGATGTCAAGGATTTCCTCAGTCCTTTGATTTTCCGTTCTGTTTCCCTGCATGACCAGAGCGAACAAAAGAGGGACATTGAAGAGTATATCAAGTCGGCCATTAATACGCATCCAAAAAACAGAAAGTGGAAAGCGGAGCACAAGCAACTGGTCATCGACGTCCTCACAAAAAAAGCGGACGGGATGTAAGGCGTCAATCCTAAATTCTTGATGATTTTCTCTTATTTCTGTGATGCAGGTTCAGATGGGTGTATTGTCAGGTGGTCTACATCTGCGGCTGCATACCAGCACGTATCGAGCATGCACTTGCCGACTTGCCGGACACGCTGGACGAGACATATCAGCGCACGTTGCGAGAAATAAATAAGGCAGACTGGGAATTCGCGCATCGGCTGTTTCAGTTCGTTGCAGTGGCTTCCCGCCCGCTTCGCGTCGAGGAACTTGCCGAGTTGCTCGCATACGATTTCAAGGCCGGACCAATTCCGAAATTCCACGAGGGTTGGCGCCTAGAAGATCCAGTAGATGCGGTGTTGTCTACATGCCCCAGTTTTCTTGCCATTGTCAATGGTGGATATCCTTTCGGAAAAGTGATACAATTCTCTCACTTTTCGGTGAAAGAATACTTGACCTCTCCCCGCCTCGCGGAAGCAAACGACATTATTCCCCGCCGTTATCATGTTTCTATGACACCTGCTCATACTCTCGCGGCACAAGCCTGTTTGGGTATTCTGCTACACCTCGATCAGGATGTCGTCACCAGCGACAGTCTGGAGAAATGGCCTCTCGCTGAATATGCTGCGGAGCACTTGGCTGACCATGCCCTGTTCGAGGGTGTGTCACAAAACGTGGACGATGGAGCGAAACAACTATTTGACCCGAGAAAACCGCATCTGGCTGTTTGTGTCTGGATACATGACCCGTGGACGCGAAACCGAGCTGAAAGGCTGTTTCCACCCGTTGGAACGCCCTTGCATTATGCCGCTCTTTGGGGCCTACATTCCATAGTAGAGTTCCTTATCATTGAGCGCTCACAAGATGTGCACTCTCGAGGCTTCACCGGAGATGCGACCCCATTGCATCTGGCGTCGAGTCTTGGACGCATGAAAGCTACTCGCATGCTTATCGAGCACGGCGCGGATGTGGCAGCCCAGAACAAGGACGGGGAGACACCATTACATCTGGTGTTGCGAAACGGACACGTGGAAGTTGCTCACGTGCTTATTGAACGCAGCAAGGGTGTGGCGGCCCAGAACAAGGACGGGGAGACACCATTGCATCTGGCGTTGCGAAACGGACACGTGGAAGTTGCTCACGTGCTTATCGAACGTGGCGCGGGTGTGGCAGCCCAGGACAAGGATGGGGAGACACCATTACATTTGGCGTTGCGAAACCGACGAGTGGATGTCACTCGCATGCTTATTGAACGCGGCGCGGGTGTGACAGCCAAGGACAAGGGTGGGGAGACACCATTACATTTGGCGTTGCGAAGCGGACAAGTGGAAGTCGCTCGCATGCTTATCGAGCACGGCGCAGATGGGGCAGCACAGAACGAGTACGGGGTGACGCCATTACATCTGGCATCGCGAAACAGACATATGGAAGTCGCTTGCATGCTTATTGAGCGCGGCATGGATGTGGCGGCCCTGAATATGTACGGGGAGACACCATTGCATCTGGTGTCGCAATTCGGACAAGTGGAAGCCGCTCGCATGCTTATTGAGCGCGGCGCGGATGTGACGGCCCAGAACGAGGATGGGGAGACACCATTACATCTGGCATTGACTCTATCAATTCTGCCAATGACGTTAGACTTGAAAAAGGGACAAGTGGAAGTTGCTTTCATGCTTATTGAACGCGGTGCGGATGATGCGGCCCAGAATATGTACGGGGAGACACCATTGGATCTGGCCTCGCGAAACGGAGAAGTCGAAGTCACTCGCATACTTATTGAGCGCCGCGCAGATATGGCAACCCGGAACAAGGACGGGGACACTGCATTACATCTGGGGTCGCGAAACCGACGGGTGGAAGTCGCCCGCATGCCTATTGAGTGCTGCGCGGATGTGGCAGCCCAGAACAAGAATGGGGACACATCATTACATCTGGCATCGCAAATTGGACGAGTGGAAGTTGCTCGCATTCTTATTGAGTGCGGTGCAGAGGTGGCAGCCCAGAACGAGAATGGGGAGACACCATTGCATCTGGCGTCGCAAAGTGGACAAGTTGAAGTCGCTCGCATGCTTATTGAGCGCGGTGCAGATGTGGCAGCCCGGAACAGGGATGGGGAGACTCCATTACATGGGGTGTCGAAGCCGGTTTCATATTCTTTCCAACTACAGCGACTTGCAGAGGTTTCTCGCATTCTGCTCGAGCAAGGCGCAGATGTGAATGCCAAGAATAAGTATGGATTGACTCCATTTCATCTGGCATCGCGAAGTTGGCATGCGGGAGATACACGCGTACAAGTCCTTCTGGAGCATGGTGCGATCGATCCTGATGATGGAATTGGAGAGTTAAGATAAGATTTCTCCCTAGGTATGTTTTACTCGGACTCTAAAATCGACTTGAGACTGACACTCTGGGTAGATGGTAGATAGGTATTTACAGCCTAGAGGCAGCGGGAGCAACTTGTGGCCAAACTCGATCGTAAAAACGGCCTTTGCAGCTTGAAAGCTTCCCTTTGAGCCGTATATCATTCCTCCGCACTCACAAAGGACACGAGCGGTTCCGCTTCATAAGACAGTACATCTTCATCATTTTGGCATCTCTTTAACGCATAGGTACAGTGTGGCATGTATATAACTTCGGACTCGGATGTGTGCGCCTTAGATAGATTATCCGATGCCTCTTCTCTCCGAAATCCTCTGCACTCAAATTATTGGCCCTGGCCCAACACAATAATCAGCACAAATACAAAGACAAAACAACCGAAAAACCCATCAGCGCGACAATGCAAGTCCCCGACAAGAGGACCCCATACTCCCCTGACGAGCAGCCTCGTGTCTCGACTCTGCATGTGAGGTCTCGCGTCCCAGTCTTAGGCTTTCTTAAAAGTGGGTCTGGTTTCAAAGTGTGTGAGCATCCACTTCGAGGTCTTCGGTTGGACAAGAACAACGGCTACAACTATCGGACCTGGTCCTGGGATCTGATGGCATTGATGGGACTCAGATTGCTGTAATACCCGTACTGCTTCATATCATCAAAATGGCATGTATGATTGTCCTTGGAAAGTACGGTATCAATACGATGGCAACTTCTTGTTTTGTGAATTTACTCTCGCCAGTCAGGTCACAGTGTTTAGTGAGATGGGAGTGGCGGAGCCTCGGTGGGCCATACAGTACTTGTCACGTGCGTTTATCGGATATGTAAGCTTTCACGCGCAAATTTCACGTTTCACCTCGTTGCCCAATTCATCAATAATGCCTCGAAAATATACGGAAACGCACAAAGAAGATCCAGTTTGCCATCCACTCGCCTCCCAGTTCCCGGCCTGCAATTCTCTCGGCGCCATTCTTACCAGCCTTTACTGGCCCTTCGGCAGCACGTCTCGAAGTAGCTGATTGGAGTCAGTCGAAGACCAAGTGACTCAATTAGAGAAACATGGAGAACATTTACTGTCGAGTTGAGCCTCTCGATCCAAAAGTGAATGTTCTCTGTGCCTTGAACTTCCTTCTCTGCGGCCCCTAGAGAGCCCGGTATGCGAACTTGGCTGAAAACCGCACTCATATTTAATTGGCAGGTATTCTCTTCTGTCAAAGTGATCCGCCGGGGTCGGCCTTTTCATGGAGTGGCATATTTTTTAGAGCACAGGTGACCATTCTTCAGCGCACCTGAGCATGCAGCTTGGGGCGGCGATCGACCTGTCTAATAAGAAGGCACTCATGCTGACTCGGAGCAGGATTTCTCACTTCTACAAGCGAAAATACACATTACTACGACTTGTGTAGTCGTTCTCGACCATCTGATCTACTGTAAAGAGATACCGAGTCGGATCCTTTTTCGCTGAGCGCTCTGCTATCCATTTAAGTGGGAAACATCAGCTCGAGAAATAAAGCAAAGAAAATGCGCCGAGAGGAACAGACCAGAGATGGGCACTCAAACGTCTTTTCTTCTCTTCCCCACTGACAGGGGCCTGAAAGAACGTGTTGGGGACGGAGTGCATGTGGTTTGGATCACCTGGGGCACGGGTTGGGCATGCATCGGAGAAAGTGGTATGTGATGAAAGGGGTGCCACCGTAGAGCACAGCGGCTTCCTCTGAGTGCGGATCGATAGAGGGAGGAAAGTCAACTAGTCAAGAGGGGAACATTAGGCGGTGGTAGATCTGGTTGGAGGGGAATGGTGTATGTTCTCGGCGTCGGAAGGGAGCGGCAGAGAGAGCACAGAGGACGTGAACCCTGGAACCAGGTAGACAACTAGTTTTTGGATGCTGTGTAGATTCTGGGAACATGAGAGCATAAAAGGTGTAAGCTCAAATGAGGAAGACTAAACTGTACTCTAATCCAGCTCAGTGAGATATATGTTATGATGCGCTGGACGAGATCGCAAAGATCCTGTTTCACGTGGTACGCACAGACGATAAATGAGGTAAGGAGATTGTACATTAATGCAGGACCTCTACGCTTGATTATCCTCGAACTAGAATACAGAAATCGAGGGAGATTAGCCTGGGATGAGGGTGACCGGTGACTTTGTGAATTCAGGGTGGGCGATCAAATGATATTGAGCTCCACGCGTGTCACGTGCCGTACCCCAAGATTTGAAAATCCATAATCAGCATAATCACGGAGCGAAGCGAGCTGATGTTCTACGCCGTCTGCCCTTCTGATTTACCTCGCCTGACTGGATGGCTGCCCCAAGTAGTTCGACCTCGTTCGACGAAGAGCACTTCCTGAATATACTCGGGGAGGCTTACCGAAACCAAGCTATGGAACTGATCAAGATTTGCCGAGTCTTTTCCATGGTCTTTTCCCTTTCTCAAGGCGCAGAGAATATTTCCAAACAAGATGCCGAGCTGAGCGAGTGATTGCCCCTTGTTATGCTTATTCATCTCTCTCTCTCTGACAAATTTTCAAGAGTCCTAGAAGCGTGTGATGATGCGCTTACTTGTGCTGCCCGGGCAGGCAAAAAGAGGTCACAGATAGTGGACGGACTTATCAAGATGGTGACTTGGAAGTTGCATGAATATGAAAGAGCATTTCACCGTCGGTGACTCAACTCCTTGGCGTTACGATATCAAACATTGCATGGCTGACTTATGATAACAGCGATCACGGTAGCATCCTTGGTGTCGGGGATCGCATGGAAGATGCGATGTACAAGGATCGGAAGGAATCGGGGGGGGAGAGGCTGTTCCGCTTAAAAGCCCATAGAACGGGAGCCGAAGAAGAATCGTCGAGGGTTGTCCAATTCCATCTCCTGGGGTCCATCACCGATACCCAACCCATTCGCGTGTCACGTGAGCGCGGACTCGGCGATGCTGCAGTTAGTATCTGACTTCTCTGATAGAGGTGCTCACAAGTGGTTCAAATGAGTCGGAAATTCTTTGGAACTTCAGCCGTTACCCACCTGACAGTAAAAAACGGATCACCCTTGCAGCAAACCCTCACTTTTATCACTATCAGCCGCCAAATGCATACCGGGATGGATTCACTACTAGCCTCGAGGAGAGAAAGTTGAGTCTAATGTCACCGCTGCTTATGCAATGATAATGTATAGACTCGGGTGGTAGGGGTAAGGCTCTCTGCGGCCGCCTTCTGGCTAAGGGTGTGGGAAATAGATGATATTGTCTGCATAAGACGGACAGGAGACTCAACTTGGCGACTTAGGGTCGCAGTCGAGTCGTACTTATACAAGATACGGAGCTACAGGGCACAGGGCACAGAAACACGACGATTCGGCACTACAGGCATGCATACATAGGGCTGAGTCACTAGCAACTCATGTAGTCCATCCACATCACAACGATGCGTATAGTAATATGTGCTAATCGAGACTTACCATTCCTCTGGGTCGTCCAACTCCATCGGGTCATCCATGCAGCTGATATCCCCATCGATCGAGGTGGGGAAGTCCCAAGGACGAGGGGACAGTAACACGGATGTGCTTCCTGGCCACGAACTACCTTGTTCATTACCGACAATGAAGCGGCCTACTGTTGAAAGTATGTTTTTTTTTCCACATGCTGGTCTATTATGGGGATCTGACAGAGCTTGCTTGTACAGCTCGTTCGTGGTCTTACGATAACGTGACCACATATCCTGTGATGCCTATGCCTCGCAGGAAGGAAATCCACTATGAGCGCCGTGTTGTTGACGATGTTGCAACGGTCGTTGAAACGGAGGTAGAAGTCCAACCAGAACTGAAGCACCTGTTCCTCTTCCCTGGCAAGGAGCAGCACTAAGGTCTTCGCTCACCTCTGCATTCTCACCATGATCGCTTCTCGTTGTAAGGTACCCTTTCGCGCTGCGCGCGGAACGGAACGGAACGAACGCTTCGGACGTCCGTTATCCCGATGCAGCCGACCCCCTTTATTTACTGTACCTTTGGACCTTAGGTCGCCGCTTCCTCCATTCCCATCTGTCCCCAGCTTATCCAGTTATCCCCTCTTGGACTCATGTTATGACCTTCTTACAGCCTAGGTTTGTAGTCATAGGTACATGGCATGTATATAAGCCTAGCTACATTTCCCCTCAATCTTTAGTGAAGTGAGTTGCGAGCAGATTACCTTCAGTACTAACGAGTGCAAAACCCTGCGCTTACTCTTACTCCGATTGCGATCCGGTGGAACAGCTGTCCACATCGCTTTCGTTCTCTTTCTCTTTCCCTTATCTTATCCTTCCCCTCATCCCCCTTGGACGACCCTCTCAAATCTCGCAGCACCGAGTCGATCACCCCTCACAGGAATCGATTCACCTTCATCGTCACATTTTTATTGTTTCATTGTTGCATCCATACCACAATTGCAAGATACCTTTCCTATACGAGCACATAATGACACCATTCATCACCTCAAAGACCCCTTCTGTTGTGGTCAGCTCCTCCTGGCTGGCTGAGCCTAAGCATTGTGCGTGCCCTTCTGTCATCCCCTTCCTGCTTCCTTTCTTACACCCCTCTCTGCTCTCTGCAGTGCTCCCCTCAACATCAGTTTTCGACGCTGAGGCAGGCTTCACTTGCGTGCCACAGTCAATAGCACCTTCTCTGCGATGAGGCCGCCCACGCCTCTGTGCCCGATGATACCCATGGATCACATGTCACAGCACATGTGCCGACAACAGGGCCTGTGCATCTCGCATCGCATAATGCATGTGCACCATCCCACCTCAATGCCTTAGTGTTGATGATTTCCCCGACACAGGAACGCTCTATCGGACGGACAGCGGGAGCAGATCTACTGGGATACATGCTGTGATCGGAGGTATTTTTCTTTTCTTCTTCCCCCCTTCTTATTCTTCTTTACATCTCATGCCACTGTCAGCCTAGCCTGCAGCGCTTGATGCATGGGGGTGGCTGGGATAGGGTTTCGTTTTCATCTGCAAGGTGGTCTGGACTGTCACCGCTGCTTACACGACGATAACGAGTAGACTCGGAGTGATAGTGACAAGGCTCTTAGCGGCCGCCTTCTGGCTAGGAGTGGGGAACAGGTGATATTGCCGTCGTAAGACGGACAGGAGACTCAACTTAGTGACTTAGGGTCACAAGAGAGTCGTACTTATACTACTACAGGGTACAGGGTACGGGGTACAGGGCACAGGGCACAGGGCGCGGGGAGACACGATGATACGGGGCTGCGAGTCACGTACATAAGGCTGAGTCACCAGGCAACTCATGTAGTCCATCCACATCAGGTGAGGCATACAGTCGTACATACTAATCGAGGCTTACCACTCCCTCGGGCTCGTCCAACTCCATGGGGCTATCCTTGCGGCTAACATCTCCGTCGATCGAGGGGGGGAAGTCCCAGGGTCGAGGGGACGGTAACATCACCCTCCGGTTAGATGCGAGCGCGACCACGCGTCGTGTAGCGGATGATCCCTGCCCCGTGACATTGGTCGTGGCGATCGGCGTCGTTGCCGGCGAGGTGGGCGAGGGTTTCTCCGGCGTTGGCGGCGGTGGCAGTTGGCGAGGGTGTTGCAGGTCTCGGCCTCTTCAGCTTCGAGGGCACGGATACGGGAGGCGATGTTGGTGAGCTCGACGTCGGTGTGGTGGTAGCGGCAGATGTCGGTGTAGAGACCCCAGTCCTGGGTCGTATCTTGGACCTCCAATGCGAAGGCATCGAAGATCTCGGAGTCCCCGTCGATGGCACGGAGTAGCCACTTGGGTACCGGCGGATTGGCGACACTGATGTTGGAGCTGGGTTGGGCATAGACCTCTGTAGTAAAGACAGGGTCATCAGGGCCTCCCATGGTACCGGCGGCGCGGGGAACAGGGCCATCGAGAAGTTGGATGTAGGGGGCGATGCGGCGGTCGTTGGTGCCGGCTTAGAGGGGGATGGAGAAGTAGTGGAGCTGGCCGTTATTCTCGACAAAGCCGGCAGGGGGTTCAGACTGAATACCCTGCGGAGTGTCTGCCCTTGCGGGCTGGCTGGCCAAGCGGCGGATGGTGAGGTCGGCGAGGCGGAGGGACTCAGTCTTGGTGTTGCACTCGAGCTGGAGGGTCCTGGCGCCGAGGGCGAGGACGTCACACTGGTCTTTACTCTGCTCGAGCTCTTCGGCTTGCTCTTCGGCCGTAATCCTAACTGTTAAGCCTGCAGCGGGGCTTCGCGCACACTTGACCGAAGAGGAAGGTGTGCGGTCCGAAGTGTGCCGTGACACGTGATCAGACTCCTGAGATGTGCGTTGATTGGTATAGCCCAATCACTAAGCTTCGAAGGCAAAGGTCCGCCTTTAAGGACCTTTGAAGTATAGATGGAAGAGTAGAGAGGGGCCACGCAGTAGACAGGAGTATACAAGAGGCTGCGATTGCAAAGCAAAGTCGAGCTTAAGGCTCAACTATCCGTACGAAGTCATATATATACAGGTTCGAATCATGTATGACTAATAGTCCTATAACCGATTGGTAAGTCGGTTTGTCAGTCCATCAGTCATGCTCAGTCATCGTATAGTACACTGTCAGCATGATGCGCGTATCAGTCAGCCTTAGTCAGGATCATCAGTCATCGGTACAGTAAGAGCCTCAGTCAGCCAGTCCAGTCGAGGAGCCACACGTGTATCGTATGTGAGTCATGGGATCACGTGATCCCAGCCAGTCTGTCGGTCCGTAAAATACCTCACCTCTCTCCATACCAGAGGCAGAGCTTATCACCACCCTCCCCTCAAAGGAGCGCTTCCACACGCTAATCGGATCCCTCGTTATCGCCGGGGACATAATCGTAGTCGGGAGAGGGGGAGCGAGGGGCGTAAGAAGGGCCCGCGTTCTCAAACTCATCTAAGACAACCTGAGTGATCGCCTGGCGCATGGCGATCCCCGCACTGCTAAGTTCCCCTTTGCAGAGGTCGTCGCATCCCGTGTTGTTATGATCATACTCTATCTCTCGCTCTTCCAGCGTGAGATAATGGGCGTGGCGTTGGCGTGTGAGGTAGTGACCGTTGGCATGTCGGCGACGACCCCCATAAGGACAGGTGGCAGGCATCTGGTTCCGAAAGAAGCGGTGGTGGTGGGGAACTCGACACCAGCCCGATGTCGAGATCGAGCAAAGATGATGAGGCGTCTCACAATGGGTGGAAAGGTGGTCATACCACGGGCAGTAGGAGCAGCGTTTGCACTCCTCGAATTCCTCTCGTGCCAGTGTGTCATCGGTGGCGTTCTCGCTGTTCCAGGAGACCCTACTACCAGCTCCTCCTCTCAACCTGGAATCGGGCCTGGTCGCTCTGTTGGTGTTGTAAGGCGCGGTGCTGCGCCTGTCTCGTCGGTGTCGCCATGCCAATTCTCCTCTCTCGTGATCTTCATCCACTAACTCCAGAAGCCGCTCCCGTGCGTTGGCTCGGATGAGTCTTTGGCGGACTGCTTTGGTCCGGCCGACATGTGCGAGTTGGTGGATCCCAAACTCAGCTCTCCTCTTCTGTACGTGGGCTTCGAGAGCTTGGATTTCTTTGAGGCAGAAGGCCAACTTGCGTTTGTCGGCCTCGAGATTTCGAAGGCGGATGACGTCTGCCTTCACTCCGTAATCTCCCAAGTCTTCGATCGCTCTCTCCATCGGGCCTCTGATCATTCTTTCTTCTGTCAGCGTCATGAAATATCGGTCGTCACGGTAATTGGCAGGTGCCGCCCAGGATGCAGGAGCAGCTTCTAAGGTGTCCGCATATATGGGTCGTCCCTCTCCCATGGTCCCGTAAATAGTGGGTTCCCCCGTGATGGTGTCGATGCGGAAACATATGAACCTTGCATCCACCTTGGTTGTCGGCTCTGCTTCGGTGGCCGGGACCTTGATGGAAGTGCGATGGATCTCCGGTTGGAACCTTATCCAATCGTCTCCTGGGTGTGTTTGTACGAGGTCGTCTACGTCGACTTCAATGGTGTAATGTGAGGGGAAACTGTGCATGGATGTGGCTGGGGAAGAGCTTGGTGTCGTACTGGCTACTGAAGATAGTGGCGTGGCGATGCGGTGGACCTCATTAGTTTCTGGGTCCAATACCAGAGGGTGGTCGGCCTCCTCCTGTCGCTCCAACATGAGCTGTGCTGCCGCCAGGCCACTTGGGGAGTAGAAGAGTCTATCTCTTGCGAAGCTGCTCAGACCCCGGACCCGGTTACGTGGGTCATCAGGGTCGTTCTGGGGCAATGGATCTGTACGAGGGGGAATAGGAAGTGGTTCGGGGCTGGGGACGCGGCTTGGTCCGTGGACACTGTAGAGCGACGGTGATAGTTGCAAATATTCTTCCAGCCCAAAGCTGGGGGGCGTGTCGGTCGGTGGTGCATAATCGGGTTCTTCTGGGAAGGGTGGAGGTGGTTCGTTGGTGGGGTGTAATGAAGCTTCCAGTACGGCGACTTCCTCCGTGTCCACTGCTAACATGGCGTTGCGAGTGGCGGGTGACGGTGAGCTGTAGTTCGAGGACATGAGGGATAAGTTTTCGAACTGGTTGCAAAGGAGGGAGATGTCGGGGAGTGGTGAGGACTCCATGGTCAATCCCTGGGGGTTTATAACCATTCTCCGGATGGCCTTGGGGTTCTTATCATGGAATTCTTCTACCCTTTTGGCGGCGTTGTCTAGATTCCTTTTTGGTTCCCAGGAATCATGTGCCTCGGAGAATCCTTTCCACCGGACAAGATATTGTAAGGTCCTCGCTTTTCCGGTTTGCCTTGAGGCTAACACATTGTCTACTTCCCACTCCTCGTGTCCTTCGATCAGGTCAGGAGGTGTCTCAGGAAAGTTAGGTCCATGGAGTTCTGTCTCCTTATATGGGTGAAGAACAGCCGCATGGAATGCGTTGTGGATTTTCCACGCGGCTGGGAGGTCCAGCCTGTATGTTACAGCACTCAACACTTCTGTAACCTTGAAGGGTCCGAAGCGTTTGGCCCTTAACTTCATAGTGGGGTGTGTTGTTCGTAAATGGGTCCCTTCCAGCCAGACCTTTTGATCCACGCAGTATCTTTGGAAATGTGGATTTTTGGTCCAGAGGGATTGCGCCTTACTGATGGCTTCTTGGGCGTCTTTTCTGGCTTCTAGAAGTTGGGATTTTCATTCTTCTATTGCCGGTACATTTCCGACCCGTGTGGGTTGATGGGTGCAGGGAATGAATCCCATCCATAGTTCGTACGGGGGTTTCTTTGTGGTAGAGGAGGGACGGGAATTTATCATGTATTGGGCGACCTTGAGCCAGTCTGCCCAATTATCTTGCTGGTGGTTACAGAAGATTCTCAGGATGGTTTCTACTGTTTGATTTGTCCGTTCCGATTGTCCGTCTGTTTGAGGGTGGTACGCGGAGCTCATGTTTTGTTTGATGTCTAACTGGGCGCAGAGTTCTTTGAAGAATTGCGACGTGAACTGCGTGTCTCTATCCGATATGATCCTTTTGGGGAGGCCTGTATAGGGGAAGGCATGGTCTCTGAAGAGCCTTGCGACTTCCTCACTCCCCATATCTTCGCGACATGGGATTAGAATTACGGCTTTCGTGCAGTCGTGATCGGTGATGGTGAGAATTGTATCACAGCCGCGTGAGTCGGGTAACTTCGTGATGAAATCGACTGTGATAGTGGCGAAGGGTGTTGTGTCTTCACCAGGACCGATCGGCACAATGGGGGGCACGTTGCGGTGGGTGATTGTTTTCACCGCTTGGCAGGTGGCACATCCCTTGACGTAATCTTCTACATCTTTATGGATCGTGGGCCACCAGTAATCTCTTTTTAGCATCAGGTAGGTTTTCCAAACTCCGGGATGTCCCGACATCGGAGTGTCATGATACTCTTGGAGGAACGTTCGTCGGAGCTGTACATTTTCAGGAACCACCAGTGATCCCGCTTTCCACCAGACCTTCCATTCGTCCTGGTAGATGCCGTGCTTCTTTTTCCAAGTTCGGCACAATTCTTCGTTTGCTTTCTGCAATTGGTGAACTTGTTGCTCCAAGATAGAAATCTCGATGGCTCGGGCGAATAGTTCGTTGGGAAGGGCCGTGGTTTCCTTGTTGTTAGCTGATCCATCATCGTGATCTGGTCGTCGGGACAGAGGGTCGGCCTGGTTTTTCTTTCCCGGTAGATGGACTAGTTCGAAATCGAAGTCTGCTAGGAACACGATGTAACGAGCCATGCATCTGTTCAGTTTTTGTGGATGTCTGTAGTAGCGGAGGTTGTCATGGTCGGTGTAAATCGTCAGTTTATGAGGTGATCCCATAACAAGGTGTCTGACACGTTTGAGTCCTTCTATGATGGCTAGGAACTCTCGGTCGCCAATGGAATAATTCCTTTCAGCTGCATTGAGGGCTTTGGAGTGATAGGCCACTGCTCTCCTCTTATTCTGATCGTCTCTTTGGAAGAGGATGCTTCCTAGGGCGAATGCTGAGGCATCAACCTCGAGTTCGTATGGTTTGGAGGGGTCAGGGTGCCAGAGGACGGGTTCGGTAGTTACCCGTGTTATCAGTTCGTCTAGTGCCTTCGTGCAGTTTTCTGTCCAGACAAAGGGGGCGCCTTTCTTGGTAAGATCGTGTAGTGGTCGGGCAATGGATGCGAATCCTTGGATGAAGGGACATTGGTATCCTAACACTCCCAAGGTTTTCCTGACTTCTTCTACTGATTTGAGAGTTCTGGGCCATTCGGATATGCCTTTGACCTTTGCTGGATCAATGCGGACTCGGCCTCCTCCGACAAGCCATCCTAGGATTTTCATTTCGTCCTTTTCGAACTGACATTTCTTTGGTTTGAGGAAGTAAGAGCATTCTTCCATTTTGTCAAGGAAGTCGTGGACGATCTGCTTGTGTAGTTGGCGGCCTTCTTCATTGTTGGCCGTGGCCACCCACCAATCGTCCATGTAGTTCCCCAGGTTTTCAGGGTATTTCTGGAGTAAGGGGCGGAAATCTCGGTGCATAGTTCATTGGAAGAACGGGGGTGCGTTCGTGAGCCCGAAGTACATAACCCTGGGAACATAGGTGCCTTGAGGAGTTTTAAATGCCGCTTTGGTTTGGTCTTCTTCCGCAATGCGTATGTTATTATATCCCCAGCGGATATCAAACTTAGAGAAGAGTAATTTGCCGTGTAGTCTTTCCAGTGCGGACTGTATGTTAGGCAAGGGGTTGTTGTCCCTGACTGTGTACTTGTTCAGCTGTCGGTAGTCCATGATGATTCTCTTCTCCGAACTGTCTTTCTTGTTGATGAAGTAGACTGGTGCCGTGTAGGGCGATGGTCCTTTGTAGATTCGTCCTAGTTCCTCTTCTTCGAGAATCCAGTTTTGCAGGAGTTCTTGTTCATCTTTGGATAGGGGGTACACTTTACAGTTTAACTCCTTCGGTGCATCTGGGGTTAATTTGATCGTCATGTCTTCTGACCTTGCAGGGGGGAAGCGTCGTGCTTCTTCTTCGGAGAATACCTTTTGGTGTCTTCGGTATTCCTTTGGGATGGTGTCGATGGTAAGGTGGATTTTATCCTTATCCGCCTTCTGGGCCCATTCTTGTGCGATATTGGTTCGTTGCACGTAAATGGCTTCGTCTTCCTTGGGCTTTCCTAGTTGTTTGATCGCTTCTCTTTGCATAAAGAAGATGTTCTTGGCGACATGCATGTATCGGCTGCTTTGAAGTTGTACCGATTCCCCTGAAACCTTTCCTGTCTTCCAGTTGATTTTTGGGTTGAAATCGTAAAGGAAGGGGTATCCTAGGATGATATGATCTTTTCCTAGGCTTGTGATGTAGAACCTTTGGAGCATATGTTTGTTCCCTTTGACGATGCGTAGCCAGCAGTAATGGGTGATTTTGCCTTGTTTGTTTTCTGTGCCATTGACGTTGTGGACGGTAACTGGTCTAGCCAGTTCTTTGCATCCTATTCCGAGTCGTTTCCAGGTATCTTCGTCTATGAAGTTGTTGGTTGCGCCACTATCTATGAGGGCGGATTCGTCGGCCTTGGATTGCAAGGTGCGGAAAGAAACATTTATATTCAGGGTCGATAGTTTCCTAATGTACATTGTATCTTGCAATCCAGTCGCTCTAAGCCAGACCGTCGGCTTCGAGCTTCCTAAAAATCCGCCTTGGCCGATAGCTCCTCGTAGAGGTTCTCTCGGTCTTCGATAGTCATCCCCCTAATGTACTGGAGGACGTCCTTTTTGGTGTAGGAGGGAGGTGCAGTGGTCGAGGTTTCAGCTTCGCTATGTTGTTCCTCTTCCTCGTCTTCATTGATTACTGCAGCTCAGACCTTGGGCTTTTCTTTGGTGTATTGCCCTTGGGAGCTGCGGGGTTGATCGGGGGTTTTTCCTTTGCCTTTGTCGGGGCAGGCTCTGGACATGTGTCCCAGTTTGTGGCAGCGGAAGCACCTTCCTTCCTTCATTAGCTTGACACGTTCTTCATCTGTCAGCTTTCCGGTGGTACGGATGGCGTCGATGTCCATTGCGTTTGGGTCTTTTGTTGTTTGGGCGGAGAGGGTTTTTGGTAGCTCCGCATCCTGTTGGCTCTGGTCGAGATGTGGCCGGGTCCTCCTTTGGGTCCGATATTGTCGTTTAGGTCTTGCCATCTCTGGACTGTCTTTCGGGTCGCATCATACCATTCTTCCATGGTTGCTGGTAAGGTTTCTCGTTGGCGGATAACGCAATGGAGTCCGACCGGCAGAATGTCTTGGAACAATTTAATTGTTCCTTCTGCGTCTGGTCCCCACCCTGCTTCCCTAATGAGACATTTGAAGAGTGTGATGGAGGAGTCGACTTTGTCTACATCCAGTTCCATTTTTGTAAGATGGGAATACGCATCTTGTTTCTTAGTGGAGTCGGTGAAGGCATCTCTGAACGCTCTTGCGAACCATTCCCAGAGGGCTGGGTCGTTTTCTGCGTGTGTCGGGGGGTCTCCTGTGGCTGGGTTTCCTTCCACTTTGATGGATAGTTGGTCCGCCATGTCGTATGCCCAATCGTCGACCAGTGGTCCTTTGATGAAAGTGATGGCATAAGCCACTTGTTCTGCTTTGTTGGTGAAGGTGGAGTTGTGTCGGTTAAGGAAGCGGTATGCTCCAAATTGTTGCATGAAGCGTTCCGCGTCTTTCCTATCTCCTTGGAAGATCTGGGGGATCATTCCTTTAAGGGCTTCATTACGGGGTGGTGCGGCTGCTACTTGTCCGGCTGCTTGTCCAGCTGCCGGTTGGCCTCCGCCACCGCCGCCTCCGCCACCGCCTCCTCCACCGCCACCTCCTCCGCCGCCTGGTTGTCCTCCGGCGGGTGGTTGTCCTCCGGCAGGTGGTTGTCCTCCAGCTGGTGGTTGTTGGGGTTGTCCTCCAGCTTGTTGTGGAGCTTGTGCTGGTCCGGCTACCTGTGCCGGTTGTACATGAGCTACAGCGATTGCTGCCATTGCTGCTGTGAGTTGTTCGATGACCGGTGCGTGGGCCTGGTCGGTTGTGGGGATGTCTGGATCTGAGGCTGGTGAAGTGGTCTTTGCTTCGGGTGCTTCGTCACTTCCTTGTGTGATTTCTGTGTGGATTCATTCGAGATCCGGGGCGAGTAGGAACGGTTGGCTTTTAGTTCCTAATCCTGATTCGTGAGGGTCTTTGATCTCGTCTTCTCTGCTAACTTCATAGCACTCGTCGATGGTCCAACTGATTTTGTACCAGGTTCTGTTGATGTATTCAACAGGGTAGGTGTATAACCCTTCTTTGAGGTGATATGCTGATCGTCCCTCGGTCCGTGATTCTAGCCAGAAGGCCTTTCCCTGTATTTCTGTAGGGAGGTCGTCGGTGGTTCTATTTCTGAACCGGATGTCGGGGCTCTTTGAGAGCTTTTGTTTCCTTCCGAGGTCGAGTAGTATGTCAGCCAGTTTGGCTTTAGGAGAAGCTCGACTTGTGTTAAGCCCGCAGCAGGGCTTTGCGCACACTTGACCGAAGAGGAAGGTGTGCGGTCCGAAGCGTGCCGTGACATGCGATCAGACTCCTGAGATGCGCGTTGATTGGTATAGCCCAATCACTAAGCTTCGAAGGCAAAGGTCTGCCTTTAAGGACCTTTGAAGTATAGATGGAAGAGTAGAGAGGGGCCGCGCAGTAGACAGGAGTATACAAGAGGCTGCGATTGCAAAGCAAAGTCGAGCTTAAGGCTCAACTATCCATACGAAGTCATATATATACAGGTTCGAATCATGTATGACTAATAGTCCTATAACCGATTGGTAAGTCGGTTTGTCAGTCCATCAGTCATGCTCAGTCATCATATAGTACACTGTCAGCATGATGCGCGTATCAGTCAGCCTTAGTCAGGATCATCAGTCATCGGTACAGTAAGAGCCTCAGTCAGCCAGTCCAGTCGAGGAGCCATGCGTGTATCGTATGTGAGTCATGGGATCACGTGATCCCAGCCAGTCTGTCGGTCCGTAAAATACCTCACCTCTCTCCATACCAGAGGCGGAGCTTATCACTAACGGCTTCCATCCGGTCCTCGGTACGCTTGGCGGTGAGGATGAGACCGCGGACCATGCGGAGGAGAATTGGAGTTGTGAGGGCATCGGTTTGTCCTTCGACGAGAGCGCTAATGGCTCGGGGTGATAGGGGTATGGCTGGCTGCGTAGCACCGATGGCGAGGTCCACTGCAAGCACCCGTGCTGCGTTAGTGGGCGCGGGGTCCTCAACAAGAGGAAGGGCTCCATTGGAACCGGTCGTCTGATAGGGGGTCCCAGGGGCGGGGATGAAGAGGGCCTCGGTGGAGGCATAGGAGTCGGTGGGCGAGGCGGGAGCATACTGGTAGTTGTCTTCGGCAGAGGGAATAGCGATGATTTGAAGGGACATAGTGGTTTAGGATGTGGGAGGAGAATGGTACTTCGAGCTCTCAGGCCTCTCCTTTTATGTGGTTGCGTGAGTGGGCGTCTCTCGTGGTATGACTCGACCAGCGCCGGGGCGTGTACTTGGTCGGCTGGTTCCCATGTGTTGTCCGCAGTCCGGATATCCTTTCCATTTGAGGAGATATTGCAGGGTTTTAGTTCTCCCGTAGAGGCGGTGATTAACGATGGCCTCGACCTCGTACTCGTGTTCACCCTCGATCAGTTCGGGGGGTGGTTTGATGTAGTTGGGGCCGTGTTGTGGAGTCTTGCGGTATGGTGTGAGAAGGCTGGCGTGGAACACGTTGTGGATTTTCCAGGCGTCGGGTAACCGGAGCTGATACGCCACCGGTGATACTTGCTTGGTGATACGGAAGGGGCCGTGTCGCTTGGGGGCTAGCTTGGGGGTCTGGTAAGGTAGTTGGAGGTTCTTGGCCTCGAGCCAGACTTCTTGGTCCACGTTGAACTGGGGTGGTGGCGTCTGGTGGGCGGTGTGGTTGATGGCCTCGATCGCTTGTGCACGCCTTTCGAGGGCGGTCTGCTTCCTGTCTTCTACATATTGGTTAAGCGACGGAGGGGGGTCCATGGGGTGTAGGCGAGGCGTGTAGCCGAGGAGTGCTTCTGATGGGGCAATGTTAATGGTGGCATTTTTGTGATTGTTGTGCACCATGGTGGCTATTCCCAACCAATCACTCCAGTCGGTCTGGGCGCTGTTGGTGGTCAGGCGGAGGTATTGTTCTACCCACTGATTTGTCCGTTCTGATAGTCCGTCTGTTTGGGGGTGGAATGCTGAGGACACGTTTTGTTTGATCCCTAGTTGTTGGGCGAGTGCTTTCGCGAAGAAGGACGTGAACCGGGGGTCTCTGTCGGATATGACCTTGTTGGGTAGGCCGAACCACCGGTAGATGTTGTCGTAGTATAGTTTGGCTACTTCTTGTCCGGTGATTGTTGTTTTACAGGGGAGAAATACGGCCGCTCTTGTGCATCCGTGGTCTACTATCGTGAGGATGGCGTCGTATCCGTTGCTGGTTGGGAGTTGGGTGATCAGGTCCATTGCTATGATCTGGAATGGGAGTGCGTCGGTTGGTGTGGGGATGCGGTAGAGGGGTACTTTTGCCCGTCTCGTAAGGTTCTTGCCTTGTTGACATTTGGCACACCCTCTTACGTATTGTGCGATCCATTCGTTCATGTCTGGCCACCAGAAGTGTCGGCAGATGGTTGTGATGGTGGGGTCTCGTCCTGGGTGTCCTCTGATCTCCAGGTCGTGGAATCGATGGAGGATTTCCTTTTTCAGGGTGTCGTCTGGTGGGACGGCGATCTTCCCTTGTACACGCCAGTGCTTTAAGTTGTTGTCGTTGTGCGAGTGGGTCATGGTTGCTTTGTGGCGTTTGATCCATCCTGCGATTTCGGCGGGGTACTTTCGTTGCATCGTACCTATTCGCTGTTCTAGCTCCCACCATTTGTCCTTGGGGTCTTCGGTGGTGGATAGTCTGATGAAGCTGTCGGGGTGGAGCAGGGTTATATCTTGATTGTCTGTCTCGCCTTTGTCTACCCCTGGCGGTCTAGAGAGGAGGTCTGCCGAGGTGTGGAGTTTCCCTGGCACGTGTTGGATCTTTAGGTGGTATTCCTGGAGTTCTGCGAACCAGCGTGCTATGCAGCGGTTTACCTTCCGTGGGGATTTCCAGAAGGTCAGGTTCGCGTGGTCGGTGAGGACCGTGATTGGGATTGTTGATCCTGCTAAGTGGGGTCGCCAGTGGGCTAGGGCTTTCATCAGTGCCAGGAGTTCTCTCTCGTAGATGTTGTAGTTGCATTCAGTAGGGGTGAATGTCGCGGAGTAGTAGGCTATGGGGTGTTTGGTTGGTGAGGTTTTTCTGGGGTGTTTGTCTCCCTCTTGTAAGAGTATGGCTCCCATGCCGTATGCGGATGCGTCCGTGGCTAGGAAGAAAGGTTTGGTGTAGTCGGGTTGGCGTAGAATTGGGTTCTGGCACATGTGTTTCTTGAGGGTTTCGAAGGCTTTGATTTGGGCCTCTCCCCATGCGAATGGCGTTGCCTTCTTTGTTAGGTGGATCAATGGTCTTGCAATCTTCGAGTAGTCTTTGATGAAGTATCGATAGTATCCTGTGAAGCCTAGGAAGGCTCTGACGTCTTGGACTGTTCGTGGGGCTTTCCAGTCCGCTACTCCTTGCACTTTGGCTGGGTCCATGCAGATGGTGTTGTGACCCAAGATAACGCCTAGGAATTCGACCTCTTTTTGTTCGAAGGCGCACTTCTCTGGTTTGAGGAAGAGGTCGTGTTTGCGCAGTTTGTCAAGGATCTGGTGGACTCTTGTTCGGTGGTATGGGAGGTCTGATCGGGTGTGTATGAGGATGTTGTCCATGTAGATTGACAGCCAGTCTTGCCGGAGTTCTTCTCTGAACAGTGCATTCATCATGGTCTGGAAGGTGGCTGGGGAGTTGGTCATCCCGAAGAACATTACTTGTGGTTCGAAGAGGCCGTGGTTTGTAATGAACGCCGCCTTCCATTGGTCTCCGTCGCGAATCCGTATGTTGTTGTATCCCCAGCAAATGTCGAACTTGGTGAATAGGCTGGCTCCTCGGACTCTTGCAATTAGTTCGGGAATGAGCGGGAGTGGTGTGGCGTTTCGGCGGGTCCATTCGTTGAGCTTCTGGTAGTCCTGCACTGGTCGGAGCTTCCCGTCCTTCTTTTTGACGAAGAAGAATGGGGCTGCGAACTGACTCTTGGACTCGGTGATGTATCCCTTGTCGAGGTGCTCTTGGAGGAATGTTGCGAGTGCTTCCTGTTCTGGTTGGGTTAGGGCGTACACTTTCCCTGGCATGTTTTCTGGGTGGCCCGGTTTTAGTTCAATGGCGTGGTCCCATTCTCGTGGTGGTGGGAATCGCTTTGACTCTGCTTCGCTGAACACGAAGGAGTGTCGGTGGTATTCCTTTGGGATTGGTAAGGATTGGATCGCATGTTTTTCAGCCAGCTTTGAAGCTAGCGTTTGTCTGTCGGCCGCTGTGGCGGTGTGGATCTTGGCTGTTGTCTGTCTGATCCTGGCTTTGATAACTACGGGTAGTTGTTCGTAGGCGATCCATCCTTTTGCCCAGTCGATGACTGGTTGGACTGCGGCGAACCATGGGTAGCCTAGGATTACCTTTTGTTCGCCTAGGTTAGTGAGGAAGAAACGCATCGTGTGCGTTTGGTCGCCCGTTCGTACGTCTAAGTCAGTGTAGTGGGTGATTTGGCCGTGGCGGTTCTGCGTTCCGTCCACGTTGAACACCTTGCAGGGTTCTGCCAGTTCTTCGATTGGCAGTTTAAGTTCTCTTGCATAGGCGGGATTGATGAAGTTCTCCGTAGCGCCGGAGTCTAGTAGTGCGGAGGTTTCGGCCCTCTTAAACAGGGAGTTTAGGTATACGCAAATTGTCATTGATCGACGGTTCGATAGATACACGCTCCTTGTACTTAATGCCCTAACCAAGGCCGAACTGGTTAGGCGTCCTGAAAACCCTCTTCCTCGGCCGCTACTATCCCTCCTCCGAAGTGCGCTGCTACTTGGTCCCGCTGATCGGTGGACATGGCCGCCAGTCTGGTGGCTATTTCGTCCACTGGGTTCTCGTTGGTCGTGGTATCTGACATCCAGTCGACCAGTTGTGCTGTGGCTACGTGCGGCTTCTTCTTCCGATTGGGGCAGTTGCGTGCAAAGTGGCCGATTTGGTTGCATTCGTAGCAGGCACCACGGGGGGCTCGGTCAGTGTTGCGGGGGTTTCGGTCGGTTGACTGGGTTTGGGCGACATTTACTTGGTAGACGTTTCCTTGCTCGTCTTGCATTTGGACCGTCCTCCCTTGGGGTTGTCGGTTCCTCCAGTTGTTGTTCCGGTTTGTGCGTGCTCGGTCCGCATCGACGTCCATTGGGACAGGGGCGTTGTTTAGGTGACGGGGGGCGTTGGTGGAATTGTACCCTCGGATGTTTGGGCGGTTAGGTTGTTGGTTGGTAGGGTTGGGCTGCGCGAACCGATTCCATCGTGATGACGGTGGTCGGCTTGTGGTGTTCTTGTCCTGCTTGAACATCTCGTAGATGAGAAGTTGGGATGCTACACTGTCGATCGCTCGTTGTTTGATTTCTGCGTAAGTGTTGACTTTCGGGGGCTTGACTATGTCGTTGACGATGGATTTGGTCAGTCCTTTCAAGAAGTATCTGACAGTTGCGGGTGCCATGAGCGGGTATTCGGCCTTCCGGGCGACCCTCTCGAAGTCTTGGATGTATTGGTCGACGTCGGGCCACTTCATCTTCATATTTTCTATCTGAAGATGTGCTCGTTCTTCGGCTTGTGTGTCTTGGAACTGGTTCCGGAACTCGTTCAGGAAGTGTATCCAGACGTCGGGAACATCTTTGATGAGTGGGTCCAGTCGATCCACCCAGTCTCCTTGGTTGAGGGCCCATTTGTCTACTGTTGGGCCTTTGATGAATGTTAGCGCTATTGCTACGCAGCGGATCCAGGATTGGAGGCCGGGGACCGTGGTGTTTATGCGGAAGTAATGTCGTAGTTCGTTTATGAACTGGTCTGCCTTTGCTCGGTCTCCGTCAAACTCCGTGGGGGGCGCTCCCCATGAGGCGGGCATCTTGGTTTGCCGGGGGCATAGGTGGTGCCGCCGGAGGGTTGGGGGCTCCGGGGTTTCCTCCCGGGTTGCCTCCTCCTCCTCCGGGGTTGCCTCCTCCTCCTCCGGGGTTGCTTCCTCCTCCGGGGTTGCCTCCTCCTCCTCCGGGGTTGTTGCTCGGTTGTCACTTCATTGCCGTGTCTAACTTCTTTTGCACGGAGGCCGCTATCTTAGGTTTAGTGGTTGTGGTGGCGGTAGTGGTTGCTGTGGTGGTGGCCATGGTATGTTTGTATATTAGCGAAGCAAATGGTCAGGTGTCGATGAGTGGGGAGTTTCTGATGATGGTGTTGGTATGGTCTTCTGTGGGTTCTTTGTCCGTGGTAGGTGAGTTGGGTTGTTGGTCTGTGGAGACGGGAGATGGGGGCCAGGTGTTATCTTCGGCGTCGTCGTCTGAGTCCGCTGGGATAGGTAGGAATGTTCCTCCTTTGCGTCTGCATCGGCGTCTCTCTTGTGCGTCTAGCTCGTTGTGAGCCTTGATGTCAGGTCTTCTAGGTCCTCGCACTAGTTTGAATTTGTCTCTGTCTTCTTCGAGGTAGACTTGGGTGAGGAATCCTTTCTCGTTATGTATCCAGACATGGGTTCCGTCTATGCAATCCTGTGCCTTCTTGGTTGTGTCAGGATGATATAGTATTGCTATCCCGTCGTATCCGGGGATGACTCCTTTGTCGATTCTTCGTAGGTGGGCGTTCTTTGGTGGTTTGTCGTCGTCTCCAAAGTCCGTGAGGTATTCCTTGGGTGGGGCCTCCGTGATGGTAAGAAAGTTGAGTCTAATGTCACCGCTGCTTATGCAACGATAACGAGTAGACTCAGAGTGATAGTGACAAGGCTCTTAGCGGCCGCCTTCTGGCTAGGAGTAGGGAACAGGTGATATTGCCGTCGTAAGACGGACAGGAGACTCAACTTAGTGACTTAGGGTCACAAGAGAGTCGTACTTATACTACTACAGGGTACAGGGTACGGGGTACAGGGCACAGGGCACAGGGCACGGGGAGACACGATGATACGGGGCTGCGAGTCACGTACATAAGGCTGAGTCACCAGGCAACTCATGTAGTCCATCCACATCAGGTGAGGCATACAGTCGTACATACTAATCGAGGCTTACCACTCCCTCGGGCTCGTCCAACTCCATGGGGCTATCCTTGCGGCTAACATCTCCGTCGATCGAGGGGGGGAAGTCCCAGGGTCGAGGGGACAGTAACATGGACAGTCTGAGGTGGGCTTGCCAGACAAGGTGCACATGCTCGTGGTGCAGAGTGTCTTGTGCACATGTGGTGCACCGTGCCTTGCACACTCGTGGTCACGATGTGGTGTGGAGTGTCTTGTGCATGTGTCATCCCTACCTCCATGTCTCTGCACAATGTTCCCGTGTGTTCAGGTTCAGTCCATAGCCATTAGTTATTAAATATGTATTTTATTATTTTAAATAAATTACAATTGAATCAAATACAACTTAAATAAATTATAAATAATATAAGATATGCTTTAAATAAAATACCTATTTAAAATAGGTACTTATAATAAAATTTGAATTTTTTGGCTTCTGGCTTGTCAGCTTTTAGCTTGTTGGCTGACTGATCTGCTAAAAAGCACTGAAAAGGGCCCTAAAGTTGGCAAGCAAAGTGTGAAGTTACTGATGGAGGGTCTCTTTGCAAGTCTCTGTGTTCGACAGGATGGGGCCCAGCCCATCCAGGGGACAGACCGGGTGGCTTATTTGACCCCATCGGTGCACAAAGGGGCTTGGGTGGCTTGGTGGCTTTGTTGGGTTAGGGTTGGCTGTTGGTATGGGTGCTGGATGCCAATGGTGTCAGGGCATCGCGACAACGCATTGTTCGTGGGTCTAGACTCTAGAGGGGGTGAAAAGTATTATATTTGGCTATGGTATGGTAGTACATGGAGGGGAGGGAGGGGTTATGTGTGGAAGTAATGGGTGTGGCATTGTGCCAGTTGGCTGGTGCGATGCAGCGGTGGGTGATGATGGTGCCATCGTGGTGGCACTGGCACTGGTGGGGGTCGATGGTGGTTGATGGTGACGGCTCTTTGTGTGTTGTTTGTTGGGGTGGTCGGCTCGTTGGGGCAGTTGGTTGGTCGTTCTGGGTGGGTGGTCGCTCGACACTAGGGGGGCATTTTGTTTCTCATGTACTTAGGATATGGTTGGCTGGTTCTCGCAAGGGGTTCTCAGGCCATTCTACTGTAATAAGTGATGTGGTTATGGGGGGGGTATGCGTATCATTTCCTTGCCTGGTTTTGGAACCCGCCCCATGGTGGTGGTAGCGGTTCAAGGAGCCCCCCACTACCTGTGATGTCATTTTCTGTCTTCGTGGTGGTTTGACGAATTGACGAATGATGCCGACATTCTGTAACACCAGGCTTGGGTTAGTGTTAGGTTACGTGAAACGCTCAATTCATCTCACTGATTCTCACAACACTGATCGCGCTCACGGCAATGGCATGGTTATGAGCGTACACCAAGGAATGTCGCGTAACATAATCATGTATCCACTTCACCACCATCGGTAATTAATTTCTGGTTTTTTCGGTTGACATCTTGACACCGAGCACCGCGCGTGAGATGGATTACCGGCGTCTTGCTTTTCATGTTCGTGATTGTTGAGTCGCGATGCGGAGCGTCCTGGAGGAACACTGGTGTACGAGATTCGTTCTTCACTTTCTACTCTCACCCTGTTTCTCCAATTCTCTTGCTCACGCATTGGTTAAACCGTTCCCCAGATCGCGCTCTCTTACAAGCTCAATAGTACCCCTGTCACAGGGACGTCGATGTCTCTTTAAGAGCGCAGCAAAACATTGTTGGAGCATGCTGCACAGACCGTCACTCGGCCTGGCCTTCTATGGCATCTCGTTCCTCCGTTCTATCTCGCACATGACATCCCCCGTGGTATTTTACAACTTATCATCGCCAGCATCCACTTCCTTCTCATGCGACTTGTATCTTCGTGTATAATTCCTTGTGACGATCAACCGTTCGACAACCGGTTCCCTGCTCTTGGCTTTGTCTGGGCGTTCCAGGCTGGGTTTCCATCTTGGCGACTGTCGTAAGACTCGGCGGGATTGGACTCAGAGAGACCCACTTTGGGAGATACTATCTACAAATTGGCCATTTACATTGAATTGAGGGGCGGACTTTGGGTGGCGCCTCCTATCATCTTCTGTGCGCCCGCAGGAAGAAGAGGGTACCGTCGACACGGTGAAGCCTTCATGGCGTCACCCACCCGCCCAAAGGACACCGTAGATGTCATCGGTTGCCTCTTCAGTACAGCTGCGCGTGACGGGCACGATGCCCTCTTTTCTAGTTGGTGTTGATCTCTTGCTCTTCGTTCTGGTCCTTGATTTGAATTGTTTTTCTGGAAAGACTGATGGGATATAGGTATGTGGTGCTGTTCAGACGGTCAAAATAGGTTGACAGCACACTTCATACAGTATGAGTTCTTGTTCGAGTCGCCTTGCATCTCCGCATTTAACTCAGAGACTGGTGTTTAGGACTTTCACTGCCGACTCGGAGTAGAGAAGGGATGCCCGATATCCTGAAAGGTGGGGTCCCGTACTGTACTATAACGGCTACAGGCTCAAGTATTCGAATATCTGTTTTTCTCTCTTTTATAGCAACCTCTATGCAGTCAACCGGCCGAAAAATTCTCTCTTTCTCAGCGTCTCCCAGGCCTCACTGCCTCGCTGTGTCTACGTTTCCCTCTCAGTGCATCATCCCGTTGCGATCTACACTCTCCAGTGAACTCACTTTATCCACATAAAAGGTTGAGCGCTCAACCTCAGCGCTAAACCATTTTCTCCCAATTACGCCCATCGTTTTGGGCATTTAGTTTGCGTGTACATGCGGCATCGATCTTGATTAGCGAGGCGGTGCACTGTTTCAACCCTCTACCACCGCATCCTATTATTTCCCCGTCATCTCTTCCTAGCGAACCAAATTCCCCTTTCACGATCCCACATTTCTTCCCCACATTTCTTCCCCACTCCTGACATGACAGACCGGTCAGGATCGTTTCACGTAAAGATGCTCTTTGAGGCTGCCTTGCAGAACTACGAAAAGCAGACAGGCATAGCTCTGGTCAAGCATCCACTCGCCAACAGGCTCCAGAGCTGTGACACCGTCGAGTCTGTTACCGCAGTTCTTCATGAACAATCACAAGTTTTCCATGAATTTCGGGGAAGAGACAAAGTATTAAAGCCGCTCAAAAGGGCCGCAACAATTCTGTGTAAATTCTCTGCCACTGCCAATTTTGGTCAGGCAATCGGCCTGGTACGTCCATAGGCGCTGATAGAGGGTTCAATTTTCCTCACCCTCATGGTATAGCATTTCCCGCCCGTAGCAGCAATACACACAGGCCTCGCTGTCCTACTCTCTGTATGTCCCTTTCTTTAGTCCTCGAGCACGCATCTTCGTGACATTCAAGCCTATCAGGTGGTCAAGGACACCACTGACAGCTATGATGCGCTGGTGGATTTGTTCGAGTCGATCGAACATTTTCTGAAGCGCCTCGACATCTACACAAAGATCCCTCCTACAGTCGCTATTACTGAGATGGTGGTCAAGATACTAGTGGAGCTGCTCTCCGCCCTTGCGTTGGCGACCAAACAGATTAAGCAGGGAAAACCAAGTGAGTCTTTCTTCGGAGAGGTATTATATTACCTGACTCGATGTCACTTGAACGCAGTGAAACTTTTTAAGAAACTCCTTGGAGAAAAGGACGTCGAGGAGGTACTCCAAAGGCTAGACCGGCTCACCCTGGACGAGGCTCGGATAACCGCAGCGCAGACCCTCGAGGTTGTTCACGGCCTTATCCAGAATATGAGGGTAGTCATGTACGGTGAGCAAATACACTTGGCTTATCGCCTGCTGGGTGTTGATGATCCCTTGCTCTAGATGGAAAGGCATCGGTTGACCATTTTAGGGATGCCTTCGGTATGTTTTCCAGGCCTGAATCAAGTGACTTCGTGTCTGACTGAGAATAAGAAATTATGCAGCAACTCGCGGGCGATCATAACAAGTTGAAGCGTTAGTCATTTTTTCAATGTTATGATAGCTGCCTGGGATAACCGAGATTGTCTGGCAGATGACAGCTTACAGAAAGATATTTCAAGTTGGCTATCACCACCTGATCCTTGGAAGAACCACCATATCGCCTGCGAATCACGCCATCCGGGGTCTGGATCGTGGTTCATTCGGGGCAACACATTCTCAGAATGGAAAGCGTCGGAGGCCCCGAGTTCCCTTCTATGGGTTCATGGCAAACGTCCGTTAATGTCCCGATCTTACGTCTTTGCAGAGGCTGACTTTTTTTTTCGCAGCGGGCGCGGGAAAAAGTGTTTTTTGGTACGTCAAACCTTGATATTCCCGTCTCGGGAACTCATTGTGTTGATCAGCTCCACAATTATCGAAGACATCGATGCAATGCGGAAAGATGGACTCGCGTCACTCGCATTCTTCTACTGTGATTTTAGGGAAGATGAAATGACGGGCCTTCGTGGATTACTCTCATCGCTGCTAGTCCAGCTCTGTCATCAATCCGACTCCTATTCTGATGTGCTTTTCGAGTTCTATTCGAAATACGTCAAGGGTTTTCGCCCTCCCAGCAACCATGCACTTGTGAGATGTTTAAAGGACATACTTAAACTCACTAAACAAGTCCCTGTGTACATCATCGTGGATGCTTTGGACGAATGTCCAAACACACCTGCCGTCCGATCACCCCGTGCCAAAGTCCTAAGCTTCGTAGAGGAGCTTATCGAATCGCAATTCCCGAATTTGCGCATATGCGTCACTAGCCGACTGGAGGCTGATATCAAGGATATCCTCGATCCTTTAATTTTCCGATCTTTTTCCTTGCATGACCAGAACGAACAGAAGAAGGACATCGAGGATTATATCACGTCATTTATTAATACACATCCAAAAAACAAAGGGTGGCATGTGGAACACAAGCAACAGGTGATCAACGCCCTCACGGAAAAAGCTGACGGGATGTAAGGCGTTAATACTTAATCCTTGATGACTCTCGCTCAATTCCGTGATGTAGGTTTAAATGGGTAGAGTGTCAGGCGGACCACATCTGCGGTTGCATCCCAACAAATATCTAGTATGCACTGGCCGACTTGCCAGAGACGCTGGACGAGACATATAAGCGCACCTTGCGAGGGATCAATGAGGCAAACTGGGAATCCGCCCATCGGCTGTTTCAGTTCGTTGCAGTGGCTTCCCGGCCGCTTCGCGTCAAGGAACTCGCCGAGTTGCTCGCATTCGATTTCAAGGCGGGACCAATTCCGAAATTTTATGAGTATTGGCGCCCACGAGATCCAGTAGATGCAGTACAGTCTACATGCTCCAGTTTGCTTGCCATTGTTGAGGGATATGATGTCTATGGATACCCCTCGGGAAAAGTCATACAATTTTCCCACTTCACCGTCAAAGAATTCTTGACGTCCGCCCGCCTTGCTGAAGCAGGCGACAGTATTTCCCGCCGTTATCATGTTTCCATGACACCTGCTCATACCCTCGCGGCGCAAGCCTGTTTGGGCATTCTGCTATACCTCGATATGGATATCGTCAACAGCGAAAGCCTAGAGGAATGGCCTCTAGCTGAATACGCTGCTGAACATTGGGCTGACCATGCCCGGTTCGAGGACGTATCGCGAAATGTGGAGGATGGGATGAAACGACTGTTTGACCCGAGAAAGCCACATCTTTCCGTCTGTGTCTGGATACATGACCCAGATCCTCTTCCGTGGAAACGAAGCCGACGAGCCGAAAGGCCATTGCCACCCCTCGGAACTCCCTTGCATTATGCCGCTTTTTGGGGTTTACATTCCATAGTAGATTTCCTCGTCGTTGAGTGGTCACAGAATGTGCACTCTCGAGGTTTCAGCAGCTTCACCGACAATGTAACCCCATTGCTTCTGGCGTCGAAACGTGGACACGTAAAAGCTGCTCGCATGCTTATTGAGCACGGGGCGGCTGTGATGGCTCGGAATGGGGATGGGGAGACTCCATTACATGTAGCGTCGCAAGAGGGACAAATGGAAGTTGCTCTTATACTTATTGAGCATGGCGCGGATGCGAAGGCCCAGGACAGGAACGGATGGACCCCATTACATCGGGCGTCGTCGAAAGGACAGATGGAAGTGGCTCGCATGCTTATTGAGCACGGCGCGGATGCGACGGCCCAGAACATGGATTGGGAGATTCAATCATATGAGTTGCAAGAGTCTCCATCACATTACGTCGGTCCCGAGGGTCCGTTTCATGGCGCTTCATTTCAAGACCAGATATATCAGCCCGTAGAATCCTCTGACAATGCCTCAGCGCTCTTTAGGCCGAGTGTCCCTGTTAACTATGCACAGTCCAGCTCATTAGCAGTGCATGCAGGACCTTGGAGCGAACCGGTAGTTCGTTGTCGCTATCCAAACTGTTACCGCCTTGCATATTGGGATGAGGAAATGCAGGAGTTTGCTGAGTACTGCTCACAGGATCACATGCGGTTCGTGGTCTCCTTACAAACTCTGGTTGTACTCGTGCTGAATGTCGCTTTTTGGGCATCCAGGGACGATCTATGGCGCGGTGTTCCCCCATGCCCAGCCTGTAACAAGTGTCCTCGCCGCATCGACGGCAATTACTGCGGATCTTCCTGCGAAAGGTGGGACACACAGAGGCGACAACAGGCACAGCGTCAACGGGACGATCCGGGAAGACTCCATTGCGTCAAGACCGAATTCATATTCGCTCGGAGAACGGAAATCCGCAGAGGTCTCTAGCATTGTAGCGCGGGGGTACGCGCCGAGTGAGTCCGGGAGGATAGAGATTAATAGAAGGGGGGAGGATAGGGATAGGAAGGGAGAAGGAGGGGAAGAGGTAGAGGGGAGTTTAGGACGCTAGAAAGTAGAGAAGATAGATCAGCGCGGGAGCGGAGGAAAAATACACACGTCGGCTCGGCGGCCCTGTACGATGTGATTCCCGTCGGCAACGTGAAGAGAGAGAGAGAGAGAGAGAGGATTAAGCAGAAGAGAAAAGAAAGAGGAAATCGTCCTGAGACGTTCAAATGCGCGCAAGAGGAGAAACTGGGCAGTCCGAAGGGGTTCTGCTCCATCTATTTCCGGAGCGAGCTATATACATGCGAGACCAGCTAATCTACTTGCGGTCTGGGTCCGATGGGGCGAGCATAAAACGGAAATATTGAGGGGGAGGAACACAGGAAAGCGTCGGGGGCCACGCGGTCACCTTCGCGTCACATGGTGCGTGACAGAAAGAATGTAGCTAGGGAAAGGGGTCGACATCGCTAAGTCGTGCATAAGTATTCTAATCAATGAACGAGGGGCAGTCGTGTTGACCGCAGCTATACTACTGTAGGTATAATGAGGGGGAATGAATAGAGGGGGATCGAATGTAGAGCAAATAAAGTACTTAAAGGGTTAGGAGAGCGTCGGGTCTACCAACTCCAAGTCCAGAGAAGTCCGCCACGTCGGAAGGGAGATCAAGGTAGGGATGCCCCGGACGGCTCAGATTTATCGGGAAGGGGCGCCGGAGCACTCTGTACGAGCGCAGCCGTATGTACCACCTTACAGCATGCTGCTCGGACATGGCGTCCATTTCGTCTGGCATTGCAAAGTAGGCATGTGGATGGTGCGATCCATCCTGGTGATAGAACTGAAGAAGCATTATCCTCAGGTACTTTGGCTGGGACCGGGAAATGGGACTTGGATTAGGACTTAGATAGACACGTGGGCGGATTACCTTCTATGGACGTCGGATACTGTCGATTTACTACATTGCGGAGGTCCGCATCTTCCCTTTGAGCTGCGGATCTTTCCTCCTTACTGTACTGTACTTACAATGGATACGAGCGCAACCCCTTCATAGGACAGATCGCCGTTTTGGTATCCCTTTAGCGCTTAGGTACAATGTGGTATGTATATAGCTTGGGATAACCGCACCGTAGATGATCGTCGAATGCCTGTTCTCTCCTCAATCCTGCTGCACTCTAGGTTATGGGCCCTGGTCGAACACAAAAGAAAAAGACAAAACAAGCTAAGAACTCACCAGCTCGACAATGCAAGTCCCCGGTCCCAAGTTGAGGACGAAAGACCCCTCAACGGGCGCGATCCCGTCAGAAGCCTCCCCATTTATCGCCGCAAACGACTCATCGGCGCCCAAGCTCTGTGCCTCGCCTCTGCACGTGGGGGCTCGCATCGCAGTCTTCACGCTTGCTCGACCCACTGGTCTAGCGTCAAAGCAACAACTTGCGTGTGAGAATCCACTTCAAGGCATTTGGTTGAACGAGAGTGAGGATAAATAACGGATACAACGATCGTGCGTTATTATCAAAGAGGTCGATCGCCGCTCAAGCGGCATGCTCAGGTGCGCTGAAGAATATTGACCAAAAATAATACCTGCCAAATAAATATCAGTGCGAATTTCAGGCAAGTTCGCATACCAGACGAACACGCTCTCCAAGGGCCGCAGAGAAGGCACAAATAACATCCACAGTTGAATTAAGCGGCTCAAACCGACAGTAAACGTTCTCATGTTTCTACAATCCAGCCACTCGGTCTTAGATTAGCTACTTCGAGACTGATCTAGCCCCTGGAGGTGCTGGGCGCTGGGAGAATTGCAGGCCTGGAACTGTGCGGAGAGTGGAAGAGTAAGTAGATCATTTGTGCGTTTCCGTATGCTTTCAAGGAATTATTAAAGAAAGTGGGTGACGAGGCGGTCGTAGGGGTATGAGACATGGGTAGAAGTCGGAAGTGTTGGCGTTGGCAACCAGTCACCACTGATAAGCGCACGTGACAGACAGTACCGCCTGCAGCAGACCGTCGCACCCATTTCTTCGAAAACCCAAGCGTCTGGGGAGTAACTTCACGAAACGAGAAGTTGCTACCATAGTATACTGTACTTTTAAAAGACAGACGCCTCTCTTGCTCCTATCATACACCTTTTTGATGACATGAAGCAGCACGGGTATTAATATACCATTAGGGAGTAGAGCAGGAACCAAGGCAGGAACAGTCCAAACTTTTCATTTCTACGACCGGAAATACTGCGACTTTACACCAACGAGCAATAGTCCCATCCTCGCCCGCGCACCGCCTCCTCGAGCGCTCGGTCGTCAGCTGTGCTCCGCCGTAACGGTGTACTGTCATCCGTTCCTGCAGTGCCGATAGCAGCGCAATGCTTCTGATTCCGACTCGGCCGATGCTCCGCGCGCTGAGCAGGGAGCGCAGACATGTCGCGCGGATAGCTGTGTCTAGAAAAAAGGAGAAACGTAGTTTGCGGAGGCAGCACCGCATGTAGCGCTGCCAGTTGCGCATTGAGGTTCGAGACGGCCGAGAAAAGGCCGTTGCTGTTCTGATTCTGATCAAGTGGCACCGCCGCCGGAGGCACCGAGGGGGTATCAGCAGCGGTGTCATGGTTTGCGTTCTCTGTGGGGACGGCATCGCTGCGAGAGGTTTATGTTTATGCGTGTTTCTGGACTTCTTCAGTTGGGAGAGATAACAGACATGAGAGATAATAGAGAAGATGTCTCACGTATAACCCAAAGCATCCCCAGCGCCATCAATCGCGCAAACACGAACTCATACAAATACAGAGCTCCAAGCACCCCTTCAACTACCTCCGCACCACTCGTACATGCTACGATCATGGCCGGTGCCGCTGCCAAGGTGCCATACCATGCGCCAGGATTGCCATGGTCGACGATCGCCGCGCGTGCGCCACATCCGAGTCCAGCCCTACAGGAAGGACTGTGTGAATGCGAGCGGGGAATATGCGCGAGAATCGGTTCATAATCGGTCCTGAACTCTCCGATGTTCTGCCTCAGAGCATCTTTTGCTGCTGTCTTCTGTAGATGAGGGCTCAGGTACACAGGAAAAATACAGTTTGTGGACTCTATCGTCCCATTCGGTAGCGGCGGGATCTGCGGCGGCAGATCTACAGTACGTCGGTGTCGTGGTTTAACAAATTGTCGGTGTTTCTGTGTCGCTGGCTATGGAGTAACGTAACTCTGCGATCTTCGGGATAACGGGAGGATGCAATGACAGGTTGGTGAGTGGACCGATTTTCTCTTGTGTGGCGACGTGGCTGGCCCCAAACTCACCCAGCGTGATGCGGGCGCTGTCATCGGACGGGTAGACCACCGTTCAAGCTGCATGTTTGGGTGCCCTGAAAAATGTGACCTGAAAAAAAAAGCGCAAAACCCCGCACTATGAAAAGGACACTGACTTTGGCAGATCACTTTCACAGGAGCCAAATAAACATGAGTGCGGATTTCAGACAAGTTCGCATACCAGGCTCTATAAGGGCCGCAGAGAAAGCACAGAGGACGTTCACAGTTGGATTGAGCGGCTCAACCCGACAGTAAACGTTCTCCATGCTTCGATCATCTACAACTTCGACACTGATATAGCCCTGGACTTGCTACTGAAGGCTTGCAAGAATGGCGCTGGGATATGCAAGCCTGGAACGGAGTGGCGAGCGAATAAGTAAGAAGATCTTTCATTGACGGTAAGTCGGTGACGAGGCGGCCGTAGGGTGAGAAAAAAGTGGGGTTCACCATCTGATTAAGCGCGCATGTCACGTGACAATTCCATTCTTCGACCCGACTTAGGGGATGTAACTTCGCCAAACGTTTTTGATGTTATGAAGCAGTACGGCCCCTGTACTGGTATTAATATACCATACGAGTCCTATCAGACCCCAGGACCAGGAGCAATCTAAACCTTTCACTTCTACGAGCGAAAATACACACGACTACGAGTCTACGACTTGACGCCAACGAACAACAGCCCCATCCTCGCCGTCGTCAGCCGTGCTCAACCGCAACAGTGCGCTGATAACAGTTCCCGCAGTACCGGTAGCAGCGCCATGATTCTGATTCTGACTCGCCTGTCGCCTGGCCGTATCCGAAAAAAAGGAGAAACGCCGTTCAAGTTGTTCGCGCGCATGTACCGCTTTGATTTGTGCAGTTCATAATCAGTTCAGAACTCGCCGTACCCGGGCCCTAATGTCAACCATCAATCAGCTCTCTCATTCTGCAGGGCGGGTGCGCACTATTTTTAATCTTTGCTTTCAGTAAATCCACACAGGCCCGAGCATCCTCTTCGGGATCGTGTCCGCTGGGCCCACGATTCTGTATGATGCGACCGAGCCACTTGCGTGTGAGCCATGCTAGTCCTGGCTTTAGTGGGCGCCCGTCTGGGTGATGGAAGATCAGGGCAGTGTCGATGCACCATGGGTGGGAGAGTTTCAGTGCGCGTAAGTCCGACTCCAGTGAGTGACCTAGCAAAATCGTCGACGGCGTTATGATCGTGCGGAGATGTGCCTGTACGTCGGCAAGCGACGTGGTTATAGATTCTAGGTCTTGGGCCGTTATGCCGGAGAAGCTGGAGTCTGGGGTTATAGCGCGATAAAAGGAACCATAAGTTGTGAAACGCACCGAGTGCGATAGTCTGTGATCGGACTTGGTGGTTTGACGAATTGATTATATACGGCCCTGTTGGTTGCATAGTCGACGATGCAGACTCGAGTCAGCGCCTTGCCGTCGGCTGTGAGGCACTGAGAACATTTGTCTTTGTCAGTATACGATACCGTGTATGCAACGCAGAGAACGTGCCATCTCGCAATCAATCGCGTAGACTGATTGAGATCCTGGCTTAGAATCTGCATTCGCCTTAGGGGTCTCAATCCACCCCTCTGGCTTTGAAAACACGTCGGAGAGATAGGAAGGAACAGGGTAGTCGTTCTCGACCATCTGCTCTACTGTAAGGAGGTACTGAGTCGGGTCCTTTTTCGCTGAACATTCCGCTATCCATTTTAGTGGGAAACGTCAGCTCGAGAGATAAATTAAAGGAAACGGGCAGAGAGCTCTGGCAACAGACCGGCGATTGGTTCTCTCAAACGCCTTTTCTTCTCCTCACCACTGACAGGGGCTTTAAAGGACGTATTGAGGACTGATTTCATGTCACCTGCACAGATGGGAAGAGGTGCGTGTGATGGAAGGGATTATACCGTTCACGGTAGAGCGCGGCGGATCGGGCCCCTGACGCGCCGCTTTGGAATGTGCCGCCCACGTGCCCCAAACTCTCATCGCGATCGTGAGGACATACGTTTTCCCACCATGACACTCCAGAGCGCAACCTGCCAAATAAATATGAGTGCGGATTTCAGACAAGTTCGCATGCTCAGGTCTCTAAGGGCCGCAGATAAGGCACAGAGAACATTCACTGTTGGATTGAGTGGCTCAATCCGACAGTCAATGTTCTCCATATTTCTCTAATCAAGCCACTTGGTCCGATCAGCCACTTCAAGACTGATCTAGCCCTTGGACGTGCCGCTGAAAGTTGGCAAAAATGGCGCTGAGAGAGTTGCAGGCGTGGAACTGGGTGGCGAGAGGATGAGTCGGTGGATCCGGGGTTTCCGTATGCATTCAAGGCATTGTTGAAGGTAAGTTGGAATTGGGTGACGAGGCAGCAGGGCGCTGCAGGGTAGTGAGTGTGAGAAGTGATTGTGATCAACGACCCCGATAAGCGCACGTGACATGTACGGCATCCGCCCTACAGTCGTGTTTGACGATATGAAGCATTAATATACCATGGAGTCCTATTATAGGCGCGGCGAAATCCAAACCGCTCACTTCGAAAATACACAACTACTTGATGCCGACAAGCACGCCAGTAACAACAGTCTCATCCTCGCGCGCGCAACCGCCTCCTCGAGCGCTCAGTACTCAGTCATCAGTTGCGCTCCACCACTGTTACACCCGTCTCGACCGCAACGGTGCGTTGACATCCGTTCCCGCAGTACCAGCACCGGTTCCTTGATTCTGATTTCGTACTCGCCTTGTACTGTGCGCGAATAGCGAAAAAGGAGAAACGCTGTTCGAGGAGGCAGGGCCGTATGTAGCGGTAAGATTTGAGACGGTCGAGAAAAGGACGTTGTTGTGCTAATTCTGATCGGGTGATGCTGCGATCGGTAGGGTATCAGCAGCAGTGTCATGGCTTGCGCTCTCTGTGTTGAAGGCGTTGTTGCGAGACATTACTAGGTTTTCTAGACCAATACCGCCATCCGTAGTTGCCTTTGGCATGACCCCTGAGAAAAGAAACGAGGAGAAAGGGAACCGAGTCAAATCGAGTGAACTCCAAGATCGAAAATTGAGGGGCGTAACAGAGAGAAGAAAAAAAGAGAGAACAGGTCTCATGTACAACCCAATACATCTGCCAACCTCATCAATCGCACAAACACGAACCCATGCGAGTCCAGAGCACTTAGCACCCTTCAAGCACCTCCGCGACGCTCGCACATCCCAACGCTGTGGTTGGTGCCGCAGAGTGCCATGCCATGCGCCAGGATTCCCATGACGGTCGCCGCGAGTGCGCCGAGCCAGCCCCACCGGAAGGATTGTGTGATTGCGACCGGGCGATACGCGCGAGGATTGGTTCGTAATCGGTCGTATACTTGCCTACCCTGGTCCTAAAGTCGACAGTCAATCAGTTCTCTCACCCTGCAGGAGAGGTGCCCACCACTTTTAATCTTTGCTTTCAGTAAATCCACAGGCACGCACGTCCTGACTGTGTCCACTGGGCCCACGATCCTGCATGGCACGACCGAACCACTTGCGCGTAAGCCATGCTAGACCCGGCCTTAACGGGAACCTGCGTGGGTGATGGAATATCAACGCAGTATCGATGGACCGTGGGTGGGGAGAGGTCTAGTGCGCATAAGTCAGGCTCAAGTGAGTGACCTAGCAGGATCATCGATGGTGTTACGCGAGCAGAAATGTGCTTGTATGTCGGCAAGCGTCGTGGTTATAGATTCCAAAACTCGAGCTGTTATTCCGGAAATGCTGAAGTCTGCAGTTATACCTCGAAAAAAAGAGCGCGTATAATCCCTAGTTGTAAAACGCACCGAGTGATACTCTACGATCAGACATGGTGATCTGACAAATTGATCGTATACGACCTCGTTACTTGCAAGATGATGCAGACTCGAGTCGGCGCCTTGCCGTCAGCTGTGAGGCACTGAGGACATTTCTTGGGACATTTTTGTTTTTGTTAGTATACGATACTGCATATCAAATTCAGAGCACGTACTACAGCGCTTTCGGAAAGTCTTGTCGCGCGTCGTTTTTTGAGTCGAAAATAGAAATAAATTAAAAAAATTAAAACAATTCGACAAAATAACAAATCGCCCATTCCCTTCCACCACGCTATCATACACCTCTAGAACTCCTTTAATAACGATCTCTAAATCATGGCCAACAAATTCTGACACAATACAACCCAACATCTTCTCTTGCAGTGGCCGATGCCGACCAGTTCCATTTCCGAAGAAATTTCAGTTCTGGGGGGTCAATGGGATGGATGACGAAGCGTCTACTGACCGGAGAGATGAGGACCAACCCAGTGGTGAGGCCACAAGGTTTTGGGCCAGTTTTAACGATGACTGACACCAATTGTTGTCCTCAGAACTTCCAAGCCTGCCTATGCACAACATGCCCAGCACGAAACTTTGCTTGTCTGTCTCTAAATTTTATGTCTCACTTCTTTCCTACGATGCAGACTGGTGCCGGTTGCAGACCCACTGCCCTACATGTCTTTCCCTGAAGAGAATGAGCATTTCAACTCGCCACCAACGACCTCTGCAAGCACCTTGATTATGAACGCCTGGCCTCACTCTCACCCGTGCTCAAGGTCGACGATTGCGATGCCGACATACACATGTGTGATGAAGATGACAACAATGATGGTGACATGGCGTTGTGGTGAACGTACTGACCACGATGACACTCGCTTCGACCACCACACTGCCCGACATCGGCCTGTCGACGTCCCCTGTCACTGCACCACCCGCACACTCGAAAGGAAAGCAGAGGGCGAGCATGTACTGGTACCAAAGAGTGAATGTATTGAACCTGTATTTGCCACTGTCAACAGGGCACCCTAATGATCCTAATCTATACTGTATGCCATGGAAGCCCAACTTGAAGGCTGAGAAAGCAGAGTGTTGTTTAGTTGGCCAGCTGTGTCCCACTGTCCGACAGCATTGAAGTTATTTGGTCACAGGGCCGTCACCTTGCCTCGGGGGTCAGGGCAGCAGGAAAGAGTGGGGAGGAGGGGCACGACAATTGACATTAGTTGCTGCAAAACCGGCCTAAGATTTTCTGGACTCACCACCAGGTTGGTCCTCATCTATCCAGTCAGTAGACGCTTCGTCATCTGTCCCATTGACCCCCCAGAACTGAAATTTCTTCGGAAATGGAGTTGGTCGGCATCGGCCACTGCAGGAGAAGATGTTGGGTTGTATTGTGTCAGAATTTGTTGGCCATGATTTATAGATCGTTATTAAAGGAGTTCTAGAGGTGTATGATAGCGTGGTGGAAGGGAACGGGCGATTTGTTATTTTGTCGAATTGTTTTAATTTTTTTAATTTATTTCTATTTTCGACTCAAAAAACGACGCGCGACAAGACTTTCCGAAAGCGCTGTATCTCGCAATCAATCACGTAGACTGATCGATATCCTGGCTCGGCAACTGCACCGGCCTCAGGCGTCTCTATCCGTCCGTCCAGATTTGAAAACACGTCCGCGAGATAGGAAGGAACGGGGTAGTCGTTCTTAGCCATCTGCCCTGCTGTGAGGAGATACCGAGTCGTGTCCTTTTTTGCTGAACGCTCCTGTATTCATTTTAGTGGGAAACATCAGCTCGAGAGGTAAGGCAAAGGAAACAGGTATGGAGAGACAGACCAGCGTTGCGCTCTCTCAGCCACCTATTCTTCTCCTCGCCACTGACAGGGGCCAGAAAGACGGATTGAGGACGGTGTGTATGTGTTTCGCATCACCTGGGTTGGGCATGCACGGGAAAAAGTGGTGTGAGATGAAGGAAATGCCACCGGACGGCGGCTTCTTCTGAGTGCGGATCGATGGAGGAAGCGTGGTAAGGAGGGAAGATGGGGAACGGCACATCCTACAGGATCTCTGAGAGTATTGTTTTCGTTCTGACACGCGGGCACCGATTTGTTTGGAAAGTGTCCTTCGGCCGATTTTGTCGTACGCAGTATGGCCTCTTGGTGCCTTTTTTATGGACATCACCTACGTTTCGCGGGTAAATCGACCCTCCAAACAAAGCCCTCACTATCACAAAAGCGATTATGAACACTTACAAGAAGGATCCCGACAGGATTCCTGCTGCGCGCAAACTTGCTGACGAGGTGTTCGGCAAGAAGTGGGGTGTTGTACGAAGTAGAATATTTCCTGTTGGCAGAATTCACAGATATTTGAAGCGGCGCACACAGAACAATGTTCGCATTGGTGCGAAAGCTGCGAGGTATACCTAAGTTAGTCTCGAATATCTCCCATCCGAAGTGTTAGAACTCGCGGGTGCGTCACAACCTTCAGGTCCATTTCCCCCATCTTGTACTTATGATCTCTGTGAGAAAGGCAATGCGTCGACATGTCAAGCACATCACACGACATTTGCAACTCGCGATTCGGGGGGATGAGGAACTGGATACGCGTGTGCGAGCTACAATCACAGATGGTGGCGTTTTAACATTTATGATTTATCCATCAGAGCCTGACGGCAGGGAAGGCTGGTGTAAATACGCTAGAGGACATGGCAGCATGAGCACCGTGTCATCGTTTTCTGTCATCGTGGTGGTTTAACAGATCAAAAGCTCATGACGGTGCTTTGCCTTCTGACAGTAAGGTTATGTGAAGTTATTGTGCCTTGTGTTTGCTTGTTTACATCTCGTGCCAGTGATTGGAGAGACCCTTTTTGGGAGATATTGTGTACAAATTGGTATTTCGATGGGGCGGACTTTGTGACTGGTGATGCCGGTGATGCCTTCAAGTTCTACCATTGTTTTCGGCGTGCCCAGTCATGCTGGTCATGAGCGGCAAGAAGGGGTACCGTCTACATGATGAAGCCTTCATGGGTTTCACCCATACGGCGTCCAAAGCTCGCCATAGAATCGTAGATGTCATCGGCTGGCTCCTCAGTACAGCTGTGCGTGACAGGCACTGCCGCCGCACTTGATCTCTTGCACTTCGTTCCGGTACATGGTCTAGATTTTTCGGAAAAGACTTCTCGTTCGAGGAGCCACCTTGCATCTCCACATTTGACTCGGGGGTGGCGTTCAGTACTTTCGGTGCCGACTTGGAATACAGTAGAGAAGGATGTTCTGAAAGGCGGGTCCCGTACCGACAAGCTCAAGTATTCTAATACTTCCCCATCTGTGTTTTCTCTCTTTTATAGATATCTCTATGCATCAACGTGCCGAAATTTTCTCTTCTTTGCGCCTCCCAAGACACGCCTTCCTCTGGATATCTTCACCAAAATCCCGCTGCTATTTGCACCTTCCAGTGAAGTCACAGTATCTCATAAACATAGTCGAGCGCTCAACTCCGGCGCTCAACCACCTTCTCCCTATTACGCCCATTTATTTTAGGCAATTAGCTTGCGCACACATGCGGCATCGATATCGATAAGCGAGGCATCCCTCCGTTTCAACCCTCTGCCACCGCATCCGATTCTCTCCCCATCATTTCTTTCTAGCGAACCACATTCCCCTTCCTAATCCCACTCCTGACATGAGCGACCCGTCAGCATCGTCTCACTTACAAGTGCTTTTTGAGGCTGCCTTGCAGGACTACGAAAAGCAGACGGGCATAGCATTGGCTAAGCATCCACTCGCCGACAAGCTCCATAACTGTGACACCGTCGAGTCCGTTACCGCCGTTCTTCATGAACAAACACAAGCCTTTAGTGAATTCTGGGGAGAGGACAAAGTTTTGATCCCGCTGAAAAATACCATATCAGTAATGTGTAAACTTTCTGCCACTGCCAATTTTGGTCGGGATATCGGCCTGGTACGTCCGATGGCGCTGACCGGGTGTTCAATGTCCCTCACCCCCATCCTACAGCATTTCCCACCCGTGACAGCAATACACACAGGCCTCGCTGTCCTACTCTCCGTATGTGCCTTTCTTTAATCCCTAAGCGCGCATCTTCGTGACATCCAAGTCTATCAGGCGGTAAAGGGCACCATTGACAGTTACGATTCATTGGTCGATTTACTCGAGTCGATCGATCACTTTCTGAATCGCCTCGACATCTATACCAAGTTCTCTCCCACAATCGCTATGACTGAGATCCTTGTCAAGATCCTTGTGGAGCTACTCTCTACCCTTGCGTTGGCGACCAAACAGATTAAGGAAGGAAAACGAAGTAAGTCGGTCTTCGGTGGGGTATTACATTACCTGACTCAATTATACGCAGAAAACATTTTTAAGAAGCTCCTTGGAGATAAGGCCGTCGATGCGGTACTTCAAAGGCTGGACCGACTCACCCAGGACGAGGCTCGGATAACCGCCGCGCAGACCCTCGAGATCGTCCACGGCCTTTTCCAGATTATGAAAGAGATAATAGACGGTGAGCAAATACACTGGGCTTTTCGCCCGCTGGGTGCCGGTGTTGAGGATCCTTCCCTTTAGACGGCGAGGCATCGGTTGACCATCTAAGAGATATCCTCAGTATGTTTTGCAGCCCACAGTTAAGCGACTTCCTGTCTGACTGGGCGTAAGAAATTATGCAGGAACTCGTAAGCAATAAGAACAAGTCAGAGCGTCAGCCTTTTTTTAATGTTGCAAAAACCGACTGGGATCACTGAAATTGTCTCGCAGGTGACGGCTTACAGCAAAAAATAATCGAATGGCTATCATCGCCTGATCCTTGGAAGAACCATGATATCGCCCGCGAATCACGCTACCCCGGGTCTGCAGCATGGTTCATTCAGGGCAACATATTCTCAGAATGGAAAGGGTCAAAGGGCCCGAGTTCTCTTCTATGGGTTCATGGAAAACGTCCGTTAATGTTTATTAAACTCTTATGCTTCTGCAGAGACTCAAATCTTTCCATTTCGCAGCGGGCGCGGGAAAGAGCGTTTTTTGGTGCGTCAAACTTTTGATATTCCCTTCTCTGGAACTTATCGTGTTTGCCAGCTCCACAATCATCGAGGACGTCGATGACATGCGGAAAGCTGGTCTCGCGTCACTCGCGTTCTTCTACTGTGATTTTAGGGAAGAAGAAAAGACAGGCCTCCGTGGATTACTCTCATCGCTGCTAGTCCAGCTTTGTCCCCAAGCCGACTCCTACTATGATGTGCTTTTCAGGTTCTACTCGGATCACAGCAACGGTTCCCGTCATCCCAGCGACAATGCACTTATGGAGTGTTTAAAGGATCTACTTAAACTCTCTAAACTGGCTCCCGTGTATCTCATCGTGGATGCTTTGGATGAATGTCCAAGAATACCTGCCGTCCGATCGCCCCGTTCTAGAGTTCTGAACCTCATAGCGGAGCTTATTAATTCGCAATTCCCGAATCTGCGCATATGCGCCACTAGCCGGCCGGAGACTGATATCAAGCATGTCCTTGATCCCTTAAACCCCCGCTATGTTTCTCTTCACGACGAGAGAGAACAAAAGCGAGACATTGAAGACTATATCAAGTCGGTCATTAACACGCATCCAGAAAACGGCGGCTGGAAAGACGAGCACAAGCAACTGGTCATCGACGTCCTCTCGGAAAAAGCGAATGGGATGTAAGGCGTCAATAATAACTTCTTGATGACTTACGCTCATTTCTGTGATGAAGGTTCAGATGGGTAGAGTGTCAGGTGGACTACATCTGCGGCTGCATCCCAGCGAATATTCAGCAAGCACTGGCTGACTTGCCAAAGACGCTAGACGGGACATATCAGCGCACGTTGCGGGAGATCAAAGAGGCACACTGGGAATTCGCCCATCGGGTGTTTCAGTTCGTTTCAGTGGCTTCCCGCCCTCTTCGCGTCAAGGAGCTCTCCGAGTTGCTTGCATTCGATTTCAAGGCAGGGCCGATTCCGAAATTTCATGAGGATTGGCGCCTGCCAGATCCAGTGAATGCGTTGCTGTCTACATGCTCCAGTTTCCTTGCCATTGTCTATGTCGGATATCGTTCCAGAACAAAAGCGATACAATTCTCTCATTTTTCGGTCAAGGAATACTTGATGTCCGCCCGTCTTGCTGAAGCAACCGACACTATCTCCCGCCGTTATCATATTTCTATAACACCTGCCCACACCCTCGCCGCACAAGCCTGTTTGGGCATTCTACTACACCTCGATAAGGATGTCACCAGCTACAGCTGGGAGAAATGGCCTCTCGCTGAATATGCTGCAGAACACTGGGCTTACCATTCCCAGTTCGAGGACGTGTCACAAAATGTGGAGGATGGAATGAAACAGTTGTTTGACCCGAGCAAACCACATCTTACGGTCTGTGTCCGGATACATAACCCAGATCCTATTCCGCTGGAACGACGGCCGGGACGAGATGGAAGGTCATTGCCACCCCTTGGAACTCCCTTGCATTATGCCGCTCTTTGGGGCTTTCATTCCATAATAGAGTTCCTCATCGCTGAGCGCTCGCAAGATGTGCACTCTCGCCGCTTCCCCGACAACGCAACCCCATTGCATCTGGCGTCAAAACGTGGACACACAAACGCTGCTCGCATGCTTATTAAGCATGGCGCAGGTGTGATGGTCCAGAACGACAATGGGGAGACTCCATTACATCTGGCGTCGCAAGAGGGACAAGTGGAAGCTGCTCACCTGCTTATTGAGCTCGCCGCTGATGTGACGTCCCGGAACAACGATGAGGAGACTCCATTACATCTGGCGTTGTCTGGATCATCCGATTTGGGATTGTCTCATCGACAGCTGGAAGTCGCTCATATGCTTATTGAGCGCGGCGCAGATGTGACATCCCAGAATAGGAATGGAGCGACTCCATTACATCGGACGTCACGAGTGGGAGAAGTGGGAGTTACTCGCATGCTTATTGAGCTCGGCGCGGATGTGACGGCCCAGGACAAGGATGGGGAGACTCCATTACACCTGGCGTTGTCTGGACCATCCCGGAACTATAATATGTGGTTGTCATGTGGACATGTGGATGTCGCTCGTATACTCATTGAGTGCGGCGCAGATGTGACAACCCGGAACGGGGATGGGGAGACTCCATTACATCGGGCGTCACGAGTTGGAGAAGTAAAAGTCGTTCGCATGCTTATTGAGCTCGGCGCGGATGTGACGGCCCAGGACAAGTATGGGAGGACTCCATTGCATCTGGCGTTTTCTGGAGCATCCCTTACGATGATGTCTCGTGGACAGGCGGATGTCGCTCGTATGCTTATTGCGCATGGTGCCGATGTGTCAGCCAAGGACAAGTACGGGGTGGCTCCATTGCACCTGGCGTTGTCTGGATCAGACGATTTGGGGTTGTCCCATGAACAAGTGGACGTCGCTTGTCTACTTATTGAGCGTGGCGCAGATGTGATATCCCAGAACGGGGATGGGGAGACTCCATTACATATGGCGTTGCACTGGCGATGGGCACAAGTGGAGGTCGCTTGTATGCTTATTGAGCGTGGTGCCGACGTGACAGCCCAGGACAAGGATGGGGAGACTCCATTACATATGGCGGCGCAATTTCCACGCGTTGCTCGCATGCTTACTGAACGCGGCGCCGATGTGACAGCCCGGGACAAGAGAGGGAATACACCATTACATCTGGCGGCGCAATATCCACGCGTTGCTCGCATGCCAACTGAACGCGGCGCCGATGTGACAGCCGGGGACAAGAAAGGGAATACACCGTTACATCGGACGTCGCAAGCCGAAGTCGCTCGCATGCTTATTGAGCTCGGCACAGATGTATCATCCAAGAATAGGGATGGGGAGACTCCATTACACCTGGCGTTGTCCGCGAATCAAGTACAAGTCGCTCACATACTTATTGATCATGGCGCCGATGTGACAGTCCAGGACAAGGATGGGGAGACTCCTTTTCATCGAGCGGTGCTACATGGAGAAGTGGAAGTTGCTCGCACGCTGCTTGAGCACGGAGCCGATGTGACCGCCCGGGACAAGGATGGGGAGACACTTTTACATCGAGCGTTGAAATATGGACAAGTGGAAGTTGCTCGCACGCTGCTTGAGCACGGAGCCGATGTGACCGCCCGGGACAAGGATGGGGAGACACTTTTACATCTAGCGTTGCAATATGGAGAAGTGGAAGTTGCTCGCACGCTGCTTGAGCACGGAGCCGATGTGACCGCCCGGGACAACTGGGGAAAGACTCCTTTATTCCGGACGTTGCAACGGGGACAAGTGGAAGCCGCTCGCATGCTTATTGAGCATGGTGCCAATGTGACAGCCGAGGAGGATCTATTACATCAGGCATTGCAAGCAGGACAAGTAGAAGTTGCTCACATGCTTATTGAGCTAGGTGCCAATGTGACAGCCCAGGGCGAGGACGGGGAGACTCCATTACATCTGGCATTGTCTCGTGGACAAGTGGAAGTCGCTCGCATGCTCGCTGAGCGTGGCAAAGATGCGACAGCTCAGGACGAAGATAGGGAGACTCCGCTGCATCCGGTGTTGCAAGAGGGACAAGTAGAAGTCGCTTCCAGGCATATCGGGCATGGCACGGATGTGAGAGCCGAGAACAATGACGGGGAGATTCCACTACATCCGGTGTTACAAGAGGGACAAGTCGATGTCACTTGCCAGTGGAAACCGTCGTGGAATTGCGTTTGCACTTAATAGCCTACAAAAAGACCTTTACCTTGTGCATGATAATTGCCAATATGTATGCGTTTTTGTTATGGGATAATGGGAATGGGGGACCCCGTTCATTCACATCGTGCAACTGATCGTGGAATTCATATGGAAGTTCTTATGTTTCTTGATTTGGATTGACTTCGGTTTGAACAGGGCGATGTCAAGGAATTTTGGATAACGAATCGGCTTGCGGAATCCTTCAAAGTCGTCTTGCGCTTCACAAGCTTCACATTTGACTCGAAGCTGCGCATACGATCCTTGCACAAACATGGCTTGGCCGCTTGGCGTCCTCCTCGAATTGGACGATCGGGCTGATCGTCAGTCTGATTCGTGACACGCGTGACAGTATCGAGCCACGCATGCCCAGTTTGAGGATGGGTACGATGAGTCGTCTGGCTCGTCACGCATCGAGGATTGGATGGAATGTCTATTTTGATGAAGACAAGCCCAAGCCACACTTTGTAATAGGGCTAACTCTTTACCGGCTTTACCTTTCAAGGACACGCAACTCTCCCTGTTTTACTGATATGAAGTGGTACGGGTCCTACTGGAATCAGTTTACCGTGAGGTATCCTATCATTGACCGCAGGACCAGGAGCAATGCAAAATTTTCACCACTACGAGCAAAAACACACACTTAATGCCAACGAACAATAGTCTCAACCTTGGGCCTCTAGCGCTCGCTCGTCAGCTGTGCTTCATCGCAACGGTGCCGTGACGTCGGTCCCCGTAGTACCAAAGTGCTAGTGGAAGTGCCAGGAATTTGAATGTGAATCCGACCCGCTGGTACTTCGTGCGCCGAGCAGCGAGCGGACACGCCACGCGGATCGCTATTCGCGGAGGGAGCACCGCATGTAGTACAAAGTCGACGATCGTTGTGGGTGTGCTCATGCCAGCCTCACCAGAAGGGCTATGCGATTACGAACGCGCAATACGTGCGAGGATCGGTTCGTAATCGGTCCGGAACTCGCGATCGCCGTACCCCGGTCCTGTCGTCGACCGTCAATCAACTCTCTTACTCTACGGGAGGGGTGCACAACATTTTTAATCTTCGCTTTGAGTAGATCCATGCAGGCAACCCTTCTCTGAATCGTGTCCGCCAGGCGCAAGATGCTGTGCTGTGCAACCACACTTTCACGTAAGACATGCTCGAGCATCCCGGGTCGGATGGGCGATGAAGATCAATGTGGTGTCGATGCACCGTGGCTGGGACAGTTGCACTGCGCGCAAGACCGACTCCAGTGATCGACCTAGCAGGATCGCCGATGAGGTTACGGGATGCACCTGTACGTCGGCAAGCATCGACGCGAATAGCCACAAGCAAGGGTAGATACGGCGTGGGGCCATGCACTGACATTTGGCCGCACCTGAGACACATGGACCTCAGGCTTCGGGCCACTGGGATCGTTCTCCCACACGGTAGGGCCTCTTATGTGTAAGCCAGGGAGACGGGAAGTGCACCAATGCTAGATTCAGAGGGGATTCTTGTCCCCGAGGGTTCGCATCGACCCCCATGACCAGGTTGCTTACTCCGATGCCCTGCCCCAGAACGTCTTTTGTTGCTCTCTTGTGGATGAAGCTCAGGTTCGCCTGGGAAAGGTGCAGTTTGGGGACTATCGTCCCATTCGGTAGCGGCAGATCTATGTCGGTGCCGTGGTTTAACAGATGGCCAGTGTTTCTGTGTCGCTGGCTGGGGAGTGGTGTAACTCTGCAGTCTTCAGGATAACGGGTGGATGCATTGACAGATTGGTGAGTGGACCGGTTCTCCAGGTGGCTGGCCCCAGACTCACGCAGCACGGTGTGTGCACGGTCATCAGATGAGTCCACCGCCGCTCAAGCTGTGTGCTCGGGTGCGCCGAAGAATCGTCACCTGTGCCCTGAAAAAAATTGCGTGAAACCCCGCACTGCCAGAAGGACAGTGGCTCCGGCAGATCACTTTCACTGGAGAGAATACCTACCAAATGAACATGAGTGCGGATGTCAGACAAGTTCGCATACCAGGCCCCCTACAGTAAGAGCCGCGGAGAAGGCACAGAGAACGTTTACAGTTGGATTGAGCGGCTCAATCCGACAGTCAACGTTCTCCGTGTTTCTCTAATCAAGCCACTTGGTCTTCGATCAGCCACTTCGAGACTGATCTAGCCCCTGGACGTGCTGCTGAAAGTTGGCGAAAATGACGCTGACGTCGCTGAGAGTTGCAGGCGTGGAAGTTGGAACTGGGTGGCGAGAGGATGAGTCGGTGGATCCGGCGTTTCCGTATGCTTCCAAGGCATTGTCGAAGATAAGTTGGAATTGGGTGACGAGACGCCGGTAGGGTGAGCGTGAGGACGGGTGGAAGTGTTGGTGATCGGTCACCGGCGGTCACCAGTCATCGATCATCGATCATCACCCGATAAGCGCACGTGACAAGTACGACATCCGACGCTGCTGTATTTTTAAGATAGACGCCAGACGCCTCTCCTGCTCCTGACACCGCGTTTGATGATAGTACGAGAATTAATATACCAGGGTGTCCTATTATAGACCCCGGGGAAATCCAAACCTTTCACATCTACGAGCGAAAATACACACTGCTACGACTTGCACGCCAACAAACAACAGTCCCGTCCTTGCGCGCGCAAGCGCCTCCTCGAGCGCTCAGTCGTCGCCGTGCACCACCCGTCTCCACCGCAACGGTGCGTTTCCATCCGTTCCCGCAGTACAGACACCAGTGCCTTGATTCCGATTCGCCTGGTACTGCGCGCACCGAGCGGCGAGCGCAGACACGTCGCGCGATCGCTGTCCCGAAAAGCTGAGAAACGCAGTTCGCGGAGGGAGTGCCGGATGTAACGTTGTGAGTTGCGCGGTGAGGGTTGAGACAGCTGAGAAAAGAACGTTGTTGTTTTGATTCTGATCGGGCGATGCTGCGATTGGGCACCGGTAGGGTATCCGCAGCAGCGTCATGATTTGCGCTCTCTGTGTGGAAGGCGTTGTTACGAGACGTTCTAGGTTTTCTGGGCCGATGCCAACATCTAGCGTGACCTCTGAGAAAGGAAGGAGGTGAAAGGGAAACGAATCAAATCGAGTCAGTTCCAAGATCGAAATTTGAGAGGTGTAACAGAGAGAAGAAAAGAGGGAACAGGTCCCGCGTACGACCCAATGCATCTGCCAACCTCATCAATCGCACAAACACGAACTCATGCGAATACAGAGCACCAAGCAACCTTCAAGCACCTCCGCGTCGCTCGTACATGCCGTCATTGTGGTTGGCGCTGCCGCAGATTGCCATGGCATGCGCCAGGATTCCCATCATGATCGCCGCGCGTGCGCCGAGCCAGCCCCACGGGAAGGACTGTGCGATTGCGATAGCACGATACGCGCAAGGGTCAGTTCGTAATCGGTCCTAAACTCGCCGTACCCGGTCCTAAAGCCGACCGTCAATCAGTTCTCTCGCTCTGCAGTAATCCACAGGCACGCGTGTCCTGATCGTGTCCACCGGGCCCACGATCCTGTATGGTGCAACCGAGCGGTCCGAGCCACTTGCGCGTAAGCCATGCCAGACCCGGCCTTAGCGCGCAACCGTGGGTGATGAAAAATCAACGCGGTGTAGATGCACCGTGAGTGCGAGAGGTGCAGTGCGCGTTAGTCAGACTCAAGTGAGTGACCTAGCAGGATCGTTGATGGAGTTATGGGTGAGCAGAGATGTGCTTGTACGTCGGCAAGTGTCGCGGTTATAAATTCCAGAACTCGAGCCGTCCCGCCCAAGAAGCTGCAATTATAGCTTGAACAAAAAGAGCGCGTATAACCATTAGTTGTGAAACGCACTGAGTTATACTCTATAATCGGACACGGTGATTTGAGTTGATCATATACGACCTTGTTACTTGCAAAGTCGATAATGCAGACTCGAGTCAGCGCCTTGCCGTCAGCTGTGAGGCACTGAGGACATTTTGTCTCTGTGTCAGTATACGATACTGCGTATGCAATACAGAGCACGCACTATCTCGCAATCAATTGCGTAGATTGATTGATATCCTGGCTCGGCAACTGCACCGACCTCAGGCGTCTCTATCCATCCGTCCGGATTTGAAACCGTCCGCGAGATAGGAAAGAACGGGGTAGTCGATCTCGGCCATCTGCTCTATTGTGAGGAGATACTGTGTCGTGTCCTCTTTTGCTGAACGCTCCGCTATCCATTTTAGTGGGAAAAATCAGCTCGAGAGATAAAGCAAAGGAAACGGGTAGGGAGGATCAGACCGGCGTTGTGCTCTCTCGACCAACTGTTCTTCTCCTCGCCACAAACAAGGGCCAGAAAAACGGATTGAGGACGGAATGTATACGGTTCGCATCACCTCGGGCACTGGTTGGGCATGCATGGGAAAAAGTTGTGTGGGATGAAAGGGATTCTGCCGGAGTGCGGATCAGAGGAAGCGTGGTAAAGAGGGGAAGATGAGGGGCGCGTCTACAAGATCCTCTGTGAGGATCGTTATTGATTCTGACGTGCGGGTCCCTATTGTTTTTTAAAGGATCGGACGGGGACGGGGACGAGGACTGTCACGTACAGGAACTTGGCACTTGGTGCCGTGCAAAAGGCGTCCTGTTGTGGGCAAAGAGCGGGAGTACAGTATCCCCGAAGTGGACACTGGATGGCAAATGAGAGTGGGAGAGAGCCGGGATACAAGACGCTCGGGGAGTTATCGCTTCTGTGTCGGCGCGCACCTCAGCAAAGAGCATTTCTGCATCTTCGTACCTCGACCGTGCCGCTAGAGGAACAGCGCCCGCAGCGCCCGCCGTGATCAATATGACGATAGGACGAAACAAGCAGAGGACTAACATCAAGGAGCCTGGGAGGACTACAGCTGTCATAGGCTATGCATGCATTGCAAATGCGCACAAGTTCCTGGGGAAAGGGTGTTGTGGGTTCAGAAGCCTACTGATTACGTAATGCGTGCGCATCGGCGGGACGTGCCTGATCGTCGGTTGATTTCCCTCCAAAACCATGCTCAACAACTCCCACATCTACCTCCAAGCGCGTCACGATATCAAGGAGCGTTGCACAGAGTGTGCCCGCCGATGCTCCGTGTTGTTCTCACCGCCATCATCCCTCCTCCGATCTAAGGATTTCACTAAGGGCATCGAGATTCTCTTCGAGTAAAACAAGGTCGACTACATCAAGAGAAACGCCTCCTTTTGAGTGAATTGGGCCCTCTGTGCCACCGGACACTATTTGGCGCAGCTCAACGAGGGCGGCGAGTCCACAGAAGCGAAGAGTGCCATTTAAGTCATCACCACCGGGTTCGAGATTACACCATTCCCCGACTGTGCCATCGAAACAGATGAAGAGCAGATTGTCATCTCGACTGGCGCGCTCTCGTTCCAGAACGTACCAGGAAAGATGGTCGTTATTGGCGGCAGTTTTATTGAATTGGAGATGGGCTGCGTGAAGCCATCCAGGCTCCGAAGTCACCGCTGTCGATTATAAAAGTTGGCTGGTCCCCCTTCCTTGCGGATTCACGGGCAAAGACGAAATTGGGTACCGAGGGCCAGGTCAAGTTCTTAGCCGAGGTGACGATCGCAATCCTCGGGGTGCATGTCATCGGTGCGTCGTCAAATACCGTTCCTTCGTGTGGGGCTCGCTGCAACCGGCTCTGGCGTTGTTCTTAGGTCCAAATGCTGGCGAGATGATTGCGGAGGGCTTCCTTACCCTAGAGTATGGTGCGATATCGCATGCATAACAGATGCACTTGTAAGTTTTTTTCTCCCTTTCCACCTACTGTAGCATTCTGATTGATTTATGTCGTCATTCAAAGCCGACGCTGTTTGAGGCATTCTAGGAAGCAGTCCTGCAAGCACGCGTTGGTAGCACGCGTTGGTACGCGATCCACTTTTAGAGAGGAGCAGAAGCGAAAGGGTGGCATATTGTTGTTTGCGGCCCCTGCTTCTGTAGTTGGATATGGATATCTGTTGGTTGTATGCATTCCATCTCCGTGCTCCACACAGTATGAGTGTACCACCCGTCCGCCCAATTCTCATCCCCACTTTCAGGTTCCCTTTGCTTACTCGCCTGGGTCAAGTTGTTTGAGAGCGCACATCCATATTCAACCACCCATATTCAACCACGACGAAAATACAACGCTGTGACGGCCCACGATCAGCTCTGCTTTTCGTCTATCGGTTCCCGTCAGCTGCACCTTCGCGTCATCAGTAGCAACGTCTAGGAAATTATGAGATAGACTCGGATGAGGTGTATGCGCACATGCGCTGATTACTGTAATCTGCAGGGTAGATCGCCCTTAGTCTTTGCGCGCGGCGATTGTGCACAGAACCGAGGCGTCTATGGACGTGAGAATAACGGTGTGCAACTAAGTTACGATCAAACGTGAGCTAGAGGGGACTTCCTCTGCTTCTGGTGCCCAAATCCTACCCTCGCTTCAAATGCGAGCAAGTTGGGCCCGTCTCCCATACCCCCAACCCCCACCCTCGCCTCAAACGCGAGCGGGTGGGATTTTCGTTACGTTGCCACCCCCCCTCTCTTCACGCTGGCGTCGCTGCCGCGGCCCCTCTCCACGCTGCGTCGTTGCTGCCTACCCCTTCTTCTCCGCGCCGCATCACCCTCAACGCTACCCGCTCCCTAAGCCGGCAAGTCCCTCACCCCCAACACGAGCTTAAGGGTTTGTTCCCCGGACCTTTCCCTCCTCTAGTTTTAGATAAAAATCATCCATTGTAGATATGTAGACAGTAAATATAGATAGTTTGACAAACAAAACCACAGGTTTTGATGTATGCTATCATACAGGTACGGAAAATATACCTGCGGGTTACGTGGGTACCAGACACCAAAGGCTCTGATTCCAAAAATGGTGAGTTTGGTAATCTGAATGGCAGCCTCCTGCACGTTGGTTGTAACGAGGGTGACATTCCTGGGAATACGCACCCTTGGAGACGAGCGCCCAGTGAACTGCTCCCTTTTGCCCAACTGCCCAACTATCGCTCCTGCCACCATCGTCCTCTCCGCACGAACAAACTTCTTGCTTCCGCCCTTATGTCTCAATCTCGCATCGTCGCCTCATCATCCAAATTCCAACCGATCATCAATAACGCGCTCAAAGCGTACCAAAAACGGACAAAAAAAGATCTACTGGTCCATCCACTGGCCTCCCAGCTCCAGGCCTGCGACTCTTCCAGCGACATTATAGCCCTCCTTCAGCAGCAAGTCCGGGGGCTAGATCAGTCTCGGAATGACGATAATCGATGGACCAAGTGGCTCGATCCAACGATAAATGTCATCTTTGCTTTCTCTGCGACACTCGGAGCGGATGTTGGCATGGTATGTCCGAGGGCATTCGTTTGTCTGAGATCTGTGCCCTTAGATTTATTTGGCAGGGATTATCACCTGCGACCGTCGTCTTTGTTGGGATCGGTGTTCTCCTTCCAGTGCGTATCCTCGAATAACTTGGCGTGCGTCATTGAGTCATACATTTCTCAGGCAGCTAAGGATGTTCGGGCAAGCCAAGACACTCTTCTGGACATCTTTGGGCGTATCGAGATGTTTTTCCAGCGTCTCGAGACTTACACAGGAGTGCCTCCAACCGCGGAAATGATGGACATCATTATACAAATAATGGTCGCGGTTCTTTCCATTCTTGGAATTGCGATGAAGGAGATCAAACAGTGCCGAATCAGTGAGTAATTCAGTCCGATTAAGTCACCGTTGACTGAACAACGCACAGAAAAATATGTGAAGAAGCTGACCGGAAGGACTGATATGGCGGATGCGCTGAAGAGACTAGACAAGCTGACAGAAGAGGAAGTTCGAATGGCCGTTGCACAGAACTTGGAGGCGGCACATATCGCTGACGAGAGACTGCAGGTCGAGAATACTGTGATAGCAGTCGACAATAGGATGGCCGGTGTAGACAATCAAGTCGTCGGGGTCGATGATCGAGTGCCGAGTGTCGATGACATTGTGCCCCGTGTCGATGATGATGTGGCCAGCATCAATAATAATGTGGCCGGCGTCGACGATCAAGTGAAGGGCATCAGTGCTGGGGTGGCCAATGTTGATGACGGAGTAGAGGTGGTCGCTGATAAGGTCGCCGAAGTCATTGATGGTGCGCAGATCATTTTGAGTCAAGCCGAGAGGTCTTTAATACTTTGAACCGCTCAGATGGAAAGGAAACAAAGCAAGTCGTCAAACAAATGGCAAACAATGCCGATCAAGCGAAGCGTCCGTCATCTCCTAACCTCATCAGTACTGACTAGTACTGACTATCGAGCCTAACGCATCGTTTTAGAAAACCCAATCCCGCGCGTCTTGCCCACTCATGACACGACTGACCGGTCAGCATCGTCTCACTTACAAGCACTTTTCAAGGCTGCCTTGCAGGACTACGAAAAACAGACGGGCATAGAATTGGTTAAGCATCCGCTCGCCGAGAGGCTCCAAAATTGTGACACTGTCGAGTCCGTTGCCGCCGTTCTTCATGAACAAACACAAGCCTTCTGTGAATTCCGGGAAAAAGATAAAGTCTTAAACCCACTCATGAAGGCCGTATCAATTCTGTGTAAACTTTCTTCCACCGCCAGTTTTGGTCAGGGCATCGGCCTGGTGCGTCCGTAGGCGCTGACCGGGTGTTCAACGTCGCTAACCCTCATCCTACAGCATTTCTCGCCTGTGACAGCGGTACACACAGGCCTTGCTGTTTTACTCTCCGTATGTGCCTTTTTAAAGTCCCTTAGTGGCGCATTTTCGTGACATCCAAGCCTAGGCGGTCAAGGGCACTATTGACAGTTACGACGTACTAGTGGATCTACTCGAGTCGATCGATCACTTTCTGAATCGCCTCGACATCTATACGAAGGTCCCTCCTACAAACGCCATGAATGAGATACTTGTCAAGATACTTGTCGAGCTGCTCTCCACGCTTGCGTTGGCGACCAAACAGATTAAAGAGGGAAAACCAAGTAAGTCCGTCTTTGGCGATGTATAATATTACCTAACTCAAACGAAACGCAGAAAAGCTTCTCAAGAAGCTCCTTGGAGAGAAGGACATCGAGGCGATACTGCAAAGGATAGACCGACTCACCCAGGACGAGGCTCGGATAACCGCGGCGCAGACCCTCGAGGTCGTCCACGGCCTTTTCCAGAATATGAAAAAGGTGATGGACGGTGAGCAAATACACCAGTCTTGTCGCCCGCTGAGTGTTTAGGATCCTTCCCTTTAGACGGCGAGGCATCGGTTGACCATCTAAGGGATACCCTCAGTATGTTTTTCAGGCCACAATCGAGTGACTTCGTGTCTGACTGGGCATAAGAAACCATGCAGCAACTTGCGAGCGATCTGAACAAGTCGAAGCGTAAGTAATTTTTTAATGTTGCGATAGTTGACTGGGATCACCGAGATTGTCTGGCAGGTGACAACTTACACAAAGATATTTTCAAGTGGCTATCACCGCCTGATCCTTGGAAGAACCACCATCTTGCCTGCAAATCACGCCACCGCCGATCTGCAGCGTGGTTCGTTCAGGGCAACACATTTTCAGAATGGAAAGCTTCCGAGGCCCCGAGTTCCATTTTATGGGTCCATGGGAAACGTTCGTTCACGCACAGCTCTTACTCTTTTGCAGAGACTGAAATTTTTCTTTTTGTAGCGGGCGCGGGAAAAAGCGTTTTTTGGTACGTCAAACTTTGACATTCCCTTCTCTGGAACTTACGGTATTGGCTAGCTCCACAATCATCGAGGAGGTTGACGCCATGCGGAAAGCCGGGCTTGCGTCATTAGGATTTTTCTACTTTGACTTTAGGGAGGATCAAAAGAAGGATCAACGTGGACTGCTCTCATCCCTCCTAGTCCAACTTTGTCGTCAGTTTGACTCCTACTGTGATATCCTCTTCGAGTTCTACTCGAAGCACGACAGGGGTTTGCGCCGTCCCAGCGATGATGCACTTGTGGAATGTTTAAAGGACCTGCTTAAACACCCTGGACAAGCTCCCGTGTACCTCATTATGGATGCTTTGGATGAATGTCCAAACACATCTGCCATCCCGTCTCCCCGTGCCGAAGTCTTGAACCTCTTAGAGGTGCTTGTTAATTCACAATTTCCGAATCTGCGCATATGCGTCACTAGCCGACCAGAATCTGATATCAAGGATGTCCTCGATCCATTGGTTTTCCGCTCTATTTCTCTGCATGACCAGAGCGAACAAAAGAGGGACATTGAGGAGTATATCAAGTCGGTCATCAATACGCACCCAAAAAATAGGATGTGGAAAGCGGAGCACAAGCAACTGGTCATCGACGTCCTCACAAAAAAGGCCGATGGCATGTAAGGCGTCAATCCTAAATTCTCGATGGCTCTCGCTCATTTTTGTGATTCAGGTTCAGATGGGTGTATTGCCAAGTGGTCTACATCTGTGGCTGCATCCCAGCACGTATTCAGCATGCACTTGCCGACTTGCCGGACACGCTGGACGAGACATATCAGCGCACGTTGCGAGAGATCAATAAGGCGGACTGGGAATTCGCCCACCGCCTGCTTCAGTTTGTTTCTGTGTCCTCCCGCCCGCTTCGCGTCGAGGAACTCGCCGAGTTGCTCGCTTTCGATTTCAGGACCGGACCAATTCCGAAATTCCACGAGGATTGGCGCCTGGAAGACCCAGTAAACGCGGTGCTGTCTACATGTTCCAGTTTGCTCTCCGTTGTCGATGGTGCATATCGTTCCGGAAAAGTGATACAATTCTCTCATTTTTCCGTCAAGGAATACTTGACGTCCGCCCGCCTCGCTGAAGCAAGCGACATTATTTCCCGCCGATATCACGTTTCAATGACACCTGCTCATACCCTCGCGGCGCAAGCCTGTTTAGGCATCTTGCTACACCTTGATAACGATGTTGTCACCAGCGACAATCTGGAGGAATGGCCTCTTGCTGAATACGCTGCGGAGCACTGGGTTAGCCATGCCCTGTTAGAGGGTGTATCGCAAAAAGTGGAGGATGGGATGAAACAACTGTTTGACCCGAGAAAACCACATCTTGTGGTCTCTCTCTGGGTATATAACCCGCGGTGGCGAGACCGCCGACCAACACGAACTAAAAGGCCGTCGCCAACCGTTGGAACACCCTTGCATTATGCCGCTATGTTGAACCTACATTTCATAGTAGAGTTCCTCATCATCGAGTGCCAACAGGATGTGCACTCCCGAGACTTCGCCGACGGCAACTCCCTCGCGACCCCATTGGACCTGGCCTCGAAGCTTGGAAATATGGAAGCTGCCCACATGTTTATTGAACACGGCGCGGATGTGACAGCTCAGAACAAGAATGGGGAGACACCGTTACATCTGGCTTCGCGAACGGGACAAGTGGGAGTCGTTCGCATGCTTATTGAGCGCGGCGCGGATGTGGCAGCCCAGAATAATTACGCGGAGAGTCCATTACATCTGGCGTTAACTCGATCATATTGGCCCCTTAATGAGGGACAAGTGGAAGCCGCTCGCATACTTATTGAGCGCGGCGCGGATGTGGTTGCTCACAGAAAGATAGGAGAGGCTCGCTCGCATGCTTATTGACCACGGCGCGGATGTGGCAGCCCAGAGCAGGTACGAGGAGACACCATTACACCGGGCATCGCGAGAGGGACACGTGGAAGTCGCTCGCATGCTTATTGACCACGGCGCGGATGTGGTAGGGGTCCGGGAGACACCATTACATCTGGCCTCGCGAATGGGACGAGTGGAAGTCGTTCGCATGTTTATTGAGCGCGGCGCGAATGTGGCTGTCCACAAGGAGGACGCGGAGGCAGCATTACATCTGGCATCGTCAAACGGAAAAGTGGAAGTCGCTCGCATGCTTATTGACCACGGCGTGGATGTGGCAACCCAGGACAAGTTCGGGAATACATCATTACATCTGGCAATCTGGCATGTAAAAGTCATTCGCATGCTTATTGACCACGGCGCGGACGTGGCAGCCGAGAACAAGGACGGGGAGACACCATTACATCTTGCATCGCAAAAAGAAGGTGTAAACGTGGAAGTCATTCGCATGCTTATTGACCACGGCGCGGATGTGGCAGCCCAAAACAAAAACGTGGAGACACCATTACATCTGGCGTCGCAAGCCGGACAAGCGGAAGTCGTTCGCATACTTATTGAGCTTGGCGCGGATGTTACAGCTCAGAACAAGGATGGGGAGACTCCATTACATAGAGCTTCAAGGCCTGTTTCACATTTCCGGGAACTGCGTTTCGGTCGACTTGCAGATGTTTCTCGCGTACTGCTCGAGCAAGGTGCAGATGTAAATGCCAAGAACAAGGATGGATTGACTCCATTTCGTCTGGTGTTGCAAAGTACGGTTGAGGTAGATGGACGGAAACAAGTCCTTCTAGAGCACGGTGCGACCAGCTTCCTTTGAGCTGTATATCATTCTTCCACACTTGCGACGGACACGAGCGCCTTTCCTTCAACATCTTCGCCCCTTTGGCACCTCTTTATTGTAACGCATGGGTACATTGTCGCATGTATATAACTTGGGATGTCTGCGTAATAGATAAATCATCGAATGCCTCTTCTCCTTTCACCGAAATCCCCCTGCACTCGAATATCGGCCCTGACCGAACACAATAATCAGGAAAGATAAAAACAAACCGACCGAAGAACTAAACAGCGCGACAGCAAGTCTCCGACAAGAAAACCCCATCCAAAGTCCAGGATAAAAGTCCCCCCGACGGGTACAATCTCAGTAGCCTCCCCTTTATCACCCAAAACGACGCGTCCGCGCCCGTCGTCAATGTCCCGAGTTCTGTGCTTCCACTCCACGAGAGAGCTCCCATTTTAGTCTTCGGGTTGCTCAGCGGTGAACCTAGCACCAAAGCGACAACTTGCGTGTGAGAATCTGCTTCAAGGCCTTTGGTTTGACGAGAGCGAGAATAAATAGCGTAGGTCCGATCGACACTGCATGCGCTGTTATTATACAGGTCGATCGCCGCTCAAGCCGCACGCTGAGGTGCGCTGAAGAATGCGTGAATCCCCACACTGCAAAAAGAATACCAGCTCCGGAAGATCACTTTCAAAAAAGAGAATACCTGCTGAAAAATATGAGTGCCGATTTCAGTGAGTTCGCATACCAGAGTGACCAGACTCTCCAATGGCCGCAGAGAAGGCACAAAGGGCATTCACACTTGGATTGAGCAACTCGTCTTAACAGTAAATGTTTTCTATGTTTCTCTAATCGATTGAACTTAGTCTTCGATGAGCTACTTCGAGAGCGATCTAGCCCTGGACGGCATGCTGCCGAAAGCCTGGCGAAAATGGCGCTGGGAGAATTGCAGGCTTGGAACTGGGCTGCGAGAGGATGAGTAAGATCCTTCTTTCTTCTTTTATCGGAGTCAAGTTGGAATTGGGTGACCAGGCGGCTATAGGGTGAGTATGAGAGAGATACACAAGGAGATACGGGTGGAAGTGTCCTGACCATCCGATAAGTGCACGTGATAAGTACGGCATCCTCGAAACCATGGGAATGTAACTTCACAAAACGAGAAGCTGTCATCGTATTGATACTGTATTTCTAAACGATTGCTCCTATCATACACACCGTGTTTGATGATATGAAGCGGTACGAGTATTAATATACTAGGGAGTCCTGTTATACCCCAGAGCAATCCAAACCTTATACTTCAAGTTCTATGAGCGAAAATACACACTACTACGACTTGACCCCAACCCCACCCTCGCACGCGCAACCGCCTCCTCGAGCGCTCGGTCGTCGGCCGTGCTCCACCGCAACGGTGCGCCATCATCCATTCCCGCAGTGCCAGTAGCAGCCCCACGCTTCTGATTCTGACTCGCCTGGTACTACGCGCGCCGAGCGGCGAGCACAGACATGCCGCGCGGATGGCTGTGTCCCAAAAAAAGGAGAAACACCGTTCACGGAGGCAGAGCCGCATGTAGCGCCGTCAGTTGCGCATTGAGGGTTCAAGGCGGCTGAGAAAAGGACGTTGCTCGTCTGATTCTATTCTGATCGGGAGGTGCTGCTGCCGCAGGAGGCACCGGCGGGGTATCAGTATTAGTATCGTGGTTTGCGTTCTCTGCGTTCTCTGCGGGGACGGCGTTGTTGTGAGACGTTTCTGCGTTTTCTGGACCGGTTGCCACCATCTGCAGTTGCCTTTGGCGTGACCCCTGGAAACGAGGAGCAGGGGAAACCAGCCAAATCGAGTCAGCTCCAGATCGAAAATTAGAGAAGTAAAACAGAGAGGAGAGAAAAGAGAGAATAAATCCCACGTACAACCCAACGCGTCTGCCACCCCATCAATCGCGCAAACACGAACTCATGCGAATCCAGAGCTCCAAGCACCTCTTCAAGCACCTCCGCGTCGCTCGTTCATGCTACCCTCGTGGCTGGTGCCGCTACCGAGGTACTATGCCAGGCTCTAGGATTGCCGTGGTCGACGATCGCCGTACGTGCGCCGGTGCCAGCCCCACGGGAAGGACTGAGTGATTGCGAGCGCGCGATTTGCGCTAGGACCGGTTCATAATCGGCCGTACCCTGGCCCATTTTTAATCCTTGCTTTGAGTAGATCAACACCGGCTCGGATATCCTCTTCGTGATCATGTCCGCCGGGCCACGATCCTGTATGGTGCGACCGAGTCACTTGCGCGTAAGCCATGCCAGCCCCGGCTTTAGCGGGCGCCCGTGTGAGTGATGGAATATCAAAGCGGTGTCGATGCACCGTGGGTTGGAGAGTTGCAGAGCGCGTAAGTCCGACTCTAGTGAGTGACCTAGCAGTATCGTCGACGGCGTTATGAGCGTGCGGAGATGTGCTTGTACGTCGGCAAGCGTCGTCGTTACAGATTCTAGGGCTTGAGCCGTTATGCCGGAGAAGCTGGAGTCTGGAGTTATAGCGGGCACGCATAACCATAAGTTGTGAAACGCACTGAGGTACTATAAATAGTCTGTGTTCGGACTTGGAGGTTTGACGAATCGATCATATACGATAGTCGATGACGCAGACTCGAGTCAGCGCCTTACCGTCGGCAGTGACACACTGAAGACATTTTGACTGTGTGAGTACGATACTGCGTATACAACGCAGAACACGCACCATCTATCAATCGCGTAGACATATTATTATCCTGGCTTGGAATATGGATCAGCCTCAGGGTTCTCTATCCATCCGTCCGGCTTTGAAAACTGGTCTGCGAGATAGGAAGGGACGGGGTAGTCGTTCTCGATCATCTGCTATACTGTGACTAGATATGGAGTCGGGTCCTTTTCGCTGAGCGCTCAGCTATCCATTTTAGGGAGACGTCAGCTGGAGAGATAAAGCAAAGAAATGCGCAGAGGAACAGACCAGCGATGCGCCCTCTCAAGTCCCGTTTCTTCTCCTCGCCACAGACAGGGGCCGGAAAGAACGTGTTGAGGACGGAGTGCATACGGTTCGCATCACTTGGGGCACGCGTTGGATATACATGGGAAAACGTGCGTGTGATGAAAGGGATGCCACCGTTGAGCGCGGCGGCTTCCTCTGAGTGCGGATCAACAGAGGAAGGAAGGTCAGGAGGGGGAAATGGGATGGGCAACGGTGGGTCTGATGTGAGGGGTATGGCGGTGGCGACATTGGGATACTCGGCGGCAAAGGTGGGATGGGGAAGGGAGAGAAAGCACGGTGGAGATATATCCCGGAACTGAGAACAACTAGTTTTAGATGCTTCGTGGTTTCTGGGAACCTGAGAGCGTGAAAAACGTGAGCGCAAGTGGGGAGCTGGGAAGGCTCACCTGTACTCTAATCCAGCTCGGTGGCCAGTGGTGTGACATCTGCTATGATGTGAAGTAGTAAGTACAAGACCGCGAACATCTTTGTTGCTATGGTATGAACTAACAATGAACGAGGTGGGGTGACTGTACGTTGATGTCAAGGATCGCTACCGTGACGGTTAGCGATGACATAGAGTGACGAGCGCCGTGTCTTGCTTTTTGAAATTCGCCTTTCTACCTTATCGAATTGCGCGTTTACTGGATACCCCTCGGAGTCGGAGAGCACTATTTCAGATTCAGCAACGCACGCAGATCAATGTTCGTTCGCATGGGCGCGAAAGCTGCGTACTGTAGTATACTTCAGCTATTCTCGAATATCTCCCAGCCGAAATCTTAGAACTCGCAGGTGCTTCACGTCTTCCTGTCCATTTTCCCCATCTTGTACTTATGGTGCCTGTGAGAAAGGCGGAAGGGTAACCCATCGACATGTCAAGAGCACCACACCTCGACATTTGCAACTCACGATTTGGGGGGATGAGGAACTGGATACGCTTGTGCGAGCTAAGTTACAACCGCAGGTGGCGGCATTTTGTCATCTATCGATATAAGAGCCTGACGGTAGGGAAGCCAGCCAGCTGCTTTTGTAACACCATACTGAGGTTAGTGTTAGGTTAGAACCAACCGCGGGAGGGAGATGTCACTATGGACCAAATATCATGTATCTCTACTTCGCCAATAATCTTTGGCTTCTCTGGGAACCGAGCACTGCAGAGGCGCTTTCCATCCTCGCGATTGTTGAGTGATCGGTCGCGATGCGGGATGTCATGGAGGAACACTGATGCACGAGGTTCGTTCTCCCATTTTTCGCTCATCTCTCTCCAATTGTTTTGCTCATGCACCAGTTGAACGGTGCCCAGATCGTGCTCTCTAACAAGTACCTCCGTCGTAGCGACGTCGACAAGGACGTCGATGTCCTGAAGGGCGCACCAAACCATGTCGGAGATGTCGGAGGATGCTGTACAGCCTCGGGTTGGCTTGCCGTGGCACTGGCACCAAGCTCCTTCATTCGATCTCGCACATGACATCCCCCTATGATATTTTACAACTTCCACTACTCTTGCTCACGACCATATGACTCGTATCTAGCCCTTGTGACGATCAACAACCGTTCTCCTCTTCTTGACTTCTTTAGTCAGTTTTATCTTAGCGGGACTCAGGATTGGAGATATTGTTTTCAAATTGGTCGTCTACATTGGATCGAGGGGGGACGTGACTGGTTTAAGCCGGAAGAAGAGGGTACGGACTCCTACGTTGATATGGTGGTGCTCAGCAGAGTCAGCACACGCCCAAAGCACGCCATAGATGTCATGGGTTGGGTAGCACGGGACGGGCACCAAGCAACAATACACTTTTTTTGCTGGCTTTGATCGAATTTGATCGCCCGCGCCCCGTTCTGGTCCCTATGGAATGTTTTGGGAAAGACTGATTGGGAGTAGTATGTAGACCTGTCGAGGAGTTGAAATAGGTTGACAGTTCACTTCACACATACGGCTTTTTGTCGGAGTCGCCTTGCGTCCCCCCATTTGACTCGGAGACGCGTCAAAGCGTTCAGTACGTTCAGTACTTCGGTTTCAGTGCCGACTCAGAGTAGGGAAGGGGTGCTAGGATGCTCTGTATCCTGAAATGCGGGTGTCCCGTAAACAGTGTTGTACGTGTCAGCCTGACAACGTGTCATAAGTCAAGAACCCGAGGTACCCGAAACTAACACAAATTCAGGCCGCGTCCATGGGTCATGACAAGACTGAACTAACTTATTACAGTCGTCTACCTCATAACACACACCCGTTTTAGAGCGCACCAGGGCGTGCCATTCGAAGGAGTCTTCTCTTAGAGAGATTCTGCAAATAATGACGTTTATGAGAATCCGTTGAGGAGAGTCGACTGTATATAGCATACATTCTATCACACCGTTCCCTCCATTCCTCCGTTTCATTCTTTTCCCCTTCAAGTCGTCTTGGTACCCACCATCCCATCTTTCCTTTCGTCCTTCTGTGCACTCGACCATGTCTGTGCGTCCACTCCCTGGAGCCTCCTACCACACCCTCGATACTGTCCCTCACTCATTTGCCGACGACGATCTTGAAGCTGTAGGCTCGTTGAATGCCCCTGAGCCCTACAAAGAGCAATCTTATCCCTCCAGTAAATCCACGCCCTTTCTCGATCAGACCCCCGATCGCAGGGAGCGGAACCGCCACGGACTTCCCGTGCTCCTCGCCATTCTCGTTTTCTTCTGCTTGGCGTTCACCGCTAGCGCGTTTTTGCGATAACCGCGGTGCGACATTTGAATTTTCTCTGACTGACTGAACTGACTGACATGTATGCTTTTTAGATGAACTACGCGTATTTCGCTGCATTTCTAGTCCGACCATCAACCAAGCGACACTTACGAGGCTGCGCGTCAAGGCGACCCACGTATGGGAACGCTTAATTCTTGGGGCAAATGGGGTTTAATAGCCAGGGGCGAGAGAAGGGTTGGGAGCTGCCGTGTTGATTTTCTTGGTGCAAGTCGCTACGTGCTGGCCTCCACCATTCTAAACCTTTGTTGATAATCACGGGTCGTTTCGACTTTTTCCTTCGCCGCATTGTTTTGTAGTTGCGGGTTATAAGATACCATTTTGTGAAAGTAACATGATGCAGAACGTCGGAACTATCGCCCCCTGTCCGGTGATCGTCCGCATCCGCCACAATACCGTGATCACACCTAAGCCTGCTCTCGTCTCTCTGTTGTGCATCGGTGCTCTCTCGCAGTCCTGGCCAAAACCTGATACCATGTTTTTCTGTGCACGCGCAGTTTGCAGTGGCCGTGGCGCGGTGACTGCGACGGCAGCGGCAGGAGCAAGTGACCACTAGCACGGCGCGGTCAAAGGCCGTCGAGTTGAGAACCGACACAACTTTGACGATTTTCTCGAATCTCCTCTCAGATCACAACCTGCATTGTTTCGTCTCTCTAGTGATAATGGAGTCGTCTGTCTTGTCCCCCCGGCGCGGCCCCCCCTTCCCTTTGCGTAATCGGTTCTCTCTCTCTCTCTCTCTCTATCTCACCCCCACAAATACACGCGCACACAGTGGGGGTGATGCCGTTACGCTTTGGCCGAGGGCGACACACACACATACACAGCGTTTGCGTTTGTGTGGGGGCTTGTGCGCGCGGCGGAGGGCGAGATAGGCCATCACGCTTTGGTCAAGGGACCACTGCCCTTGCCCCGTGGTGTGTTAGGCTAGCCCCATCGCTATACCACCTCCACAGGTTATATTACTGAGTCCCATGGCCGCATCACTTGCTGCTCCACCATGGCCATTGGCCACGGATACACACTGGCCAGAAGAATCCGTTTCAGAACGCGCCGGGACCGTTTGTCTACGCGTTGCCGAACCTCGCTGGCACCAGCCCGTTCTTGTTCTCAGACGCAGTTCCGTCCTCCTCGTTTGCAAACCCTGATAGCCGCCACCGTCACCACCACCAATGTTACCATCATCCGGCCGTAACGTCTTGCTGCCACCAACACCCACCGTCGACCGAGTTGCCAGCAGTAGCAGCAGTGCCGCCGACTCCTCTCAACGTGAGCCATACTCGCCGCCGCCTCAGCCTGCGGCGACGAACCCTGCTTGGTTCACTGGATTCGTCGGGGTGCCCTACTGGTGAACGACGGTTTTGCTTGTATATGAGGATGGACTCGCTGATGCATGCATGCATTCACCCTTCTTCGGCGAATCTTTGATTGATTGATTGGTACTGGGCGCGAAAAAGTTACTGTATTTTCCATGCGCCAGGGACAGAAGGCGACATGTTAGCGGATAATTGTACAGTATCGTCGCCACCATCAAGGGTATTTGATCAACGGACGGCTACTGCATATTTCCTTTCACACAAAAGGTCCCAATCACCCCCGCCGAGCGCCGCCGCCGCCTTCACTTCCGCCTTCAGATTTTCGTCATCCGCTACCTTGTTTACGGAATTTCCATTGCCCATTCCCGAACGTGTTCGTGCCTTTGGTCTTCTCGGCCTACTGGTCGAATTCGATCTTTTTGTTCTTCTTGGCCGTTTTTTTTTCAGGCGAATCGAGGCGCGAGGTTCATCGCCTGTGACCTGTTGTTTCACATTTGGTGAGAACCAGAATGGAATCTCAGGGGCGCAGGACCGGAATAGAATGGGCTTGGACCAGGCGCTTGCTTGGTGTCGAAAGGGGGGGAAAGCCTATCATAGAAAGCCGAAAAGAAGAGAAGGGGGGGGAAGAAGAAAGGGAAGAGAACTTCGGGAAAACCCTACTTTGCGTTAGTTGAAATACAGTAACTGTCATAGCTGTCACTAAGTTGGGCTCGATCACACAGATTCGCACTAAAATCATTAGCGCTCGATGAGAGATAACTTTGATACAGCATACTGTAATTATAACTTTGAATGTGTGCGCCGTATGATAGATAGATCATCGAATGCCTCCTTTCCCTCTCTCCGAAGTCCCCTGGATATGAATTATCGACCCTGACCCAACACAATAACCAGCACAAAGACAAAGACAAAACAACCGAAGAACTCACCAACGCCGCAACGCGACAGTGCAATTCCCCGACAAGAAGTCCCCTCCTGACGGTCGCGATCTCAACCTCCCCCTTTATCGAGCTTTTATCGCCCATCTGCGCTCATCAAGGTCCCAAGTTCTTTGCCTTGACTCTACACGTGAGGCTAGCATCCCAGTGTTAGACCGGCCCAACAATGAGTTTAGCTCCAAGGCGTGAGCATCCACTTCGAGGACTTTGTTTGGATAAGAGCGAGAATAAATAACGGCTACAACGATCGGACCTGATGGACACCGTGCGTGCGTTGTTATCAGACAGGTCGATCGCCGCTCAAGCTGCAGCACAGGTGCGCCGAGAAATGGTCAGCTGTGCTCTGAAAAAAAATATGCACAAGACTCCGCACTGCAAAAAAGGACACCAGCTTCGGCAGATCACTTTCACAGGAGAGAATGCCTGCCAGATAAATATGAGTGCGGATTTCAGACAAGTTCACGTACCAGGCTCTCTAAGGGCCGCAGATAAGGCACAAAGAACATTCACTGTTGGATTGAGTGGCTCAATCCGACAATCAACGTTCTCGGTGTTTCTCTAATCAAGCCACTTGGTCTTCGGTCAGCGACTTCAAGACTGATCTATCCCCTGGACGTGCTGCTGAAAGTTGCCGAAAATGGCGCCAAGAGAGTTGCAGGCGTGGGACTGGGTGCGAGAGGATGAGTCGGTAGGTCCGGGGTTTCCGTATGCTTTCAAGGCATTGTTGAAAGTAAGTTGAAATTGGGTGTGTTCGTTCGTGATGGACGATCCGATAAGCGCACGTGACAAGTACGGCATCCGCCGGTACAGTAACTTAAACTTACTTCAAGAGCTCCTGACACCGTGTTTGATGATATGAAGCAGTACGAGGATTAATACTGTATACCACGAAATCCTATTATAGATCCCGGAGAAATCCAAACTTTTCACTTCGAAAATACGCACTACTACGACTTAACGCCGACAAGGACGCCATCTTCGCGCGCGCAACCGCCTCCTCGAGCGCTCAGCGCTCAGTCGTCGGCTGCGCTCCACCTGTCTCCACCGCAACGGTGCGTTGACAGCCGTTCCCGCAGTACCAGTACCGGTTCCATGATTCCGATTTCGTACGCCTGGTACAGTACTGCGCGCGAATCGCGGTGTCCCGAAAAAGGAGAAACGCTGTTCGAGGAGGCAGCGCCGTATGTAGCGCTAAGGTTTGAGACCGTCGAGAAAAGGACGTTGTTCTAATTCTGATTGGGTGACGCTGCGATCGGTAGGGAATCAGCAGTAGTGTCATGGTTTACGCTCTCTGTGCGGAAGGCGTTGTTGCGGGACGTTCCTAGATTTCTGGACCAATACCACCATCCGCAGTTGCCTTTGGCGTGACCCCTGAGAAAGGAAAGGGGAAACGAGTCAAATCGAGTCAGCTCCAAGATCGAAAATTGAGCGTAACAGAGAGAAGAAAAAAAGAGAAAGCAGGTCACACGTACAACTCAATACATCTGCCAACCTCATCAATCGCACAAACACGAACTCATGCGAACCCAGAGCACCATGTACCCTTCAAGCACCTCCACCGCTCGTACACGTCACCGTTGTGGTTGGCGCTGCCGCCGAGTGCCATGCCATGGACGAGGATTCCCATGGTCGACGATCGCCATGCGTGCGCCGAGCCAGCCCCACGAAAAGGACTATGTGGTTACGACGGTGCGATACGCACGAGGATCGGTTCGTAATGGGTCCTATACTTGCCGTACCCTGATTCTAAAGCCGACCATCAATCAGTTCTCTCACTCTGCAGGAGAGGTGCCCACCACTTTTAATCTTTGCTTTCAGTAAATCCACAGGCACGCGCGTCCTGATTGTGTCCACCGGGCCCACGTCCCTGCATGGTGCGACCGAGCTACTCGCGCGTAATGCTAGACCCGGCCTTAGCGGGCACCCGCGTGGGTGATGGAATCAACACGGTGTCGATGCATCGTGGGGGAGAGGTGCAATGCGCGTAAGTCAGACTCAAGTGACTGACCTAGCAGGATCGTCGATGGCGTTTTGGACAAGCGGTGCGCTCGTACGTCGGCAAGCGTCGTAGTTATAGATTCCAAAACTCGAGCCGTTATTCCGGAGAAACTGAAGTCTGCAGTTATAGCTCGAACGAAAAGAGCGCGTATAACCAGTGGTCGTGAAACGCACCGGGTGATACACTACGATCGGACATGGTGATTTGACGAATTGATCATATACGGCCTTGTTGCTTGCAAAGTCGATGAGGCAGCCGAGTTAGCGCCCTGCCGTTGGCTGTGAGGTATTAAAAACATTTTGTCTTTGTGTCAGTATACGATACTGCGTATGCAATACAGAGCACGCACTATCTCGCAACCAATTGGGTAGACCGGTTGACATCCTGGCTCGGCAACTGCACCGGCCTCAGGCGTCTCTACCCATCCGTCGGGATGTGAAAATGTCCGCGAGATAGAAAAAAACGGAGTAGTCGTTCTCGACCATCTCTATTGTGAGGAGATACTGAGTCATGTCCTTTTTTGCTGAACGCTCCGCTATCCATTTTTGTGGGAAATGTCGGCTCGAAAGATAAAGCAAGGGAAACGGGTAGGGAGGAACTGACCGGCGCTGATCTCTCTCAGCCACCTTTTCTTCTCCTCGCCACAGACAGGGGCCAGAAAAACGGATCGAGGACGGAATGTATGCGGTTCGCATCACCTCGGGCACGCATGCATGGGAAAAAGTTGTGTGTGATGAAAGGGATGGTGGCGGAGCGCGGATTGGAGGAAGCGTGGCAGGGAGGGGAAGATGGGGGGACGGCGCGTCTACGGGATCCTCTGTGAGGATTGTTTTTCATTCTGACGCGCGGGTCCCTATTGTTTTTTAAGGGAACAGACGAGGGCGAGGACTGTCGCGTGCAGGAGCTTGGCGCTCGGCGCCGTGCAAAAGGCGTCGTAATGTGGGCAAAGAGCGGGAGTACAGTATTCCCGAAGTGGACACGGGATGGCAAATGAGAGTGGGAGAGAGCCGGGATACAAGACGCGCAAGGAGTTATCGCTTCTGTGTTGGCGCGCACCTCAGTAAAGAGTTTTTTTCTGTCTTCGTAGACCGTGCCGCTAGAGGAACAGCGGGGCAGCGTCCGTCATGATCAATTTATATGACAGATAGGGCGAAACAAGCAGAGGACGAACATCAAGGAACCTGGGAGGACTCTGTCATCGACTATGCGTGCATCGCAAGTGCGTACAAGTTCCTGGGTATAAGGGAAAACGAGGTGTTGCCTTACGCGGAAAGCAGAAATCTGCTGATTACGCAATGCTTGTGCATGGCGATGCGGGAGCCTTGCCCCAACTCATTGCGTATTTGTCGTTGCATATCGTCGCAGGACCTGGTGGTTACGTGGCCACCATAATGGCCACTCAGCTCGGTCTCAAGGTGCGTTCAGCTTCTTGTACTTGGCCTTTCTCTCATTGATCATCTTAATCCAATGACAAATCCATCGCGTCGTTCAGACTCATTTACCCCCAAACCGCATGTATAGAGAAGCATGGGACCCTTGACGGGACATGCTTGAACGTCGCTTGTATTTCCTCTAAACTATGCTCAACAGCTCCCTCATCCACCACCAAATACTCCACGATATCAATTCATCAAGAGGCGTGACCGTGACGTTGATGGTCCGTGCTGTTCTTACCACTATCATCCCTCCTCTAATCTAACGATTACACTAAGGGCGTCGAGTTTCTCTTCAAGCAAACAAAGGTCGACTACATCAAGGATACCGCCTCCTTTGGAGTCCTTTGTGTCATCGAACACTATTCGGCGCAGCTCAACTGCGGCAAGTCTCGAAGAACGTCATCCAAGTCATTACCACCGGGTTCGAGGTTATCCCATTCCCCGACTGCGCCATTGAAATAGATGAAGAGTAGATTGTCCTCTCGAGTGGTCCGCTCTTGCTCCAGAGCGTACCGGGAAATATGGTCGTTATCGGCGGCGGTATTATTGGATTGGAAATGGGCAGCAGTGAAGCCGTCTAGGCTCCAATGTCACTGCCGTCGAGTATAATGTTGGCCGGTTCCCCTTCCTTGCGAGTTGCGAATTCACAGGCCAAGGCGAATTGGATTCTGATGCCTGAAGGCCAGGTCAAGTTCCTAGTCGAGGAGGAGACAGGCCGCATCATCGGGTTGCATATCATCGGTGGGTCGTCAAATGCTGCTCCTTCGTGTGGCGCTCGCTGCAACCAGCTCTGGCTTTGCTCTTATCTTAGGCCCAAATGCTAGCGAGATGATCGCGGGGGGCATCCTTGCCCTCTAGTATGGTGCGACATTGTACGCATGACACATGCATATGTTCGTTTGTTTGTTCTCTCCTTTCCGCCTACTGTAGCATCCTGATTGATTGATGTCGTCTTTCAAAGCCAATGCTGCATCGCTGTCTGGGGCATTCCGGGAAGCGATCTTGCAAGCTTGCGCTGGTAACGCAATCCAGTTTTAGAGAAGAGCAGAAGCCGCATTGTTGTTGGCGGCCCCTGCTTCTGTAGTTGGATATGAATATCGGTTGGTTGTATCCATTCTATCTCCGTGTTCCAACAGTAATGAGTGTACCACCCGTCTGTCCAATTCTCGTCCCTGCTTTCAAGTTCCCTTTGCTTGCTGCCCAGGTCAAGCTTGTTTGACATTGCACTTGCGTACACAACCACAACGAAAGCGCAACGCTGATGCACGTTATGTCATGTATGATACAGCACAAGTTGGAAGGCTGGTGGAAGGATCAAGACAGATAACGTCTAGGAAATCCTGGGATAGACTCGGATGATGTGTATGCCGATTAACCTGCAGGGTAGATCGCCCCTCAGTCTCTGTGCGCAATGAATGAGGCGCCCATGGATGTGAGAATCACGAACTTGAGTACTACGCAACTACAGTACGGTCAATGTGGACTCAGCCACTGGGTTAATTCTTATAAGTGGATTTGTCCGCCGGGCTGTGAAGCTGTGAAGCTTGTGAAGCCGTGAAGGACCGCCGGTGGTTCCCAGAAGATGGTGAGAACTTTCCCGTGGTCGGGTGACTTCTGATTGCGCGCCTATCATCGCCTGGGCCTCTCAATAAACCCTTATCAGACATGACTTGCCTTTACAGTACCATGGCCTTTACTATGATGTCCGTTGTTATCGACGATTTTGCGCGCCTATCATTCATCGATGTTCCTTGTCTGACATTCCTGGGAATACGCAGACACGAGGCAGGGCACGCACTGGGCACGCACAGTAAGCAGTTCCCTTTTGCCCAGCCCAACTATCGCTCCTACGGCCCTGCCACCATCGTCCGAGTCCTCTCCGCACGAACAAACTCCTCGCTTTTGCCATTATGTCTCAATCTCACCTCGCTGCTTCCTCATCATCCAAATGTCAACCGATCATCAATAATGCGCTCAAAGCGTACCAAAACCGCACTAAAATAGATTTACTGGCCCATCCACTGGCCTCTCAGCTCCAGGCCTGCGACTCTTCCAGCGACATTATAGTCCTCCTTCGGCAGCAAGTCCAGGGGGCAGATCAATCCCGGAATGACGATAATCGATGGACCAAGTGGCTCGATCCAACGATAAATGTCCTCTTTTCCTTCTCTGCGACACTCGGAGCGGATGCTGGCATGGTATGTCCGAGGGCATTCATTTATCTGAGATCTGTGCCCTTAGATTTATTTGGCAGGGATTATCACCTGCGACCGTCGTCTTTGTTGGGATCGGTGTTCTCCTTCCAGTGCGTATCCTCAAACAACTTGGCGTGCGTCATTGAGTCATACATTTCTTAGGAAGCTAAGGATGTTCTGGCAAGCCAAGACACTCTTGTGGACATCTTTGGGCGTATCGAGACGTTTTTCCGGCGTCTCGAGACTTACACAGAAGTGTCGCCAACTACGGAAATGATGGATATCATCTTACAAGTAATGGTCGAGGTTCTTTCCATTCTTGGAATTGCGATGAAGGAGATCAAACAGGGCCGAATTAGTGAGTAATTCAATCCGAGTAATTCACCGCTGACTGGATAATGTACAGAAAAACATGTGAAGAAGCTGATCGGAAGGACTGATATGGAAGATGCGCTGAAGAGACTAGACAAGCTGACAGAAGAGGAAGCTCGAATGGCCGCTGCACAGAACTTGGAGGCGGCACATATCGCTGACGAGAGTGTGCGGAGAATTGACAATACAGTGATAGCAGTCGACAATACGATGGCTGGTGCGGATGATCGAGTTGTCGGGATCGACGACAGAGCGCCACGTGTCGATGATAATGTGACCAACGTCAATGATAACTTGGCCAGCGTCGGCGATCAAATGAAGGGCATCAGTGTTGGGGTGACTAGTGTTGATGACAGTGTTGAGGTGGTCGGTGATAAGGTTGCCGAAGTCATTGATGGTGCGCAGATCATCTTGAGTCAACTTCAAGCCCGAGAAGTCTTTAATAATTTGAACCGCTCAGATGGAAAGGAAACAATACAAGTCAAGCAAATGGCCAACGATGTCGATCAAGCGAAACGTCCGTCATCTCCTAACTTCATCAGTACTGACTATCGAGCATAACGCATCGTTTTAGAAAACCCAATTCCACGCGTCTTGCCCACTCCGGACATGAGTGACCAGTCAGCATCGTCTCAGTTCCGGGTGCTTTTTGAGCAGGCCTTGCAGGACTACGAAAAGCAGACGGGCATAGCGTTAGCCAAGCATCCGCTTGCCCACAAGCTCGAAAAGTGTGACACCGTCGAGTCCGTTACCGCCGTTCTTCATGAACAAACAGAAGCCTTCAGCGAATTTTGGGATAAAGACAAAGTCTTAAAGCCGCTCAAGAAGGCCATATCAGTTCTGTGTAAAATTTCTTCCGTTGCCAATTCTGGTCGGCATATCCTTGGGGACATCGGCCTGGTACGTCCGTAGGCGCTGTCTGGTGTTCAACGTCCCTGACCCTCATCCCACAGCATTTCCAGCCTGTGACAGCAGTACACACAGGCCTCGCTGTTCTACTCTCTGTATGTCCCTTTCTTTAGTCCCTGAGTACGCATCTTCGTGACATCCAATCCTATCAGGCGGTCAAGGGCACCATTAACAGCTATGATGCGCTGACGGATTTGCTCGAGTCGATCGATCACTTTCTGAATCGCCTCGACATCTATACGAAGGTCCCTCCTACAGATGCTATGAGTGAGATACTTGTCAAAATACTTGTGGAGCTGCTCTCCACTCTTGCGTTGGCGACCAAACAGATTAAAGAGGGAAAGCCAAGTAAGTCCGTCTTCGGTGATGTATAATATTACCTGACTTAACACAACGCAGAAAAAATTCTCAAGAAGCTCTTTGGAGAGAAGGACGTCGAGGAGGTTTTGCAAAGGATAGACCGACTCACCCAGGACGAGGCTCGGATAACTGCAGCACAGACCCTGGAGGTCGTCCACATCCTTTTCCAGAATATGAAAAAGGTAATGGACGGTGAGCAAATACACCAGTCTTGTCGCCCGCTGGCTGTTGAGGATCCTTCCCTTTAGACGGCGAGGCATCGGTTGATCATCTAAGGGATACCCTCAGTATGTTGTTCAGGCCACAATCGAGTGAATTCGTGTCTGACTAGGCATAAGAAATCATGCAGCAGTTGGCGAGCGATCAGAACAAGTCGAAGCGTAAGCCATTTTTCGATATTGCGATAGTTGACTGGATCACGAAGATTGTTTGGCAGGCGACAACTTACACAAAGATATTTCCAATTGGCTATCACCGCCTGATCCTTGGAAGAACCATAATCTGGCCTGCAAATCACGCCACCACGAGTCTGCATCGTGGTTTATTCAGGGCGACACGTTCTCAGAATGGAAAACGTCCGAGGCTACGAGTTCCCTTTTATGGGTTCATGGAAAACGTCCGTTATTGCGCAGCTCTTACGCTTTTGCAGACTGAAGTTTTCCCTTTTTGTAGCGGGCGCGGGAAAAAGCGTTTTCTGGTACGTCAAAGTCTTGATATTCCCTTCTCTGGAACTTATCGTGTTGGCTAGCTCCACAATA